>CM033687.1:32561034-33761034 GCA_019514585.1 Dendrobium officinale
GTTGATGCATGCTATTAAGACTCCCCCTAACTTGATCGCTCATCTCTTTCAGTAACATTTATTCACACCATCACCTATCAATCCATTCACATTGTCGACATAAACAGTTTTGCCAATCATTTTCAATAATATTAATGTATGTCACCACTCATAAAGTTGGTGCATGCCATCAATACCACTGATGCTCGCTGACTTGCACACAATCACAAATAAGGTTAATACATGAATTTGACACTAACTCCACCTAATGTTGTGAACACTATGACTTATACTAAACTTCTTGATTTTTTGTTTCCTCTCCTCAAAGAAAAAATGATTGAACATACTATATATGATCTTTCGAAGACAAATGTAGTGCCCCAAGGCTCCTCAAACTTTCATCATTGAATCCATCCTCTATAGTTCAAGTTTGCCATATTATATGAACTAAATACTCAATTATGAGGAAGGACATCAAGTGTAACCTATCTAATACAATAGTAAAATCATTTCAACTTAGTCAACCCTTATTTTTTCCCATTTTATGATTTTCTTATTAAAATTTTGTATCTCCCACAAGCTACTGTTGACTTGTCTTATCTACGTTTATATTGGATTCTCATAAACAGCTAAGATGAAAAACTTCACATTTTTCTAATATCATCAATTTTTAGCATGAATAATTGCTATTAATAATAAGTATAAACTATTATTGATCAAGAAATTTGGAAGTAAATAAAATATGGTATTGGCATGAAATTTTAATTTAGTTAAATTATATATTGTTAATAATTAATGTTCATAATTAAGTATAACAATGATATATTATTAAAAATTCAAAAAGTTAAGAAAGACTATATATCTCCCATAACTTATAATTATAGTTATAATTAGGATAGCATTACCAATTATTGGAGTAATAAATTTTTATAAGTATATTGAAAAAGTCATATATGCTTTTCTTAAGTGAAGAGTTCTCCCTATTTAAAGTTGAATGTCTCAAATATTATAACCTTCTGTGGTCTATAGGTGTAACACCTACATGATACAATTCCACCTACTCTAATCCTATCTGAATGATGCAACTCACTGAATTTTTGCATTCGAACCCATTTGCAGGTGTCTAGAAATGTTTTGTAAGAATGTGTTTTGAAGTGTGTCTCGAGTGTCTATATACATGTTTGTGAAAACTAAAGTTTTTTTCTAGGGCACCACAGCACTGCGTCGTTGAGCTCTCTAGAATTTTGGTAATTAATTCATGTTGTGGCGTGTACAATTGAGTGCCACAATGCTTGAACAAAATTTTATATTAAAAACTCATTATTTCACTAAAATTCATTCATTTCAACTAATCAAGGTTGTCGACTAGAGAGAGAGAGACAGAGATAGAGAGAGAGAATATAATTTCTATAGAGAGAAAGCGTATTTTGGGTGACTTTGATCCATTTCCCTCTACCGGGCCAATTCTGAAATTTATTTGACTAGAGGTAGGTTACATTTTTCCTATATTAGTTTTCAAAAATAGTAAAATTTAAAAATTTTCTAATTTTATTCATAACTTTTCTAGCAAAAAATGTTGATGACTTGATATCTCCAAAACTTTCAATATGTAACTTTTTGTATGTTATAAATATGATAGTTTTAAACATTTGGGTATTTTCTGAGAAATTTTCTCTAGTTAAATTAGAAAGTATGAGGTTTTTGACAAATTAGAAAATAATTTGAGTTTACAAAAATAATATTTTAGTACAATTAAAGCTTCAAAATAATACTTTGAACAATCTTTGGTAATTAAATAATATTCTAAAATAGTGCATTAATGCTAAGTAGTACATTCCACGACCTATCGTTAAAGCATTCTATTAAATTCTGAAATAAGTTTATTTACATTTCTTTATTGCAATGCAATGAATTGTATTTTTATTTGATTAAAATATGTGATTATGAGGAGATCTCGAGTGGGTGGAGAAAATTATATTCTAGTGTGAATGGCACATTATGGTGCTATATACACAGTCTTTTATGGTGTTATATGCACATTTTGTTCAGATGTTGGGTATTATGAGTTATGCAAGTATGGGAGTCATAAGGGCCATAAATTTTTGAATTATATTTTGATAGGAGATATAAGGTCTGAGTGAAATTTGTTATTTTTTATTCTAATATATAAAATCCTTATGTATTTACTTTTATGTATTGTTTTTATATTTTTTTATACCTATAAACACTATTTTATTCTGTACAATTATTATTTTAAATTATTTTAAAACTCATTTGAATGCTTAATAGATGATTACTTACAAATTTAGATATGTAAGTATAACATGCTAACCTGTGTTAGCTAATAATTTATCTGTAAATCTATTTCGGGTCTGGAAAAGAAAAGGAGCCGGTAGAGCAGTTGAGTCGGGGTCTGATTTTTCTAAGGTTATATATGTTTTTTTCTAATTTTTGTACAATCATTACTAGCTTTTAGATTGCTTTGTTGTGTAGCTCAGCCTGTAGCCATACAATATAGTGTAATTATTGTCTATATATTTTGATGAGAAATGAAAAGAAAATTTGTGGTTGAGTTATTTGTTGTATCTTATTAGTTATTTTCAATGCTCTGGTCCATTATTTATTTTAATTGGGCATGTCATTTATTTCAAGTTCAATTTTGATGAAGATGAAAAAATTGAAAAGTTTTCAAAAACTTCAATATTAGATTTGGTCTATTGCAAGCCAATATAATAGATGTGTTTTATTTGTGGGTCTTATCAAATTGGTTTATGACTACCCCTTTTTGGTATGAGAGTAATAATTTTAGGAAATAGATTATAAAATAGAGCTGTAAAAATTTATTTGTAAGTCAAGTGAAGTAGTTTTGGCTATATTTGGGCATTAATTTTTGTTTATTTTCATCTACATGGGTGTTCAATTATGCATTTTGTGTGGTTATAATTTAATGAGATCTAAAAATGATAGATATGTAGAGTGCTAGTTAGGCAACACCGTTATGGAGTGCCACTTATGTAGTGAGTTTTGATATTATTTCACAGTTTGCGAGCTTAATAGCCTAGCTGATAGGTGAGGCACATAGTAGGATTCGTTCTATTAAATCTGATGATTTAGACTGACACTTATAAATATTTCTAAGGTTGAATCATTGTTAAGTCTAAGGTTGAAGATGATTGGTTGAGGAGGTTGGAGAAGACATTTGATAGTATGGAGTGTCCTCCTAAGAGGAAGGTAAATATTTTTCTATTGACGAAGCGGCTGAGCACTGGTTACTAGGCCTTTTGGCAGAGAAGTTTTAGGGTAGGTTGAACTTCCTGATCAGTTGGTGGAGTTTATTACAGGTCAACAAATGTATGAAACATTTTTTAGGCTTGTCCAAGGAAGCGAGAATGTTACATAATATATGGCCAAGTTCACTGTATTGGCTATGTATGCTCCATAGTTGGTTAAAACTCCTGAGGACAATATTATAAGTTTCTGAGAGGGCTTCGATGTAAAGTTAGAATAGGTTGTTAAACCCATACAAAAGTCTTAAGGCTCACTAAGAGGGGAGTGATTTGATAATTTTCAAATTTCCCTCTAAAATTTTAATATATAATTAATTTTATAATATTTTAGTAAAAGTAAATTTACAACCACAAATACAAAATGCAGACAAATAAAAGTGCGAAAATAAAAATGAACACATAGATTTATAGTGGTTCGATCTAACAAGACCTATGTCCACTCCCTGAAGACTCCCTTTTCAGGTATTTCACTATTACCAAAAGTGACTCTCATTTTGCCCCCATAGTAAGGCGGAGAAGCCTTTATAATTTTCCTCTCTTCCACCTATCCCCAGTGCGGCAGAGTACCATCATCCTTTCACACCCTCCAAGTATCGATAGATTACTGTCGTCTGTTTACACCCTCCAAGTGTCGGCAGAATATCGTCGTCTGTTCACACCATCCAAGTGCCGGTAGAGTACCGGATCTTCTTCAAAGATCTTCTCTCGAGCAACTAAAAAGAAGAAAGGAAGAGTAATAATCAAAAACCAAAAAAGATTCTTACCTTTGAGTAACCTTGTGATCACTTCACTCTCCACTTGTAAGAACTCTCTCTCAAATACTCTCCCACAAACACTCTTTCACATGCTCTTGAAAAATCATGAAGAAAAACATTTTTTTAAGTCACTTTCTAAGGAACTTCTATATGAAAGACATGAAAAACTGTCCAAAAAATTGAAATTTTCCATTTTACTCGTATACGATTGTACAGTACGATCGTATTTCATACATATGAATAGTTCAAAAATAGTTGCGTACAAACCTGTATGAAATATTTTCATACACGATGATTATCCAGTACGAACCATGTTCGTATTGTATGAACAGTTAAGAAAATTTTCAACTTCCTCGAAAGGAAAAGGTACCCCACATTTTTGTACTCTAGATGTCGTAACGAACTAGGTATCGTATAGTACGATTAGTTCACAAAATTTTGATGTTCATCGGGATGAAAAGGAACCTATTCTTTTTGTACTATGGACGTCATTTGTACGAAGGTCATTTCATACATTATGAACTATTTAGAAAAATTTGATGTTTGTCAGGATGAAAAGGAACCCATTCTTTTCATACTCTGGACGTCGTCTATATGAAGAAGGCTTCCTATAGTAAGATTAGTGCTTAGAAAAATTTGCTTCTCCCATTCTTTTAACTGCTCGTAAGAGAGAATAACTAAATAAATCATCCCATACGAATTGAATTTATATAGTATGATTAGTTTTTTTTTTTTAATTACACATTTTAATCACTCCCCTAGTGTGTATGTGCACAGTTACTCAATTACAATTACACTCTCTCAGACTTAATAAAATAAAATAAAATACAAACTCTAATTATAGTGAATCTTAATCTATCTGAATTAAAGTCTTCAACAATCTGGAGTATGAATTCTCAGAAATGTTAGTACACACAAACAACAAAAGCAATATATTCAAAATATGTTAGGAGAAACTATAATTAAAATATTAATATTTGAAATCATCAAAAGCACATATGTTGTAATAATCTCAATAATTGAAAAATTAAGTTGCAATATTCTCAACAATCTCTCCCTTTTTGATGATGACAAAATAATTATTGTTTGAGTTAACATTTACATCCTAAATTTCTCCTTAGCTCCCCCTAAATGAATGAACGTTTTTTAATATAGGGAATTTACATGAAAAAAAAAATTTTTAAAAAAAAATTTAAATAAATATATATATATAAACACAATTAACAAAATATAAAAATATAAACACAAATAAATAAGCCAGAACACAAGCTCACTAAAAACACAAACAAAAACAACAAAAACAAAAATAATATTATAAACACAAATAACAAAAGCACAAATAATATTATTACTCGCCCTTTTGATAAAAACAAAAAGAGAAGAAGAAAATTGATATTAAAGATGTCAATTAAGAAACCACAAGAATTGATCTTGAAAGTGATTGTAATATAGTTACAATAACAAAGTTAATTACATAATACAAAAAAAAAAAAAAAAAGATTCAAAAACTTTAAATTAAAGAACAACTTAACTAAGAAAAGTTAATCAAGATGATGATGCATTCTAGACAATTAGATAAGGACGATTATTGCAAAAGTGACAAAATGAAGATTAGTTAATTTTAATTTTTAACATAGAATAGAATTGAAAATTAGAATGATTTGAATTAAAGATTAAACGATAGAGGAAAGAACAAAAAAAAAAATCATTTAGTGATATTGTGCATATTTTCAAATATTTTTGGCACACATTATGCATCTTTTTTCTATTTGGGCTAATTTTGTGCCTCTTTTCATTTGGCGAACCATTGCACATTCTTTTATTTTTGTATATATTGTATATTTCTTTTTGATATGCCGCTTTTTTTTATTTGGTCTTTCCAAAATTAATAATCTAAAATCAAACTTCTCTAATAACAAAAATATTTATATTGAAAAAGAAATAAAAAAATAATAAGATATTAAAATTGCAATAATAATATTTAAATTATATTTGCATAAAAGAACATGAAATTGAAATGCTTAACTTAATTGAGTTAGAAGTTAATTTAAATTTTTGAAAAATTAGATTTCATAATGAAATTAATTTTGTAATGCAATTTAATTTATAACACATTTTTAGATCAATTAAAAGTATCTTTTCATATAAATATACTCTCACTTCAAATATAAGAACAACAACAAATTCACAAAACATGGCATTTTTTATTGATATCAAATAAAATGTTAGATACAATCGGCACATTGATATTAATAAGATTGCATTCAAACATCAAAACCTATCATATCATAACTCAAAAACAAGTACTACAAGAAAGAAATAAAAACACATCATCACATCACATTACATCACATAACATGTAAAGGACTTACAGAAGCAACGATAAAGAAGTACATCTAAAAGTCAGAGGGGCCCTAGTTTAGAGGAAGAGGCTGGTTTAAGACAAAAAAATAACTTTTTTATCATAGCTATAATTGTATTAGCCATGCCAAACTAACCACATATCCACCCATATCCTCTTGGTACCTTGCATCCTACTGGTTTAAACGTGTCTCAATTTGATCAAAGCGTTGATCAAAGTGAGTTTCTATACGATTAAAATGATTGATCAACTCCTGAAAGTATTGTTGCTCGGATCTAGGTGAAGTTGTAGTAGCTCCCCCTTCTTCTTCAGAATCTCCACTAGAACTCTGGTCTCTCTGAAACAAAGATTGAAAGGAAGAATCAATAAAACAAATTAGGAGTTCAATCAGAGTATCAAGGTGAATAATTTGGTACTTCTTATCTAAAATGTATGTCACTAAGTGTCATAGAGCTATATTCTTCTTCCTATTATAATGTGGATGCCAAATTTCAAAAAGATTATTAATGTAATCCAGGATGAGTTGGGTCTCATTAATAAGTTGTCCAGTCATGATCAAATATGTAACAGTTGACATAAGAGGAGTCAGATTTATGCGATCACCAACCTTATGAATGATTAAAGTTCTTAAGACATGTTGGATGATCCAGACATTTTGATTCAATATGTATACTCTAGCTAAGTGTCAAACTTAAGTTACACCTCTGAGATTTTTATTGATCTCATACCAGCCATAATCAGATATAAAGGTCAAGGTGTGGGCTCTAGTGCCGTGAGTCCTTAAGTGAAGGAAAGTTCCTAAATCTATTTTTGTAATTTTTGCACGCTATTTTTTTGACAAAAGAGGTTATCCTAGTTTCATCCTCAATGAACATCATGTTTACTAGAAAATAGTGAAAGGTCTCTTTATGGTAGGCATAGATCAAGATTAAAATAAAGGAAAACTGAGTTGAAGTAAAGAAAGGCATGGTAGAAAAATGGATTTCAACTTGGATGAGGAGTCTAGGAGTGATTTTGGCAGCTATATACCTATAGAAAGCATCCTCATTATCCCTTGACAAAAAGTTATCATCCCCACCTCTAGATGATGATGCTTTAGTAACTCGAGAGTGCTTCCTAGAGCTTGTCATTCCTAGGACGGAGCCTCTTGAAGGATTCAAGAAGGGTTTAAAAGTGAATGAAAATGATTTCAATGGCCCTTCTATTTAAAGAAAATGACCTATCGTACAATACGTAATTGATTTCATACAAATTATCTTGGCATCATACGGGATCAAAAAAATTTGTATATAGGAATAAAAATGTCCAAAATGAAATGGCTTTTCATAAACACATAATTTACAAAGCATCCTTTCGTACAGGCTTTTTGACCATTCATTCATACAGACGAACAGGTGTTCATCCTGGACGGTTATTTAAGATCATTTTAATGACAGTTAGATTCATCCCTCACATAAACTGACACCTAGATCGTACAAATGAAAGACAATTTCGTATGTACGATCAATTAAAAAACTAACTCTAGCTGGATAACCATCCACATGCATACAAACGAATCCGTTCAGTTCGTACGTACGATGACCTCATTGTATAGTATGAAAATTTATTAAGATCTAAAATTTTTGCGTTCAACTCCAAGACTAATCAAAGATATGTTGCGAAAATTGTACAATACGAATAAAACACTTAAAAAATAAAAACCAAAAAAAATTCTCAAAAATCGGTCATCTTTACACAAGTGACAAATATCTAAACTGAAAAACTCACAAAACAAAAACCAAAATTAAAATACTCACAAACAAAAAAAAAAAATAAAACAAAAACAAAATCAAACACACATAACAAATATATCAAGTTTGCATAAAATTTTATCTAAGCATTAAGATCAAAATTAAAATACTCACAAACAAAAATCGGTCATCTTTACACAAGGTACTAAAGGTATCAAAGGCTAGTGGTTTTATAAAAATATATGCAAGTTAATTTTCAATAGAAATATGATTCAATTTAATTTCTCCTTTGGCTACATGATCTCTAATTAAATAATATCTCATGTCTATATGTTTGGTTCTAGAATGTTGAATAAGATTCTTTGAAATGCAAATGACACTAATGTTATCAAAATAGATTGGAATTTTGTCTATTATAAATCTTAGATCAATCAACTATTATTTCAACTAAATAACTTGTTCTACATAACTTCCTAAGGTAATATATTCAGCTTCAGTAGATAATAAGGCTACAAAATTTTGTTTCTTACTGGGCCAAGAAACTAATGAATTTCCTATAAATTGATAGGCTCCATATGTACTCTTTCGATCAACCCTACAATTTGCAAAGTATGAATCAGAATATCTAATAATCTCAAATAACGTGTTGTACTTAGGATACCAAAATCCTAAATTTTATGTTCCCAAAAAATATCTTGAAAATTCTTTTCACTACTGTCAAATGTGCTTCTTTCGGATTAGATTAAAATCTAGCACACAAATAAACACTAAACATTATATCATGTCTGCTAGCAGTCAAATAAAGCAATGATTCAATTATACCTCTAATTTTTTTTTTATCAATAGATTTCCCTTTGGATCCTTATCCAACTAATCTAAAGAACTCATCAATATAGTTACTGGTTTAGCATTATATATTTCATACTTCTTAATGATGTCATTAATGTACTTTAACTGACTAAGAAAATTTCTCTCCTTATTTTATTTAATGCTAAAACTAAGAAAATAACTAAGATCTTCCATTAAGCTCATCTTAAATTCATTACTCATCATTTTAGAAAAGTCATCACAAAGATTTTTATTTATAGATTCAAAAATGATATCATCAATATATATCTAAACAATGTGTATATCATCTTCTAATTTCTTCAAAAAAAAAAAAGGGTGGAGTTCACACTTTCTTTTACAAAAGATCTCTCTAATAGAAAAGTGTTTAACCTCACATACCAAGCCCTAGGTTCCTGTTTCAATCTATATAATGCCTTTTTTAATTTACAAACATGATTAGGAAATTTTGAATTTTCAAAACCTGGAGGTTATTCAACATAAACATCCTCTTGTATCACCTCATTCAAAAAGGCACTCTTAACATCCATTTTAAACAACTTAAATACTCTAAAATAGGCAAAGGCTAACAAAACCCTAATTGTTTTAAGTCTCACTATAGGGGCAAAAGTCTCCTCAAAATCAATCCATTCAATTTGATTATACCTCTGAGTCACCAATCTAACCTTATTTATAACCACAACTCCTGAATCATTCATTTTATTTTTAAATACCCACTTAGTTTTAACTACACTTTGATCATTTGGCCTCTCAATCAATTCTCAAACATCATTTCTTACAAATTGATTCAACTCTTCTTACATGACCAAAATTCAAAATTCAATACAAAGTATCTTACTAACATTTGTGGGTTCAATCATAGAAATAAAGGAATAATGGTTAACCTATTTTCTAAATCCATGCCCAGTCCTAAAACCCTCAATAGGTTCATCTAGAATCAATTACTTAGGATGATTTTTAGAAAATCTCAATTTTCTAGGTAGAGAATTTTCTATCTTTAAATTTTCTTTTAAATTTATTTTTTTAATCCCTTGGAAGTTATTTTTTAAATTATCCTCTTTCAAATTTAGCTCATCTAAAATTTCATATTCATTAAATACAATATGTGTGGTCTCCTCAACTACCAAAGTTCTTTTGTTAAACACTCTATATGATTTTCTAACACTAGAGTATCCAAGAAAAATTCCTTCATCTAATTTTTGATCAATTTTTCCTAAAGGAGATTTTTCATCATTATGTACGAATACCTTATATCTAAAAATATGCAAATATGAAAAATTAGGTGCTCTCCCCTTAAGAAGCTCATAGGGTATTTTATTTAATTTTGATCTAATTTTCACCCTATTCATAACATAACAAGCTGTACTAATCGCTTCAGCCCAAAAATATTTTGGAAGCAAATATTCTGCCAACATATCTCTTATGGCTTTAATTAATGTTATGTTCTTTCTTTCGACTACCCCATTCTACTAAAAGGTCCTAGGTGTAGAAAAATTATAATCAATTCTTTTTTACTTTGTAATATTCCTCAATTTTTTCATTTTCAATTTTACCTCCATTATCACTTTAAATTATTAAAATTTAACATCCTAGTTTCCTCTGAATCCAATTCGAAAAGTATCTAAATTTGTCAAATGATTTACTCTTATGAAATAAAAATTTAACCTATGTGAATCTCAAAAAATCATTAACTATCATAAATTCATATACCTTCCCTCCTAGACTTATAGTACTAATAGGTCCAAAATATCTATATGAATAATCTCTCATGGTTTGCTAGTTCTAAGATCATTAGTGAAATGAAATGGGGACTTCACATATTTTTCTAGTTGGCATGCATCACAAATGTGATCTTTAGTAAAGTCTAGTTTGGTATACCTCTAACAAGTTCTTTTTGGGTAATTTTTTTAAGGCTTTTCATGCTAGCGTGATAAAATCTCCTATATCATAACCATGATTCATTAGAAATTATTTTTAAACAAAATGCATTAGGAGATGTAATATAATTTAAGTCTAATATATACACATTATTACCCTATTTTCATGCAGCACATCAATTCCATTTTGGCTTAATATGTAGTTAGTATGAAAAAATTTAACATTATATCCTTTATCACATAGCTGGCTAATACTCAAGATATTATGCTGTAAGACTTCTACAAGTAACACTTTTTCAATAAAAAAATTATTCAAGTTATTGATCATACATATGCCTACCACTTTCCTAGTGTATTATCTCCTAGTGTAGCCTTGCCTCTATTCCTCTCAAGAATTTTTTAATCTCCGATAATAAAACTATCTCTTCCTAAGTTTTAAGATTTTTTACTTTAAAATAGAATTAGTAGAATCTTCAAATTTTGGGGTGTCCTATTTTCCTCGAGAGCTTTTACTTTTATTTTAAGAAATATGTTTATATTTTCTAACATAGTGTTATCATATTTCAAATAGTGCTCTTTATTTTCATATTTATTCTTAAAAGATTTAAATTCTATTTTCAATTCAGTGTAGAATGATTTCAATAATTCATTATGTTTGTTCAAGTTGTCAAATTCATCCAATAAGCTTATGTGGTTGTTATCAATCCATGCATGATCTTTCTTAAGGATTTCATGCTCTTTCTGTAACTCTAAAAAATCCAAATTCAACATAGTATGTATTTTATTGAGTTTTTTTATATATTGTATAAATTCTTTCAGAAACTTTTAATAATTCATTATAGCTTAAGTTACAAACTTCTTCTTGATCTGACTGATTAAGATTATCGGCCATTAAGCATAGATTGGTGACGTCTTCTTCTTTCTCCATTTTTGATGAATTCAAAGCTGAATCTGCCCAAAAAGATCACTGAAATTTCTTCTTGTCCTATATCACAATCACTTTATCCTCTACCTTCTCCTTACTAGGAGTGGCTTTAAGATTGGGGCAATCTGATTTGACATGTCCAGGTTTTCTACATTCATAGCAAATTATATCATTAGAAATCTTAATATTTTATGGAACTTACCTCTATTCCACTGTTGGCGTCTCATTTACTTCCTCTTTAGAAAACTCTTAAATTGCCTGATCATCAAGGCAATATCATCCTCATCCTCAGGTTATGACTGATCACTCTACGAGTCATCCACTTTCAAGGCTATATTCTTCTCCTTTTGCTTTTCTCATGCATCAATCTGTCTTTGAGTCACTCCTTGCTCATAAGCAATTAGTGATCCAAGAAGATTGTCAATAGAAATACACATTTAAATCCTTCGACTCTATAATAATAGTTATTTTAGCATCATAAGTTGTAGGCAAATAACAAAGTATTTTATTAACCATTTCAGCATTTGTTATTTCTCTACCTAATGCATGCAAAGAAGTGATCATTTGAGTGAATCTTGTGTGCAAGTCAGATATGGATTCATTTAATTTCATGTGAAATAATTTATAATCATGTAACAGGATATTTAATCTAGATTACTTAACTTCATTAGTCCCTTTGTATGTAATATAAAGTCTATCCCAAATGTCTTTTCCACTTTTACAAGTAGAAACCCACATGAAATCTTTAGACTTAAGTGCATAAAAGAAACTATTTAAATATTTTGTGTTTAATTATGCTAAGTCACATTCTTCTACAGTCCAGTCAACAAAGGGTGTTTCAACTCTAAAGCCATCTACAAGTCTAGTTGTCCTATTATACCTTTCCTGAACTAAAATCCACATGCAATAGTCAAGCGATTGAAGAAAAGTAGGCATACATGTTTTCTTAAAATCAAAAGGGATATTATCAAATAACAGAGGTCTAGTAATTGAATACCCTTCAGGTGTGTTATGCCAAAAGTAGCCATTATCATTTTCTAAAAGTAGTCTAAACTTATAGTTTTGAAACAAAGCTTTGATACCACTTGTTAAGTTATGATAGGTTGTTAAACCTATACAAAAGTCCCAAGACTAACCGAGAGGGGGGGGGGGGGGGGGGGGGGGGGGGCCAAGTGAATTGGTAATTTTAAAATTTACCTGTGTAAAATTTTAATAAAAATTTGATTTTCTTATATTTTAGCAAAAGTAATTTTTCAACCATAAATACAAAATGCAGAAAAATAAAAGTGTGGAAATAAAAATGAACACACAAATTTATAGTGGTTCAGTCTAACAAGACCTACGTCCACTCCCTGAAGACTCCCTCTTCAGTTATTGCACTATTACCTAAAAAGACTCTCCTTTTGCCCCCAAAGCAAGGCGGAGAAGCCTTTATAATTTTCCTCTCTTCCACCTATCCTCGGTTCGGTAGAGCATTATTGTCCTTCCACACCCTCCAAGTATCGGCATATACCGTCATCTATTTACACCCTCCAAGTAACGGTAGAGTATCGTCGTTAGTTCACAACCTCAAAGTGTCGGCAGAATACCGGATCTTCTTCAAATATCTTCTCTTAAGCAACTGGAAAGAAGAAAGGAAGAGTAGTAACCAAAAACCAAAAGAGATTCTTACCTTTGAGTAACTTTATGATCTCTTCACACTCCACTTGCAAGAACTCTCTCTCAAACACTCTCCCACAAACACTCTTTCACTTGCTCTTAAAACATCACAAAGAACAACATTTTTTTAAGTCAGTTTCTATGGACCTTTTATATGAAAGACATGAAAAATTATCCAGAAAATTAAAATTTTCTATTTTGAGTGTATACGATTGTACAATATGATTATATTTTGTACGTACGAATAGCTCAAAAATTATTGTGTATGAACATGTATAAAATATTTTCATACACGAAGAACGTCAAATATGAACCATGTTCATACTGTACAAACGATTAAGAAAAATTTTCAACTTCGTCAGGATGAAAAGGTACCCCATAATTTTATACTCTGGATATTCTCTGTATGAACCAGGTATTCTATAGTAAGATTAGTTCAAAAAATTGTGATATTCATCGGGACAAAAAAGAACCCATTCTTTTCGTACTTTGGATGTCATCTACACGAAGGTCACTTCATACAGTATAAACCATTCAGAAAAATTTGATGTTCATCGGGATGAAAAGGAACCCATTCTTTTCATACTCTGGATGTCATTCGTACGAAGGAGGCTTCGTACATTATGATCAATTCTTAGAAAAAATTTATTCTCTCGTTTGTTTAACTGCTCGTAGGAGAGAATAACTGAACAAATCATCGTGTATGTACTGAATTGATACAGTATGATTAGCTTTTTAAAAAATAACACATTTTAATCACTCTCCTAGTGTGTGTGTGCGTAATTACTCAATTATAATCACACTCTCTCATACTCAATAAAATAAAAAAATACATACTCTAATTATAATGAACCTTAATCTATCTGAATTGAAGTCTTCAATAAACTTGAGTATGAAAAAATATAAAAAGAAAATAAAAAATAATCTTGAGTATGATTTTCCTGAAATATTAGTACACATAAATAATAAAAGCAATATATCCAAAATATGTTAGGAGAAACTATAATTAAAATAATAATATTTGATATCATCAAAAACACACATATTATAATAATCTCAATAATTGAAAAACTATGCTAAAATAATCTCTACATTCGGGACAGTCTAAGATAGATATCATTTCCATTCTATCTTTAAGATTTATCTAAGTTAATAGAGCGAGCTCATCTAATAAAGAATTATCTAATAGTTACTTGGTAGTGGTTGACTACTAGTAGGAAGTAGTTTGACTACAAATCTTCTAGTGGTGGCTTTTCTGGGAAGAGGAGCAACTTCCTTTTATGTTAAGCTTGTATCTAAATAAAATAAGTTTGATTGAAACATAAGCATGTGTATCTTTTAATATATAAAGTAAGATTATAGTGTTGATCTAACAAGGAATTGAACCATCCAAGAATTATCCTAGTAACGTCTACTCAATTCTATATATTTATCATACCAATTTGAATTACAAAGAAGTTTTCTAAAGTTCTTACTAAAATTATTAAAAGTGAAAATTCGGTAAATAAAAACATTCTAAACCTGATGTTGACAAAATACATGTTTATCTAAGTTGATATGGGCTCCGAAAATTTGGCCTCAGCCTCCCCATTGCTTTTTGAGGGGATTTTTAACATATTAAGTTCCCGGGTAAATTTTGGGAAGGCTGATGGGTTTGTAAATAAGACACTACCCAAAGATTTCTCCCTCATTTTACGAGGGCTTTATGATATGTGTTTTGGTTTCCTATTAGTGCAAGCTCCTATAATTAATTACCTCTCTTGATAATGAGAGAGAACTTTTGATTAAGGCTAGTTTCCTATCAGATACGTAGTAATATATGTTATATGGAATATAGTAGCAGCATGGACTTAGGTTAGAAGGTTGGTATTTAAAATTGGAATTTCACCATCTTACACTTAAAGCGGATGATGGACCCTATTAAGATCTCATGGTTCTGTCATCCTAGGTTATCATAGTCCATGGTCTACTTAGTCAAACGAGGTAGTCCACCCAACCTGATAGAAAGATCCTCATTGGTAGCCATGGTTTGCTTCATCCAAGGGTACCTTGTAGACCTGGGGTAGGTATTTGCTTGAGGTGACAAATTTGAATCCACCATAGCTAATAGAGGGGTTTGTGCCCTATCGATTATATCCTATTGATTCATATCTCAAGGATTTGATTCCATTGGGGAGAATATAGGCTCTGGACATAATCATAATTTTATTGGTGTTATTAGGTTTTAGACTACTCTATTAAGAGGGCCACTGTCATAATCGCTTATCCTACGGTACCATTTGGCAGTAAAACTATCAGTTAGAGGACATGTGCCACATCGTTACTAGCAGGATATTGTTTAAAAATAAATCCTTATGATATTCTCTACCAAATATTTAGCTCTTTGTGAACTAGAGTAGTTTTTAATTTGTCTACCTCAAAAAAATATTGCAAAGGGCTGATGGATTTTTACTTTAAGTGTTTAATAGTTTAATTTTGGTTTTTAAATATTTGAAATTAATAGTTTCTTGGATTTTTGAGTTTTAATAGGCATTCGGGAACTTCATTTTGAGTATTTAGTATTAACCCCTCTGGTTGAGATTTACTTTCAACACGGCCATCATCGAGGCATATGGGGTCATTTACATTTGAGGATTGAATCTTATCGACTCTATCTAGATGTCAACAGAGGATCCATTTCCTCGAAGGTTTTATGCCTTTATAAATAAAGTTTTTAGATTATTAGCCTAGAAGGCCTTATATGAATCTATAAAATTAATATCACAGTCGATACCATGACCATATATTTATTTAATCATTCGAGCCATGTCGACTCCTATATTCCTACATGGAAGGATCGGGATAAAACTTGTGTTTATTTATTAACCCAAGTAACATCTATAGACATTACGTGCATACCAATAACATGCTTGACGGGGCCCATGCAAGTGTTTGGGGACATTTTATAATTATTTTTTAAACCTTGTCAAATCCAATTTGCATGCTTAGGAGGATCGTGTTCAAATTTATTGACATGTGTAGCATCCCTTGACATCACATGTGTTCATACAACATGCTCGATGGGCCCATGTAGGTGTATTATACATCCCATTATGTGTAACTATGTGTATAAATATTATAGTGAATGTGCGGGGGGAATTTTCGAAATATTTAATTTTGATCAGCTTTATGGGCAAATGTCATTTGAATGCAACATTCGATTTTGGGGCTTATGCACGCCTTCTATCCACTTGCATGAAAGTTACGGATCTGGTGGCGTGGCATTGTACTGGTTATTTGCTTGTTTTGTATAAGTATATTGTCGTGCACTACTTGTTGCTTTATTCATGTAGCTTATTTTGCACTAATGAATCTCTTGCTATGTCATGCAAATAGTTGTATTTATCATAGTTATCTTATATTTTGCTAGTGTACAATATATTAGATGTATAATGGGGGTTTTATGGCGGCTTGAAGATGCTTACATGTGCTACATATCTTTTGTCTCTACTTGCAATGAATCAATGTATTTCCTAATCATTGATTGATTATTTACTACAAATGTTTCATAGCATCTATTATCTACTGTTGACTATCATCATTGCACATATGTATGTGATGGTCTCTTACAACAGCTGGTAGGTATTTACACATGTCATAGTCTTGCATTTGTTGTGATCTCCTCCTTTTTGCTTCATATTATTACTTGTGGGCGACCTACATTGAATGTATATTTTCCCATGCCATCTACTAGTGCTTGCATGTACCACAACTCCTCTGTATTTTGCTTATAGATAGTGTCTTGGGTGTATATATGTATTTAAAAGACTCGTCATACCTTTCAATAGTATCTGAAAGGAGTCTTTCATACTCATCATACGTAGATCATCACTGCTTATAGGGGTATGATATTTTGTTTGCAAATTAGTTAACATTGGTTGTAAGGATGTCATACATTCATTCTGTATTTCCATACTTTAACTGAAAGCATATTCTTGCATGTTACTATCGACCGTCAATTAAGTTACGTTAATTATCAATCTCTTCATGGATATTAGCTAATGTGTCATTATACTATTCTGTGTGTATTTCACTATTATTTATAGATAATCTTCTAATAAACTATGGCATTTACACTACAAATCTATCCTTCTACTCGTAGGAAATATGTTGTATGCATAACTACTCTTTCAATCATATTTGTAGGGAACTTGTGCATTTGTCAGATTTTTAATTGATGTTAGTTGCCACTGCCTTTGTGTGAACTACTGTCTATACAATTAATTCTTGATTTTTGCCTGTAGATGAACTGTCAATCGATATTAACATTCATTACATGTTACATTACATACCTCCACTCATGTCACTTGTTGATATTTGCTTACAATTAATTTATTTATCAATCAACTAGTATTGCTCATGAGTGAGATACATGAATCATTGCTTGTTTATTTGCATATCAAATCCTCCACCGTATGGGACAAATGTATTCGCTTGCATGATTAATGTAAATATCACCTGCTCTATTTGTTGATTTGACTTGAAAGCTCCACGTCGCCTTAGTTTCATTATTCCTCATCGATTGACAAATTGATATCTTCCTTATGCATAACAAGCAGATTATAGTATCTTCTGTCATTTATAACCCTTTGTCAATATTCTCCGATGGGTGTAGTAAAGACTATTATGTCATCTCTACAAGATTGTTGTGTTGGCTATCATCAACTTCAATCTAACGGCCTGAATGTATTTAATCGTAGATAGTATGTTGTATGCATAACAAACTTTCTGTAATGGTTCATAGGAGCTTGCATCTGACGCATATGGTATGTTAGATGCTGGTAATCATGGCTTATAGGTAATTAATATATTTACTTAAGACTGAATTATTATTGACTGTAGAAGCATCCTTGTGGTCACTACATGTTGTACTGGGCCTATTTATAAGAGACTTTGTTGGATGATTTGATTAAGATTCCACCTGCTTATTTATATATTGGTATTGACTGTAAAGATGTCATTTCATTCAACATATGTGCTCTTCATTTTCTTCCCATGAACATTGTGAACCCCCTTAATTAAAAGAAAGCTAACTCTTAAATATAGAGGTGCCTTTTGGTGTAATGACTAGAATTTCTATAAGAAACTTTGTAGTTAAGTGTGCTCATCCCAGAGAAATTCTGGGATGGATGACATACTAGGAAGTTATACCAACAGGACAAAACCGTGAGACTCTTAGGCCAAAGCAAATAATATCTTGATAGTTAAGATTTTGGGTGTTACAAATAGTGTCAAAGCAATACACCAATTAGAAGATGGAAACTAAGTGTCATACAAGACATCGTGCTATGCCATGAGAGCCACCTCTTGAACCCTATATGGGACAAAGTGCTACGTGACGGGAGCCACCACTTGAATATATAAGGGCCACCTCTAGAGTCATATCTACCTAGTGGATGAATCTGGGATACAGATGCTGACGAGAACGTCAATTACTTAAGTGGAGGATATTGTGAAACCTCTTAAGTAAAAGAAAGCCAAACTCTAACCATCGAGGCGCCTTTTGATGTAATGGTTGGAATTTTTGTAAGAAACTTTACAGTTAAGCGTGTTCATCCCAGAGTAATTCTAGGATAGGTGACCTACTAGGAAGTTCCACCAATAAGACAAAACCGTGAGGCTCTTAGGCCATAGCAAATAATATCTCAATAGTTAAGAGTTTGAGCTGTTACAAACATATTATGTAATCAGGTTACATGTTTATTGCATATTGATCAATATGGCTCACGAAGATTCGGTGCATTTGTTTCATAGTCAAGTAGCATTGATTGTGCACTTGCTTTCATATCCTTTTTTGAACATTTATTGCTATCATTCTTGCTTCTTATTGTTGCTTGCAAGCAAGTCATCATATTCCCTTCAATCCTTGTTGATTATTACTAGTAGAAGAGCCATGTTGAATATTACAAGTCCTTCACTATCATGTGAAAATGACTAATGTCTTGCATAGTGACTTTACTTGTTAACATCTGCATTTCGATTGAAGTGATGATCACTTAATATCTCATTAAGGTTTTGTGTTTTTGCTCGCAAGCATATTGTTGCACTCTTAATCTTGCAATATATGCTTATGGGGGAATCGTCATGAAAGTTTTGAACTTCATATTGTTCATATCGGGTCCATATGTAGGTTGTATTCCTTATTAATGGTTTCATTTGTTTGAATTTCTATCCATTGCAGACCCCATGTTCATTTGTTGATGTACATTTGGAAGGTCCAAGTTGTCATTTGGTGTTTAAAACAATCATTCATTTATTAACTTGGAGTCCAATTTCCTGCTCCAATTTCAAGCTCAATTGTAGTCCTTGTAGTTCATGTTCAGTTCGTCGTTGGTTAAAATTTAAGCACAAGTATGGTCCCCTGTTCAGTACAAATTTAAGCAGCCTCTCGGCGTCTCCCCTGTGTAGGGAAAATTTTGGGAGACTAGCCTTCCTCTCCACGCTACATGAACGCTTCAGGTAGATGTCAGATGACATCGCAACTGTATTTTATTCAATCTCCACTACTCTACATGAGCGTTCCAGAGATTACCCACCTCATCATAAGCGTCACACCGATTTCCCTCTCACCGTGCTGCGTGAGCGCACAGGGAGATTTGCCAGCTCGTTGCAAGCATCGAGAGCAAAATTTTTGGGTTAAAAATTATACCTTTGCAATGGTTGGCGGCGACTAGCAAAGATGCATACAAATTTATTTCCCCTCTCTTTTCTTTCTTTCTTTTTTTTTTTTTTTTTTTTTTTTTTTTTTTTGAAACACTTTCTTTTTTCTTCTTTTTGACTTTTTATCTTTTTCTTCTTTTAATTTGATCTCTCCCCCTCTTCTTTTTTTGCAAATATTGACAATAATAATACTAACAATAATAAAATAAGAGGGGGAAAATATTCTCTATTAGATAGAATAGGGGAGGAAAGTTTGCTCTCATTTGTTGGTGATTCATGGCATGAACTAATTAACCACTCCTACGCTTTTCCTCGAGAAATTTCCAACATTAAAGTTGAAGACTGGTCTTCCAGGAATTGGAGTGTCTAATCTCTTATGCAAGCCAAGAGAGCTCAGTCTTTCCTTCCTTCTCTGAGCAGAGGGCTCAAGGAGGCACCTTTTGATATTGCTTCACTTGACATTCATTATTGGAAATGTTTTTTAAAAAGTTTGATAATGAGTTCCCAATGCTGCGTACATGAAGCTTGAATCAGCACCTAATGTTGATTTCTCTTTGTGACTTGAAAATAGACTCTTTTAGATTTATAGGGTATTTGACAATCATAAGAGAGAGGCTTGAATAGATTACTGAGTTGGAGCTCGAGGAATCTTCTCCATAGTTTCTAGGATTACACATTCTTTTATAGTAAAAGAACTAGTTTAGCTTCCCACTCCCATATATAGGAGTTATATTTTCTTCATTTACCCCTCCCTTACAAACTGGGCATTCCTTATGGTCAGAATGGACATGAAGCCATTGATATAAGCAAGGCCAACAAAAGAGATGGCCACATGACGTAACAATAGTTTCCTTGGCTATGTCAAAGCAGACATTACAGTCGAAGTTAGTTACACATCTATTTTTCTCCTCTGCTTCTTTCTCATAGCCCTCTGTGGCTAAGGACAGATGTGAACTTGTTATTTCTAGCATCAACTATTCATGACTATAGGTAAAGAATATCGAACAAAATCTGTTCTTTCAGAGCGACGTAAAAGTGATTGCCTAAGAGAATTTTGCCTCCAACCATGGGATTCAATCAACCTTCGAATCCCAATCTCAGGACACCGAAGCATGTCCTGTTGTGACGAGGACCCATCAGCTCTAGAACATAGTTCACTGCAATTTTGTGATAGAAGAGAAAGGAAAGCATCAAAATTTTCATCATCGTGGGAATCTGTTAAGGATGGATTATAGCTTCTCAAACTGAATGATCAACAATAAAATGGAGCCCCAATATCTTGTCAACTGAGGCATGGTTCTCCCTATCTCTCTCTAGTGGTTCAACAACCACTTGATCGATCTGCAAAACCTGGGTGTTTGATGGAGAATATAGAATGCTTGTCCTTCGGTCTCCTGAGCACAGGCAGGTTTATGATAGAATGAGAACAACATGTAGATGCAGGAATCAGAGGCTTAAAGAGGTTTCAGTACTTGTCGTAGAGCCCACTACGTCTGATAGGTCTTATTTCAAAAGAGATGAACCGTTTCGGAGGTTTGGTTGGCTGAAGCAAGTGGTTTTTGGCTGTGGAATGGAGAGGGGGTCGAAACTAGCAGAAGCTCACGTTCAGATGTATTGAGCAGCTGTTTTTGTGGGTAGGAGATGGAGTAGGGAAGAAGGATTCGGCTTGAGGAGGAAGACAAGGGTTTGTTCGGACGTTTGTGGGAAGCAGTGATGTAGGATTGTCGAATAAGAAGAATTCATTGTTCTTCTTATTTTAACGACAAAAGAAGTCGAAACAGCTGGTGACGAGGAGACCCAACGGACATACCGACTTCGACAGAACAAGGTATTACCAAGGTTTTGAAAATCGGATCGGACAACGAACCGGAACAAGGAGAGGTTCACGGTTCGATCGGTTCGACCGGTCTAACCGGGGTCGAACCGGATAACGTAATAAATAATAAGTATTATTTAAATTTAATACAATTAACCAAGGTTGTGAAAACCGGACCGGACAACGAACCGGAAGAATGAGAGGTTCATGGTTTGACCGGTTCAACCGGTTGAACCGGGGTCGAACCGGATGACGTAATAAATAATAATATAATTTAAAGTAATAAAATTAACATAATAATAATGACAATTTATTCATAAAAATTTTATAATTCTAAGAATTTTTAGACTAAAAATTAAATAAAATTCATACATATATAATATATTACATAATTTTAAAATTAAATATAAATAATTATTATATGTATGCTATATATTTAAATATAAATAATTACTAATTTTAAATTTAAATATAAATATATTCAATTTTTTATTTTAATTTATATTTAATAAAAATTTAGTTTTATATATAAATATATTTATTTGATATAAATGATTGCTTTATGTTATATATTTATGCATAATTTACATATATATAAATTATATATAAATTTTACATTATAAAACTATATTTATAAAGTCATACAATATTATTTTTTAAGATTTTTATTTTTCTATCATTTAATTTCGCATTTAGAAAATGTTTTAGAACTTTAAAAATGATAAAAAACTATTTTTATTTAAATATTTATAAAAATATAATTAATAATAAATTTAAGAAGTTTAAAAATTATTATGATTATTTTTTATTTGAATATTCTACAAAAAAAAATTTCCAACAATTTCTCATTCAAACAAATCTAATGCACATTGTTGAATGTTGAAACAAAAAACAACTAGTTCTTTAGTCCCACATCACTTAGGAATTCTAAGTTGTATTGTTTATATACCTTTCTTTGTACTTGTGCTTTAAGAGCTTTCATGGTATTATGGCATCATGTGAGCTTGGTTATTTATATTTAATATTTAATTTACTATATTTATAATAAATTTTTGAACATATTATTAAATAAGTTATATGATATTTAAATTAATTTAATATTAATTAAACATTTTATATAAAAAAAATATTTAAATATATTATTAGTTGAACCGGCCGGTTCTTAAAAAATGGACCGGTTCAACGGTCGGGCGGTTCAAGCCGGTTTTGGCCGATTCGTTGTTAGGCCGGTTCTTAGATAGGACCAAACTGGCTGTAAGACCGGTTCACGGTTGAACCGGCCGGTCCGGTCCGGTTTTCAAAACAATGCAATTAACATAAAAATAATGTTATCATTAAAAGTATGAGATAAAAAATTAAATTAAAAAAAAGACTATGAAACATAAAAACTTATATAATTAAGTAAAATAATTATTTTAAAATCTAACATAAAAGCAAAAAAAAAATTAAATATCAAAATTATAAGAATTTACACTAAAAAATATATGATAATTTTAAATTTGAATATTTTTCAAATTTTAAATTTTATTTTATATATAACTATATAATTTAATATATTATATTATTATTAATTTATGTTACATATTTAATATAAATTTAATTCTAACATAAGTTTATAAATTTAATATAAATTATTCTTATTTTTATATTATATAATTAAATATATTTTACATGTTTATGATATATTGTATGCAAAAGTTATTTTATAAATTTATTTTAAATCATTAATAAATAAATAAAATTATTAATGATAAATTATTTTTTATTATGTATAAATAAATAAATTTTTATTGTTAACTAATAAATAATCATCACTTACATAAAAAAAAATTAATTAAAAAAAATCTGTTTAAAAATAGATTTTATACCCATTATATATGCTATGAACTCATACACTCCTCATCTCTTTTCTTTAGTCCCACATCCCTTAAAAACATTTTCTTGCTTTTGTTTATATAGCATATTTAGATTCTTTGCACAAAGAGAACACATGGGGAGGTCATGGTCATGTGAAGATGTGTCATGATGCTTTGAGGACAAAAGTACTTATTATATAAATTGTATTTAACTTTAATTAAATGTTTTTAATATATATTAATTTATTCATTTAAAAAAATACTTAAAATTTGTGAGATTTGAACCGGCCGGTTCAAAAATAACCGGACCGGTTTGGTTCTGACCGGTTTAGTCCGGTTCTTTGCAGAAGCGGTTTTAGGGCTGAACCGGACTGGCCTTGTGACCGGTTCACGGTTGAACCGGTCGAACCGGCCGGTCCGGTCCGATTTTTAAAGCACTGGGTATTACAATTAATGCCAATCAATGAATTTAATTCCCTCCTTTAATTTGGCACCTGTGTTTAATAAAAAAAATTAAATAAATTACCATATCAGTATTTTATCATTGCTGCAATTATTTAGGATGACCAAATTTCATTTTTTCAAGACAAAATCGCTCTGATTTGCATGTTGTTCTCTTGATTTGCGTGTTGACATTTTTTTGCATGTTGATTTTGTTGAATAATAATAATTGAATAAACTGATAGTTCATTTAGGGTATTATCAATATTTTGGTCGCAACGACATAGTCCATTTCAAGATTAAACGTCATTTGAATGATGCCGCATGTTAATTTCCTAGTTTTTCATGTTAATTCGCCGCATAATTTTCTTTGGGCAAATTAGTAGTGCATTTTGGATATTGTTGACGTTCCGGTCGCAATGGCAAAGCCCACTTTCCGATTAGACGTCATTTGGACAGCATCGCCCGTTAATTTTCTCGATGTGTGTATCCTTGCCTTGAGTCTTGCATCGATTTGTGGGTTTGATCTCTTTTAAACAAACTGACAATCAATTTAGAATATTAATGGCATCCAAACACAACGACGAAGTCCATTTGTCAATCGATTGTCATTTGGGCAGCGTCGAGTGATCTTTTTCTTGAAATTTGTGCTTTACCTCATGATGCATATGGACCTCTTTATATGTTTTAATTTGAACAATTTGTTATCATCCTTGGGTATTTAGGATGTTCTGAACGCAATGAAGAAGTCTTTTTCGCAATCAATCTTTGTTTGGGCAACGTCGTGACCTCTTTTCCTCAATATGCATGCTTTCTCTTTGGGATGTGTTCCACCACTCTGGATGACCCTAATTGAATACAAACAACAACAACAACATCAATCCTTTATCCCACTACATGGGGTCGGCTACATGAATCCTTTTTCTCCATTGTGTCCTATTAAAAGTCAAATTCTTGTTTAAATCTAATAAAGAAAGGTCATTCCTAATATTTTCTAACCAAGTCTTTTTAGGTCTACCCCTACCTTTCTTAACATAAGTCAAATCTAATACATCTACTCTCTAACCGGGTCATCACAAGGCCGCCGTTTTATGTGACCAAACCATCTAAGGCAACTTTCTCTAATCTTATATTCTACTGGAGCTACTCCAACCTTTTCACGTATATGCTCATTTCGTATCCTATCTCTAAGGGTTAAGCCACTCATCCACCTGAGCATCCTCATCTCTGCCACACTTAACTTAGTATTATGCTTCTCTTTTAAAGGCCAACATTCAGCACCATAAAGCATTGCAGGCCTCACTACCATCTTATAGAATTTTCCCTTAAGTTTGAGGGGTACATTTCTATCACATAACAAGCCCGATGCATTCCTCCACTTCAACCATCCAACTTGAATTCTGCTGATAATATCCCCATCTATTTCACCATCACTCTGAACAATAGATCCAAGATATCTAAAACGTGTACTCTTATTAATGACTTGATCGCCCAAAGTCACAATCCCCTCACTAGGTCTATTACTACTAAAATTACACTCCATATATTATGTTTTAGATCTACTCATGCGAAAACCTTTAGACTCTAAGGTTGACCTCCTAATTGAATAAGAAAAATATATATTTTGAATGTCGACGACATTCCAGATGCAACGACAAAGTTCGTTCTACAATCGGACATCATTTGGGCGATGTCGAGTGCCAAAATCCTTGATTTACGTGTCGTTGCCTCAGGATTCATGTCGACATCCTCGGTCAATCCTGATTAATCAAATAAGATACAAACATGACCAGTTTTAAAAATTAGAAGCTAGAATCAACCTTTACTAGGCCTTTGATATGTGGTTCCCTACTCTCAAAAAATATTTGATAATGAAGCTAATTTTCATAACTTTTCTACTCTTTTTTTTTTTTTTTGAGAAATTGCATATAGCACTATTATTAATAAACCAAAAAGAAAGGAAAAAACTAAGTGAATTTGGATAATTCACATTCCTCCTTTAGAATTTTAAAGAAATTAGGAGGAATGTGATTTATATCCAAACTATCCCAAACAAATTCATTATTTCTAGCATAGTTAGCACATCAATCGACTAACTTATTACAACCTCTATTAACAAATTGAATAATAACTTGATTAAACTTCCTAAGAAAAAAGAAGTCTTCAGAGCAAATGTTGTTACCTCCTTGCACTCCTTCCTTGATTGACTTCTCAATGAATTTTAAGACATTATAATTGTCTCCTTCTATAATGATTCCTGTAGCTTCAAACATCCACTCTTGAAGAACTCTATTGAAGGATAAAACCGCTTCTAGTTCTAGAGAAGAACTATCCCAATGCACACGTTTGAACCCAAACGCAAATAGGAATCTCCCTTTGCTATCTCTTAGAATTCCTCCAATACCTGCAGAATAGTTATTGCCGAGAGAAGCATCCACATTTAATTTGATCCAATCGGTTGAAGGGGGATTCCAAACATGAGAAAACAGCCTAAGCTGATTAGAATCCTAGTTTACCGTGATAAGATCATAATTGATTGATGAGGATGTGAAAGATATAGCTTTTGCTGCTACAGTGTTGAAACTATTCTCTTTATCACCGTGGACTAGTTTATTCCAGCTTTTCCAGGAATGAAAGATGACCGAGCAATATAGATTTCCCAAAAAAATATTAGAACATGAAATTTTCTTCAGTTCAGTAATGCAGCAATTTAGATCATTGAAATTCGGTATATTAAAACCCCAGCTTCTCAAAACCTTCAGCACACCGTTAATAAAGTTGCATTCCACTGCTATATGATTGCCATCTTCAATTTGATTACATCCTCTAGGACAGCCATTGTAGTTAACGAGTCTTCTATACATCAAAAACTCATTACTTGGTAAGGCTTTGTTCAACAATCTCCACCAAAAGAGCTCTATCCTTGGTCTTAATTTCAATTTTTCCAGCCATTTCCAATTGGTATTCTCCTGCATTGCTATAATTTTGATCCGAAATTAAATAAGACAAGGATTTCCCAAAGTGTTTAACCGCAATTTCAACTTCATCTTTCAAAATTCTGCTCTGTATCAGAACAGAACAAATGAGTTCTATCAATTCTGGACCAAAAGCTTGCCTTAGCTTTACAACATCCCAATTTCCCTCCTTAATGAAATGATGTACACATTCCTGTTCTTCTTGCAGATTTGTTGTATAGGTAGCCCACTTATCAATGCTTTTATCAAGGATCCACACATCCTTTGAAGTGTTGATGAAAATTCCGTCCTTCACCTTCCATCTCAGAATTTTCTGTAGAGATTTAGCTCCTTTGATAATGATCTTCCAAGTAGAAGATTCTCCATATTTATGATCATAATCCCAAATATTTGAACCGTATTTAGCAATAAGAATTTTGTTCAAAAGGGATGTATGATTTGAGATGAGCTTCCAAGCAAATTTAGCCCTCCAATTGTTAATTTTATCCACTGCAGAATTTATACCTTGTCCACCATATTTTTTGCTTCTACAAATAATTTCCCATTCCACATAGTGCAAGCCTTGGCTTTTATCTTGTTTTCTCCATAAGAATTCTCTACTCGATTTATCTAAATCATTGAGTACTCCCAACGGTATCAACGAATGAGTCGAAAGAAACGTTGGCAAAGACAAGAATGCAGATTTGATGAGTTGAATTTTACCAGCAAGATTAAGGAACCGATTTCCCCATATATTGAGCTTGTCATAAGCTTTCCCCAGTAATTCAATATAATCTGATCCTTTAAGTCTCCTCAATGTCATTTTAACACCAAGATAGTGCAGCTCTTTTACAAATCCGATGCCCAGAATTTTTGGCAGCTTCTTCCTGTTGCACCTCCCTACAGACTTACCAAGGAGTAAAGAATTTTTGGATACATTAAGCCTTTGCCGCATCCAGCTGCAGTAAATTTTCATAATTTTATTGATTTTCTTAGCATTCCTACAAGAAGCTATAGAAAAGACAATTATGTGATCAGCATATTGAAGGAGAGAAACTTTTTCTGCATTTGGTGAAACTTTAACTCCAATTTTTGGACCCCTTTGTTTGAACTCTTCTGTTAACAGTTGTGAGCACAAGATAAACAGAAAAGGCGATAGTGGGCATCCTTTCCTAAAGCCACATTTAGCCCATATCCATTCAGTATTAGTCCCTTTTATATTGATGGTATATTTAGTGTCAACTACACATTGAAGTAGGAGCTTTGAAAATTTATCTCGGAACCCATAGATGTGAAGTACTTGCTCCAAAGTTTGCCAACCCATGCTATCATAGGCTTGCTCCATATCCACTTTGATGGCCATTAAACCTTTTTTAGATTTAGAGAATCTAAATTTGTTGATGATTTCTTGGGATAAGAGAATATTATCCGAAATGGATCTACCTTTGATGAAAGCAACTTGATTTTCGGATATGATACTAGGAATGCAGCCAATTAATCTATTTAACAAGATTCTAGCTGAAATTTTATAGATGGAGTTACAAAGACTAATCGGTCTATAATTAGATGGATTTACAGGGTTTTTAATCTTTGGAATAAGGATAATAGTAGTTTCCTTCCAAAGATCACACATGAGACCGGAATGCAAGAATTGATAAACTGCTTTCCAAATGTCCTCTTTAATGAATTTCCAATAAAATTTGATAAAAGAATGAGTAATTCCATCAAGACCATGAGAAATATTACCTTCAAGTTGTTGGATAACTGCTTCTAGTTCTGTAACAGACAAATCAGCCTCCAACGAATTAATTTCAGCTTCTTCCAGAATTTTGCTCGGTACAGGCCATCCAGTCAACTTGCAATTCCTCATTCTCCATTTCATTTTGAAGTACTTCAAAAAGGTGTCTTCAATGCATTCTGGTTCTTCACTCAACCTCCCTTCCAAATTTCTAATGATTGATGAAATTCAATCTCCGTCTGGCTGAAGCAACAGAATGAAAATATTATGTATTAGAATCTCCATCCTTGATCCATTTGACCTTTTCTCTATGTTTCCACCAAGAAGACAGTCTTCCTAAGGAGGAATTAAGCTCTTTTACCTTAAATTTCAGCAAGCAGATTTTATCTTCAGATAATCCCCCTGAATTAGCTTCTTCTTCTTGTAGCTCAATGATATCCTTATTTAGTTCTTCTTTAAGAGAGTTGAGATTAGAGTGCTTCGATCTACTCCAGTGAAAAAGAGCCTTAAGAACTCTTCTAAATTTAGTATTCAAAACTTGAACGTCATCTCCTCTGACTGATTTCCTCCAGGTTTTCGAAACTATGGCTTTGGAAGCTGGAAATGAAGCCCAAATATCCTCGAACTGCAGTTTTTTCTATTTTCTGAATCCAGAATTTAAAATGTTAAGAATTAATGGACATTGATCTGAAGCAATTCTCCCAAGGTGACGAACAACTGCTGGTTGAATGCTCTTCAAAGCTTCTGAGTTGATAAGGTAACGATCTAACCTTTCTAGAATACGAGCTCCTCCTTGCTTATTGTTACACCAAGTGAATTTGGGTCCGATAAAACTCACGTCATGAAAATCACAGTTATTCATGAAAGCATTTATGTCTTGAGGTCCTTGGGAGAAAGAAAACTTCTTTCCTCCCCTTTCTCCTCTTGAGATAATAAACAATTAAAGTCACCTCCTAAGATATAAGGGAGTTGATTATTTGAATGAGCCTTTAGAATTTCCCAAAGTCTTCTTCTTTCATAATTATCTCTGCTGCCGTATATAGTTGCTATCAACCAATCCCCTTTATTTGGAATTTTCATAACTCCAATCACTGCTTCAGAAGAAGAATGCCTAACAGTAAAAGAACAAAAATTTCTCTTCCAGCTAATTAGAATACCACCTGAGAGACCTTCGGCTGGGACATAGAAAAAATCCCAATTATCTCTAATTAGTTTACTGACTTCAAGTCTATCAAAAGAAACAACCTTTGTTTCAACAAGCCCCACAAAAAAGGAATTATAGTACTTAACAAATTCCTTTAGATACCGGGAAGCTTATGACTTTCTAGCTCCCCTACAATTCCAGAAAGCTATGGACGTCATTTGGTTTTAAAAGTGGAATAAATTTCACTTTTAATCTTCTTAGAATTTCACTTTTCCTTTTCTGAGAAAGAATGTTATCTTTACCCAAGGAAATGAGTTCTTTGATTAATTTCCCTTTAGCTTTTGAAGAGTATGTCAACTCCAATTGTTTAGCAGCAACAAATCTTTCCATCCTTTGATCAGGAATTTCCCCTTCTTCGAGTGTTCCATTCTCTGTGTCAAAGCTTTTATTTTCTTCTCTGGCTGAGTTGGGATCGATTGAGTATGAATTTGAGACATGCATTTCCAAGTCCGGAATGTCTTTAACTATAAAAGTTTCAGTCCAGCTGGGACCTTTTGAATTATCTTCTAACCTTAATTCTTCCATATCTTTAGAGAATTCAGTATCTAAACTGTGTAAGGCACACCCTTCCTTTCCTCTGTTAACAGATTTTTCTAGAATTGGATTTACCAGATCAGTACTAGTGGGAATTTTTTTGGACATAAATCTGTTTAACAGTTTTTGAATTAGGAGCTACATAGGTTTCTTTGCCAGTGTTAGAACCAGCCCTCCTCCTTCTCATTGTATTCTTAACAAGGATCCAAGGACCATAATCCTTTTCAGCTGCCAGTCCTTCCGTTGGTAATTGATTTTCACAGTGAGGACCTATTTTAGAAGTCTGGCCTTCAAGATTGGCAGGGTTCCCTTCAATACATTTGTCTATCAAATGTCCTACCTTCCCACATTTGAAGCAGAATGTGGAAACCTTCTCATATTCAACTTTTTGAAAGAAACGACCGTAAGAGCTTTCTACCCAAACACCTGTAGGGAATTGTTGATCTAGAGCCATTCTGATACAAACTCTTGCAAACTCCCTTTTGCTCCACGGAAACATATTTCCATCTATCCATAGCGGTTGTCCAAACATAGAAGCAATTCTGGCCACATTGTCTTCGTCCCAACAAATCAAAGGCAGGTGAGGAAGCCTTACCTAAATCGGTGAGGAGAGTCCTTTTAAGGATGAAGGTGTGAATAAAGGGGACCATCTATCCATCCCCACGATGTGGCCGTTGACATACCAAGGTCCTCCTTCTAGAACTTTTTCAGCATCACCTTCTTCAAAAAAAAGAGCAAAGAATCCAACCAAGACCAAGTGAGGTAATATGGAATTTACCAAATAAATTCCATTGTCGGCGCAGTTCTCTTTCTATTACAGCAACAGGAGCCTTGTTTCCGAAGACCTTCACTACAATAGAGGATTGTAGTTTTTTGGCATTGATCTTCATACTGGATTCATTTAACTTGATAGATTTCCCATCCTCTGTTATTAAGGAGTCATCTCTGGAAATTTAACTTTGATATTTGGTTTTCTCCCCGAAATATTGGTACTAATGCCAATATTTTTGTTAGCAAGCAGTGAATTTCCATCCTTTACGACATTGTCACAAACATCTTGATTATTTCCCACTAGTTTCTGAGCAAATGAAATCCCCTCTTCCATGAACAGAGGTTTAGAATTGTTGCCGCCAAACCTGTTAACAAATATTTTCGTATTTGAAGAAGATGACATTTCTGTTTCTTTGATCAAATGCTTTGGAGAATGTTGATGCTTAGGTGCATCATCTGGTATTACTTTTTCTTTTCCTTTCCCAAGAACTGGAGGCGAATTCTTCAAAACATCAAATGACGGCTCATAGCTTTTCTACTCTACCCTTGGGAGAATTTTTCTTAAATTCAACATAAAAATGAGAATTTATTCATGGTATTTATTATTCTAGCTTATTACTTTAGTATAATTATGATATATTCTTCAAGACTCTCTGAACAATGGATTATCAATGGGGATTTCAATTATTATTGATTCCATGCTAAAATTTTATGAGATAATATTTTCCCCAACATTAAACCTTGGAACTTTCACCCTATTATTTTTATGTTAGTTCAATAACGTTTTCCGCTATTGGTCACTCATACTCTTAGCACAATAATATATCTGAAAATCTCATTCACATTAAACTTGATAGAATTATTTTTAAAGATGTATGTTTAGATGTCTATACACTCTCTTTCTAGGATGGACAATCCAAAATGATGTAAACACTCTCATCTCATCCTCCTCATTAATCTTCCTAAATAATCCAACAACATATTTCTCTTTAAAAATTTATAGATCAATCTCCCAAAATATTTTGACCCATTGAGATAAGCCTAGCCTACCTACTTTCATTGAGATCCCATATGCATCCTCTACAAAAAAAAAAATCACTCTACTGATATGACTTCTCAAAATATCATGAATGGTCTTCTTACAATAACCATTTCAAAAAAAAAAAAAAAAAGGAGCTCATAAGCTCTCAATGATAATGCTACTAAGATTAGATGTAGCATTCCCAATCTTTACTCATCTTGGTTTGTATGTATCATCCAAGGAGCTAAAGCAAATGATAAGAAAATGGTAAAAATAACCTCTACTTTCTTTATAGAAAAAATCATAACAAGATATCACAACCACATTCAAACTCATTCTTCAATAAAGAATATATTATGACAACATTATTCTAGGAATTGAAATATTTAATGAGATGGTTCAACAAGAAAAAAACTCTTTTATGTAAAAATTGACATTTGAAATATTTTGATATAGTTAATAGTGATTTTGTCCTCAATAGAATGAAATAAAAACTCTTTTCTCCTACCTTTATTCATGGTGTTGCTTATTATGGCCAGTTGAATTCCTTTGGTATAATTGTGATATATTCTTTGAGACTTTTTCAAGCAAATCATAACCTTCATTAATCAACCATGGATTCTCAATGGGGACTTCAATTTCTATTAATTTCATATTAAAAATTCAATAAAGAATATGATTCCCAAAAATTAATGCTTGGACTTCCAATATATGATTTTTTATGCTAGGCTCTAAGGACTTTTCCTCAGTTGGTCACTCATACACTTAGTATATATCTAACAACCCCATTAACATTAAACTTGATAAAAATCATTTTAATGATATTAGTTAGAGCTCTATCCACTCTATTTCTATTGGATGGACAACCCAAAATGCTCCATACACTCACCCATCATTATGATTGCTCTTCCTGAATCTTATGGCATATTCCTCTTTAAAAATTATTGAATTAGTCTCTTAAAAACTTTCAACATTCTGAGACAAGCCTAATCTTTTACGACTCGAGCTCACAAGTTTTATATTTTTGATGACAAACATTTTTATATCTCATAGTATTTTTTATTATATATTTGCTCGTGTATACTAACGTTTTAGGAACACCATGCAACATCCAACAAAGAATCAGAGCTCAAAATTGGGTTGAATAAGGTTATTCTATAAAGGGACTGTATCATTCATTGATGTAATTTTGATTTCTTGAGTCAAGTGCTATAAAAGTGTTTGCTAGCTTAGTATCCTTGCTCATACACACTCAGGGTGTGAGATCTAGTCAAAACTAGAAGTTCAAGTTTTGAACTAATCGTATTGGACGATTTTGATCGTCCAGGATGATCAGCTCATTGAACTAATCATACAAGATGTTTTTGGATCATCTAGTACGACCCTTTAATGATCTTGGAAAATAGCCACCAATGTTAATTTAGGCAAGGATTCAATTTTTGTTCTAATCATCCCAGACAATCTAGATCGTCCTGGATGATCAATACCAATCATGTCTAAATTGATCATATAATCAGGGGACTAATTATGGTTAAATTTTTAAATCATATCAGCCTGGATGATCTGTATATCATCCTAGACGATGTTTGTCGACATATTTGATTTTCTTAAATCGTCAGAGATGAAATACCATAATTTTTCTTCTAATCGTCCAGGACGATCCACAATATCGTCTTGGCCGATCACTATAAATTTGATTATATCATCCAGGTTATCTTCCTGGACTATCAGGTCAAATTCTGCACATTGTCCTGGATGATCCCGAGATCGTACTGGATGATATTTAGAGTCTGAATTGAGTTTTTAGGGTTTTATAAAGTCCTCTTCTTAAGAATATCGTATGGGACAACCTTCGATCATTCTGGATGATATTTGGCGTCGAAATAGAGTTTTTAAGTTTTTCTGAAGCCCTCTTTTTAAGCACATCATACATGACAATCATGCGATCGTCCTGGACAAATTTTGCCTCCAAGATTAATTTTTAGGATTTTTCAAAGTCCTCTATTTAAGCTTTGTCAAGGAACTTGATAAGTGTCTTTGACAGTCATTGAAGCTTCGTTATTCTCGAGAAAATTTAAAGAGAGAACTTGAAAGAGAGAGAGAAAAGGGTAGAGTTTGAGAGAGGGAGAAGATCCTTGGAGGGGGTTTCAAGGGAGTATGGAGGGGATTTCACACGGTTGCTCCGGCAAGCATGCACCTAAGTACCATCATATTCAAGGTTCTTCTAGAGGGAAGTTATGGGAAGAAGAAGATCTCTTTGGTGTCAAAGGACCCGACTACTCTACCGCACCGGGGAAGGTTGAAGTGATTTTGTAAGGGCTTCTCCGCCTAGCTATGGGGGCTAAAGAAGAGTCACTAAAGATTTGGTGCAATATTCAGAGGGTGCCTCTGAGGAGTGGGCGTATGTCAAGTTGGATCGAACCACTATAAATCTGGTGTGTTATTTCCTTTATTATTTTCATACTTTATTTTTTTTATGATTAACTAATTGAGTGAAATCCCTAGTTAATCTTATTATTATTAATTTATTTTGTTTATGCTGCAAGATATAAAAAGATATTTCTCTTAGTTAAAAAAACTTTTAAATATCCAATTCACCCCCCCCCCTCCCTCCCCCCTCTCTTGGTTAGCCTCGGGACTAGTTCATAAGGGTTTAACATCCCTGACAAACTTTTATAATCTACCTACTTTCAAGGAGACCTCATCGACATCCTCTACAAAAAAATTCAAACTTCTCAAATGACTCCTCAAAAATTATTAATGATTTTCTTACAACAACGTCTCTAAAAAAATAAGGGATTAAAAGTTGAGTAGCAATCCACTCTCCACTCAATCCCTTAAACCATACACTCAAAGATAATGTTATTAATATTATATGCATCCTTGCCAATCAATATTCATTTTGTGATACATGGATCATCCAAAGGGCTAAAGCTAAATGACTAAGGAATCATGAAAATTGCCTCAAATGTCTTTATGGCAAATAGCATGAAAAAAAAAAAAATAGCAAAACCACATTAACCAAATAAACATTTCTAAAGTCTCCCTCTCATCTCTGATTGACATTGGAGTTGTAGCAGTACCCCACATTCAAAACATCTTTAACATAACCACTCAATCTCACCAAATAAAACTTGACCTCGCCCCAAACAAAAACATCCCTCCACACCTTATTGCATTCCCTTTTGCTCTCATCTTCAATGAACAGATCAAGGAGATGATTTTCTTCACTCCCTAAAGCTCAAACCTTGGATCTAATGGCTTGACATTTGAATTCTTCTCAACATATTGAAATATTGTTGGAAATTAAGTGTGCTCTATCACACAATATTTTTTTCTAGGAAGAAATTGTCTAAAAATTTTAAGGCCACCAGGAATGCTTTTATTCCTAAGAAATTTTATGCTAATGAATTATCTAATTACAAGCCAAGATCTTTATGCAATACTTTTTAAAAATTTTGGTCAATAGATTAAAATTTGTTATTCCTCACATTATCCATCCTAGCCAAGTCGACATTCTTCAGCAAAAAATATCTTCTGACAACATTTTTTTGATAAATGGAATTCTTAATGAGATGGATTATAAAAACCAAGAAAAATTCCTTTATGCAAAACTTTATATTTGAAAAGTTTTTTATATTGTTAACAAATATTTTGTCCTCAATAGAATGAAATGAAAAAGGACTTTCTCCTACCTTTATTTTTTGGATTGGTGGTTGCATTTATGTTATTCCCTACTCTATATGCCTCAATGATGTTTTATATGACTTTTTGAACTCCTCTAATAGGTTCAAACATGGCCGCCCCCTCTCTCTTTATCTATTCTTGTATTGTGATGGTCAAATTATCTAGTTGGTTTGAAACAAAAATTAACGGTAAAGTATATCAGGGTATCAATACAAATAACTATAAGTCACTAATCTCCTTTATGTTGACGACCTACGTACTAATTTTTGGAGAAACTGCTGCCAACAAACTTACACCCACAAATTCATCCTTGTTGAATTTGGGCATGCCTTAGCATTTATTCCAACAATGATAAAAGCTCCATTTCCTTCTTTCATAACGTAATTAACTCCATCTATCTCCCTTTCCCAACTTATCAACCTACAAATCAGAAATACTATTATAATTTTTAATGTAAGGTTTAGATTTTCACTATATGCTTATGTTTAAAAACATTTTTTTTTATTTTTTATTTTAATTATTTTTTTTTATTTTATGTTTAAAAACATTTGTTTCTTCTCATTTAGACTAGCCCATCGGATTGATCTAACGGTCATATTTTATCAACAGATGAGTCACATGCTTCTTCAAATCATTTAGAGATACCATCGGATTGGAAATTATCAAATAATGTCAAAAATAGGTAGTGGGTAGAACTATGTATTATTTGATTAAAATTGGAAAATCAAAACCATCCATCTTATTAGATTTATTTGATTTGATTGTTAAAATATTAATTTGATTATTAGTTATACTTTTTTTTAGTTTTAATTATGCCGAATTATACTAATTTATTTTAATATTAAATCGATATAATTTATAAAAAAAAAAAAGTAAAATAAAGATCAATAAGGATATTATTTATTTCATATGGTAAAATTATAAAATTGATTTTTTCTTAATATATGCAATTTATGCTAATAGTAATTCAATTCATCATTAAAATTAATTATAATTAGGCCTATTCATAACAGAATCAAATTAACTGAATTAAAATTTTATTTTGTTTGGAAAATAATTTTGTCATGTGACTCTCTCCCTATCACATGAGTCTCTCCCGAAGATTACCCCGAAGGATAAAAGACATCTTCTTCTACTGATTGACTCACTTTTCTACATTTTAGATTTGTTTTAATAAGGATGATTTTAAAATTATTATAAGAAAAATACATTTTTAAAATTTAATAAAAGTACTATAACTTCAACAATCTAATAATTTAATTTTCAAAAGAAGCCCCTCATAACAAAAATTTTAAAAAAATAACAAAAAAGCAGCACCCTAAACGAATGTTTAATAGCAATCTAAAAAATACATAGAGAAAACTGTGCCAAATAAATCCTAAAATTAATGGTCAATTTGAGATTATTTTCTTGCTGTTTTATCTTTTAGACCATAACTCCAATTCAAATTTCATTTGAGATAACTTTATTACTATTTTTAAACAACTTTTTAATATAAATATTTCTTAAACTTATATTTTTTGTACTAAAAAATCACTTTTTAAAGCAATAAAAAAACAATTCTAAATAAAACATCCATTTGACTACTGCTTTCCTGTAGCTTTTCAATATATCAAATAATAATAATAATAATAATAATAACCACATTAACTTTTAAAAAAAATTATTTTTCCAACAACTTAACAGTCAACCCTTAAAATAAGATAGAGACTTCATTTGGAACGGCTTTCTTACTGCTTCTTAAAGCATCATATGAAAGATACAGTAAGAAAATATCTCAAATGAAATCTTATATGCATATTTATTACATATTTGCACCTGAAATTTTTTAAGTAAAATGTTCAAGTAAATAGGACCAAATTCAATATAAAAGTATAAAAACTAGTCTCAAATAGAGAAAAAAGTGTCATATTTTTACCAAGACATAACAAGTCAGCTGATCAAAGATCAATCAATCTTTACCAGAAAGATTTGGTAGCAGGTCACCAACAAGACAGATGAAAGCAAAACAAATCCATCTTATACCTCCAAAGATTTGCTAAGGTAGTTATTTTTTTTGTATTTTTTCTGTACACCAAGGTCTAGTTTCTTAAATGGAATGAGAAACAGCAATAAAAGATAGAAGTTTTTGCTGATCACAGGATAGAGCAAGCCTTCTGTGATTTCTTCCTTTTCTTCTTTTGTTTTGGTGGCTGAAGAACTACCTTGATGGCCGCATCAAATACAGCCTTGACATTCTGAAGAGAAATCAAACAAAGCCGGAAAGTCTTGGCATAAAGAAGGATGAAATGGAGGAAGAGTGTACAGAGAAAAAGGGAGAACCGTACTTGCTGTGTCTTTGAACTGCACTCAATGTATGCGAGGGCTCCAATTGTCTTCCTCAGTTCTTCTCCCTTCAGAATTAGTACAACATTAGTCCGTGCCAAGCTACGTTGGATGAAAAGAAATTTAGTAAGAATCTAAACATTACCTGGGCGGTACTGATGGGAACAGCACCTGGATGATCTACAAAAAACTGTTCATCATCCCGCAGATCTGTAAAATGAACATAACAAGTTAAAATTCAGATGCAATGCCTGTCTCATGAGATGGTATGAAATTCTTGGTCTTTAAATAGTGGACAGTAGATTTCTAAAAAACTTCCATTTAAAAAAAGTTAAAATCTATGCTAAATCATACACCAAATTATTATGTGTTAGCAAATAAGTAGGAGATCATAGACAAACTTGAATTGCAGAAGATCAATGCAAGCAATAATATATATTTATAAACCTGAATCTTTCATTTATCATTGAAAATTTGGTTTAGGATATCATGTCACTTGATGCCGTGAACTTAATAAAAGGGACGTAGTACCTCCTATGACATTGATCTTTCAAATAGCAAGCAAAACCATTCTTAAGATCCAGTAGCATAACACACCATGACATTGTACATACTGCAAACTAGATTCCCCAGCCAACCAATGCCTAACACGTGCATTCATACTTAGGAGCATGTAATTCATTAGAAGTACCAACACATTAGATGATCAAAATGCTACGATGATGTTTCTAAGTAAATTCAAAAATTATGTGCTCCTCGTACCAACAACAGTAATATTAAGTATTTATCCCACTACGTGGGTTCGGCAAGTACTCCTCGTACCATGACATAATTTTTCAAGCAAGTTAAAATTACCATGCCACTCTCCAAATTCAAGAATTAGGTACTCTCCCTCATATAAATCTCGGTGATGAAAATCAAAAGATCATAGTGATGAAGATCAATGTGTTTATACTCAGTAGAAATGTCAATCTAAATTCATCTAAGCAAGTTTTTTAGTAGTCTATTTTACTTTATAATTTTCAATTTTTTGATATTTTGAACATGTGTAGGATGAATACCTAAGAGAATAGAAAATGGTTTCTATTTATTTGATTCCCAGTGATCGTTAGTTTCTTTGGTTTGGCATAGTCCTGTGTTGGTCCGAGTAGTGAATGGTTCAAGATCCTAGATGGTTTGGCTGGTAAATTATTGTTTGAAGTTAATGTGCAGATGTAAACATTTTTAAGAAATCATTTGTAGACGGTTGCCTCTAGATGGTCATTTCATGCTCACACTTAACATGACGTAGAAGGGGCCAAATCATGCACGTATTTTTTTAAATCATGGAGGTTCAAGGAACACCTGTTTCTTTTCTATTATGCCAATCAGGGAACGTCTATTGGTGAAGCTCCTAATGGGTCACAGGTTTGAATTTAGCGTAGTCTAGATATAATTTTATTTGAAAATTCAACATACTTAATGTTACATTGTTCATTTTGCTTCGAAATAGTTTCATGTAAGCTATTAAATCTTTTACAAAAGTATTGTAAAATATGAAATTGCATATGAAGGAAGATTAACTATATAAGATCTCTTGGGATTAAAAGTATATAATAGGTTACCTGAATCATTAGACTTTTCTTCTATTGATGTCTAGAGCTTGTGTTGAGGGTTTCAATTGATCTTTTTCAGTTGGTTTTATAAGGTATATATTGTATGTAATTAGTAGTGAGATTAGTTTACAGGGTATAATTTGTTTGAGGGTTGGATTGTATGGAGGGGTTAGACCTTTTCAGTTGGGTTTGTAGTAGTGAGATTGATAGTCTTGTCATTAAATTTGAAAAAATAACCTTTCTCTCTATCAAAATATATAATATTCATACATCAAACAACCATAGTCTCCTCAAAAGTATATGGGCCATATCCATATGAAGCACATTACACCACATATAATCCTCATAGCTTCTATTTTTATAGGTACGATATATTTCCTAGTGACGAGAAGAGATGTCTTGTTCACCTAACCCACATGAAAAGACTTAAGATGTAGTTCAGTCTTTAATTTTTGTAAATACTTGGGTTAATATCATATTCATGACATAGCCTCCATCAATCATTGACTTACACTTTCTGTCCTTACATATAGCATACATGCTAAAATAGTTCTCTAATCTTCTACATGATTCTAGCTTACAATAAACATTTCATCATACTAACAGGACACTCAATCAAATCTCCCGATTCATAATCAGACCACCTCTAAAATCTACTCTAAATTCTCATCCACAAGATTATCAAGTTCTTAAAAAATAAGATTTAGGCTTTGCATTAATTCTGCATACACCCTTTCTTATGGCATTTAAAAAAATTAATCTCATTATTTTTATAAGTGTGCACATTGGTGGTTTAAGAGCTATGGGTACTAACAAAGGAGGATTAGGCCAAACAATAGACCCTTGGGTAGAATAAGTGATGTATTGTGTTCTACTCCTAGAGATGAGAATCGACTTATTTTATTTTTCAATGAGAGCATAATGAAATACATCCTCAAGGGTATGAGGATGTTGAAGTTCTACATCATTCTTAACCTCTCCAAATCTCTCACCTTGGCCGGCCACCCTCCTCTTTCCTTCTCCTACTTGAATTCTTGAGGGAAACTTCTTTCTCTCAAAGGATTTTTCAAGGCGAGCACAGGATCATTACATTCCACTCTTTGACGCTTGGGAGAGACCTCTTCTCCTCTAGTTGAACCTTCACAAAATGCTACGACAAACTTCTTAAACACATCGCCTACTTGTTTCCAAGTTTTGATAAGGGGTGAACTTCTTCCCCTTTTAATTTACTTTTCTAATCCCCCAAATCTTGTAGGTGATGGAGATTCACAAGGAGCCGAGCTTCACCTTTGCTTAAGCTTAATAAACGAAGGATTTTATCTCGCCGTTGCCAAAGCTTAGTAAACGTAGGATTGAGTGCACTTTATTTGCTTCTAATCTTATTGTTAGATTAGGGATTTCTGTTGAAGGCTATTCTATTTGCATGACTTGATTTTTCATGTTGTTTTGATAATCCATGTGCTTAGTGTGCAACTTAGCCTAAACGGAAGTGACCACTCTTATGTTTTATTTGATCGTTTTAATTTGCTAATAGTTCTAATCTTAATTGCTCTTATCAAGAAATCATGCAAGTTTTTACTTCATTTACTTAAAAGCATTTAGTCCTACATCACCCTTCTTAGTCTCTTCCTCAGCCAAAATAATATAGCAATAAATTTCTGAATGGCCTAAAATTTTTATTTTAGCAAAGGTCACTCCCTGATAATCATACATTTGTTGCCAATTAGAGAAAACATTTATTTGGCTAAGCCAATCAATATTTATCAATATTTATCAGGATCATCGATCCCATGATTTCGTGAGGGCTTAAGGTTAGGGCTTGGGATTGTGTGAGGTCTTCCAGAGTTGTTATTAAAAAATGTGGAAGGTTTGGAGGAGTGGGCTTAAGGGATCATTCAAGATAAGTGTCGACCAAGTGAAAGTCGAACTCAAAACTGAAAACAATGATCTGACTTTAGGCTTTTGTTGTAGAAGTTTGAGATAATTCTAGGGCTTAACACATGAAAACTTTATGTACATGTCGCTAAATATGATGCGAGAAGTTTCATAAATTTTGGAAGCTTTTTGACATTTTTCAATATTTTAGAATAAGACTAGATCAAATAAGAACCCAATCTAGCCAATAGCTTTGGGTGAGAAGTTTGGCTTTGTAGGAGTTTAAGATTTGAAAAAATTTGGGAGAATTCCTATAGGTGGTAATTCTCATAATTTTACAAGAGATTTAAGAAGGTCTAGATGCTTGTGGAATAAGACTAGGTCTTACTGAAGAGGCCTTTAGTTGACCACTTTAAGGTGAGGATAGGCTAGGGTTTTGTGGGAGAAAAACATATGCACAAAGATATAGGATAATGAGATCTAAGATTTCACAAAAAAAAAAAAAAAGGATTTCACAAATAGAGATAAACTTATCACTCACTAAAGCAATAGGTAGAAGGAGGTCACGAAATCCCTTCTACTGACCTCCATGTATAAACCAAAAGAGAAAGAAAAATAGAAATCCCTTGTACATACCTCTGCTCTGTCGAGACGCCCAAATCCCCGCAAATCCTGCAGAAATCCCGCTACTAGCTACAGGACTATTCTCTGTAAACGGCGCTGAACCAGTCCAGGTATCCCGCTGCGAGCACGTCCGTTCCCGGATATCCTGCGACTCGCCTCGATCAAGCCTCCCTCAGCGTCGTTAAATACCGAACGAAGCCAAGGCTCTCGGACGACCTGCTCCCATGACGCTCTTCCACGCCCGAGCGCTTCTGCTCTCTGCTCCTTCCACACACGACCCGCTCTCTCGACCGCTTCCCGATCTCCCTCCTCCCTCCTCCGATCAAGGCTGCTTCCTTCTGTCCGATTCCACACAGCTCGCTACCTTCTCCACATACGATCGCTACTCCCGTCCAAACCCCTCCGACCGAGCTCTACCCGTCGCCTCTTGTAGCTGTTCTTCCACGCGCCTGAACTCCTCCCTCTCACGCGCTTCTGCGACCGGATCCCGTCGGGCCTAATCCCGACCTCACGCAAGCCCCTGACTTCTTCGTCCAGAGAGAGAGAGAGAGAGAGAGAGAGAGAGAGAGAGAGAGAGAGAGAGAGAGAGAGAGAGAGAGCTTGCTCCATACCTTGCCCTTGACCGACTCCTGCTCCTACCCGACGCCAGCAATAGTGCCGATCCCCTCTTCATCTCTTTATCTTACGAAGAGAGAGAGAGAGAGAGGTTTGGCCAAATACCCGAAGCCCCACTCATCCCGTCGCCCTCTCTACCTGAAGAAAACCCGTATCCCTCTGCTCTCTGCAAGCCTCAAACGCCAAGGTGATTAAGGGAGATCATACCAATATCAATGAGGGTTTTATTTTTATTAAAGATCATGTTTGTTGTTATTTTTTTTTTATTTTATTTTATTATTATTGTTATTTATTTTTTATATAATTAATTAGTTTAAGTTAGGAATTAATATTAATTAAATTTAGTTATGATTAATTATATTAATTATAATTAAGATTTGATTGAACATAATTAACTTAAGTTAATTAGGTTCAATTAGCCTTAATTGTAATTATTAACTAATTAATCATGAATTAATTTTAATTAGAATTAGTTATAATTAATTATCTTTAAATAATAATTAATTATTATTCATCATTAATTAATCATAATTAATTTGATTTAATTAAGTTTAATTATATTAATAATTAATTATTAATTAAACATATATTAATTATAATTAATTAAACCTAATTTATTCTAATTAATTATTATTATTAATAACTAATTATAATAATAATAAAAAAATTAAATAAAACAAATCCCCCCACTCTCCTTACTTCGACGTCCGTGTCGGACCGGCAAACCACCTAAGCACGCCTTTAGTGGCCGTGGTAGGAGGGAACCCGGTGCGACACCTACGACGAGGTAGGCGAGTGACCCCTCGATCCACGTGTCAACCACGACAACCCCGCGGAGGTATGAACTTTTCTAAAACTCAAAACCTTGCTTCAAGGTCCGTGGCAAACTGGAGAACTGTCCTAAGCACGCCTTTATTGGCCGTGGTAGGATGGAACCCGGTGCGGCACGTACGGCGAAGCGAGGTCACTTATAAGAACTCCCGGGCGGGGGGAAATCAAAACTGCTTATCAAAAATGCTTTTTATAAAACCCCATGCACGCCTTTATTGCGCGTGGTGGGAGAAAACAAATAAATACAACCGCCGCGGTGTCTCACCAACACCAACCGTGCACGTCTTTATTGACGTGGCGGGTAGGCGGCCTCTTGGTTTTTCCCCTTAATGGGGGAGACGACGGGAGGCTGCCGAAATTTTGTCTGAAATACAGACAAGGACTTGGAGCAGAATGAGATTTGTGGACTTAACTTAATCTACTTAATCAAACTTGAATCCAAATAATAAAAAAGTGCAAATGAGATTGAACTTGAACTCATGATTGGACTTGAGTTAGAACGAGATCTTGAACTCAGATGAGTTTGGAACAAAGAACTTCGACTTGAGATTGTAGTTTGGGACAGCTACAAGGACCACTTGAACTAGAACTTGTACTCAAACAAGAGTAGGGGACTTAAACAAGACTACAAGAACTTGATTGAACTTGAAAGAACAATACATAAGATCATAAAGAGCTTTAAAAAAAAAAAAGAAAGGAGGGGATCTTAATTTGAATCCTAACGAATGACCTTGAATCATGTGCAAGAGGGCTTCAACTTGCAAGCTTGGACTTGGTTGGGATCATGCATGAAGGACTTGAGTATGAACTTGAACCTCACTCAACCTAAATGAATCATGAAATGAATAATTTGAATACAAGAAAAATGTTGAAGACTCATTTTGGGACTCAAACCAATTGAGACCAAAGTGGATATGACTTGGATCATTTGAACTCAAAACTCAAATGATCAAAAGACTCAACTCAAAGTTGATTTATATTCAGTGTATATGAATGGAATTCAATCAAATTGAAGCATTTGAACGATTACAAGGTCATGAACTATTCTTAAAGGGATGTTATTATAAAAGATCTTCAATGTATGATTTAATGTCCTTGTCAATGGACCCTCAAGTCCATTCAAAGAAGTTGGATAGCATTCAACGAAAGAATCCCCCAATGAACAATGCAATTTGTCCACAATGATCTAGATATTGATATTAAGTGGAAATAATGATAATGTTGTTATTCATGTCAAGAGCCTTTAAGAAATATAGTGGGCATAATGATTTGTTATACACGATAAGCGTAGCGTGCTTGTAAACATCGAGGGGAAACAACTTGATTATAATAGGGTATCATTGTGTTTATGAATAGAACATCAAGGCTCATGCACAACTGATATCACTCAAGTGCAAATAAATACATTAGACTCCCTCAAATGACGACTAGCACATATGAAGAAATGAATAAAAAAAATATATAGAAGATCTGCAACACATACGATCTCTCTCTACAAAGACAATTGTATGTGCCACATGCCACTGATGGGTAGATGCATAAAGACTACAGTAAATGCAGTATCCTGTAGTCAACTTCAGTTTAAGGATGAATATCTACCTCCAGCAGTAATGGTTGTATTGCAAAGATCAAAATCACAATAGAAGGCTTAAAGAATACGAGTTCCTACAAGTTATCTATGAGCTCCTACAACCCAAGGCAGGAGATTAGTTAGTGCACTATGACCCGCCTACGAAAATCAACAAATAGTGCACGACAGTCTACCTGTACGAAGCAGCGAACAACTCCATTCAGAAGCTGCTACGCCGCGCCACCGGATCTGCAACATTCGTACAAGCAAACAGAAGGCGTCCACGACCATTTCAAAATACCCCTGCACGTGCACTATAAATTGTATACACATAGGTACACTAAAGGGGGAAATATATTCTTAACCCGCATGAGCCCCGGCGAGCGTGTTATTGGTATACACGTGACGTCTAGGGATGCTGCGCGAGTTGACAAGTGAATTCAGGTTCGAAACCGATCCTTCTATACGGGTCAATAGAAGTCGACAAGGTTCGAACCAACAAACAAATATATGGTTGTGGCGATCGTCATATTTGTCTCAATACATCCCTATTAGGCCTTCAAGGCCTATAACAACGAGAATTCACTATCAAAGGGCATAAAGCCTACGAAACCCGATCCTCTGTCGACAGCCCGATAGAGTTGACAAGGTTCAATCCATAAAAAGAAATGACCCCAAACACCCCGATGATGGCCGTGTTGAATGAAGATCTCAACCGGAGGGGTTCCCAAATAATTTCCAATGCCATTCCAAATATCCAAAAATCCACAAAAATCCCAAAATCCAAAATCCCAATAGAAACTCTAAAAAAATCTCAAAAGTCCAAACATATTTAAAAATGAAATAAATCCATCAAAAACTTAAAGCAAAATCCATCCACCCTCCGCAACAGTTTGTCGGGGTGGACAAATTAAAATGTACTTCAGCTCACAAAGAGCCAAATGCCTAGTCGAAAATATCCCTAGGATCCATTCTCAAGCAATCTCTTGCCAGTAAGGATGTGGTACGTGTCCTCTAACCGGCAGTTTCGCCGCCAAATGGCACTGCAGGTAAACGGTTATGACCCGGGGCCCTCTGAACCGAGTGGTTTTGCCGCCAAATGGCACCACAGATAGCGGTTATGGCCAGAGCCAATACACTCCCTAATGGAGTTAAATCCTCGAGATATGAATCAATAGGATATAATTGACGGGGTATAAAGCCCTCTGTTAGCTAAGGTGGATTCAAATTTGTCCCCTTAGACAAACACTCACCCCCAGTCTACAAGGTTCCCTTGGACGAAGCAACCCATGGCTGCCGACAAGGATCCTTCTGTCAGGTTGGGTCGACTACCTCCTCTGACTAAGTAGACCAGGGACCACGATGGCCCGGGACGACGGAACCATGGGATCTTGATCGGGCCCATCATCCATTCCCCCACCATCCTCTTTAAGTACACGATGATGATGAAATTTTCTATTTTAAATATCAAACTTTCCAAACATTTCCCAGATTCCAAATATATGAACCTTCAAATTCTCAAACATCCAAATCTTCAAACTTCCAAAACACTTCCAAATCCAAATCCATTGCTTCTACTATATGTCAGATAACACGTATCTCTACGTATCTGATCGACGACTAGCCTTAATCGAAAGTTCTCTCTCGTGAGCGGGAGGGGTAATTAACTATAGGGGCTTGCGCCTATAGGAAACCAGAACTCAGATCATAAAGTCCTCACAAAATGAGGGCGAAATCTCTGGGTAGTGCCTTATCTACAAACCCATCTTCCTTCCAAAATTTACCTCGGAACTTAGTTCGTTAAAACTCCCTCGCCGAATAAGAAAAGCGAGCGGAGGCCGAGGCCGAATTTTCGGAGCCCACAGATTTCTGGCGACTCCGCTGGGGTTTGGTTTCTCTTTCCATCTTTGGCTAGTCGTCTCAGTGCTATAGTAGCAGCTATATCAAATCGTACTCAAAATTTTGAGTCTTTCGCAATGATCATTTAATGAATCAAAGTCCTAAATATTCTAAAATGATCATTTGACAAATTCATTTGGCATTCAGCATAGTTTTAAATTTATTTTATTATCTGCTTATGCTAATCATTTTTGTCTATTTTTATTTTTGTGTTCTGTGCAAGTCTCTGCATTTTGAAAGTGCGGGGTGATGTATCAGATTCTGATTACTAACCCTTGCCTTTCATTTATGCAGATGGATCTACAGAACACGCCGATGACCGTCCAGCTGGGACAAGGAGCCAGGATCCAACTGGCTAATGTTATTATCGAGACCGGAAATGCCGGAGCTACCATCCAGTTTGGTAGCATTGACTTCTCGGCGATTACTGCAAGGAATGCCGCCATTCCTGTGAATGGTAGGAATGCTGAGAAGTCTGACAGAAGACTTAATTCTACTGAAGCTGTCACCCGTCGTGTGCATCTGCCAGCACAACGACCTGTTGCTGAAAATTCTCGTGGGAGAATTTCTGTATTCGAGAGGCTGTCACAGCCTGAAACCCTGACCACTAGAAGAATTGTGAGCAGTGGAAGAGTCTCCGTGGTGACTGCAAACACCACCACTCTGTCAACCAGGTTATCTGCACCTGGGAAATACGAGGTTGAGGCCTCCTCATCTGGAGGAAGGCCTACGAGAAGACAAAGGAGGAAGATGAATGCTGAGCTCCGAGCTCAACATCAACAACTCCCGATCCATCCTTCCAATCTGTCGGCCCAAGAGCCTGAAGCCAATGTTCCCACTCGGAACAAGTTTACTGACCTGAAGTGGGTCAAAAGAAATAGCTCTACTAGAGAGCTAAAGAAATCTTTTTGGGATCGACGGCCTGAAGCCCCAATCCCTCCAAAGAAGAAAGAGCCCGAAACTCTGTCTGCTCGAGTATACAGAGTCCTGAAAACTGTAAAGGAGAAGGGGCTGAAGAAAAAGAAATTCCAACGGCCTTTGGTGATTGAGGTCAGAAGAACCCCGCCAAGGGAGCGTCTGTCCTTTGCCACAGAAAGAAGAGAAAGACAGTATATTTCACGCGGTGAACATCGGGGCGTGACACCTGAACCATATGTTCAGGGATCCGCTGCTGAAAGGTCCCAGTGGAAAGGAAAACAAGTCTGGAGGCCAAAGCCTCGAAGAAACGAGAAACAAAGAAGAGAAAGGAGAACTGATCTGGGCGTGACATCCGGTGAGACTTCCCGGAGATCCGCCCCCATCTACAAACAACGTCAGAAGTGGGCCCCAAAAAGGACCCATAATGACATTCCTCCAGACGGTAGACACCTTGGAGAATCCTCCAGGGGACCCCGTCGTCCTCCATCTCCTCCAAAGGAAAAGACCAACTTCGATCGCAGCCCACTAATCGAAGAAGTCCCCGTGCCTAATCAAGAACCGGAAATCCAATGGCGTCGTCATTCGGAGATCCAAGTACTGGAGGAAAATATAGATGATCAAAATATGGAGGGAGAAGAATTTCTTGAAGGAGAAGAAAATATTGAAGAAAACATTGATGAATTTATGGAGGAAAATTTAGAAGAAAATATTAATGAATTTCTAGAGGAAAATCTAGAAGAAGAAATCAAAGAAATAAATAATACTCTGGACATGAAAGTTGTCTATATGGTGAGACACACCAATGTTAATGAGGAAACCTATTATGATGAGGGTGAAGATGAAGACGATCAACAACCCCCGATTAGGCGAGTTTATCACCGTCGTCGTGAAGCTGGGTCCACCACTGGCAGAGGTGGTCACTCCCAAGCAGAAGAAGAAAGAGAAGAAGCCGAGGAGAATCCCTTCGCTGACGAGAATGTCACGCTTGCAGACATGCAAAGACATATGAGGCGACAAATGAGGGCCAAAGATAGAGAAATCTCTCAGTTAAATGAGAAGATGACTGAGATGATGACTCAAATGGGGGCGATGATGCAGATGATGCAGAGAACTGTTGCTGTTGGTGCCATTCCCAATCCTCCTCCTGATCCTCCAAATTTTCAGATGCCTCAAGTCTCGGGAGTACGAGGAATTCCTGAAGGTGGCCACGAGGCTCATAATGTCATTCGTCAGCCCACCCCACAAAATGTTGCAAGTACTTCTGAACCTGTGACCGCTGCACAATTGGAAGGAATAATTACAGAAAGGATCAGGGCCATCATAGCCGTTGATCAAGCAGAAAAGTTGGTGGGCAAAGGTCGTTCGTATCCTGCTGAATACGACCAAGTACCATACCCGAAAGGGTATTCTGTACCAAAGTTCAACACTTTCAACGGTAATAACAACCCCAGGCAGCACCTGGCACAGTTTAAAGCCACCTGTGGGAATACAGGAGGAAATGACGTCCTACTCTTCCGACAATTCGTCAGCAGTTTGACAGCAACTGCTTTCGAATGGTACGCTGAGCTGCCGAATGATTCTGTGAAGACTTTCGCAGAATTGGAAAATATGTTCGTGAAGAGATTTGCTAGTGCAACGGAGAAAATAACGATCGCTGATCTTGCTTTGGATAAGAGAAAAAGAGAAGAATCAGTGACTAAATATATCACTCGCTGGCGCAATCTAAGTATGAAATGTGAGCAGCAGTTAGAAGAAGAGCATGCCGTACAGTTGTTAATGGACAACATTGATGACAAGATGCAACCCTTCCTGTGCATGGCTACAATCAACACATTTCAAGACTTACTAGACAGGGTGGCCAAGTTTGAAAAACTGAACTTGTCTAGATCAGAAAATAACTCTGATAAGCTCAAAAAGACTAAAACCCCGGGTGCTAGAAGGGGTGAGGCCGACTCTACATTCTTCTCCAGAGCTGATAGAGAAAAGCAGGTGATTTACAATGTAGACAAGGGCAAACAGCCGATGCAATATCAAGAAAAGCCCAAACAGGCCTACAACCCTAATCCCCAACCGAAGCTGATATTAGGGGGAAATGATAAGCCACGGACTTATCAAGCTGGAGGCCAAAGACAGGCAATAGGAACTGGTGACAGAATGTTCCAATCCCTCAAAGATAAAATGAATAAGGAATATTCATTTAAGAGGGAGAGTGTCGCCAAATTATTTCGACAAGTGTTGAAATCGGGTTTAGAACTGCCTGAATGCAAAAGACCCGAAGAGTCGAAGCACACTGGTGACCCAAATTATTGCCCATATCATCGGGTGCTCAGCCATCCTATTGAAGATTGCTACATCTTCAAGGATTGGCTTGAAAGAAAATATCAAAAAGGGGAACTCACATTGTCCGACAATGTGTTGTCTCACCCTAAAAAGGAATCAACTCGGGTGGTCACGTCCTCTTCCGTACTCCTGGTTGAAGAAAGAATAAATGAAAAGAAGCCAATTCAAGAAGAACAGTGGGAGACTGCGGTCTCTAAGAAGACTGTAAAAATGTTGAAGCAGCTTGAAGGAGTTTCAGGTGTAAAGTGGAAGTCTCCTATTGAGCCAATGATAGATTTGAAGGCACTGCCAGTGGTACGACTTTCTACTTCTAAGCAATTTTCCAACCAAGTTGGTTCTTCAAAGACTGGAAAGAAGAAGTTATCCAAGAAGAAGACCAAGTTGAAAAAGCCCAAGGAGAAAATGACTGCAACTCAGAGAGTTATCAACAGTTTGGATGAATATTATCAGACTATGAGGCGACCTATCAAGCTCGCTGATTTCATGACAGAGCTTAAAATTGATGAGGCTGAAGAAGATGATGAAGATTCTCTTCCAACAGAAATATGTCGCGTCATCTCAGTGGCGCCGAGTACCTCGATAAAAGAGGAATACATAGAAGTACCCTCTGAATCCTGTATGATAGTTTTGCCAATGGATTACAGTTCGGAGGAGGATTTGTATTTTCCAGAGGAAGAAGAATCAGACCCTAGCATAGCGTCTCGGATGGGACATGTAAACCTGGGTGGTGATTCTGAATCAACGGATGAGTCCCTAGACGCAACGATGGCTAACTCTGAAGAAAATATACAATTAAATGACTCTGAACCGGAGGAGATTGCTCAAGTGCAGTTAAGAAGCGGTAAGGTACTACCGCCCCCACCAAAGAAAGGGGTCTCCACTAAAGATAAGGAAAAAGAAATAATTATCAACGATGATATTATCTCTGAAGATCTTAAGAAAAAGAAGACTTCAGCCAATGGGATAGATTATAATATTTTATCCCATCTGAGAAAAATCCCAGCACAACTCAGCATATACGATGCCCTGGTAATGTCTAAAGAACTTCGGGAGACTCTGATTCAGGCTCTCAAAAATCCCGAAAGATACGAGGCGTATTTCGCTGAACGTAGTTTGACTGAGGTTCTACAAGCTCGAAATGAGCCATTCATTATTTTCTCCGAAGAGGACATGATGCTCGGAACTGCAGACCATAATCGTCCTCTATACATTACTGCAGAGAGCGATGAGCTGATCATCAGTCGAATCTTGATCGATTCTGGATCCTCCATAAATCTGATAAGTTTGAAAGCACTGAGATCCCTCTGCCTTGATGTGGAACACCTCGGGCCAGATAAGCTGATGGTGCATGGTTTCAACGAGAAAGGGCAGAAGACCCTTGGATCATTCATGCTCCCTCTTGTATTTGGGGAGCTCCATACAGAAGCTAAATTTCATGTGATTGACGCGGATACTTCATTCAAGGCGCTACTAGGTCGTCCCTGGTTGCATGAATATGGCATTGTCCCGTCAACATTACACCAGTGTATGAAGTATCTCAAAGATGGAGAAGAATTCAGGATCTCTGGTGACATTCAGCCCTTTACAGTTCATGAAGCAATAGTCTATGAAGATGCACGGTATTTCATGCCAAAGAAGCAAAAGTCTTCGAGCTTTCTCGAAGCTAGAGCATCAAACTCAAAGACTGCAAAGCGACCTGAACGAGAAGGTGAGAAGAAGCAGGTGGAAAGAAAGAAGGCAGTGCCGACTCTTCCCAAAGCGCCGACCATTCCCAAAGAGAAAAAATTTATACCTCATCTGGGAAGTGACACAGATGAAGATGATGATACTCCTGCTAAATCTCGGAAAGTATGCCAGTCCACGGATGAATGGAGCAGACAAGTCGAATTTTCAAATGATGATTATGACTACGACTCCATTTATATGAACACGGTGCAGAATGTGTTCTCTAGAAGAATTGACAGCCTATCAATTTCAGATAGTGTACTCGTAGTCAAACGTTCCCTTACAACACTTCAAAGAACTTATTTCGCGCGAGGTGCATAAAGTTGAAGAACTCGTCACCCTCTATCTGCCTCCCCGTAAAAATGGGACTGTGCCAAAGAATGTGTTATATTCCACGGGAGTTCGTGAAGAGGAGAATCATGACTGGGATTGCATGATCCTCGACTCCGAAGAATTATTTCCTACGAGGCTACCAAGGTTCAATACCAGAAATATTCAGAAAATGCTACGAAAACAAGTCAATATTCCTACCACCAAACGACAACTTCATACAAGTTTGGGCCTCTGGTATAGAAGAAGTCCTCGTCCGTTACGGCAGAAGGATACAAACGCGTATAAAGGTATTGGATTCATCAAAAGAAAATTCCTCCAAAAAGAGACTTGCCGGGCAATTACATGCATAGAAATTCAATCCGAAGATGGTGATGCTGAAGAGGCCTTTGAAGCTGATGATTATGATGAACAGCCCGTGGAAGCCGAACCTGCACCAGAAGAGCTTGAAGATGGTGGACAGGCAGCCACTATAGATGAATTAAAAGAAGTCAACTTAGGGACTGAGGAGGATCCTCGTCCAACCTTTATTAGCTCTCTTCTACCAGAAGATCAAATAGAAGAAATAAAAGAGCTCCTCTGTGAATTCAGGGACTGCTTTGCCTGGACATATGCTGAGATGCCTGGCTTATCCCCTGACGTGGCAGTTCATAGATTAACAATCAAACCGGATGTAGCACCCGTCAAGCAAGCTCCAAGGAGAATGAGATTGGAGATTGAAGAACAGGTGATCGCAGAGACGAAGAAGCTCATAGAAGCAGGCTTCATCCGAGAAGAAAAATACGCTGACTGGATTGCTAATATCGTCCCAGTGAAGAAGAAGAACAGGCAAATTCGTGTATGTATTGACTTTAGGGACCTCAACAAGGCGTGCCCAAAAGATGATTTTTCACTTCCTGTATCCGAACTCCTGGTGGATAATACGTCCAACTACGATATGTTCTCCTTCATGGATGGATCATCAGGCTACAATCAAATCAAGATGGCGCCCGAGGATGAAAAGCATACATCGTTTAGGACTCCCATCGGGATTTTCTGCTACACAGTCATGCCCTTTGGCTTGAAGAACGCGGTTGCCACCTACCAACGAGCGATGACTCACATATTTGATGATTTGATACATCAGAAGGTCGAGTGTTATGTAGATGACCTTGTTGTTAAAAGCCTTGGCCGAAATGATCACTTAAAAGATCTCAGAATCATATTTGAGAGAATCAGAAAGTTTGATCTGAAGATGAATCCTCTCAAATGTGCTTTTGGGATTTCCTCCGGCAAATTCCTGGGGTATGTTGTTCGTCATCGAGGAATAGAGATCGACCCCAACAAAATTAAGGCAATCACAGAGATGCCACCACCAAGGAACCTTCGACAGCTTCGCTCGCTGCAAGGACAACTGGCTTTCATTCGGAGATTCATATCAAATCTATCGGGTATATGTCAGCCCTTTTCAAAGCTAATGAAGAAAGATGTCCGTTTCAAATGGGATGCAGAATGTCAGGAGGCGTTTGATAGCATCAAGAGATATCTGCTGAATCCGCCCATTTTAGCAGCGCCAATTCCGGGGAAGCCTCTTATACTGTATACGGCTGCACTAGAAGAGTCCCTCGGAGCACTATTGGCCCAGAATAATGAAGAAGGAAAAGAAAATGCACTCTATTATATCAGTCGGAGATTGATTGGAGCAGAAAGCCGTTATTCTCCTATTGAAAAGCATTGTCTGGCGCTGATTTTTGCAGTTCAGAAACTCCGCCACTATATGTTATCCCACAAAATCACACTGATATCAAAGATCGATCCGCTGAAGTTCTTGATGACAAGACCAGCGTTGACAGGTCGCCTAGCCAGGTGGGCAGTATTGTTATTGCAGTTTGAAATCACATACATGCCACAAAAGGCAGTGAAAGGTCAAGCATTGGCAGATTTTTTTGCTGCACATCCGATCCCAGCAGATTCCCCACTAAATGATGATTTTCCCGATGAGCAAATAATGCAGATCGAGGAGGATGAAAAGCTAAAGTTCTGGGAAATGTATTTTGATGGGGCATCATCTATCAGACCTGTCCGACCTCCAAATATTGCAAGAGCCCGAGCCGGCATTGGCCTCATTTTCGTAGCACCGGAGGGAGGTATAATGAGATTTTCATTCAGTTTGACTGAACCTCGGACCAATAATGAAGCCGAGTACGAAGCTCTATTAGCAGGGCTGGAGATTGCGATCGAAGTCAGAATCCAACATCTCCAAATCTTTGGTGATTCTCAACTTGTAATAAATCAAGTACTTGGAATTTACAAGGTTGGCAAAGTTGAATTGGCCCACTATCACAGACGAGCTCTCGAGCTTTTGAAACAAGTACCAAATGTCAGAATGGCTCGAGTTCCTCGAGGACAGAATGCTAAAGCAGATTGTCTGGCCAAATTAGCCAAAGAAATGATGAATATTGATGAGGAGCGGCCTATATTCATCGAAGTTTACACTCGTAGGGTCTTAGAGCCCGCTTTATTACAATTTCCGAGGGAAGAAAGAATTCTGGATTCAAGTCAGCAGGATGAAACTCCAGTTGACCCTCAGCCTCTCCATCAGATCGTTATGGAGAATTATCCAGAAGAACATCACATGGCCAAGAGACGTAAAGCTAGTCAAGCTTCAAAATCGTGGTGGCATTGTTTAGATATTGAAGTCGAAAATGATTGGAGACAGCCATTCATTGACTACTTCAAGGAAAACAAACTCCCGATAGAAAAGTCTATGGCCGCGCAAATTAGGAAAAGGGCGTTGCGATACGCATTTGTTAATGACATGCTGTACAGACGAGCCTTTGATCAAATGTGGCTAAGGTGCCTAGGGACCAAGGAAGCTGATAAAGTAGTAACAGAAGTCCATGAAGAGCTTTGTGGAGCACATCAGTCAGGTCCTAAAATGGCCGCCAAAATCAAGAGAATGAGTTATTATTGGCCGACAATGGTCAAAGATTGTATCGACCACGCAAAGAGGTGCCACGAATGTCAGATTCACGGTGATGTTATACATCAACCTCCAAATTCACTACACCCAACAATAGCTTCCTGGCCATTTGAATGTTGGGGCACAGACATAATTGGGCCAATAGATCCGCCATCATCAGCGGGACACCGTTTCATTTTGGCAGCGACGGACTACTTTTCCAAGTGGGCAGAAGCGGCTCCATTCAGAGAGGTCACATCGGAACATGTGATCAATTTCTTTACCCATAATGTCGTTTACAGATTCGGTGTGCCACGCCGGATAATCTCAGACAATGGTACTGCATTCAAAAGTACAAAAATCTACAAGTTCGTTGATCGGCATAAAATCGATTGGCGATATTCATCCATATACAATCCAAGGGCAAATGGATTGGCAGAAGCCTTCAACAAGACGCTGGTGAAATTGTTGAAGAAGATTCTCACCAAGAACAAAAGAGAGTGGCATACGAAAATGGCAGAGGCACTATGGGCATATCGTACAACCTATAAAACGCCAACCAAAGCCACTCCTTACTCTCTAGTGTTCGGTGTTGAAGCCGTATTACCATTAGAGATTGAACTACCGTCACTCCGAGTAGCAATCCAAAATGACCTCACTCAAGAGCAAAATGCCCGCCTCAGAATGGAAGAACTCGACGCACTTGATGAAATCAAGTTACAAGCTCAACAAAACCTGAAAATCTACCGAGGAAGAATGGCAAAATCATTCGATCGTATGGTGCGTCCTCGGACCTTTCAAGAAGAAGAATTGGTCCTGGTGCTGAGAAGACCAATCATTCCACACCGAAAAATTGGTGGCAAATTCGTATCCAATTGGGAAGGCCCCTTCTTCATCAAGAAGGTGTACCATGGAGAAGCATATCAGTTGATCGATCTGAATGGTCAGAGGCCTATGCCGCCTATCAACGGTCGAGACCTAAAGAAATATCACGCATGAAAATTTCATATCTGATGTATTTTGTGAAAATCAAAATTTTATATGCATATTTATGCATGTTTTGAAATTCTCTTGAATAGCAAGAACGCATTTCAAAATCCTCCCATTAGACTGGGGGCATTTTTAAATATTTATTTGGGTCGACATCGCGCTGCGTGCCGAGATCCCCAAATAAATATTTAAACTGTCAAAGACAAAAAGCCTATCCAAAATGTCCCTGCGAGACAGGGGGCATTTTAAATATTCATTTGTGTCGACATCGCGCTGCGTGCCGAGATCCCCAAATGAATATTTAAAATTTTATATTCCAAATCTATTTCATTCTGAAATGTCCCTGCGAGACAGGGGGCATTTTAAATATTTATTCGGGTCGACATCGCGCTGCACGCCGAGATCCCCGAATAAATATTTAAAATTATCAATCCAGATATTCTTTTGTGCTAAAGAATACAAATATTTGTCTTCCAAAGTATATGCAGGTGATCTTTCAAAAGTTAGAGACACCGTCTTCTCCAATAAACTAAGACTCAAAGGTCAAGAAAGTGACTTTTGTGGCTACACACTCCTACAAAATTGAGCCGGAAAAGCTTGAAGTCTTTCAACAGCCTGAAGCTTAAGGTTCGAATGGGTGTAAAAGGTCGGATCCAACAAGCCCAAACATAGCCGAATCGCTGGCAGCTCTGTCTACTCAACAAGCCATAAGAACGGTCGTAGTAGCAGAACCCCCACTTCGTCAACCCGTCAGTAGGGACTGTAGGAAGAACGAAGGCAAATTTGACTCGACCAGTTCAAGTGATCGTAGTCTGCAAAGTTCTCCTAAATGACTGGAGAATCAAAAGTTCCAGTGGAAGGATGAGTCTCGAGCAACTACCAGATGTTCGTAGGCTCCAAAATCCAAAATCATAAAGGATGACTCCAAATCTACCAACTTCAGTAAAGTCAGCATTGGGGAGCGTAATTCCCATAGCTCAAGTCTGAAGCCTAAATGGGTGTAAGAGGTCGGATCCAACAAGCCCAAATATGGCCGGATCACTGGCAGCTCCATCTACTCAACAAGCCATAAGAAAGGCCGCAGTAGAGGAACCCCCATCTCAGCAACCAGAGGACAAAGAGCTATCAAATTCTAGCTCTCCCAACCTGATGAACTCAAATGATTCAGATTAAAGTCTTCTCAAGTGGTTAAGGATCAAGATACTACTTATGTTCGGTACTATCAATTGAATCCAGAACCTGCAAATCCTTCAACAAATCCGTAGAGAAAAAAGCGAGGATCGAAGGAATTTTTCTTCAACAAGTCCGTCAAAGTACAAAGCAAAGGACCGAAGAAAACTATCCCAAAGTTCATGAAAAGTCTATGACTGAACTAAGAGGATTCTGTCATCAACAAGTCTGTTATGCACGAAGCTCTGGACCGATGACTTTTCGCCATCGACCTAATACAAACCTAAGGGTTTAGGTCATTGACATCTACCCCTTCATCAAACCCGCCAAAGCTAGAAGCATAGGGCCGAGGGTACAAAAATTACCTGACAAGTCAACAAAGACAAATTAGAAAATTCTCCATCAATGTCCGCAGCACAAAGCACATGACAAAAGAAATCAGTATTTCAACCATTTATTGATACATCCAAGAGATCTATCAAGAAAAGAGAATTAGTGTGACATCCGAACAAAATTTTGGAGATCCACTAAAGGAAAATCGTAGTGTGACATCCAAATAAACTTTTGGAGATCCACTAAAAGAAAACTAGTGTGACGTCCAAATAAGTTTTTGGAGATCCACTAAATGAAACCTTAGTGTGATATCTAGAATAAATATCTAGAGATCCACAGGGTCAATCAGCGTACAACAAACGTGATTCGCTCTGGACGCGTACCACATTTGTTGGGGGGCATTTGTTGACCTCCATGTATAAACCAAAAGAGAAAGAAAAATAGAAATCCCTTGTACATACCTCTGCTCTGTCGAGACGCCCAAATCCCCGCAAATCCTGCAGAAATCCCGCTACTAGCTACAGGACTATTCTCTGTAAACGGCGCTGAACCAGTCCAGGTATCCCGCTGCGAGCACGTCCGTTCCCGGATATCCTGCGACTCGCCTCGATCAAGCCTCCCTCAGCGTCGTTAAATACCGAACGAAGCCAAGGCTCTCGGACGACCTGCTCCCACGACGCTCTTCCACGCCCGAGCGCTTCTGCTCTCTGCTCCTTCCACACACGACCCGCTCTCTCGACCGCTTCCCGATCTCCCTCCTCCCTCCTCCGATCAAGGCTGCTTCCTTCTGTCTGATTCCACACAGCTCGCTACCTTCTCCACATACGATCGCTACTCCCGTCCAAACCCCTCCGACCGAGCTCTACCCGTCGCCTCTTGTAGCTGTTCTTCCACGCGCCTGAACTCCTCCCTCTCACGCGCTTCTGCGACCGGATCCCGTCGGGCCTAATCCCGACCTCACGCAAGCCCCTGACTTCTTCGTCCAGAGAGAGAGAGAGAGAGAGAGAGAGAGAGAGAGAGCTTGCTCCATACCTTGCCCTTGACCGACTCCTGCTCCTACCCGACGCCAGCAATAGTGCCGATCCCCTCTTCATCTCTTTATCTTACGAAGAGAGAGAGAGAGAGGTTTGGCCAAATACCCGAAGCCCCACTCATCCCGTCGCCCTCTCTACCTGAAGAAAACCCGTATCCCTCTGCTCTCTGCAAGCCTCAAACGCCAAGGTGATTAAGGGAGATCATACCAATATCAATGAGGGTTTTATTTTTATTAAAGATCATGTTTGTTGTTATTTTTTTTTATTTTTTTTTATTATTATTATTATTTATTTTTATATAATTAATTAGTTTAAGTTAGGAATTAATATTAATTAAATTTAGTTATGATTAATTATATTAATTATAATTAAGATTTGATTGAACATAATTAACATAAGTTAATTAGGTTCAATTAGCCTTAATTGTAATTATTAACTAATTAATCATGAATTAATTTTAATTAGAATTAGTTATAATTAATTATCTTTAAATAATAATTAATTATTATTCATCATTAATTAATCATAATTAATTTGATTTAATTATGTTTAATTATATTAATAATTAATTATTAATTAAACATATATTAATTATAATTAATTAAACCTAATTTATTCTAATTAATTATTATTATTAATAACTAATTATAATAATAATAAAAAAAATAAAATAAAACAAATCCCCCCACTCTCCTTACTTCGACGTCCGTGTCGGACCGGCAAACCACCTAAGCACGCCTTTAGTGGCCGTGGTAGGAGGGAACCCGGTGCGACACCTACGATGAGGTAGGCGAGTGACCCCTCGATCCACGTGTCAACCACGACAACCCCGCGGAGGTATGAACTTTTCTAAAACTCAAAACCTTGCTTCAAGGTCCGTGGCAAACTGGAGAACTGTCCTAAGCACGCCTTTATTGGCCGTGGTAGGATGGAACCCGGTGCGGCACGTACGGCGAAGCGGGGTCACTTATAAGTACTCTCGGGCGGGGGGAAATCAAAACTGCTTATCAAAAATGCTTTTTATAAAACCCCATGCACGCCTTTATTGCGCGTGGTGGGAGAAAACAAATAAATACAACCGCCGCGGTGTCTCACCAACACCAACCGTGCACGTCTTTATTGACGTGGTGGGCAGGCGGCCTCTTGGTTTTTCCCCTTAACGGGGGAGACGCCGGGAGGCTGCCGAAATTTTGTCTGAAATACAGACAAGGACTTGGAGCAGAATGAGATTTGTGGACTTAACTTAATCTACTTAATCAAACTTGAATCCAAATAATAAAAAAGTGCAAATGAGATTGAACTTGAACTCATGATTGGACTTGAGTTAGAACGAGATCTTGAACTCAGATGAGTTTGGAACAAAGAACTTCGACTTGAGATTGTAGTTTGGGACAGCTACAAGGACCATTTGAACTAGAACTTGTACTCAAACAAGAGTAGGGGACTTAAACAAGACTACAAGAACTTGATTGAACTTGAAAGAACAATACATAAGATCATAAGGAGCTTTAAAAAAAAAAAAAGAAAGGAGGGGATCTTAATTTGAATCCTAACGAATGACCTTGAATCATGTGCAAGAGGGCTTGAACTTGCAAGCTTGGACTTGGTTGGGATCATGCATGAAGGACTTGAGTATGAACTTGAACCTCACTCAACCTAAATGAATCATGAAATGAATAATTTGAATACAAGAAAAATGTTGAAGACTCATTTTGGGACTCAAACCAATTGAGACCAAAGTGGATATGACTTGGATCATTTGAACTCAAAACTCAAATGATCAAAAGACTCAACTCAAAGTTGATTTATATTCGGTGTATATGAATGGAATTCAATCAAATTGAAGCATTTGAACGATTACAAGGTCATGAACTATTCTTAAAGGGATGTTATTATAAAAGATCTTCAATGTATGATTTAATGTCCTTGTCAATGGACCCTCAAGTCCATTCAAAGAAGTTGGATAGCATTCAACGAAAGAATCCCCCAATGAACAATGCAATTTGTCCACAATGATCTAGATATTGATATTAAGTGGAAATAATGATAATGTTGTTATTCATGTCAAGAGCCTTTAAGAAATATAGTGGGCATAATGATTTGTTATACACGATAAGTGTAGCGTGCTTGTAAACATCGAGGGGAAACAACTTGATTATAATAGGGTATCATTGTGTTTATGAATAGAACATCAAGGCTCATACACAACTGATATCACTCAAGTGCAAATAAATACATTAGACTCCCTCAAATGACGACTAGCACATATGAAGAAATGAATAAAAAAATATATAGAAGATCTGCAACACATACGATCTCTCTCTACAAAGACAATTGTATGTGCCACATGCCACTGATGGGTAGATGCATAAAGACTACAGTAAATGCAGTATCCTGTAGTCAACTTCAGTTTAAGGATGAATATCTACCTCCAGCAGTAATGGTTGTATTGCAAAGATCAAAATCACAATAGAAGGCTTAAAGAATACGAGTTCCTACAAGTTATTTATGAGCTCCTACAACCCAAGGCAGGAGATTAGTTAGTGCACTATGACCCGCCTACGAAAATCAACAAATAGTGCACGACAGTCTACCTGTACGAAGCAGCGAACAACTCCATTCAGAAGCTGCTACGCCGCGCCACCGGATCTGCAACATTCGTACAAGCAAACAGAAGGCGTCCACGACCATTTCAAAATACCCCTGCACGTGCACTATAAATTGTATACACATAGGTACACTAAAGGGGAAAATATATTCTTAACCCGCATGAGCCCCGGCGAGCGTGTTATTGGTATACACGTGACGTCTAGGGATGCTGCACGAGTTGACAAGTGAATTCAGGTTCGAAACCGATCCTTCTATACGGGTCAATAGAAGTCGACAAGGTTCGAACCAACAAACAAATATATGGTTGTGGCGATCGTCATATTTGTCTCAATACATCCCTATTAGGCCTTCAAGGCCTATAATAACGATAATTCACTATCAAAGGGCATAAAGCCTACGAAACCCGATCCTCTGTCGACAGCCCGATAGAGTTGACAAGGTTCAATTCATAAAAAGAAATGACCCCAAACACCCCGATGATGGCCGTGTTGAATGAAGATCTCAACCGGAGGGGTTCCCAAATAATTTCCAATGCCATTCCAAATATCTAAAAATCCACAAAAATCCCAAAATCCAAAATCCCAATAGAAACTCTACAAAAATCTCAAAAGTCCAAAGATATTTAAAAATGAAATAAATCCATCAAAAACTTAAAGCAAAATCCATCCACCCTCCGCAACAGTTTGTCGGGGTGGACAAATTAAAATGTACTTCAGCTCACAAAGAGCCAAATGCCTAGTCGAAAATATCACTAGGATCCATTCTCAAGCAATCTCTTGCCAGTAAGGACGTGGTACGTGTCCTCTAACCGGCAGTTTCGCCGCCAAATGGCACTGCAGGTAAACGGTTATGACCCGGGGCCCTCTGAACCGAGTGGTTTTGCCGTCAAATGGCACCACAGATAGCGGTTATGGCCAGAGCCAATACACTCCCTAATGGCGTTAAATCCTCGAGATATGAATCAATAGGATATAATTGACGGGGTATAAAGCCCTCTGTTAGCTAAGGTGGATTCAAATTTGTCCCCTTAGACAAACACTCACCCCCGGTCTACAAGGTTCCCTTGGACGAAGCAACCCATGGCTGCCGACAAGGATCCTTCTGTCAGGTTGGGTCGACTACCTCCTCTGACTAAGTAGACCAGGGACCACGATGGCCCGGGACGACGGAACCATGGGATCTTGATCGGGCGCATCATCCATTCCCCCACCATCCGCTTTAAGTACACGATGATGAAATTTCTATTTTAAATATCAAACTTTCCAAACATTTCCCAAATTCCAAATATATGAACCTTCAAATTCTCAAACATCCAAATCTTCAAACTTCCAAAACACTTCCAAATCCAAATCCATTGCTGCTACTATATGTCAGATAACACGTATCTCTACGTATCTGATCGACGACTAGCCTTAATCGAAAGTTCTCTCTCGTGAGCGGGAGGGGTAATTAACTATAGGGGCTTGCGCCTATAGGAAACCAGAACTCAGATCATAAAGTCCTCACAAAATGAGGGCGAAATCTCTGGGTAGTGTCTTATCTACAAACCCATCTGCCTTCCAAAATTTACCTCGGAACTTAGTTCGTTAAAACTCCCTCGCCGAATAAGAAAAGCGAGCGGAGGCCGAGGCCGAATTTTCGGAGCCCACACCTTCAAACTAAAGCAGGCCACCAAGCCTCCATCTTCTTGGAATAAACTAAAATTTTCTTCAATCAATAAACATCTATTCATTCATCATTATAGTAAATAAATAGTCCAATATAAAACTCAAAAGCAAATAAGGAAACTAGATAACGGAGGAGATATGGGAGGTCAATCCCTTGTTTAAAAAGGATGAAGAGTTCCCTCCGAAAACCTTGGTCAGTCACAAGGTTTAAAATTGCCTAATTGGATATTGAGACATTTTTCGTTTGTGAGACGAAATCCAGAAATTGTGTAAAGTGAAAATAAAAGTTAAAAGTGATTTTTTATATAATATCCAAATATCATTATATTAAATTATGACATATTAACTTTTGATTGAACTATGAAATAACAAATTAACATATATATAAACAAAAAATTACATAAGACGTTAAGTAGCAAGTAATAATTTGCATGAAATAGAATTGAAACTAAATATTACAAGAGCAAAACAACATAAAATATAGGAATTGCATAAAAGTATCATATAACATCAAATTTAACTCTAAATTTCTTCTTTCTCAATTTCTTAATCATCCACATTAAGTTCCTAAAAAAGCTAAAATAGTTGGTAACAACTCAGAAATCATCTACACTATCATCACTAAGGGGATCTTTATTTGAATAGCTGACATAATAGATTAGTCTCTTCCCTTCCTCATCCTGTAGAGTTTAATGCCTCCCAAACTGCTTCTTACTTCTTTATTTCAGTCATCTTCCTTTTTCATAAATGTTTGCCATCAACATAAGGATGAGAATAATATTCCAAAATATTTAGAAGAGGAGGTGGTGGTAGTGTGCGACTTTCAAGTGATCCCCGAAAATCGCTATGACACTGCTAACAAAGGTAAAGTGGGCGGGTTGGAGGTCGAGGTAGTAGAGATTAAGTTGTTGCGGCTCAGGAGTGCATGAAGGCATGATTTGTTCAAGGCTTTAATTTATGATTTAGGTAAGTTATAATATATATATATATATATATATATATTGAGGCATACGCCTCATGCCACTGAGGTGAGGAGGGCCTCATAAAAAAAAGCTCAGGATGTAAGCCTCAAGGCATTTTTCATTGGAATTGCTAGGTTGGGCCTCAAAGAAAGTCTCATATTGCACAATTTTAAACATTGGTTGGCCATATAATGGTGGAATGGTGTTTAATTATTCATTAAAAGCAATTAAATATCATCTCATAATAATGCATAATAATCCTCTCATGCTTTGAAAATTTATACTCCAATAAAATTTTAAATTTTAAATTCTCCCACATAAGTTCATGAAATTAAAACACATATAGTCTTTAGAAATTAAAATTACAATATATAAAGGTTCAAATCCTAACTAAATATTTCTAAATTATTGTCTTTATCATCCTCTTTATGAGTGGTCAAGATTTCATCTTGTTTTGACCTCTTGTGACTAATCTATATGCTTCTTGTGCTATATCAAAATTATTATTATGTTGCTGTGGAGAACAATAAGAATAATTCTAGCAATGGGCAAGAAATAATGGGACTTTAACAAATGAGAAGGTAACATTACAGAATTCTCATCCACAAGTGGATTGGTGAAGCAAACCAAAGGGTAAAGGAAGGTGAACATTAAAGTGCTGTTATTGTTAAAGGAATCTAAAAGGAAATCATTTGGAATTCTAGAGGTATGGATTCTTCTTCGTCTTATTGTATGTTTAATAACATCTACAAGCGCTTTTCTTCAAGTGGTACAGAGCTAGATCAAGATGGAGGAGGTTCTTGATTCAAGAAATAGTCAATGGCCAAGAATGGGATTAAAGTATTCACCAGTCTGAACCTGAAGAGCCTAGGAAACTATTAAAGAAATATAAAGAAGAACATTTGGTTTGCCAAAATATAGACTTAGCATATGGTTCACCACAAAGATATGGGCAAGCAAATATTATTTCTTATGCATGTGAGGTTGTTTTTTTATCTGGTGATGAACAAGCTCGTACAAGAAGCCATGAAATGTGCAATAAGAACTAAACAACAGCAAGCGATGAATAAAGAGATAATCTCTCTTAAAAAGAGTTAACATTTCAGAGTTGATAGACAAGCAAAGAAATAAGAAGATTGTCAGTTACAAATGATTGTTAAAGAAGAATGATGGAATCCTTGAAAGAAAAGAGTCAAGATTCAAAGCTAAGCTTGTAACAAGGAAGTCTACACAAGAAAATGATGTAGACTACGTAGACATTTTTTTTCTCTCCATTGGTAAGGCATACTTCCATATGTGGTGTTCTTGCTACTGAATGTATAGTTAGACATTCTTGCGTTTTTGTTCAACAACTTTCTACGCAATTTTTCTTTTACCGTCAGGATTTCCTCCTCCAATAGAGTTGCATCCTTAGTGCACAGGTGCCTTCACCTTCATCCTCCAACGATTGAAATCTTCAGCTTCAATTAGTTATTGATAATTGTCTTAAGAATTTCATGATTCTTTGACTGCTCCGCCTCAATTTGTAATCTATGATTTGCACCATCATTTTTGCTTTGAGGCATAGTTCTTGAAACTAAATTTGCTTGCATCTCATATGCTTTGATGCCACAAATTGGTTTCATTAGCAAGATTACAGGACATGTTAGTATATTGTTGAATTGCCATTTTACCTTGCAATGTATACACTCCATTCATAAGAATACCTTTCATGATGTTTAGAGAACCTTTGCACACATTTGGGCTTCCACCTTCGCATTTGAAATTGTATATGTGGTGATATAATTCACCAAGAAAAATTAGATTTCTTCTTACTTCAGGGACATAACTTGAACTTTTTAGCAATCTCTCGATGCCATTGTGAAGTTTGAGTCAAATGACCCTTTCACCTTAAACCTTGCAAGCCTTGTTTCCAAGGTACAATATGCCACCTTTCTTTTCATTAAGAGTCTTGAACCAATTCTTGTTTGGTCATATATTATAGGAGCATCCTAATCAAGGAACCACTTCTTGCTTGGATCAGAGTCCAAGATTGATATTAAGACATCGATGTTGTCATAGCTATCCTCCATGGTTGCAATATCTCCTTCTTCTAGAACCCTTTCTAGGTTTTTGCTCCTCTTCATGCATTGCATCTTGAAATGAACTTCATGACAAAATGATTTTCTTCTCGCCTTTGACTTGGGATCTTGATTGGTTTTGTGTCATTAGAATAATGATATCAATTCTTATTTTGTTTGATACATTAGTCCATAATGTTGATGAATAAAAAGAAACTGAGGGGGGGATTCAAACTCTCAGGAAATAAAAGTCTATATAGCCGTTCCAATGCTACGCCTTGAACCACTCAATCATCTCTCCTACAAAATGTTGTTCTTGAACAAAACTTGAATAAATAATGAGTGATTCATCTTAATTGTAGTGCATATATAACCGCCTAATGGTTCTAAAAAAACAAAATTCTTTTCCAATTTCATATTTATCAATAACTTTTTTCATCAAACTTTGAACCTCACTTTTCATCTATCTCGCACAGTTTGCCCTTCTAGTGCACTATCATGATTAGATTCTATGTTTCTTTGAATCTATTTTGAATTAAGTGCAGCATTTACTTCTAACATAGCCAAAAGAATCTTTTTTGAATTGAGTGCAGCCTTTCTTTTCTTTATCCATTTGCAATGATCTCAACTTCTTTTTGATATACAAATGGTTTGCCTTAAAGTTTTTGAGATACAAGGATTCTAACATTCTCCAAATGTTGATGATTGTTCTTTCATCTGCCTCTTCTAGAAGAACTTCATCTCCACTACTTAGTAGAATTGCATTGAGAGCTTATTTGCTTTGACATGTTACCTAATTTGCCATTTTAAACTTTATATGATGCTTAATAACCACCACAATACCTTACGAAATTGGAACATTTAGACTAAAAGGCGATAAATTCTTGATTGGTCCCTATTATATTTATTTGTTTCAACAAATTGGGATATTACTCATGGCAAAAGCAACAAACAGAAATGTTCAAATGGGTTGACAAGAAAACATTGCTTTGCGAAGTTACCTAATTTCCCTTTTAAACTTTATATGATTCTTGGCAACTAGACAAAAATATTGCTTGGACAAGTTACCTAATTTGCCATTTAAACTTTATATGATGCTTAATAACCACTACAATGCCTTATCAAATTGGAACATTGAGACTAAAAGGCAAGAAATACTTGATTGGCCCCTATTATATCTACTTGTTTCGATTGGGATATTACTCATGCCAAAAGCAACAAGCAGAAATGTTCAAATGGTCCTAGCAAAAATGAAAAGCATGAATTGCGATAAATTGGTTTGGAAAATGGCTCAAATTGACAGCATAGTTGAGCAGCCTTCAGCAAAGTCATAGAAATATTAGAATAACAACGATATGAAACCAAAATATAAATCCAAAAATAGAAGAATAAGAACGAAAAAATACAAAGAGTTCACAAGTCATACGGGAAAAAATTGCAGTGTGACAAAATATCAGAAAAACGTTAATAGGTAGAATTTGTTTTACTAGGTTCATAAACTTTACCAAGCTTTGTTCCAACAAGAACTATGGGAACACCAGGAGCATAGTGCTTTAGCTCTGGAATCCACTGGAGGACAACAAATTCATGATGCAGCACAAGATATTGTCAGTACTAAAGATAGAGAGCAAATTGGAAAACTAAAGTAACGCATTACCTTCTTAGCAATATTTTCATAACTGGCCTTACTGATAAGAGAGAATGCTAAGAGGAAAACATCAGCACCACGATAGCTGAGCGGTCTTAATCTATTGTAATCCTCCTGGCCTGATCCATCAGTGTAAAGTAGTGTCAAGCAATGCTAAAATTAAAAGACAATCAAATAAAAAGAGAGAAAGATGACAAGTTTAAGATACCAAATAAAAAGTCAAAATTACCTGCGGTGTCCCACAAACCTAGGTTGACGGTGTTGCCGTCAACGACCACATTTGCACTGAAATTGTCAAAAACTGTTGGCACATAGTCCTGAAACAAAAAGTAAATGAAATAAAACATAACAATCTACATAACACTGCCACAGTTGCACCCAAATAGTAAGCCACAGCAAAACATGAATTTAATTCTCCTAAAACAAGCATTTGATAATTTGAAAACAATGAAGTCAGTTATAGGTTCCATAGGGAGAAAATGGCAATCATGGATGCCTAACTTTTCATATCCACATAATCAGAAAAACTTTTAGGGGCTGTTTGGCTGAAAGTAGGATTTAGAAACGGTATTAGTCATCAAAAATCAACTGCCTAATACCTATATTATAACCGGTAGGAATGTCACACTAGAAAATTTGAAAAAAAAAAAAATCACTGGTATAACTCCTATACTAATTTTAAATTTATAAAGGGAGGCATTAGCACTCCTTCGTGAGTCTAAAAGGTAGTTTGCTACTAGGGAAATAAAGATGAAGAGATTTCTTAAGGAAAAATTCTGCAATAAGGAAGCTCCAACACACGCCCAAAAGTTGATGAAGATGTGCCTATCTACAATGGTCAGCTAAATAGCACAACCAAAACACCTAAATGGCCTGTGTAACATAACATTGTGTTGAGCAAGTGGCTTATAGAGCCTTACCTCTATGAGAATATGTCGAACAATTTATTGAAGAACTTGTGGTATGATGTTGTGGATGCAACTGAATTGGCGTTTATGCACAAATTATATAGAAGCAATTGTTATAACAAGATCTAAAAAAATATGAAGTCCAATTTTAGAAGTTTATCCCAACTCTCAACTCGAAGCAGCTAGTGTTGAGATGAACAATTGCATATTCCAATCACAACAGATGAGAAGTGGGAGGACATCATGCAAGTACACTTCTGTTTTCAAACTTTCCTCATTTGACAATTCAAAAAGGTTGGTTTACTCCTACCTATGATGCACCGGCACTTCTCAATAAGATATGCAGCGTCTGACACGTATCTGGCACGACACGCATTCGACATGTCTCTGATATATATCGGACACGTTGAAAATGTGTCCGATTAAAAAATATTAAAAAGAAATTAGACACATATATCGGATACAATAGTTTTAAATATTTTAAGAAAATTTTTTAATATAATTCTTATATTTCAAAATTTTATTTATTAAAAAATAAAAATTTTATTTTTTATTTCCTCTCAGCAACCCCAAATCAATTGTCTGCGCTCAATACCCCATTCCTACCATTTCCATTTCTACATGCAGATTGCAGCTAGGGTTTTACAACAACGCCCAATGTCGTCGCAACATCGATGTCTGATGCCTTCACAACATCAATGTTTCAAAAACCATCTGAAAATCTAAGTTTGACACTAGTAACTTCTACCCCAACAATCACACCCCCGCGTTGTCTCGACATCTATCTTTAGCCAACATCATCTCAACATTGACGACCGATGCCGTCTCAACATCGACGCTCGATGCCCGACTCTTGATAGCATTATTGTCTTCCCGTCTCGACACTTGAAACATGACATCGACGTCTAACTCTCGACATCCTAATATTAATCATTTCAAGAACAAATCCTAGTTAAATAATTTAATATTTCTCAATTATTCTTAATATTCTAATTACTCAATTTTGATAAACTATTTTTAAGATATAAAAAATTATAATACCGTGTCTAATCAATGTACATATAATATATTTTTAATAATTGACATATCTCATGTCTGTATAGTCTTATCCGTGTCACCGTGTCTGTGCCTATGCATCATAGACTCCTACTCAAACCCTAAGTTCAAACATGAAAAACCTAAATATGGCACATTTTCATAGAAAACCTTTTCATCAGTACAAAACTTTTGAATATTTATGCTAAAAATACAGCTATTGGTACAGCTTCTTGTTGCACTAAGAAGATAACTTCCACATACCTACCTAAGAAATATGAAGTTGCAACTATTGATAATGACTTCATGTCAGCACATGGAGTTAGCTTTGTAAATGACTTCAATTGGATAGATGCACAACTAGTTGTTGACATGACTGGCGAGATAGAAATCTAGCCTTCTTTAGATCCCAAGGTTAGTTCCAAGAATCAAACAAGGATGTGATAGGAAGTGCTTGCAGAAATTTAGGAAAAGCCTCGGCTAAAATTTGATTTCAACAATTTCAGAAAACCAATGACAAGAAAATCAAGAATAGAACACACAAGAATATTTTTTTTATTGAAAGTTTTATGAAAAAAAATACAAGATACAAGTGGATCTTCAGTTGGAGAGGAAGATTCAGCTCTTCCAAATCTCTAATTATCGGCTAGAGCCCAAACACCCTAAGAACAATCTAATTTCAGCAAACAATACATGCTCATAACCATAGAAAAATCACTTATTTAAAGCAAACAATAAGAAGCAAATACCCAAACAACCTTCCCCAAATTCCCTCATATTTTCTTAATTATTTCCCTTCCAAATCAGCCCCTAAATCTACCCTCCTCAATTAGAAAGTATTTCCTAATTAATCTCCTCCAAATTAGGCTCCAAATCTGCCCTCTTCAATTATGAAATATTACCTAATTAATCTCCTCCAAATCTGCCCTCAAATCTGCCCTCTTCAACTAGAAAATATTTTCTAATTAATTGGCCCTCAAATATGCTCTCTTTAATTAAGAAATATCTCCCAATTAATTCCCTTTAACTAAGAACTTCCCTAAACAACTCTCTCTTGATTAAGAAATTTCCTAGTTCCCTCCAAATCAAATCAGCCGATCAATCAATACTCCTCTCCCAAAGTGACACCTTGTCCTCAAGGTGGAACAAAGAAAACTATTGTTAACTACTAGTACTGGACTGAAAAAAGGGCCGACACTGGGTCAAATGATCCCTGCCTCTAGCATCTCCCTAATCAATCTCTCGATCTCATCCTTCTGGATTTGGGGATAATTAGTAAAATTATTTTGTCAATTATGAAGAGTAATTCTTCCAATGAGGTTACATATAAAGAGCCCAATGTTTGGCAGGACGTATATCGATTATCAATACGTGGTTGATGTACTAGTACGTCACCCAATGTGGTCCTTACACTGCTTCAGACTACCATTTGAGGCATTTGTACAACTGAAGGGCCTATTAGCTAGTCAAGCGATCGATTAATACCAAAAACATTGTTGCGGCAAAAAAATTAGGGATTTTTCTTAGAAGGGTTGCTTCCCATAATTATAGACAACTGCATGAGTTGTTCTAAGACTCCCTAAAAACCATCATTAGATGTTTTAATCTAGTATTGCAAGCAATTGTCTCATTATCAGAGGAGTTCATTAATTTTCCCCTAACCAAAACAGAGTGTCATCCCTTCATATGATCTGATGCACAATTTCATCTTTACTTTAAAAATGCAATTAGAACGATGTATGGTATGCATGTCCCTACAATTGTTGGTAGATGTTTACAAAATAGAGCATAAAAGAAAGAGATTTACTTCTCAAAATGTCATAGTGGCAATCTCATTTGATATACAATTTGTTTCTTTCGCCTCTAGCTGGGAGGGGTCTACAACTGATATGAGGGTCCTACGATGGTCAGTGGAGGGATAGTTTATTATTTGTTTGACTCCTGCTACACCAATATTGATAAGTTCATTGCTCTCTTCAGAGGTTATTGAGACCATATAAGTAATTAACATACAGGTACATCTTGAAGATGCTCAGTTAGGCAGTAGTTGTTTAATCATTAGCATGACAAATCTTGCAATATAATGAAGCAAACTTTTGGCATATGAAAAGAGAGATTTTAAGTGCTAACTCATAGGATGCAATTTTTGTTGATTGTGTAAGCAGAGGTCATGCTTGTTTGTGCACTATTACACAATTTTATTAGTCGCTACCACAAATAATGATATATATTTAATATCTAAAACTAAAAAGCAACATAACAAATCAAATCGCTGAAATCAGTGTGAAGATCCAAATATACATGCAACAATTGGGGAAAGAATTAAGGGGATATAGTGAGACATGTAATCACCACTAACTTGTGGGAAGCTCGGGTAAGAATTTAATTTCAATTAATAAAATTTTATTTCATTTTTAATAGGTAATCTACTAATGCATTTTTTTATCACAAACAATGAATCAACGAGCCACTCAACTTGATCAGCTCGCTCATATTACGGTAGCAAAAGCAACATATTGATATTTAATTGTATTTTGTTCTTATATGTCTCTTATTGTTGTACAGCCTGTTTATGATTTAGTTATTAAATGCAATCATATAAATTGCCCTGATTTCAGCAAAACAAAGTCTGCTAGCATTTTGATTACCTATGGATGTTTTGTATTTAAAGACCACTGTGTTATCATGTGGGAAACATCTAAATATGTACTTCCAAAATAATGCTCAAAGTATTCAAGGTAAATTTCTATTATGCATGTGTACAATATTGCCCTACAACAAAATCATGTATGTTGCTACGTTTGCTTTTGGTTTAAATATACATCTTCATTGAATTGTTTAAATTTTATCTTATCATTTATAGCAAACATGTTCCTATATACTTCCATCAAAATTCTACAATTTGATCACTTTATTTATTCCTCTATCATTATCACAGTTGAAGTATATTGCCTCAAAATTCATGTACGTGTAGACATTAATTAATCACATTAAATACTAGGAGTTACTAACTATCACGACAAATAATTTTCAAGATTTAATCAAGATTTTTTTTCTTAGAAGATGATATTCAACAAAGGTGGATGAGATATTTTGCTAAACTTTTTAATGAAGATTGTGAAGATACGGTTGACTTAAGTGACTTTAGCACCCTAAATGAAAATAAAGATTTTTAATTTTATCGGCATATTAGTAAAACAGAAGTTAGAGAGACTTTAAAGAAAATGAAGTGTGTAAAAGCTGTTGGACCTGATGATATTCCAATAGAGATGTGGAAATGCTTAGGAGATGAAAGAATTTCTTGGCTTATTAAACTTTTTAATACTGTTTTGAGACTAAAAAGATGTTAGATCAGTGGAGATTGAGTGTATTAATTCCTATTTTTAAGAATAAAGATATGCACATGAGTGTGCGAATTATAGAGAAATTAAGTTAATGTGTCATACTTTAAGACTATGGGAGCGAGTTATGGAGCGTAAGTTGCGGCGTGATACTAATGTTTCTCAAAATCAATTTGGATTTATGTCGTGTAGGTCTACTACGGAAGCCATACATTTATTGAGAGGTTTGATGGAGAAATATAGAGAGAATAAGGAGGATCTATATATGATATTTATTGATTTAGAGAAAGCATATGATAAAGTTCAAAGATAAGTGCTATGGAGAGTTCTTGAAAAGAAAGGAGTTAATAACGCTTATATTCAAATCATTAAAGATATGTATGCAAGAGCTATTACTTGTGTTCAAACACAAGGTGGTTTGACCAAGTATTTTCCTATTTCGGTTGGATTACATCAAGGATCAACCTTAAGTCCATATCTTTTTGCTTTAGTCATGGATGTTCTCACTAGACATTTGCAAGAGGATGTACCTTGGTGTTTGCTTTTTGCTGATGATATTCTTCTTGTCAATAAGACTAGAGAGGGAGTTGAAGGTAAACTTGAATTATGGAGGTCAACCTTAGAATCTAAAGGTTTTCAATTTAGTAGATCTAAAACTGATTATATGGAGTGTAATTTTAGTAGCAATAGACCTATTGAGGGGATGGTGACTTTGGGCGATCAAGTCATAGATAAGAGTACACGTTTTAGATATATTGGATTTATTGTTCAGAGTGATTGTGAAATAGATGGGGATATTATCAACAGAGTTCAAGTTGGATGGTTGAAGTGGAGGAAATGCTTTGGGCTTATTGTGCGATAGAAAAGTCCCCCACAAACTAAGGGAATATTCTATACGATGGTGGTGAGACCTGCAATATTTTATGGTGCCAAATGTTGGCCATTAAAAGAGAAGCATAATACTAAGTTAAGTGTTGCAGAGATGAGGATACTTAGGTGGATGAGTGGTTTTACCCTTAGAGATAGGATACGAAATGAGCATATACATGAAAAGGTTGGAGTAGCTCCAATGGAAGATAAGATTAGAGAGAGTCGCCTTAAATGGTTTGGCCGCATTAAACAGAGGCCTTCTGATGACCCTGTTAGGAAAGTTGAGATATTAGATTTGAGTTGGTTAGAAAATATTAGAAATGATCTTTCTTTATTAGATTTAAATGAGAATTTGACTTTTAACATGACACACAACAATGGTGAAAAAGAATTCATGTAGCCGACCCCACGTAGTGGGACAAAGGCTTGATGTTGTTGTTGTAATCAAGATTTACTAAATCCTTCTTGAGTCAAATCCTACTTGCAGCCAAATAACCCCTTAGCAAATCTAGGATTTACCATGAAACAAAGTAAAAGTGAGACATTCAAACCCTAAGGGCCTGTTTGGCAATAAGTAGGATTTAATTTTATTTGGATTTACTAAATCCTTTAAATTTGAATTTAGTAAATAGTGACATGTTAAATCCTAAAAACTGTTTAGCAATATAGTTGTTAAATCCAGATAAATCCTGTGAAACTGTTTAGCAATGTAATCTAGGATTTAAGGTGGTTAGTTCATTTAAAAATTAAATTTAATGTGTTTTAAATTTAATTTACATGTTAAGTACGAATAAATTATTAATATCAATTTTAATTACTGTGAATGGAATAATTATACATTAAATATTTAATTATATTTATAATTTATAAATAATTAGTTAACTATTTTTTAATAACTACTTATTTAACTAATAATTTAACTAATTATTTAAGTGTTATTTAGTTATATTTAATTATAAATTATACTATTAATTATCTCATTAATCACTTAAGTATCCTACTACTATTAATTATTTAATTATTATTTACGTCGATAACTATATAATTAATAATTTTTATTTCAAATAATATTAATTAAGCTAATTATACTTTTAATGATTTAATTAAGACAAATCAGATAATAAATTTATGCATTAATTATACTACTAACTATTTAATTAATTAACTTAATTATTAATATTTTAAATTATATTTATTAAGTTAAATTAGATTATTTTTTTCCAATATATTTAAGGAGTCTAGGGTTTGCTTTTTCATGTTTTCTATTTCGTCATTGTTGTTTGACTTTATTGCTTCGTGTGAGGTAGAGTTTTGCACGAGTCACTTCTTCTACTCATTTGATGTTGTTCGACTTTGCTCCTTCAACGACATTCCCTTCCTGTTGAATCAGAAGTCACGACATTTTAATTAAAAGCAACTATGAGAGCCCGCTCGTCATAAAGTTAACTATATTTCTCCTTTTCGTGAGCTTCTTTAGCCAAATCCCGTAAATCCACGAAATTTCAGGATTTACAAAATCCGGGATTACGGTCCAAAGGGGGAAACAGAGGATTTAATCCGCTGTGAGATTTAAGCTTCATTTTGACAGCTTTCTTACTGCTTTCTAAAGCAACTTTTAGGAAAAAAAAATAAACTATAAATTTTGTACTAAAAAGTTACTTTAAAAAACAGTGAAAAAGCTCTCCCAAATGAAGCCTTAGTGGGTGGGTCAAAGCCCATCTGGCAGGATTTGGCATAAATCCTGCTCAAATGCAGCATAAATCCTTTTAAATCCTGCATCCAAACAGCCCCAAAGGATTTATTTCCGCCTTTTTCGCTATTTGGCAGGATTTTTCATAAATCCCACCAAAATCCTGCTTAAAAGCCGCAACCAAAAATCCTCTTAATTTATACAGATTAACGGCATATGGGAAAAAAAGGAAGGAGTTTCCTCTGAAATCCCAAAAAAAATTGTAGAACATAACGAGCTAACATAACAAACGTCATGGATAAGAATTTACTTAGAAGAACACATTAAACAGAATGAGGGACGAACAAAACATCTCCCACCTTCAAAATTTAAACTTCCACGCAGAAATTTTTTTTTGATCCGTGATAACTTACGGTGGGAAACGTGTTACTGGTATAAGATATGAGCATGCAGGTCTTGCCGACCGCGCCATCCCCAACCGTCACGCACTTAATAAACCTTGATGCGCTCATCTCCTCGAGAGATCTCTTTCCCTCGTTCCCGTATCAATCTCAAGCGAAGCCGCCCCTTCTTCTTCTTCGCCTATCTGCTGGCCGGCAGCCGGCGTCGCCTCTCTTGCTCGTCCTCTTCAACTACGCTGCCGAGGACACAAAGACCACAACCCGCATTCCCCAGCCAGACCTGAAACAGCCGTCAAATGACAGAAAAACAGAAGCGGAGAGGAAAGACCAGAGAGGCCGAGGCTGGGAGAAAGTCCAGACCTAGGAGAAATTATTTTGTGCTGAGTCCGGACGGAAGAACTGTCATCTGAGTATCAAGAGGAAGAAGAGATCTGCGAGACGGAAATCTCTTTCCCGGCTCTTTGTTTCTGTGATTTACTTCTTTTTTTCGATAAAAAATGGATTTTTCTTGTCAATTTGGGTGTTGGGGTGCAGAGATGGAGCATTTGAATCCAATAAATAAATAAGTCGCTAATTTTTTTCTTTTGAAAATAAATATAAACCTAAAATGGTAAAGATCTCCTATTATAATTTGGTATAAAAATAAAACTAAAAAATTGAAAAAAAAAAAGTTTGATTAAAATATAAAATAATATAATTTATTTTATGACTAACAAAATAAATTAAATATTATTTTAATTATAAAAATAACTATTTAATATTATTATACAATTAGCTTAAATTTTATCAAATATTTTATTCATGTAATGATTTACTTTATATATTGAACATAAGTTTATATTAGGAGCTCCAACCTCATTTATTTAAAACTTTTGGCTTTATATTCATTATAATATATGCAAGTGGTCAAACATCTCAATTATATAATTTTAAAAAAAAAATATGGTTGAAAGTTTATTTAGTATGAAATTATAACAAATGACAGATAACATTTGGTATTCGTGGACTTTATTATTATTATTCAAAGTCATTCGAAATGAGTTAAAATTTGAATGGCTTCAAAATTGATTTGAACCTCATTCAAAGCTTAGTGTGGTTCTCACAAAGCTACTTGGCATTGATAGGATTAGTGATGTGAAAGAGAAAATGGGTTTATGATGATGCTCATTTGGTGCATGTATCATGTGTGAAGGAGAAAGGAACTGAGTATAAATATTAGAAAAAAATTACAAAAATTTGCAAATATTAAATATAAAAATTAATATATTATTACCCCAAAGTGTAAAAAATTACACAAAAAAAACTATGAAATTTATGTACAAATCAACTCATCTTCTCTAGATCCATAAACACTCCTCAAATGAACTTCTTCCAACTTTATTATCAAAGTTGATATTTATATTCATGGTAGTGTTGAGCCCTATCTCATGACAAATGAACAATATCATCGCCATGAACCTAGTTGGGCATAGTTGCCATCGAAAGAATACAACATGCCTATAGGAGAATTAAAAGAAGCATCTTGGAAATGAGAATTGGAGAAGCGTGTCACATACGCATTCATTGAAGATGGAAGAGGAGCTCCATAAACCAAATCTTATTGAACGGAAGATGGCAAGAATGCATTTTTTGGCAACCCAAAAGCCTTCTTTACATTCCTAAAAAATCTTCATCACGAACTTCTCTTTTTCATCAGATGTTTTCGATCTCATCAATTCCTTCCGCCAAAGACTGTCATCATAAACTTCTCTTCTCCTAAACACACCACTTATCCCATATTCCCTCAACAAGCTCAATGAGAACAATGAACTACACCAAGTTTCTAGCTTTAGTTCAAACAAAGGATCAAATAAAGGTTTGAACATGTTTGAATTTTAAAATGTTTTGAATTACTTATGATTCTAATCAGCAGTTTATGAATACAAGAGATTATCTTTTATTTGGAGTAATTTTATCTAGAATGAACTGATGGGCATATTTATCTAAATAAACATATGGTAGAGCTATTTTTCCAATGACATGTTTTAAGAGGCATATAATGCCAATTTTTCCATTAGTTTTCAAAATAAACAACCTCCCACCTACTATTAGGTGTGAACCTTAGCTTGGGTTTGTATGATGGTTTAATTAGGTTTATAATGTTTCTATAAGATGTTAGGAATGATGTATTGTAATTGGGAGGAGTAAAGGAGAACTGGTGTAAGAGGCCCAAGAAATGGGGGTTGATCAAGTGGTATGGTGTTTATTTGGCTCATAATTCCACATTGGAGGAAATTAATTTAGTACATTGAAAGTGAAAAACTCTATGGGATAAAATGAGATGTCCCCATATCTAATTGGAAAGAATTATATTTTTTAAATCTTCTACTTATAAGTCAGAACCACTAATCATATATTTCTAAAAATAAGGAAGCAAAAATTTCATTTTATTTCATATAAACATTAATATATATATATATATATATTAAACACCCAAAAAATCATATACAATAGCCATAAATTCTATCATAGCAGACTACCTCAAATCATTTATGACTACAAAATAAATAAAATATAAAAAATAAAAGAAGTGTCTATCACTAGGAATATGATCAGCCTCACCTCACCATATCCCTACCCTTCTCTGAAATCATGTAAAATTACATATAATGAGCTAACAACCAAATAGGTCACTAAAATTTACCACTAGACTCAATGTAAGAGAAGCAAAACAATATCCATGTAATCATTCACATCATAGCAGCATAACATATATATCAATTCATGTGAATAGGAACAATGGTGATCAGTGCGAACAATATTAATTAATATGAATCATACTCATGTGATCGATTAATAATTTTTGACTCAATCATATTTCAGTGTGTCATAAAAATGTTACAAGAAGACTAACATATGAATCAAAGAATTAATGTAATTTTATCATGGTTGTATTCATTATTACTGTAATTTAGCACCATGAATGTCATATCTATATTAGTATATCTATTGTTATACATGTCATGTCATGTTAGTACAAATGTATCACATATCATATATGTATCTTATATTAATGCTATGAAGTATATTATCATGTATCAATAGTATATGTCATATAGTGGTGTCTTGTATCATATATCATATTATGTATCATGTTATAATATCAAGTGCAACATGTAATGTGTTTATATATTTGACACATGTAAAGTCAGTGGATCATTCAACCCATTATGACCTGACCAGATTCAAAGTAATCCATTAAATTTTTGAATTTGATTCTTTCTATATGTGTCTTAGAATGTTTTGGGTGCATGTGATCTGAAATGGATACTATGGTCTGTTTGCATGTTTAAAAAAGTCTGATTTTTCCCTTGGGCATTGTGTCGTTGAGGATGGTGGAGTTTCAACGTCAATGCTCTTAGAAAAAATTGGAAAATAATTCAGTATGATGGCGCTGTAAGTGGCACACTGTGCTGTGGACTCTTTGAGGGAGATCTGTGGAGAGGGGAAGGGCACCGCAACTCTAGGTTGAATTTTAATATCTAAAATATCTAAACCCATTATTTCATTCAATTCATTTCATTTGGGCTACCTGGTTGTGTGTGTGTGTGTGTGTGTGTGAGAGAGAGAGAGAGAGAGAGAGAGAGAGAGAGAGAGAGAGAGAGAGAAAGAGAGAGAGAGAGAGAGAGAGAGAGAGAGAGAGAGATGATATTTTGAGCCACTTCAACTCTGACAGCTCAATTCTAAAAGTTATCCAGCTTAATGTAGCTTTAAAATATAAATATATGGTGTTTGATTTGAGATAACTTTAAACTGGAAAACTTTCACTATATAACTTCTAGTATGCACAGTGAACATAATTCTAAACATTTAGATATTTTTTTATAAAATTTCTGCCATATATTTTTTAAATGCTGTTTTCCTAAGACTAGAAAAATATTCAAGCACCAAAATATAGCATTGTAGAATAATTGAACTTATGAAATATAATTTTGCACAATCACTGATAATTTGGAAGAATTTTGAGTAAGTGAAAATTTACTACATTGCACTAAGTTCAATTGCTAAAATGTTGCCCGAAGAGAAAATCCTTAAAATTATATAAACTGCCCAATTTATTTTTAACAGCTTAATTGTAATGTTATATGGCATAATTTATATTCAATTCAATATACTACACTCGGAATATTATAACATCCATAGTTATCTCCAACACCTTATGTTATTTAGACACCAATCTATTGTAAGTTTGCTATTAGGCTTTGAATAACTATTTTATTTTATGTTATTGGTTTTAAAATTATTAAGAAATAATTTGGGTAATACAATCTGCTAAGCCGTGTAGCTCGTTTTGTATTCTACATTTAATTTTCAGGTCAGGGTATAGGTAAAAGGTCGGTTGAGTATATGAGGATGTTTTTTTTACTTTGGTTATAGGTACGTTTTATGTTTTTTTTTTTTAGATTTTTTAATAGTCCTAGTATTTCAGTATTTCCAGCCCTATCTTTATCTATTGTTGGGGACTGTGATAGTAATAATTTGTAATATATACTTTTATGGATAAATAGAAAGAAATAATTTTTTGTGAATGAATATATTTATGTATAGTAGAAAAAATTGGAAGCTATGGTGTTTGTTATTCAAAAAAATTTTGATATTTCTCCAAATAAAAAATCTTGTATGTGTACTTTCATCTCTATTATGCCACTATCTAATACAATGTGACATGTATTTTGGGTCATATTAGGTTGGGTTGTGACAACTCTTTTTGATATTAGAGCATATTTTAGAGAAATAAATTATAAATAGAGCTATAATAATTGATTTGTAGTTATTTTAAAAAGTTTTGGATAATATCATTCACTCTTTTTAATTTTTTTATTCATGAATTTTTATCAGTTGATGTGTTTGTGCTCTGAGTTATGATTGATTAGCCCATGCGTGACATGAATGACGGGCAGAGTGCAAGCTAGAGTGCACAAATAGTCAGTATAACTCCTACTGTTGATTTTATATGATGTCATAATTTATTAGGTTAGTATCACAATTAATAAGCAAGGCCTAGAATAGGAGTTCTTCTAGTATGACTAGGGATGTGGATCGACATCTGTAGATATTTTTTTAAAGTTGAAGCTTCTAAGATTCAAGGGTATTATTAAGCTTAGGGTTACAGATGATTGGTTGATAAGGTAAGAGAAGATCATTGTGAAAGTACGTTAGGGATGTTAAGACCTTATGAACTAGCATGAGGCTAACTGAGGGGGGGGGGGGGGTTGAATTTGTATTTTAAAATTTTCTCAAACAAAATCACAGTCACAACCAAACAATCAATAAAAATAAAGTGCAAAAATTAAATGTGAAAAATACAATAAGAAATAACACACCACACTATAGGAAATTCATCAATTACCGGCGGCCTAGACCAGCGGTTGTCTAGCCGCCGGTATTCACGGCGATTTATCCGGTGGTTCGACCGCCGGTTAATACCGGCGGCCTAACCGGCCGTTATGCAAGCTTATGCCGCCGAAAATAGTGGCGATCACAAAACCGCCAGGTAAACTGCCGGCCTTAAAAGGTACCGGCGGTCGAACGACGGTATTTTTACCGGCGGTCTAAAGACGATATTTGTACCAGCGATCGGATGGCCGGGAAGTCGCCGGTAAAAACACTGGTGATAACCGGCGGTGTATGCCGTCGGAACGCCGTCGGTGAAATAAAATGCCAGAAAAATGCTGCCGGCAACAGTTTTCGAGGCCATTTTTTGGGCGGTGTGACAACCGTTGAAAAGCTGTCGGTTTTATTCAGAACTATCGAAAAATAAGAGTAAACCGCAGCAAAAATTGTCGGTAATGAGTAAATTTCCTGTAGTGCCAAATTTTAAGGTGGTTCGGTCAACTTGACCTACGTCCACTCCCTGGATCCTCTCCTTAGGGTATTGCACTAAACTCAATGTCTCTCCTTTTGCTCCCACAAGTAAAATAGAGAAGCCCGTACAAAAACTCATTTCCATCGAGCCTAATGAGGCAGAGATCCTGACTCCTTCTACTTTCTCCTGAAGCAAGAAGAGAACCTGACTCATTTTGCTTCCTCCTGAAGCAAGAAGAGAACCTCGATCAATTGTTGAAATAAACTTCTCTAGAACCTCCAAGGAATCAAGGATGATGACTGGAGAAGACAATGCAGATCCTTGCTTGGAGTAACCTTTGTGAAGCCCTCATAAGATCCTCTCTCTCCCTTTATTTCCCTCTCCTCTTAGCTCTCTCAGGTCAAGACAACAACAAAATATCCATTCTTGAGTGAACAAGATATCTTATAAAGAAGGGATTCAAATTTTCCCTATTTTGCAATAAATCATCGAATATTGTACGATCAATACAAATTAAGCTCAATCAGCCAAGACAATCTAGAGGAGGCTGGATGATTAAAGGATTTTTTGTTCTGATCATCCAGGACAATTCTAAATCATTCTATACGATTGAGTATCGTCTAGACCAACACTCTGTTTGGCTAGACTTCACCTATCTGAATGGTGAAAAAATAATGTATCATCCAGGACGATTAGTTCAAAACATTGAATATCGTCCAGATAGTCGCTTTGTTTGGCCATACTTTATATGTTCGGACGATAGAAAAAATAATTGATCGTGTAAGATGATTTGGGATCATTCTGGATGATTAGTTCAAATCAATACATATCGTCCATAACATCATTCTGGTCGTCAAACAAGAAACTAAGGTTTATTTAAGTGACCATCCCGGATGATCCTGTAATTATTAAGGATGATATGTTCGATCAATCAAACCTTAATTGCTTTCCTTAATCATCCAACTAATTTGGCATAATTGTAATGCATCGTCCAGGATGATGTCATGAATGATGTCCAAAAATAAAAACATGTCTAAAAGTGTTGGCAGCTAATTTTTTCTGATTTGAGCCTATCGTCCAAGATGATACTAATATCGTCTTGGAAGTTTCGCTTAATTTCTTCCGCCTTAACCAGGATGCCCTAATTAAGTTTTTTATTTTTAACTGATCATCCAGGATAATTTGGGATCATCCCAAACGATATGCTAAAAAATAGAGAACTCTAAAAATAGACAGAATTTTTTCCAGTGTGTGTGTGTGTGTGTAAGCTTACTTAACATCAGGACCCAATTTGTTATAATTGACTTAAGAAAGGTAAAAACACTTAATAACACTTACAAACCTACTCAGTCCTAATCTACCCAATCTTGAGCTAGCTTGATTTGCAATTTGATCTTGTAGACCTAAAACATTAGTAGGCAAGATAGTCGTAGAAAAATAGAAGTGTCAGAAATGTTTGATATCATCAAAATTATAATCTTTGAATCTATATTCACAACACTTTGATGGTATGTAGTGTCTTCCTAAGAGGAGAGAACCTATGGCTATATTTTGTTAGATGGTGAGGTTGAGTACTATTGGTTGGGCCAATATTAGCAGAAATTTTATGGGAAACTAAAATTTTTGATTAGTTGAGAGAAATTTACTCATGTATTTAGAGGTTGCTTTATACCTTTGTCCTCCTAACAGTAGATGCATGAGACATTTCTGAGAAAAGTTCAGGGGAGCAAGACTATGATGTATTATGAGGCAAAGTTTACTGCTTTGGATATGTATGCTTCACAGTTGGTTAGCACTTTTGGAGAGAAGTGTTGTCATTCGCTAAGAAGTTTAAGAGATGTGTTGCAACTCGAGCTCACGAGTTTATATTTTTTATGATAACAAATATTGTAGCTCACATCCTTATGTCTAATTATATTTGTAATATATAGTTATTTATTTATGTACTAACATTTCATGAATGTAATGCACCATCCAATGAATATTTAAGGCTCAAGATTGGGTAGAATAGGTTATACTGTAAATATTTTTATAATATTTATTAATATATTTTTAATTTCTTGAGTCAAGTCTTGTAAGGGTGTATGCTAGCTTGGTGATCATGCATATACACACTCAGGGGGAGTGAGATTGAGTCAAAACTAGAAGTTCAATTTTTGAATTAATCATATTGTATGATTTATATTATGTGTACGATCAGCTCTTCTAACGAATTGCACTATATGACATAGATCATCTAGGAAGATCAGTTATGATCATAAAAAAAGCCATCAATCATAATTTAGGAAATATTTTGAATTTTATATTTTATTCTAGTCGTCCAGGATGATATAAATCATACTAGACAATCTATAAAAATCATGCCTAAATTTACATGTGATTAGTCAATTGAATCTACTTAATTTGGATATTCTAATCGTACTATACGAACTAGATCGTACTGGACGATCAATAGAGATGATTTTGGTCATCCAATGTTTCGTCATGGACAAACTATATTTTAGAGGAACTAATCATCCTAGATGATATTACTATCATATTAAATGATCTATTTAAATATTTGAACTGATCGTATAGGATAATACTGGTTGTATTGGCTGAAAGGGCTATTTTGTACTAATCGTATAAGATGATCTATCAATCGTACTATATGATCTTTAATGGAAAAATTGAATATATAGGTCTTTTGAAAGCCCTCTATTTAAGCTTTCTCAAGGCACTTGGTAAGTATCTTTAGCAGCCATTGTGTCTTCGTTCTTCTGGAGAAAACTTGAAAGGGTGAGAGGAAAAGGTGGAGTTTGAGAGGGAGAAGTGTTGCGGATCTGTTTTCATAGATTAGAATTTTGATGATAGCAAACATTCATGATTTTTTACGACTGCCTTGCCTACTAACTTTTCAGGTCCACAAGATCGAGTGCAACTCAAGCCAGCTCAAGATTGGGTAGATTAAGTCTGAGTTAGTTTGTATTTTTTTCTCTTTCTTGAGTCTATTGTAAATAATGTGGTTCATGATGCTAAGTAACCTTGTACACACACACCTTGGAAAAATTTCTGACTGTTTCCTAGAGTTTGCTGTTTTTGGTAACATCGCCTAGGACGATATTTATATCATCCTGGACGATCGATTTAAAAATAGAAATCCTAATTAGGGCATCCTTATTAAGGTAGACGTCATTAAGCACATTATCCTGAACGATTTTGTATCGACCGCCCGATCTAGCATAATTTTTCCTAAATTAATCTAGTATTTAAGGAAAGCAATTAAGGCTGATTGCACGATCACATCGGTCGGGCCGATCGCAGGATCGGCCGGGATGATATGACTAAAAATTATCTAATCATCCCAAACCGACCGGACTGATTGAGTGAACTTTATGCTGATTAGCCAGTCCAATATTCATATAGGCATGGATGATAATGTTAGTTTTGCAAATCTATTTAAAGACCTCTTTCTTTCTCATGAAGAGTGTCTTTGACAGCCATTGTAGCTTCATTCTTTTGGAGGGAACTTGAAGAGAGAGCTTGAAAGGGAGAGAGAAAAGGGTCGAGTTTGAGAGAGAGAGAAGATCCTTGGAGGGGTTTTCAAGGGAGTGTGGTGGGGGATTCCACACGGTTGCTCCGGCGAGCTTGCACCTTAGTAGCATAAGATTCAAGGCTTATCTTGAGGGAAGTTCTGGGAAGAAGAAGATCTCTTTAGTATAAAATGACCCGGCTACTCCACCGCACCGGAGAAGGTGGAAGTGATTTTGTAAGGGCTTCTCCACCTAGCTGTGGGAGCTAAAGGAGAGACACTGAATTTAGTGCAATACTCGAAGGGTGCCTCTTAGGAGTGGACGTAGTCAAGGTTTGACCGAACCACTATAAATATGGTGTGTTCTTTCCTTTATTATTTCAGCATTTATTTTCCACACTTTGATTTTCTTTGTGGTGAATCTTGATTTGTGTTTTGATTGCTGAAAGATTTTATTTAAAATACTAATTCACCCCTTTTGGTTAGCCTTGGGACTAGTTCATAAGGGCCTAAAATCCCTATCAAACTTTTAAGTGGTATCAGAGCATATTTCATAAAAAATAAGTTTGATAACTTTTTGAATTTTGATCCATGACTAATTTTTATAATCATAATATTGCGGAAGGTTTTTCAATCACCATACCACCTTTGTTTTAAAATATTACTTTTGATTTTTTAGAAAATTTGCATGTCTATTTTCCTACAATCAATTGATTTTTGAATGTGACAAATGATTTTAATTGGTTATTCTGTACCGTCACGTACTATAGATGGAATAAAAATTGAGATTTCTTTTAATCAATGGAGTAAAGAAGAACAAATCAATGCTTAATTGAATGCAAAATCATTAAACTATTTATTTTGTTCTTTAAATTCAAAAGACTTTATATTTATTTCTATGTGTATTACTGGTAAGAAAATTTGGGAAAAATTACACACCATATCTGAAGGCACTAGTGGAATCAAGCAATCCAAGTTAACTATTTTAATGCATGATTATGAACTATTTTGCATGAAACCTTATGAGACGATCTTAGACATATATACTAGGTTTATTCAAATTGAGACATCATTACATGCTTTAGGTAAAGAGTTTTTCAAACTTTAAAAAAGTTAATAAAATTCTACGTTGTCTACTTGATAAGTTTGATGCTCAAGTTGTTGTTATTTGTGAATCAAAAAATTTAAATGAATATTCTATTGATAATTTGATTGGCTCACTCATTGCCTACAAGAAGAGTTTGGGTCAAAGACTTTTTGATACAGGTGAAACGATAGTGCTAAAAGCTGAAGACACAGAGAAAAGTGGCTTAGTTGGTGAGAAAAATGATGACTTAACAAGCAAATTGGAAAGCTCACTAAAATATAAGCATCAACAAAAGTGGAATAAAGATAAAAATGGTAAGAATGTTACGATTTCTTCTGATGTTATTTTCTTTGGATGTAGGAAACCTGGACATATGAAAAATCAGTGCCCAATTTTGAGAATTCTTCCTACAAAAGAAAAGGGTAAAGCTAAGCAAATTATAAAAATGGCTAATAATGAAAAGCAAAAAATATCCTAGGCAGACCTAGCTTCTGAATCATCAGACCAGGAGCAAGATGGTGTTTAAACCATTATTTGTGTGCTTTATTTTTCTGTGTTTGCATGTTTTATTCAATTTTATGTATTTTCTATTTTTTTTTTTACTTTTTTCTTTCTTTTCTTTTTAGTTAAAATTTTTAATTTTGTTTTTACTTTTTCTTTTTTATGTAGTATTTTATATTTAAAAAAAATTGGAAATAAAAAATCTATCTCCTATTCTTCTTAAATTCTATGTAAATTGTGGTTGACTTCTCAAAAAAAAAAAAAGTTAAAGGAGGAAACTCATGATTTTGACTCTCAATCTCTATTTTCTAAAAGAGGTTATTCTACTTTTGATTTAAAATCTTCATCATATTTTAAATTAGATTTTGAAACTGAATTTTTTCATCTCCCTATATTTTATCTATCGCATATGAATCTTTTACAAGTTGTTGAAATCTACCTCATAATTTTCTTAATAAAAAAAAAGTAGTTCGTTATGTCAATAGAATGTGTTTACTTTTGTTTTTAAAATTTCAGAAAGGTAGCATATTAAAAAAAAAGGTCAATGATGCCAAATCAAAAAGTAGTTCCTTATGCCAAATCAAAAGATGTGCAATGACCTCAAATTAAGAAAGATACACAAAATGTATCAAAAAGTAAAAGATGTGAGAAGTACGCCAAAAACTAACAAGAGGCATAAAATGAGCAAATAAAGAGTATGCTTACTTTTTCTGTATTGCTTAAAGCTTAAGATAACCCTTGATATTTTTGATACTTCATCTTGAAAATCATGATTCTTGATTCACTTTAGCATTAATTTTTTATTAGATATATTTTATGACAGGAGTTTTGAAAAATTAGTATTTTTTTTTCTAATTTATTATTTGATTTAGATATTGGATTAAAAAGTTTTTTAGCCTTTAAATAAACTTGAGCTTGAATTATCAATTTTTGAATTTCTTACATTTATTGGATTATGCGGTGTCAATCCATTTCTTACTAAGTTTTTGAATAAAATACGAGGTAACTTTTTCTTTTTTAAGACTTTTTTGTGCCCCTTCTCTTTTTGATAGTGTCAAAGTGGAAGAACGTACTGTTGTATTTGTATCTTTTTTTATAAAAATTAAAAACAACAAAAAATTTTGATTTTCGCTATTTTTTTATAGTTTTACTTTAGTAAGGGGAGATTAGGAGAAAATCTTTTTATTTTTGCAAATTTAACGAGTAATATTTGCCATCATCAAAAAGGGGGAGATTGTTGTGGATCTATTTTTATGTATTAGAATTTTAATGAGAGCAAACATTCATGATTGTCTACGACTGCCTTGCCCACTAACTTTTCAAATCCACAAGATCGAGTGCAACTCAAGCCATCTCAAGATTGGGTAGATTAAGTCTGAGTCAGTTTGTATTTTTTCTTTTTTTTTGAGTCTATTATAAACAATGTGGTTCCTGATGCTAAGTAACATTGCACACACACATCTTGGGAAATTTTTTTACTGTTTCTTATAATTTATTATTTTTAGACATCGTCCGGGATGATAGACGATCGATTCAAAAATAAAAACCCTAATTATGACATCTTTATTAAGGCAACCATCATTAAGCACATCGTCCTGAACGATTTTGTATCGGCTGCCCGATCCAACATAATTTTCCCTAAATTAATCTGTTATTTAAGGAAGGCAATTAAGGCTGATTGCACAATCACATCGGCTGGGCCGATCGCAGGATCGGCCGGGACTATATGACTAAAAATTTGTCTAATTGTCCTAAGCCGATCGGACTGATTGAGCAAAATTTATGCTGATCGGCCAAGCCAATATTTATATCGGCCTGAACGATAATGTTAGTTTTGTAAATCTATTTAAAGACCTCTTTCTTTCTCATGAAGAGTGTCTTTGACAACCATTGTAGCTTCGTTCTTTTGGAGGGAACTTGAAGAGAGAGCTTGAAAGAGAGAGAGGAAATGGTGGAGTTTGAGAGAGGGAGAAGATCCTTGGAGGGGGTTTCAAGGGAGTGTGGAGGGGGATTCCACACGGTTGCTCTAGCGAGCTTGCACCTTAGTACCATCAGATTCAAGGCTTGTCTTGAGGGAAGTTCTAGGAAGAAGAAGATATCTTTGGCGTCAAAGGACCTGGCTACTCCGCCACATCGGAGAATGTGGAAATGATTTTATAAGGGCTTCTCTGCCTAGTTGTGGGAGCTAAATGAGAGACACTGAGTTTAGTGCAATACTCAGAGGGTGGCTCTGAGGAGTGGATGTAGGTCAGGGTTTGACCGAACCATTATAAATATGGTGTGTTCTTTCCTTTAGTATTTCTGCATTTATTTTCCGCACTTTGATTCTCTTTGTAGTGAATCTTGGTTTGTGTTTTGATTGCTAAAAGATTTTATTTAAAATACCAATTCACAACTTTTGGTTAGCATTGGGACTAGTTCATAAGGTCCTAAAATCCCTAACGAACTTTCAAGAAGATTCTTAGAGGAGGTTTCAAGGGAGTATAGAGGGGATTTCGCATGGTTTCTCCAGCAAACCTAAACCTTAGTACCATCAGATTCAAGGTGCATCTTGAGGGAAGTTTTGGAAAGAATAAGATCTCTTTGGTGTCAAAGGACCGGCTACTCCGCCACATCGGGGAAGGTGAAAGGGATTTGTGATTCTCTTTCATCTCGTCGAGGGAGAAAAAGGAGTCAAAATTCTCAACCTGTGAAAGGAGTTTTGGTCCTATACCGTACTAGGTTTGTGGAAAAATTTTGTAAGGGCTTCTCCACCTTACTGTGGGGATAAATGGAGAGATACTAAAAGGTTTTAGTGCAATACTTGAAGGGTGTCTCTGGGAGTAAACGTAGGTCAGGTTGGACTGAACCACTATAAATTTAGTGTGTTCTTTCCTTTTATTATCTCCATATTTATTTTTCTTGCAATTAACTGCATGGGTAAAAATGTTGATTTATCTTTTTATTATGAATTTAATTTTTTTCCATATCAAATTATAAAAGGATTTTTCTTTATGTTTAAAGAAGTTTTTAATTACCAATTCACCCCCCCCCCCTCTTGGTTAACATCGGGACTAGCTCTTTAGGGTTTCATAACCCTCATAAACTTTCAAGTGGTATCACATCACTTTCGAGTGTTGTCAGAGCATTTTCAAGTGGTATTAGAGTGGGTATCATAAGTTAAGTTTTAGAAAACTTTTGAAAAAAGATCAATGGCTAACTTTAGAATTCTTAATATTGTGGAAGGATATTCAATCATGTGACCACCTTTATTTGACATTATTTCTTTTAATTTTTAGAAAATTTGCATATCTACTTTCTTGTAATCATTTGTCTATCAAATATGATATATGATTCAAGCTGGTTATTCTATACCATCATGTATTGTAGATAGAGTCAAAACTGATACTAAATGGAGTATAATAGAACAAATCAATACGTAATTTAATGCTAAATGCCTTAATTATTTTTTCTATACTTTGAATTCTGAAGATTATATGTTTATATACACATGTACTACTAGAAAGAAAATTTGGGATAAATTACACACTACATATGAAGGTACTAGTGAAGTCAAGCAATCCAGGCTGAACATTTTAAAGCATAATTATGAATTATTTTGCGTGAAATCTTATGAGACTATTCTAGACATATATACTATATTTACTCAAATAGTGACATCATTACACGTCTTAAGTAAAGAACTTTAAAACTTTGAAAAAATCAATAAAATTTTATGTTTTCTACTTGATAAGTTTGATGCCAAAGTCATTGTTATTTATAAATAAAAAAATTTAAATGAATATTCTATTGATAAATTGATTGGCTCACTCATTGCTTATGAGCAAAGTTTAGGTCAAAGATGTTTGGATGTAGGAGAAATAATAGTTCTAAAAGCTGAATAGATGAATAAGAATGGCTTAGTAGATAATGATAGCAAGGAGATAGTCTCAATAACAAGCAAATTTTAAAAAACTTATGAAGTATAAACATCAACATCAATAAAAGTGGAACAAAGGTAAAAATAGTAAGTGCTAAGATTTCTTTTGACATTATTTGCTTTGGGTGTAGGAAACACGACATATAAAAAATGAATGCCTTAATTTAAAAACTCTCCAACAAAGAAAAATGATAAAAATAAGCAAAATGCAATAAGTGCAATGATAAAAAGTAAAAAATCTCTAAGGTAGACATAGTTTCTGAATCATTGGACCAGGAGCAAGATGATAAGGTATAAATTTGTGTTTATGTGTTGTAGTTAATGCATGTGTATATATTCTATGTTTTATTTTTTTTTTATTATAAATATTGTGTGTTATTTTTGATATTTTTTTATTTGTAAACATTTTATTTTATTTTTCATGTATATTTTTTGTGATTTATCTCTTATTAACACACACAAATCATATTTCATATTGTATTTGCATAAGAGAATTAATGCGCTTCTCATAAAATTCTTTTAATAAAAAGTTTACCTCCTTTTACCTAAAAATTTTAAGTGATGATTGAATTTTTTTAAATGATTAAAGGAAGAAAATTCAGGTTTATATCTCTCCTTCTCATTTCCTTAATGCTATTGCACTTTTTGAATAGAAAACTATATCAATTTAAGAATTAAACCTTTGAAAGTAAATCTTTTTTTTATCATCATACATTTCTTCTATATCATAAGAATCTTTTGCAAGCTAATAAATTCACTTCATAATTTTCTTAATCAAGCTGTTCATTTTTATCATTGGATCGGGTTTACTTTGAGTCTTTAAAGATTAAGAAAGGAAGTAAAATTACAAAAATAAAAAGAGGCACAAAATGAAAAGATGCACAATGTACGTCAAAATTTAGAAAATGTATAAATATTTATAAAAAATTAAAAGATATTCAAAGTAAGCCAAAAATTGATAAAGATGCACAAAATGAGCCCACAATAAGTTAACTTATCTTTCTTATATTTTAAATCTTAGAAAACCCAAGTGTCTAAATGATATTTTTTATATTTGAGTTTGAAAATCACGATTCCTGACTCACCATTTTTGCATTGATATTCTATTAGATATATTTCATGCAAGAAGATTAAAAAGTCATTTTTCTTCTCTAATTATTTTTATAAATTAAATTTTTATTTAAAAAGGACTTTAACCTGTAAGGAGACTGAGCTAGGGTTGATAAAATTTAAAACCAACCTTTTTGGATCATAGTGCAGTCAATTAATTTTTTACTAAGCTTTTGAATAAAATTAAGAGAAAAGTTACTCATTTCAAGAAAATTTGCTGAAATAAATTAATTCTTCTTAAATATTACTACCACCTCTACTTAATCAGGGTTAGTTTGATCTCTTATATTAGTTTCATTTTGTTGTTGTTTGTGTGGACCTCCGAAGGAGCACCGCTCGCGGGGGTTCGAACGCAGAGAGTACGGCCGCACTATCCCGTAGGACAAAATGATCGTAGGCCTCTACGCTCGACACGAACAGGTCGATGGGAGGGCAGATTGGATCGCGCATACGACTAACCATTGGGGATAGATGCTGTCGCCAGCACACCCTGATGGGTAGCAATATACACGACCTAGTCACGGGTTTCCCCCACCTGATACGAGAGATCGAATGGGGTAAAGTAGATTGCGGGGCCAAGTTTCCCACGGGCGCAAGCCCTAGTGGTTAATTACATCCCGGGCCGGAGCCCGAGAAGACTCTCGATTAAGGATCATACATTATCTTTTCCAAATTGGGATTAGCACGAGGGTATAGACTAGGAAATCCTACTCAAAGGAAAGAAATGTCTCAAAGAGGTTCAATCAACATACGTGGCTCATACCAGCATTCGGAGGCTCTAGGGTACTAGAGAGAAACTGGAGAAAGAAAGACAAGCAATCAATCACATGCGTGAGAGAAAGATGGAGGTGGCGTCATCCTGTGACGCGGATAAGTAGGATTTAGGGTCCCTGAAAAGAAGAGACCTACCTACTATTTAAGGTATGCTACGAGACCGAATGTAGTAGCCTCGAACCCTAAATCTAGGTGGAGTTTAGTGCTCTACGAAACACTAAGACCCGTGTCCTAGCTAATGCAATGCAAAGCTTGGACTTACCCCGGCCTGGATTGGGGGAGCCAGCTAACCACCTAATCTCTTTAAAACCATGATATCAAGTCATTTATGATGGATGGGTGGGTGGTACAGTTCTTTGGAAATATGACCGACATCTAGAGGATTTCCTAAGTGGTCCTGGACTTATGTAGGTCAGATGCTCCTAGCTAATGTAATTAAATTTTAATTAAATTGATTTCTAATGCAATGGATGCTAGTTGAAATGTCAGCTCATGAATGCTATAGAACTTTAAAAACAGGTTTATGGAAAATAATTTTTTGAAAAGACTGGGTCTCCCTAGGTCCGGCACTTCATCCTCATAGGCCAGATTATCCGGACTCAACCCGCAGGCAGGGAGATGTCTTATAACAAGGAAAGAAGAATGCAGTAATATGCATGCGACCCCGGATGATTCCGGCAGTTCCCTAAGTTTGTTAAGTTTCTATGTTATTTAAACTTAAATTTTTTTAGAAATTAGTTATGAGTATAAAAGTTTTATAATCCTTAGAGAGCCTAACGAAAATCCAGACAAAAACAAAAGCGGCATGCAAGAAACAAACCTAGAAAAAGCAGGCAATTTCTATTGCACAATCAGGTAAACACATCAATATAAATCCAACAAATCAAGTAAATGTCCATAGGCCAACTGCCCTTTAATTACAACCCAGGGTATGCAGAAAAGTAAAGTGGCCGGGCACCACTGCCAACAACCCGGGTTTCTAAGCCTATGACAGACGCCAACAACTTTGAGTGGGATATTGGGTCTTCAATCTTTAGCTTTCTGGATATCTTCTCCTTGGACTTCTTGGATCTCTCCTCCTTGGACTCCTTGGATCCGTCGTGGCTTGAATATCCAAACGAAGAGACAATTCCCCAGTATGGGGGTATTGCCTTTTCTCTTTGGATATCTAAAGCCATCCAACTCGGTCTTCCAAGTGGAAGAAGACTCTCCCCTTTAAGGATGCCTTCTTCTTTTGGAATCCGAGTCGGATAAGAATAGCCCAACTCAAGGTTGTTTTCACAACTCTTAACAATTTATTACACACAAATTACATTAATTAAAAGCAGTAAATTCTAAATCACCTGCAAGGTTATCCTAATAATCCTCCCAAGCAGTTTATAAAAAATAAAAGTGCTAACACTATTGACCCTGTGCCAAGCCATGCTCTTAATTTTGAGGGCTAAGAGCTCCACCTGTGCAATTATAATCATTAATTTCAGCGCTCATTTTTATTCGGGGGGAAGCTGAGCAAGCACCTGCATAAGACATTATTAAAAATCATTATGATGCTCCCCCCTTTTATTAGCTTGAGCATGGCCACCTGCACGGAAGAACAATATATATATATGTCGTTCCTAACCTATGGGTAAGTCTAACTCTCATCACATCACAGAGTACAAAAAAAGTAAGCAAACACACCAACAATTTCAAACAGCATGCAATGAAATCCACGGAAAGCTCTGGCACACAGCAGAAAAATAAAACCCAGTGGCCTAACCTAGGTCTAGAAGTTGTGTCATAGCAAACAATTCTATGTGTGTGTAAGGCTAGTGTGGTTTGGATAAGTCCTAAGCAGGGTAGTTAGTTAAAGTTATCTATAGTTTATGTCTGTTATAGGCCAGAAAAGGAAATTTTTATTGAAATTCAAATATTAGTGAATTAGGATGTATTTTAATTAATTTAGTTTGTTGATGAGTTCTAAGAGGTTAGGATAATGATATTTGAAGTTTAAGTTGCATTAGCCAATTTTGGAAAGTCCCGGATCCTCCTAGGAACTAGACTAAGGGTTAAAAAAGTCATTATGGGAAAGAGACTAAATCTGGGATTCCTAACAATTTAGGAAAATACTAGACCTTAATACGAGTAGTTAGACAGGTAGTAGGCTAAAATCGGAGTTTTCTAGGCCAAGTTATGAATTTTCTAAGTTCAGGGTATTTAAGGGAATTTTCTAAATTTCCTAATAAAGGACTGTTTTTATTGTTTTGCTCCAAATCAGCTCCAAACTGATTGGAATCACTCCCAAAGGTCAGGAATGACCAGAGAAAGTGTTTCCAAGTGTTTGAAGGAAATTTGGAAATTTTAATAATTTTTAATGAATTATTAGGGGCAAAATGGTAATTTCCACCTAAGGTCAAATTAGGGGTCAACCTGAAGTCAAACTAGGTAGCCTTATTTATCTAAGGTCAAGGGTCAGATTCAGAACAATTCAAGCTATTATGAGTAATTTTCTGACCTAATATGTATTTATTGTAATTTCCGGAAGGTCTCGGGGCCTTATTTAACCAGTTGATTAGGGTTAGTTAACTAAGGGGTCTAAAGGCTCCTAAAAAATCCTAGAAAATTTTGGGAGGTTTCAGTTGTCACTAAGTTTAAGTGTTGAAGTTTTTATGTCATTCTGGGATCTATCCTAATCCCTAGAAAACTTCTAAGTTTGCTAGACAGGTCCTTAATTTTTGTCCTTAGGGTGTCACTACGTTGTAGGAGTTTAAAGTGGTGTTTTGTCTAACCCTTAAGGTAATAAATGCATGGGAGTACAGAAAGTGAAATAAACACACCATATCCTTAGATTCTAGGAGAACCTAAGCTAAGTGCCCGTGGTGCGACCTACACATGCAATCTACGAAAAATAAAAGGGACAAATACCTAAAGAAAGGATTAGTGAATGATTGGGACTCAACCATTCACTAACCCACTCCCCCATGATTGCTATTCACACATAAGATCCATGTCTAAAATTTCATGCAATGGTGGGTCTCCCAAGATTAGAGGATTTAATTTATAAGTAATTTTAAAAATAATTTGAAAATACTTATAAATATAGATAGATATTGTTGGAAAATAAAGTAATTAAATATAAATCAATTCATAGTACATAGATATAGGGGAGACCCACTGAACATCCAACCGAGGTTTCAAAAAGGTTTGAAAATAATTTTTTTTAAAATTTTAAAATAATAATAGAAATAAATTTTTAATAATTAATAGGAAAAAAAATACTTAAAATAGAAATTTAAAATAGAACTCTTATCCAAACAGCAAGAATGAAGTCCTAAAAATAATTTTAAAATAAATTGGGTAATTTTTTGAAAAATTCAAGGGGTTATACTTCAAAATCCGATCTAAAACGAATTAGATACGGATTTTACAAGCTTAAAAATAATAAAATAATATTTTAAATTAAAGCAGTTTTACTGTTTTTTGGAATAACAGAAAATATAAATATAATTTTTATCTGAAAATAGTTTTAAACAATGCAGAATTCAAAGTACATCCAAAATAAGGTGCTGTGCGTCGACAGCGGGCTTAAAACGACACAGTTATGTAATTTCAAAGTTTTCTGTCACACTAGATCGTACTGTACGAAATGAATTCGTACAGTACGATGAACAGAAAGATAAAACACAAGAAAAAAAGTGTTTTTATACTTTCTTGTTATAATAGATCGTACTGTACGAAAAAAGTTTGTACAGTACGACTATATCGTACGGTACGAAATATTTCGTACAGTACGATGAACAGAAACTTCATCTTCCTCTGCGCATGCACAGGGAACCGAAACCCTAAAAAGAAAATCGTCTCGTTCTCTCGATTGGATGGACGAAATTGCACGAAATTTTAAACACGTACTCTAGGGATGAGCAGAAATCATGGGGGAGATTTGATTTGGATTAAAACGAGTTTTTCAAAAAGCTATTTAGATCTATGGGGTGTAGGCTATTCTAAGAGTTTTAAGGAGATTTCACCGTGGGATCTCTGAGATTTTGACACGGTTGAGCTTGTAGACTGTCCTCGTAAGTTTCTCCTCTTGAATCCTTGATCAAACGAACTCCGGATCGAGTGGATCGAAACTTTGACCGTCCAAGCCTTCGGGTCGCCGGGATCTCACCGCCGGCGAGCGTTTTCCGTCGGGATCTACTTGGGAAGTGCAGAGGAGGGTTCTCTCAAGCTCTCCACGAAAAATCTCGGGCTTAGGGGGAATAGATTGCAAGATCCTCTAATTGAAACCCTAAAATCACTATTTAAAGACTTGAATTGAATCTCAACGGCCACGATTCGATCCACCATCCATCACCAGGCTAGATCAAGTGATTTGGGCGGGATTTTGAGTTTCAAAACGTTCATGAGCAATTAAATCCATTAATGGGGGTTTAATGAGCTCTAAATAGGTTATTTTAACCTATTAAAGACTTGGTTTGACCAAGTCAACGATTGACTTGGTCAAACCAGTCAAGAAAGTCAGGGGAATCAATGGGTTGAGCCATGAGTGAGTTTGGATGAGTTTGATTTTGATTTGAAGCTCAAAAGGGGCTAAGTGGTCAACCCTAGTTGACTTGGTCAACTGGGTTGACCCAAGGCCCAAGTTCATGCTCGACGGACTCAACTCGAGTCACTGAACCCATGGGAGAGGGTCTTAGGGTCTGGCTTGGTCAATTTGACCAAGTCAACCCTTTGACCAAGGGTTTGGGCAAAATCGAGGTCAACAAACGGACCCACAACAGAAGTGGCGAACAACTAGTGAACCGCTCGTGTTGGCGTTGACCGACTAAGCTACAGAAATGAGAGTAAAGAGTACAAGAGTATAAGGGTACCAAAAAGGTGAAAGAAAGGTAGAAAACTCTTCTCCTGGACTTATCCTACAGCGAGGGTAGAGCCTAGGAAAGGAAAAAGAGCAGCAGTGCACAAGTCCAGAATCACCAAAATGGTTAACTGGTAGTAGGGTCTTCTCCTGGCCTTATCCTTTGACAAGGGTAGAACCTAGGATAGAGCCAACAGTAAAGATCACCTAAAAAGGTGAAAACGAGGTAAGGGGATTCTCCTATGACCTTGCCCTATAGCGGGGGCAGAGCAGAAAAGAGAATCAAAAGTAAAGATCACCTCAAGGGTGAAAAAGGTAAAGGGATTCTCTTCTGGCCTTACCCCGTAGCAGGGGTAGAGCCCAGAGAAGAACCACGAGTAAGGTAGCAAAAGCATACCAACTATCTATCTGACTATATCGAATCAGCAAAATAGAAGGTGAAAGGGTCCCATATCCTCCTGCCTATTTCAGGACAGTAGATTGGGGTGACTCAATGTCTGCGTGACAAAATCGGGTCAGCAAACAAAGGAATCACGACGCCTGGTGTCTGCCTAATCGGAACAAGACACTCAGGGAAAAAGAGTGGCGAGGAGTTCTTGCCAGGTGCTCTGTCAGGCTCTCTCTACCAAGTAAGTCAAACCAGCTTCCCGCTTGTTCATTTCAAACAGCAGGATAGAAGGTGAAAAGATCCCATCTCCTGCCTATTTCAGGACAGTGGATCGGGGTGACTCAGTATCTGTCTGATCAACTCGAGACAACAAACAAAAGAGTCACAAAATCTGGTGCCTATTTGATCAGAATAGGACACTCAGGAAAAGAGGCGAGGAGTTCCTGCCAGGTGCTCTGTCAGGCCCTCTCTACCAAGCAAAACCAACTACCCGCCTGACCGTATCTGGACAGCGGGGTGGAAAGTGAAAAGAATCCCGCCCCTCCTGATCCTTTTGGAACAGTGGATTGGGGTGACTCAATACTTCTGCCTGACCTCAACAAAAGTAAAGAAGACACGAAATGGAAGCCTGCGTAGTCTTTTACAGGACATCTGAGTAAAGGGGTGTTGAGGAATTACGCCTCCCAGGGACTCTGTCGGGCTCACTCAACGGTAAAGTAAAACCAACTACCAGGTTGTCTGCATCTGGACAGCGGGTAGAGGGTGAAAGGATCCCGCCCCTCCTGCTCCTTTCGGAACAGTGGATTGGGGTGGCCACTACTTCTGCCTGACCTCAGCAAGAAGCTCATGAACCACGAAATGGAAGCCTGCTTAGTCTTTTACAGGACATCCGAAGTAAAGGGTTGTTGAGGAATTGCGCCTCCCAGGGACTCTGTCGGGCTCACTCAACGGTAAAGTAAAACCAACTACCAGGCTGACCGCATCTGGACAGCGGGTAGAGGGTTGAGGGTGAAAGGATCCCGCCCCTCCTGCTCCTTTCGGGAACAGTGGATTGGGGTGGCCACTACTTCTTCTGCCTGACCTCAGCAAGAAGCTCATGAACCACGAAATGGAAGCCTGCTTAGTCTTTTTACAGGACATCCGAAGTAAAGGGTTGTTGAGGAATTGCGCCTCCCAGGGACTCTGTCGGGCTCACTCAACGGTAAAGTAAAACCAACTACCAGGCTGACCGTATCTGGACAGCGGGTAGAGGGTGAAAGGATCCCGCCCCTCCTGCTCCTTTCGGAACAGTGGATTGGGGTGGCCACTACTTCTGCCTGACCTCAGCAAGAAGCTCATGAACCACGAAATGGAAGCCTGCTTAGTCTTTTACAGGACATCCGAAGTAAAGGGTTGTTGAGGAATTGCGCCTCCCAGGGACTCTGTCGGGCTCACTCAACGGTAAAGTAAAACCAACTACCAGGCTGTCTGCATCTGGACAGCGGGTAGAGGGTGAAAGGATCCCGCCCCTCCTGCTCCTTTCGGAACAGTGGATTGGGGTGGCCACTACTTCTGCCTGACCTCAGCAAGAAGCTCATGAACCACGAAATGTAAGCCTGCTTAGTCTTTTACAGGACATCCGGAGTAAAAGAAAGAAACGTTGAGGAATTACGCCTCCCAGGGACTCTATCGGGCTCACTCAACGGGTAAGCTTCAACATCTGCTGTAGCCAATGCGATCTTGCAGATGAAGAAGGGCTCAATACCCACCCAGTCATTTCAACTGAGTGAATAAAAAGTCAGGCTCTGATGCCTGCCTGATCAGGACAGGGCAAACGAGAGTGTGGCGAGGAGTACCTGCCAGGTGCTCTGTCAGGTCCTCTCTACCAGGTAAACTCAACTATCTGTCTGTTCATTTCAAACAGTAGAATAGAAGGTCAAAAGTCACCTCAACATCAGCCCAACACGCATCTGTGTAGGGATGTGAGGGAAAAAGAGGTAAGTAAATGTGGCAATTTTGAGGGCAGAGCCACCTAAGGAACCCTTTCTAGCAACCTGGTAACCACATGATAGAGGACAAATCGTCGTGGCCATGAGTATCCAAATGCTGTCAGGATCTCCTAGAGAACCCTAACCCTACACAAGGGGGGAGAAGACATCAGAACGACATCCCTCCAGAAGGCTGGAAGAGATATACCCGCTGTAAAGTATGTAAAGGGGCGATCTCATTCCAAAGTAGTAAAAAGAACTCGAGTAGTGAGGGGGCACCTCAACTACAGAAGGCAGGACTATGTCTGGTAAAAACAATCCTCAAAGAGGCTATAGTGGTGGACCCATACTAACTAATGGGAACCCTGTAAGAAGCAGGAGTAGTATCAAAACTTCCAAAGGACCTCTCCGGCAGATAGGAGTGGGATCTCAATGGGAAAACAAGTGGTAGAAGTATCTGAAATTGCTGACTCTCTACTAGAGAATCAAAGCTCAAGAAAAAGGTGATGGCAGCATCTATGGCATGATGCTTTGTATCACCAGGTAGGAGAAAAAGAGTCAAAGCAGTGAGGAAGTACCACCTCTACTAAAGGCAACGACTTTGAGTAGGTAAAACCTCACAGTGGTAATACCCACATAGACTAGTGGGACTCTGTGGGAAGTGAAAGTAACCTCAACTCATTCATAAGACCAATCAGGAGACTGAGCCTAGTGTATGAATGGTAGGATGGGTCACAAAAAAGAGTAGGAGAACTGATCTTCTGCTAGAAGCTCAAAGTTCTCAAAGTAGTGATGTTGATATCCGAGGCAAGGTATACCACATCACTATAAGGAAAATAGCTCTAGGTAGTAAAGTGAACACCCTCACTACCTGAGGATGGTAATCATGTATAGAAGTGAAGTATCATCAGAAGGATCACAGTGGTAGCACCTACCCTGATCGGGCAGGACCCTATGGGGAGAAAAAGCAACAATACAACATTCATAGGGCTACTCTAGCAGCTAGGAGTAGAGTATGAATGTGGAGAGTAGGGGTGCAAAGAACCTCAGGAGCTGATCTTCTGCTGGAAAATCAAAGCTCCTAAAGTCGTGGTGCTAACACCTGAGAATAGGTGTACCACACCACAACTAAGAAAATAACTCTAGGTAGTCAGGCGACATCCTCACTACCGAGGATAGTAATCAAAATCAATGATTACTAGAAGGGTCACAGTGGTAACACCTACCCCTAATTGGGTAGGACCCTGTGAGAAGTGACAACAATCGAACAAAATCCACAGAGCTACTCTAGCAGCTAAGAGTAGGGAACGAATGCTAAAGTAAGCTGGTGAAAGAAACCAAGAAGTCGGTCTTCCGATGGAAAATCGGGGCTCCTGGAACTATAGTGCTAACATCTGAGAATAGATGTACTATATCACAGCACAACTCTGAGGTGGCAAGGGAGCACTCCTGACACCTAATCTGATAATCATGAGTAAGATCTATGATTTTCATAAGACCATAGTGGTAACACCTACCATAATTAGGTAGGACCCTGTGCGAAGTGGAGGTAACACTGCCACATTCATAGGACTACTCTGGCAGCTCAGAGTAATTCATGAATGGGAGGTAGACTGCCAAAAGAGAGCAGACGGGGGCGATCTCTTCTCAGAAAGACTCAAGCCCAAAAGGTAGTGATGGTTACACCTTAAAACACAAGGTACTACATCACTAATGAAGAAATGCATTTAAAATCATATAAGTTTCTCGACCAACTAAGTGAGAACTCAACCCTGAAGAGATCGTCAAAGTACTCTCAAGGAAGGGGAAAGAAAAATTTTGGGGAATTTGAGCTCATAGAGAGTTTTACCGGGTTCCTCCTGTGATAAGGGCAACCGGGTTTTGCTCTATCGAGAGCTTCCCTCTTTTTATCACATGTATATATATACATATGTTTTTTTTTTATTTTTTTTTATTCAGGTCACATTCAAATCATCTGAATGAGCTGGCGAGCATAATCACATCGAAATAACAAAGATCAACATCAAGATAGAGGATCAACACTACCACACTTGACTAGCATAGGATGGTATGGACCCAGTATCGTACCTCCAAAAGAGTCTAAATTAATGACTATGGCATCCCTGATCACATTCAACCCATATGAGTGGACCGGGGGCTACATCTATCAGATCAAGACTGATAGGAAGAAGAGAATCACATAGGGATAAAGGATCAATATCACCCCACCTAACTAACATAGGTGGATATGGACCTAATATCCTCTCTCAAAAGAGTGCAATCTAAAAGGACTACTATATTCCCGATCAAACTCAACTCATGTGAATAGACTGGGGGCTTCAACTATCAGAGCAGGACTGATAGGAAGAAGAGAATCTCATTCAAGTAGAGGATCAACATCACCAAACCTAACAAACGCAGGAGGGTGTGGACCCAGTATCACATCTCTAAATGATCTAAATCAATGATTTAGACATTTCATATCACATTCATCTCAAATGAATGGACTGAGGCCTTCAACTATCAGAGCAGGACTGATAGGAAGAAGCCATTCACTTTCTAATAAAGGATCAACATCACCGATTCTAACAAGTATAGGAGGGTGTGGACCCAGTCAAAAGTAATAAAAGAGCACATATCCCAAAGGAGTTTTCAGTATTTAACTCCCTCTAATCTTAAAAAAGAACATCAATTTAAATTTATTAACTCACATCTAGCTCCATACTAGCTAAATCATGACACCTCATTTATATGAGTATTTTCCTCCCTTGAATTGAAATCTAATCCAAAAAGGAATTCAAATTAGAGAAAGAAATTTAATTTTCTTTATTTCTTGTATGAGAATACACTTTCATATCTTATAGGATATCAATGTATAATGATGATTTCAAGATCATAATTTTCAGACTCAAGTATCAAAAATATCAAAAGGATATAGATTTTCTAAGATTTAGAGATTTACTAGAAAGGGAAGCCATTTACTTATAACTTTTGGGCTCTTTGAGCCACTTTCTCAACTTTCATGTGCATTGCCCAAATTTCAATCACTTGATACACTTTGTGTATCTTTCACTTTTGGCGTTTTGCGCATCTTTTCATTTTTTGTAACTGGCTTCATTTTCCAAATCTCTAAAAGAAAACTATTTCTTAGTTGTAAGATCATCTTCCAAGTACAAGAGAAGAAGACTTACTTCTCTTGGGCAAGGAAGAATGATCTACAAAACAAATTCTATCCTCTGATAAAAATAAATAACATGATTAAGAAAATTATGAAGTTTTATGCATCAATATACTATAGTTATCTATGAGATAGAGAATCACAAGATAATAAAGAAAATTTTCACTTCTAAATAAAATTTTAATTTGAAAAAGATTTTAGTTTCAAAAGAAGAAATATCTCCACCCCTAAGGTGAGATAGAGAGATCATACTCTTTCATGAGTCATCACTATAAAGCTAGTAGAACTAAAAGAAGTGAGAGAGTCATCATAATTGCAAATCATCATTTTTTTTATTGATTAATCATCAAAATAAGGGAGAACAAGGTCCTCCAGCCCAAGTGCTGGAAAGGGGCCTGTCTTCCCTTTTGAGGTTACAATCATTTTTTTTAACATATTTTTCTAGCACAGATAGAAGTAAAAAGAAAATGTGCTCATCTAGCACTACAACAGAAGAAAAAAAAAAGAAGAAAAACTAGTGCTAACGAATAAGCTGGAGTGGCAACTGTCGACTTGGCCTTGGGAGGCCTCATCTCAACTGCCTCTAAACTCTGTACAGCTTACTCAATCATCTGCTAAGTCTTCTTGGAGAGTGCTAGCTGCCACTCTCCCTCAGAACTGTGGAGTAATCTTCCACTACTGCCCTGATTGTAACTCTGACTGTCACTGTGGCTGGAACTGTGGCTAGGACTGTGGCTGGGACTAGAGACCATCTGAACTGTCTGAGTAGCCTTATCTAAAGGTTGTACCGAATCACTGTCCTGGAGATGGATCTTCCCAGTGGCCATCTGAGTCTGCAAGTGTAAGACTATGATGTCTGTAGCTACTGCACTCGGAGACCCTCCTGCCTTAGGGTCTTCCCGCTCATCCTGGTCCTCGGGCTCTCTCTGCTCATCCGAGTGACCTCGACGGGTAGTCTCACATACCTGGTGTACTGGTATGTCCTCATCTGACTCATCCTCGAATGAGTCATCCTCTGAAAAGATCCGACGAAGTGCCTCTATGTAGGGACTCATAGGGGAAGTGATCCTATGAGTACTGGGAGCTAAAGGTGTCTCAACTCGATCCGGTGACCCAATAGAAGTAGCTACTGCATCCTCATCACAAGTCATCGGGACAGCTTCGGACCCGGGAGAAACTGCTACATCCATCTGATCTACTGCATCAGCCTGCTGCACTACCTCTGCCAACTGCACTGTCTCATCTGGTCGTGCTGCCTCGACTAACTGTACTGACTGTACTAGCTCGACTGGGCGTACTATCTCCACTGACTGTACTGGCTCTACTAGTCGTACTGTCTCCACTGACTGTACTGACTCAGCAAGGGTGTCCGCCTGTCGACGTCTCCAAACACGTCTACTGTGACGGGGCTCTACACGGGTAACTGGCTGCTCTGGAGATACCACTACTGAACTGACCTGAGGCTGGGCAGCCTCCTGCTGCTGTCTCTGTCCTCGACGGCGTGGGCGTCGTCCAACTACAGGAGCAACTGCTGGCAGCCTAACTGCTGGAACTCTCTATGCTGACTGCTGCGGTGTCTGCTCCCTCTGCCAACTGTAAAGTCTCCTTGCAGTCTATCGTCTCAACTAAAAGGCAGCCCGAGAAATCTGACGGAGTAAGCCCTCCCAACTGACGGGCCCTCTGCCACGAGCTAAGCGGACGATGTTCCGAATCCTCTGGGTGAGGGCTCGGACACCAGCGTCCCTGGGTACCCTAGCTCGGGGTAGAGTAGTGACGATAGGAGGAGCCGCCGCTATGCGGGCAACGTCCTCCTCATCACCACTATGCGCCAACGAGGAGAAGCATCCTCCCTGAACTGCCTCCAACTCGGGGGCTACCATCACCTCTGGAACAGGTGCAACAACAACTGGGTGTGGCCTCCACTGCCTGGGAGCCACTCTCCTCTGCCTCTGAACTAACTCGTCGTGAATAATGGCATCTGCCATCCGCTGCCTCTCTGCCTCTGACGCAGCTAGACAGAGCCTCCTATTCCTATTTTTCCGGGCCCTTCTCCCAAGGCCGGAGGTGGAGGTGGAGGGAACATCTGAATCCACTGCCGGAGGGGCAGGGGGAACAGGAACGACTGGAAGTGCCGGGGTCTGCCCGGCAGTCTCAGGGTGAGAAAGCCGAGCAAAAACAGAAACCCGGCCAGCAGTAGGCAAAGGCACCTCGGTCTGGGCACCCCTCTTCCTAGCGGAAGTGGGAGTGGTAACCCGAACGCGAGATACTTCCGCCGTAACAGCCGGAGTAACAACAGCAGCAGGCTACCGGCGCTGAGGGGCCGGGGCAGCCTGTGCAATAGGAGCGGCAGGCGCAGGTCACCTGACCGCTGCACGAACAGGTGGCACTACTGGGGCAGGCTGCCGGCGCTGAGGGGCCAAGATAACCTGAGCAGCAGGAGCGGCAGGCACTGGACGCCTAACCGCTGGGTGAACTGGAACAGCTGCAGCAGGCTGCCGGCACTGAGGGGCTGGGGCAACCTGAGCAGCAGGTGCGGTGGGCAATGGACGCCTAACCGCAGGACGAATTGGAACAGGGTGTAGCCTAGGCACTGGTCGCCTAGCCACAGCGCTCACTGGCTGCGCAAGAACAGGAACAGGACGTGGTGCTCGGACTGGGCGCCGAGCAGCAGGACGTCTAAACGGGCGCATGGCTGTGCGTCCTCTCCTCTGAGGAGGAGAGAATACAACAGCCTCCGCCGGGGTCGGCCCGCCAAGGGTGACGAAGGCCGAGTCAGTGAAGGAACCAAAAGTGATTCCTCCCACTGGCGGACTAGCGAGCAGGGACTCAGGGAGAGTCACCCGTGCGTCCGCACTGAAAGCAAAGGTAACGGAAGGAACAAAGGAAGCCATGGCACTGCTGCCAAGAAAAGAAATTGCAAAGAGTTAGTTAGATTCAAAAATCAAGAAAGAGTGAAGAATTTGATAGAGATTTGATAGAAATTGATAAGGGAACGGAATAGCCTATAAGGCTGGAAAGAGGTAGAGTAGGGGGAACCCTAGCTACAGGGAAAGAAACCCTAACTAAGGAAAGACCCTAACTAAGAGTGGGACGGACCTAATCTAAGGAGTACCAATCCCGGAGTACACACAAGAAAAGATAATATATAATTCAAAGATGGAGAGAGAAACTGGTCCCACCGTGGTCGCCAGAAACCTGTGGACCTCCGAAGGAGCACCGCTCGCGGGGGTTCGAACGCAGAGAGTACGGCCACACTATCCCGTAGGACAAAACGATCGTAGGCCTCTACGCTCGACACGAACGGGTCGATGGGAGGGCAGATTGGATCGCGCATACGAATAACCATTGGGGATAGATGCTGTCGCCAGCACACCCTGATGGGTAGCAATATACACGACCTAGTCACGGGTTTCCCCCACCCGATACGAGAGATCGAATGGGGTAAAGTAGATTGCGGGGCCAAGTTTTCCACGGGCGCAAGCCCCCGTTGTTAATTACATCCCGGGCTGGAGCCCAAGAAGACTCTCGATTAAGGATCATACATTATCTTTTCCAAATTGGGATTAGCACGAGGGTATAGACTAGGAAATCCTACTCAAAGGAAAGAAATGTCTCAAAGAGGTTCAATCAACATGCGTGGCTCATACCAGCATTCGGAGGCTCTAGGGTACTAGAGAGAAACTGGAGAAAGAAAGACAAGCAATCAATCACATGCGTGAGAGAAAGATGGAGGTGGCGTCATCCTGTGACGCGGATAAGTAGGATTTAGGGTCCCTAAAAAGAAGAGACCTACCTACTATTTAAGGCATGCTACGAGACCGAATGTAGTAGCCTCGAACCCTAAATCTAGGTGGGGTTTAGTGCTCTACGAAACACTAAGACCCGTGTCCTAGCTAATGCGATGCAAAGCCTGGACTTACCCCGGCCTGGATTGGGGGAGCCAGCTAACCACCTAATCGCTTTAAAACCAAGATATCAAGTCATTTATGATGGATGGGTGAGTGGTACAGTTCTTTGGAAATAGGACCGACATCTAGAGGATTTCCTAAGTGGTCCTGGACTTATGTAGGTCAGATGCTCCTAGCTAATGCAATTAAATTTTAATTAAATTGATTTCTAATGCAATGCATGCTAGTTGAAATGTCAGCTCATGAATGCTATAGAACTTTAAAAACAGGTTTATGGAAAATAATTTTTTGAAAAGACTGGGTCTCCCTAGGTCCGGCACTTCATCCTCATAGGCCAGATTATCCGGACTCAACCCGCATGCAGGGAGATGTCTTATAACAAGGAAAGAAGAATGCAGTAATATGCATGCGACCCCGGACGATTCCGGCAGTTCCCTAAGTTCGTTAAGTTTCTATGTTATTTAAACTTAAATTTTTTTAGAAATTAGTTATGAGTATAAAAGTTTTATAATCCTTAGAGAGCCTAACGAAAATCCAGGCGAAAACAAAAGCGGCATGCAAGAAACAAACCTAGAAAAAGCAGGCAATTTCTATTGCGCAATCATGTAAACACATCAATATAAATCCAACAAATCAAGTAAATGTCCATAGGCCAACTGCCCTTTAATTACAACCCAGGGTATGCAGAAAAGTAAAGTGGCCGGGCACCACTGCCAACAACCCGAGTTTCTAAGCCTATGACAGACGCCAACAACTTTGAGTGGGATATTGGGTCTTCAATCTTTAGCTTTCTGGATATCTTCTCCTTGAACTTCTTGGATCTCTCCTCCTTGGACTCCTTGGATCTCTCCTCCTTGGACTCCTTGGATCCGTCGTGGCTTGAATATCCAAACGAAGAGACAATTCCCCAGTATGGGGGTATTGCCTTTTCTCTTTGGATATCTAAAGCCATCCAACTCGATCTTCCAAGTGGAAGAAGACTCTCCCCTTTAAGGATGCCTTCTTCTTTTGGAATCCAAGTCGGATAAGAATATCCCAACTCAAGGTTGTTTTCACAACTCTTAACAATTTATTACACACAAATTACATTAATTAAAAGCAGTAAATTCTAAATCACCTGCAAGGTTATCCTAATAATCATCCCAAGCAGTTTATAAAAAATAAAAGTGCTAACACCATTGACCCTGTGCCAAGCCATGTTCTTAATTTTTAGGGCTAAGCGCTCCACCTGTGCAATTATAATCATTAATTTCAGCCCTCATTTTTATTCGGGGGGAAGCTGAGCAAGCACCTGCATAAGACATTATTAAAAATCATTATGATGCTCCCCCCCTTTTATTAGCTTGAGCATGGCCACCTGCACGGAAGAACAGTATATATATATATGTCGTTCCTAACCTATGGGTAAGTCTAACGCTCATCACATCACAGAGTATAGAAAAAGTAAGCAAACACACCAATAATTTCAAACAGCATACAATGAAATCCACGGAAAGCTCCAGCACACAGCATAAAAATAAAACCCAGCGGCCTAACCTAGGTCTAGAAGTTGTGCCCTAGCAAACAATTCTATGTGTGTGTAAGGCTAGTGTGGTTTGGATAAGTCCTAAGCAGGGTAGTTAGTTAAAGTTATCTATAGTTTATGTCTGTTATAGGCCAGAAAAGGAAATTTTTATTGAAATTAAAATATTAGTGAATTAGGATGTATTTTAATTAATTTAGTTTGTTGATGAGTTCTAAGAGGTTAGGATAATGATATTTGAAGTTTAAGTTGCATTAGCCAATTTTGGAAAGTCCCGGGTCCTCCTAGGAACTAGACTAAGGGTCAAAAAAGTCATTATGGGAAAGAGACTAAATCTGGGATTCCTAACACTTTAGGAAAATACTAGACCTTAATACGAGTAGTTAGACAGGTAGTAGGCTAAAATCGGAGTTTTCTAGGCCAAGTTATAAATTTTCTAAGTTCGGGGTATTTAAGGGAATTTTCTAAATTTCCTAATAAAGGACTGTTTTTATTGTTTTGCTTCAAATCAGCTCCAAACTGATTGGAATCACTCCCAAAGGTCAGGAATGACCATAGAAAGTGTTCCAAGTGTTTGAAGGAAATTTGGAATTTTTAATAATTTTTAATGAATTATTAGGGGCAAAATGGTAATTTCCACCTAAGGTCAAATTAGGGGTCAACCTGAAGTCAAACTAGGTAGCCTTATTTATCTAAGGTCAAGGGTCAGATTCAGAACAATTCAAGCTATTATGAGTAATTTTCTGACCTAATATGTATTTATTGTAATTTCTGGAAGGTCTCGGGGCCTTATTTAACCAGTTGATTAGGGTTAGTTAACTAAGGGGTCTAAAGGCTCCTAAAAAATCCTAGAAAATTTTGGGAGATTTCAGTTGTTACTAAGTTTAAGTTTTGAAGTTTTTATGTCATTCTGGGATCTATCCTAATCCCTAGAAAACTTCTAAGTTCGCTAGACAGGTCCTTAATTTTTGTCCTTAGGGTGTCACTACGTTGTAGGAGTTTAAAGTGGTGTTTTGTCTAACCCTCAAGGTAATAAATGCATGGGAGTACAGAAAGTGAAATAAACACACCATATCCTTAGATTCTAGGAGAACCTAAGCTAAGTGCCCGTGGTGCGACCTACACATGCAATCTACGAAAAATAAAAGGGACAAATACCTAAAGAAAGGATTAGTGAATGATTAGGACTCAACCATTCACTAACCCACTCCCCCATGATTGCTATTCACACATAAGATCCATGTCTAAAATTTCATGCAATGGTGGGTTTCCCAAGATTAGAGGATTTAATTTATAAGTAATTTTAAAAATAATTTGGAAATACTTATAAATATAGATAGATATTTTTGGAAAATAAAGTAATTAAATATAAATCAATTCATAGTACATAGATATAGGGGAGACCCACTGAACATCCAACCGAGGTTTCAAAAAGGTTTGAAAATAATTTTTTTTTTATTTTAAAATAATAATAGTAATAAATTTTTAATAATTAATAGGAAAAAAAATACTTAAAATAGAAATTTAAAATAGAACTCTTATCCAAACAGCAAGAGTTAAGTCCTAAAAATAATTTTAAAATAAATTGGGCAATTTTTTGAAAAATTCAAGGGGTTATACGTCAAAATCCGATCTAAAACGAATTAGATACGGATTTTACAAGCTTAAAAAATAATAAAATAATATTTTAAAATAAAGCAGTTTTACTGTTTTTGAACTAACAGAAAATATAAATATAATTTTTATCTGAAAATAGTTTTAAACAATGCAGAATTCAAAGTACATCCAAAATAAGGTGCTGTTCGTCGACAGCGGGCTTAAAACGACAAAGTTATGTAATTTCAAAGTTTTCTGTCACACTAGATCGTACTGTATGAAATGAATTCGTACAGTACGATGAACAGAAAGATAAAACACAAGAAAAAAAAGTGTTTTTATACTTTCTTGTTATAATAGATCGTACTGTACGAAAAAATTTCGTACAGTACGACTATATCGTACGGTACGAAATATTTCGTACAGTACGATGAACAGAAACTTCATCTTCCTCTGCGCATGCATAGGGAACCGAAACCCTAAAAAGAAAATCGTCTCGTTCTCTCGATTGTATGGACAAAATTGTACGAAATTTTAAACATGTACTCTAGGGATGAGCAGAAATCATGGGGGAGATTTGATTTGGATTAAAACGAGCTTTTCAAAAAGCTATTTAGATCTATGGGGTGTAGGCTATTCTAAGAGTTTTAAGGAAATTTCACCGTGGGATCTCTGAGATTTTGACACGGTTGAGCTTGTAGACTGTCCTCGTAAGTTTCCCCTCTTGAATCCTTGATCAAATGAACTCCGGATCGAGTGGATCGAAACTTTGACTGTCCAAGCCTTTGGGTCGCCGGGATCTCGCCGCCGGCGAGCGTTTTCCGTCGGGATCTACTTGGGAAGTGCAGAGAAGGGTTCTCTCAAGCTCTCCACAAAAAATCTCGGGCTTAGGGGGAATAGATTGCAAGATCCTCTAATTGAAACCCTAAAATCACTATTTAAAGACTTGAATTGAATCTCAACGGCCACGATTCGATCCACCGTCCATCACCAGGCTAGATCAAGTGATTTGGGCGGGATTTTGAGTTTCAAAATGTTCATGAGCAATTAAATCCATTAATGAGTGTTTAATGAGCTCTAAATAGGTTATTTTAACCTATTAAAGACTTGGTTTGACCAAGTCAACGATTGACTTGGTCAAACCAGTCAAGAAAGTCAGGGGAATCAATGGGTTGAGCCATGAGTGAGTTTGGATGAGTTTGATTTTGATTTGAAGCTCAAAAAAGGCTAAGTGGTCAACCCTAGTTGACTTGGTCAACTGGGTTGACCCAAGGCCCAAGTTCATGCTCGACGGACTCGACTCGAGTCACTGAACCCATGGGAGAGGGTCTTGGGGTCTGGCTTGGTCAATTTGACCAAGTCAACCCTTTGACCAAGGGTTTGGGCAAAATCGAGGTCAACAGTTTGTTTCTTTTTTGTGCTTCTCTTTTTTTTGATAATGTCAAAGGGGGAGCATGTATTTATCTGGTTGCATTTGTTCATCTTATATTTGCATTTATTTTCTATTGCTAGTTTCTTAATTTCATTTGTCTTAAAAAAATTGGTTTTCCCTATTTTTAATATAATTATCTAAGTGAGGGGGAGATTAAGAAAAAATATTTTTTAATTTTTAAATTCAACTAGTAATATTTTTATCATAAAAAAGGAGGAGATTATTGTAACTCGAGCTCATGAGTTTATATTTTTGATGATAATAAACATTGTGGTTCACATCCTTATGTATAATGGTATTTATAATGTATAATTGTTTGTGTCTATACTAACATTTCAGGAATGTCATGCACCATCCAACAAAGATTCAAAGCTTAAGATTGGATAGAATAGGTTATACTGTAAAGATTTTTATAATATTTATTAATGCATTTTTTATTTCTTGAGTCAAGTCCTATAAGGGTGTATGCTAGCTTGGTGATCATGCAAACACATACTTAGTGGGAGCGAGATTGAGTCAAATCTGAAGTTCAATTTTTAAACTAATCATACTGTATGATTTATATCATATTGTATGATAAACTCATCTAACTAATTGTATTTGACGATCTAGATTATTCAAGACGATCAATTATGATCATGAAAAATAACCTCCAACCATAATTTAGGCAAGTTTTTGAATTCATATTTTGTTATAATCGTCTAGGATAATATAAATCATACTGGACGATCTATAAAAATTATACCTAAATTGAACCTGTGATTAATTAATCAAATATGCTTAATTTTGATATTCTGATCGTACTGTATGAATTGGATCGTACTGGACAATCAATATAAATGATTTTGGTCATCCCAAGTTTCATCCTGGATAAACTGTATTATGGTTGAACTAATTATCATGGACGATCTCAATATCATACTAGACGATTTGTTAAAAAAGTTGAATTGATCATACAGGGCAATACTAATTGTATTGGTTGAAAGGGTTATTTTGTACTAATCGTATAGGACGATCTATCGTGAATTCAATTTATTTTTATATTAAGTTATAAAAGGATTTTTCCTTTTGTTTAAAGAAGTTTTTAAGTACCGATTTACGCCCCTCTTATTTAGCCTCAAGACTAGCTCTTTAGGGTTTCACAACATTCACAAACTTTCAAGTAGTATCAGAGCACTTTCAAGTTGTATCAGTGCACTTTTAAGATGATCTTAGATAGCTGTTGATTCTATTCTAGATTATTAATTTTTTTGAGATGGTTGAGCAAGACAATTTGATTGAGAATGACTTGACTACTACTCAATAGTAGTGGGCTGCTAGTAAGAAGATATTTGACGAAGATCCATATAGGAGTAGGAGTTGATCTTATGAGAGGAAAAGTATATTTGCACACTCTAAGATCAGGAAGGGAAATTCATCTAAATAAATTTTTGTTGATGGTAGTATGTCCAACTATATAATTCTGTACATATATACTCAAGCCATGTACGAGACATGCAAGGCCATGTTATCGAAGGACAAGCTAGTGCTTTTATTATGGGCAGAGTGGAAAGATAGTTGTAAAATATCTAAAGGCAGCAACTAATTGACTTTTGATGTTCATTCTATGAGCTCATTCAAATTAGTGGGGAGACTGAGGACTATTACACCATGAGGATATACTAATGCATCTTCTAATAGAGGTAGAGGTCCTATAACAGGGACACAATCTGAAGGTGTTCTACGAGAGCCTAGTCTTTTTTTAGCTCCAATCTGATTTAAACTTGTATATATAGTCTGACTCCACAAGAGGTTCTTAATGCTCCTGATGTGGTGATATGGCTTATGTTTTAGCTACATCTTATCATATTTTATTTGATTATGGTGTCAGTTATTCATTTTTTTTAAGATACTCCAACCTAGTATATTTACTTTTTATATTGTTATCTTCTACCCTATATGTTCTTCTACCAAGTAAAGATAATATGATTTCTAGTAGATTTTGTCTCAATGAGTTAAAATTTCTTAAATGAAGTGGAAGTTTAGCTTGCTAGTTTTACCTATTTTTGGATTTTATGTCATTTTTGGTATGGATTGATTGAGTTGGTATAAGGCTCCTATTAATTTTTTGAAGAATAAAGTGACATTGTTTCTAGAAAATAGGATTTTTCATATTTCAAAGAGTAAGAAGTATCATGTCAAGTCTGATATTAAATTTGAAAATAAATGAATTGTGGATGAAGGGAATTCCTAAGTTATAACTCCAATCTCTATAGCTCCATATAGATGACATCTAAAAAGCTTTAAAAGTTGAAGGTACAGCATCAGGAGTTTGTTAATTGAGATATTGTCTATTCTAGTGTGTCTATATAGGGAGCTCCTATTTTATTTATGAAAAAATAAGGATATTACTATATGGATGTGTATTAATTATAATGAGCTAAATAAGGTAACTATAAAGAATAAGTGCCTTCTACCACATATTGACATTTTATTAGATAATCTTGCAGGATCATATATATATATATATATATATATATATATATATATATATATATATATATATATATATATATATATTCTAAAATTGATCTGGTATCTTGATATCATAAGTTGAATATTAAAGATGAAGGTACTACCAAGACTACTTTCAGTATGAGATACAAACACTATGAGTTTTTAGTTATGTCTTTTGGGGTGACTAATGTTGTGATAGTTTTTATGGATTTGTTGATCATGCTCTTCAAAACTTTTTTGGATGAGTTTGTTATTATATTTATTAAAAAATTTTGGTATATTCTAAGTCTGAAGAGAAGCATGCAATTTATTTGAGGAAAGCTTTGAAAACATTGAGACAACATCAACTTTTTGGTTGGAGAGTATTACATTTTTGGGACATGTGATCAGTAGTGTAGGTATATCTATGGATCTCTAAAAAAATTAGGTAGTTTTTAATAGGCTAAGGCTGACTACAGCATCTGAGGTGCATAGTTTTCTAGGTATAGTTGAGAATTATAGGAAATTTATATGAGGATATTTCCAAATTTCTATATATTTGCTAGACTGAAATAAGTTATTGGTTTGAGATTGGACACCTGAGTATGAGCAGAGTTTTTAGAGACTGAAGGATTCTTGATGATAGATTCGATTCTGATGATTCCTTTTAGTACTTACAAATTTTAAATATTTAGTGATAATTCACTAAATGGATTAGGTTGTGTCATGATGCAATAGGGAAAAGTAATAGCTTTTACTTCAAGATAATTAAAGCGACATGAGAAGAATTATCCCTCACATGATTTGGAATCGATCGCTATTATATTTTCCCTCAAGATCTAGCGACACTGCTTGTATGGGGTCAGGTGTGATATTTTTGAGAATCACTAGAGTCTAAAGTATATTTTTTACCTAGAAGGATCTGAATTTGACACAAAGAATATGGCTTGAGTTGATTAAAGATTATGATTTGGCAATTCAATATCAGCCTAGTAAGGCAAACAGAGTTAATCTTTTGGTTTATCTTTTTCTCTGCTTGCATATATTGATTCTCTAATTAATGATATAAAGAAGCTTGAGTTATAGATAGTGAGATCCGTGGACATAGATTCACATTCCAGCTTTATGTATGACAATTTGTAAGGTATGTTATGGTGGCCCAGATTAAAAAAGGATGTGTAAATTTTTATTTCAAAATGTGAAGCTTATTAGTTAGTGAAAGCAAAGCATCAGTAACCTGGTGGTCTTCTATAGTCGTTGTCTATCCTAGAGTGGAAATGTGAAGAGGAAACAATGGATTTTGTATGGGTTTTCTAATCTTTAGGCATGGCAATGATGCCATCTAGGTCATGGTAGATCATCTAACAAAGTCTACATATTTCATTCCAATCCGGCAGTTTGATTATATAAACTAGTTAGCACAAATATATATATGAGATATTATTCACATGCGTTGTAATCCAACAGTTATCATCTCTAATTGTGATGGCATGTTTGCATCCAAGTTATGTAGAGGTGTTTAACAAGTTCTAGGTATGATATTGTACTTTAGTTTAACTTTTTAGCCATATTATTTTCACTATGCTTAACAAATTCTTCTATCTCTCCTATAGTAAAAGCTTTGTTCAGCATACTTCTATCATCATCATCTAGACAGCTCCATGGACTTGGCCAGTCTTCAAGCTTACAGCATTGGTTTCTCCACTTCTCTTTGAAATGACCAACCATAACATCTTCTATAAGAGATTGCTCCTCCACTATTTTGCCATTTCCATTTTTTATTTTCGAAATGAAGTTTAAACTCCTTCTAACCGAGGCAAAAGAATGAAAGAATTTTGAATTTTGTTCTCCCTCCATCATCCACTTTACCTTAGCCCTTTGCCTCCACCAATTATCCAACCGAGCTAGTGTTGAATTGAGTTCTTCCACCTTCGATTTCAGCAACCAGCATTCTTCTTTTGATAGTTCTCCTTCATTAGCCTCTTTCAATTGAAGATATTCTACTTGTTTCAACAAGTCATTTTTTAATGAAAGTAAATTATGCATCTTCGCTTTACTCCAACAGAATAGAGCCTTAAGTGAATTCTTCATTTTACAATTCAGGATATGAGCTGAATTGCCTTTATAATTTCTCATCCAGACTTTTTCACCACAGCAACCGAAGCCTTGTTAGAGGCCCAAATGTCTTCATACCTTAATACTTTCTTAATTTCTTGTTGTACCATAAGGTTTAAGATGATCGGACAATGATCTGAAGCCACACGAGCCAAATGCCTTACCATAAAATGGTTAGAAGAGCTTAGAGCAACCGGGTTTAGGAAGCATCTATACGGTCTCTCAATGATTCTATCCACCCCTTTTTTGTTGTTACACCAGGTGAATTTTGGTCCCACATACCCAACTTCATGTAAGTCGTTGCAAGCTAGAAAGGTCTTCATTTCCTTAGGTCCTAGGGAAAGTTTGAACCTTTTCCCTTCCCTCTTATCTTCACTTGAGAGAATACAATTGAAATCTCCTCTTATGACCATAGGCAAGTCCTTAAAGGAGTAGAATTCTAGCCATTCCCAAAGTCTTCTCCTTCTATAGACATCATTATTGCCATAGATTGAAGCTATCCTCCATATGCCTTTGTTAGGAACCTCCAAATCACGAATAACAAATTGTGATGAAGATTCTAAAACTTGAAATTTAGTCATATTTTATTTCCATACCACAAGAATACACCCTGATAATCCTTCTAAAGAAACATGAAAAAAGTCCCATTCAGAGCCAACAAATTGATCAATATATTTTCTTTCAAAAATTGTGATTTTGGTTTCCAATAAACCAATAAAAAAGACCCCATATTCATTAACAATCTCCTTCATGTAAAGAGAAGCTCTTCTCTTCCTAGCTCCTCTACAGTCCCAAAATGCTATGGAAGAATTCATTGAATAAGAGGGGATGAAGACCCCATCTTATCTTTAATTTCAGCTTCAACCCTCCTACTCCTAGGAGCTATGTTAATAGGACCTAATCCTTTTAATTGTTTAGTTCCTTTCCACTTAATATTAGAGGATCCTCCATCCTTCATATCATTGGCCTTCTTCAAATCCTCCCTGTTACTAATGTGATCATCTTTTGTGTCTTTGCTTGACCCGTTCAATCATTCATTTAAATTGGTATCAACCTCCTCTGAAAAAATAATTTCCCCTTCCTCTACCAATCCCTCTAGGATATTGAATTTAATAACAGTGATAATATTAGAGGGTTGAGCGATCATACCATTAGTATCATTATTATCCAGGGATGAAATATTCATTGTGTCCTGAATTTGATTATTGTCAGTTTGTAGACCTTCATTGATTTTCTCTAATTGAAGAACAAGCTCCTCCACAAATGAGTTATTCACAACTTCCATATCGTCTGATTTGTGACAGCTTCAGATTTTTTATCAGCCATTTGATTCTTGTCCCGAGGGAAAGAATTCCTGCTAGCATTATTGAATTTCCTTTTCCTTCTATAATTAACTTGCAGCCAAGGACCATATCCATTATTTCCAGCAATTGGAACTTCAACATTTGTAGCATTGTTAATCTTTGAGCTGCCTTCATCCGTTGACTTTGTAGATCTTCCATCTTCCTTTGAAACTGTGGTTTCATCTATGCATTTTTCTAAGCAATTATTCTTCATGTGCCCAATTTTTCCACAACAAAAATAGAAATATGGAATTCTTTCATATTCAATCTTTTGAAAGAACTTACCCGAGCTCCCTTCCACCCATACTCCAAGAGGCAAATGAGTGTCCAAATTGATACGAACACAAACCCTCCCAAACTCCCTCTTTCTCCATTGGAACATGTTTCCATCAATCATGAAAGGTTTTCCAACCATTGAGGCAATTCTACAAATGTTGATTTCATCCCAACATTGAAGTGGAAGATTTGGTAGCCTAATCAATTTTGGGGAAGATAACCCTTTTAAGGATGACGGAGAGAAATTTGGCGACCATTTGTCCATTCCAATGCTCTTCACATTAACAAACCAAGGACCATTAGTGAAGACTGCATCCAAGGATTCTTTATCAAAGAAGGAACAGAGAACCCAGTCCAGTCCTAGCATTGTTAAATGAAACTTTCCATAAGGAGCCCACTGCCTTCTAAGCTCGGTGATTTCTACAGGGAATGGGACTTTGCTTCCAAAACTTTGATTACTATTGAATTTTGAAGCCTCCTTGAATTTGTTAGCTCCATGTACATATGTCGTTTAACTATTGATCCGTCTTCAGATAGAAAATCCCCCAATTTCAGATTTAATACCGTTATATGTTCCTTCTTACTCCATACATTTTGCTGATTGTTTAACATTGGTCTTGTTGTGACTTCCTTCTGGAACTCCTTTAATCTCCATTATTAAATTCTCGAACTCTTTCCAAATCAGAGTTATTTGATTCCTGTTTCCATTAACTTCAGCAGCATCATCTTTCAAAGATCTCTCCAAAGCTTCAGCAATAAATTGATCACGATCACAGCCCAAACAGTTTATTTTATCAGCATAATTTTGAATTGCATATTCTTTCCAAACGATCAAATTATCTTCAACCATAATCTTAGAAATTGACGCCGACAATGGAGAAGCTTCCCCTACCTCCATTACTCCAAGAAACCTCTCTTTCTTAAGCTGCGCAACAGTCGTATCTTCTGCTATCACACTTTTCCCTTTACCCATAACTTCAGAAACTTTTTTAGAAGACAAAAGCAAACCTCCTTATTAATAACTAATGGCATTCATGAATGGATTTTAGCTTTAGTCCCTTGAGTAAAACTTGGAAGGATGTCTCCAAAAGTAGGAGGAGATGAAGAAAAAGACCTAGCTGGACCATGATAATTTCCTATAGGGTTACGCCGAGCATCCACTTGACCACCAGTGATAGGTGGTTAGCAACCCTCTATCGCCATCGGCTTCTATGGAAAAGCCGCAAAATTGAATTTTGAAAAACAGCCACAAAACTGTCTATTTTCTCATAGTTTGTCTCTCTAGCTTACAGGTGAGGATGTGAGATTGCTCTACTCTTTGGGGAAGCTTGATGGTTGATCCCCTAGGACTTTTATGAGTCCTTAATTATATTTTCTCATCCTTATTACTCTCATTTCCAAACACAAATTTCATATCCTCGATGTAGCCTCAAGCCTAGCTCACCTTAAATCCAAAACACATCCAACCTCTTCAAAATTCTCCTAAATATTCTCTCAAATTCATCAAAACCTTCAAATGCCTCAAAACTCCAATAACCTTAAGATATCATAATAAAAATCCTAAAATAAAGAGAGAATTTGTAAAAAAAAACACCACCATTAGTTCCCTAACATCACATGCATTTGATCTAGAGGTCATCTCCCTTTTACTCTAAAAAAAACTATTTTTATGATAGCCCAGATGCTTTAGCACCAAATATATTCAAAACCAAAATGCTTATTTGACAATCACTCAAATAACCTTCCATCACCACCTTAAGAAGATACCATCAAGCTGTTTTATTTGCCATAAAAGTCCTATAGACCCTACATCACTATATGTCAACATTAAAAATGTCAAATAATGGCATAGCCGCTACTTAATAAAATAAACAACTAGGCGTTTCTTCAAGTATATTATAAACTACTTAGTTTGATTAGAAGCACACTAATAGCTAATGACATATGTGCATTTATTTTTTATCATATATTTAATTTTAGTTAGGATAACATTAGATGTGAAATTAGGTATAAGCAAAGGTTCTCAACCAATACATATACTAGATCTAGGAGTACATTCAAGTCAAATAACAAGGAACACCTTTGGTGATGCATGAGGCAAGGACTATGAGCAAAGGGCTCCTAATACTTGTATCTTATTACACTTTAATTTGTGTATAGATCAAGCATAGAATTGTATATATGTAGTGCCCAACAAACATTTTTGTTTTTATTAGAAGTGCATTTATAGGACCAGCTGCACATAACCTCAATTATTTTTTATAAGGCACATTAAACTTTAATCTTTTCTAGTTTGATTGTAAGTTGCCTACTTTTGATTTTTTAATAATATATGGATGATTTTTCTAAAAATCATATGTTGTGGTAGTCTTTTAAGAAATTTTTTTCTTAACTTAAAAAACTAATAATAATTAACTTTAAAATCAATTCAAAAAAATATTTAAAATTAAAATTATGTGGCCTTAAAGTGAATTTTTTGTTAAAATTATTCTCTTTATGTCTCATTGAGGAAATGTAGGGCGAGCTTATCAACAATTGATGCACATTTATTACATTGCTAGTCCAAATTCTTATAGTTAAAAATCTTTCACACTAAGGACAAATAGCTTTGCCTTGATTTCATATTCCCTTGGATAGTACTCCTAATTTGATTAAATAATTTTAATTTAATATGCTTGGGTGTATGCTTGGTATGTTAGGTAGTGTAGTCCTAATCTAAATGGGTTTGTAAGTCTAGTTAGGTAATGCAACTTAAATGGATCCTTTACTTAATCCATCTTTTTTATTCATCATAGTAATATAACTAGACACAAGTAAACCTTAAAATAGGTCACACCCTTAAAGTCTATTTCTGATAGGTTCAGCGTTTAATAAAGTTGGTTATAAAGTTGCTGGGAGAAAGTAACTTCACTACTATGGTTGCAAAAAGTAACCTTTTTTACAAAAATTTCTAAAAAATAGTCAAAAAATAATGTCCAAATGAAATTGTGGTTGCTATCTAAAAAATTAAGGTGCCTGAAATATGTACCAAATAGACCCATAGTCTATTAGTTTAGGGCTAAAGTGTAACTAGGTCAATTTGCTAGAAACTCCTTTTAGCACCCTACTTTTATGAGCGTCAAAATTATTTAGTGTGCATTAATGATTCTACTTAATTATACTAAGATAGAGATATTTTTCTTACAAGTGGCTGACATATGGCTAGCCATCTACACTTTTATTTTATAGGGGTAGCATGTCCATAATTAAAATTTCAAATAATGGCATAACTATTGCTTATCATGAAAAAAAATTCTTCTTATATACTTTTCATGTATGCTATAAATTTCTTAACCTTATAAGGACATTATGTATAGTAGTTAATGACATGTAGTTTTACTTTTTATCATTTACTTAATTTTGAATCAGGAAAGATTTATATGTGTGATATGATATAAATAAAGGTTCCTGATCTATACACATTCTAGATCCAAGTGTACATTCAAACCTTGATAGATCATGAGCACTCAAGATGATCCATGTGGCAAGGACTAGGAGTAGAGGGATCCTAATGCTTGTACCATATCACAATGATTTATGTACAAATCTAGGATTTTTTTACTTATATAGAGCACAACTATCTTTTATAATTTCATTGTTAACATCTTCATAGGATAAATTGCACTCAACCTTTATTATTCTTGTATTTTTTTCTTTGAGAGTTTGATAGTATGATGCCTATTTTTACCTTTTTTGTAATGTTGTGCATTGTTTTTGGAAATCATATGCTATGACAGACTCTTAAGAAATATGTTTTATATCAAATTAAAAAAAATGATTACCAATTTTAAAATCAATTTAAGAAAAATGTTTATTAGGCATTTAAATTACATTGCCTTCCTATCTTTAATTAAAATTATACTCTTTATGCCTTCTTGAGAAAGCGTAGAGTGAGCTAGTCAATAATTGCCCCTAGTTAATGCACATTCATAATTTGTCTTTTCAAAATACATATGGTTAAAAAGGCATTTATATTAAGGATATATAACTTTGCATTCATTTCTTATCTCATGGGATTGTACTCTTGGCTTAACGAGATGATTTTAATTAAACATGCATAGGTGGATGTTTGGTATGCCAGATAGTGGCAATTTTGATCCAAGAAGGATTGTAAGATCAACAGGGTAGTCTTGGTTATATATGGCTAAACTATCCCTCACTTCCTTCTATAGGCAATCTTTATACCTCTATGAATTATGAGACATGCATCCTCTTAAGATCTCACCCTTAAATTTTATTTGTATGAGAATTTTTTTCTTTATTTGATTTGAGATCATGCGACTTCATCTAGACAATGCAATTCATTTTTATTGATAGAGTCACACGACCGAGTTGGATTGACTATCTTCATTGTTAAGTAATTTCGAGCTTGATAATCTAAGATAATAGATACATGAAATCCATACTAGGCCTTTTTCTACCTTTTTGGGATTCCTTACCGGTACTCATGCCCCTTTTGGGCTCATTTACTTTAGTTAGTTTTTTTATTATTCTTTGATTTTCATGGCATAGAGTTTTCTAAATGGAAAGATAATCATCTCACTTGGTTATGGCGATTATGCCTTCGCCTTATGGACTAACTGAAGACGTCTATGGCTTTGAACCTGCAAGTTAGAGAAAAGCAAAATACAGGCAAGAAGAAGAATGAAGCAAAAGCTAAGTGAGAAGAAAGCAGCTGTTCTGCTTAGTTGTTCATCCTCTCGTGGTAGCTATAGTAATGCAAAAGTATAGTCTAGTTAGTTACAAAGATATGGTTAGGATCAACCATGCAGAGATCACACAGTGGGAAATAAAAGAGCTCCTGCTATGCGATAGAGAGAGTGGAAGAGGTAGTGTGAAGGCAAGCCGACTTTTTATGCATAAGCTGATAAACTTATCAGTTGTACTTATCACTAACTAATCTTGAAGTATAAGTTATCATATTAGGATGATAATCCTTAAATCATAATCATTCCCTTGATGCTAACCCAATCAAAGCATATTTCATTTATTATGAGTATCTCTTGGAGCTATCATTTAGTGTAATTAACCTTAAGGGACATATTTCCTTTGGTAACCCATATTCTCTTCTTAAATTTAACTTGACCTTTGAATTTAGTGATATGACTCCTTATAAGTATTTTATACAAGATGAAATAAAATTTATTTATGCTACCTCATTGGACCTCTTTTCTTATGCATTCTTATGAAATATTCTATACAAAAGCATCATAATATCATCACCTTTTCCCCATCAACACAACATTCTTAACACACAAGATTGTCAACATGTCTAAACTTCGATCAATGAATTGGGAAAGATTAGGAAGTTGAGTAAATTCATTCAGGCTTAACTAGGGAGGGGAAATGGAAAAGAATCAAGGTATAATAAAAATGAGTCAATCTTAGCTTAAGTAATTAACATTATTGGGTGGTTCTATTTTTTTTTTAAAGGACTAGGAGTAGAAGCTTCCAAACAAGTTATCCTCATATAACTTTGATCAAGAGAGATGTATTTGAACCCAACATCAAGAGATCCAACGATTGAAGTTATACCAATCACCTTGATTAAGACAAATTGGCCAATGAACAAAAATACATATAATAATGATGTAGTTCACCTTGTTGATTAAAAAATTCTAGATTGGTAGTATTATAATTGACTAGGAAGGATTATTAATGCTATTTTTAGAAGTACTTTTAAAAAAATTAAAATAGATGTCTTTCTTAACGGCCAGCGCCAGTTCACATTTTGGCTTTTTTTAAACAAATATGGGAAAACATACAATTACTTGGGAAGAAGGGGGATTAAATTCCTAGCAAAGGGAAAAGTTATCGCAATTTGAGGGAATATGTTAAGTTAAGGAATGATGCTTGAAACATGCTAAGAGCATTCAGGAAGAAGTTTTATAACTCAAGGTTCATATAGGAGATGGACTGGAAACATTTAAAAAAATAGAATAAGTGCTTATTTAGAGAAATATCATGAACTAACTATCCACATCAAAACTTCATTCAAGATAAAATATATAGAAGAATTAATCAATAATATCCATGAAAATGTTAAAACTTGGTTGGATGCTGAGAAGTTAGGTGTTGATATTAACATTATTTTCACAAATGTCAAAAAAAATGTCAGACAAATCAAATAAAGAATTCAACAAGTTGCATATTTGGTTATGCTAATTCATTATGAAGGTCAAAGACTCTTAGAAGCTAGATTTATTAGAGAACTACAATATTTAGAGTAGATTTTAAATATTGCTATGGGCTAGAAGACAAATGTTAACAAAAAAAAAAAAGTTGTGTTGATATTATCAATTTGAATTTAACTTGTCCAAAGGATAGATATTTACTTCTAGAATTGATGTATTGGTTCACTTTGCAATAGATTTTTTAACCATGAGCGTTTAATACTTTTTCAAGTTATCATGAGATAAAAAGACATCCAACATATTGTGAGAAGATTTATTATATTACAACAACTATTTGTATACAATGTCATTCCATTAGATTTAAGAAATATAGGAGCAATTTATCAAAGAATTATGGATTATGTTGTCTAAAAGAAGAGGCTTTGAAAGATATTGAAAAAGTTTGATATCATAATTACGAATTAACCATCAACTCTAAGACAACCAACTTTAATCTGGAAGTCAAAATATTAAAAAAAAAATTATCAATATTGGTAAGACTTATTTTCCAACTAATCCCATTTGGTAACATAAAATTTGACTAACTTAAGATTGGGATCATAGTGATCTTGGCTTATTTTCAATTTTAAAGCTACGGAATTATTTTTTGTAGGGGATTCAATATCCTCAAGGTGAACATGGATGCCCCAACTATACAACTCGCCATCATCTAAGGGAGATAGAGGAAAGGCTCACAAGCATGCGCTAAGGGAAGCATGCCTAAAGGGTCTTTCGACGATGTTGTTTTCCATAAAAGGCCAAAGAGAAAAGCATTGACCTCAACTCCCAATGCAAATCCTGCTCGCACTGCCACGAGCAACAAATAATATAACCAAACTACCCAACACGTGAGGAGCATAGCTCCATTTGAAAAATGTCTACCTAAGGGAGCGATCACCTCATACGTGAAATTCAGAAAGACGCTTGTCACCCATTTTGGGAGTGTCCAAAACCCTCAGAAGAACTTGCAAGTCCTTCTTAAGATGCATTAAGAACTAGGTGAGTCACTTTATAGTTTCATTATGAGATTCTAATGGGAGATTCTTGAGGTAAAGGACCTAAAGCAGCTTGTCACCCAAGAAACTCTAACATAAAGAATACGTGAAGGCCCATTTTGTTAGCACGAGGCTTATAACATTGGAGACATTGGCTGAATTGCTTAAACTCACTAGCATTCGTGTGAATGTCAAGGAGTAAAATTGAGTAGTTGAATACTCCTAATCCACTCACTCAAAGGAGTTTAAGGCAAGAAAGGACTGGCCACATGATAGGAGCGTGAGAGGAGATGCCCAAGGAATCCTAGCACTAATAGAAGGCCCCCCAAATACCACTTGATCGATATTGCTCAAAACATTAAAGAGTGCCTTTACATATGAGGCCAATTAGGATTGCCAGACCATTATTGTTGAGAGTGGATGAAGCAATGTACACAGTAACCCCTATCAAGAAGAAGGTACTAACCACATCCCCAGCTAACCCGTGATCATAAACTTACGGGTATTAATGGTCAAACTAATATAGGCCATTCATAATAAGTGGTTCTTTAAGTGCTCAAAGCCTATGAAGGTGAACATGCACATAAAGGACAAATCAAAGTACTACAACTTTCATAGGGATCATAATCATGACATCGAGGAGTGTCAAACCCCCCATAGGTTCATCAAAGACCCTATCAAAGCAAGAAAGTTAAATGAGTTTTTACTCGCCAACCATGGTATGCACTTAAGGGAAACCCTAATGGAGAGTAGTGAAAATTAGCTTGTCCTTACTCGCTCCATGCACATCACTAGAGTAATACTTACTATCATGGGAGGAGAACGAGCAAAATCTTTCTCAAAGACCAACTCCAAAAGACCATAAATAAAAAAAAATTAAGTATACCACCACCTCGTAAGCGTTAGTGATTTACATCACCCCAACCACTTTTTATAAAGATTAGCCCTCTAATGGGAACTCAAATAATGACATTGTAGTTATCATCGCTTTGGGATTGTTAAATCAATAGTATATTGGTTGATAGTGAGTTTCATTAATATTATATTTAAATCTATTTTTGATAGGATAAATATTTTTATCCTCCCAACCTACCCCACTTCAACCCCTCTCTATGGCTTCTCTAACGAGAACAGGGACACTAAAAGAGTACTCGCCCAACAAGCAAGTTGGGAAAAGATGACCAATAATACATCAACATAACAAATTTCATAATTATAGATATACTAGTGTGCAATGCCATCTTCAGGAGGTCTCCTTTTAACACATTAAGGGCAGCCATCTCGACCTATCACATCACATTTAAGTTATAGACAAGAGACCGAGAGATTACAAAAAGAGACAACCTTATTAAAACCTACATGTGCTACCAAAAAGTCGTAAGAAAGGTTGAGATCTCCTTAGACGAGATATTATAATAGGATGTCAAGACAAAAGGGTTTTGAGACTATATAAGCACTGGAGGAAATCCCAACTATGGATAATGACCCTATGAGGAGATTTAGAATAGGTAATTTATTCAACTCAGAGCATCAAAGCAAATACTATTCCAATCTGAGAGCCCAATCCTATGTTTTAATGACTATAAATATTATTGGATGATCATTTACTTATTCATACTTTATATAGTGCATATTTTTTATGTGTCACAAACCATTTGAGGTATAATATACACCAAACAAAATTAAAGAATCAATACTCAGGATAATGCAGTGTCAAGGTCTAAGTGAGTCTTTGTTTGATAGAGTTTATACATTTTATTTTATTAAATCATTTTATGTATTAGGTGTATGTTGGCTAAGCAACCAGTCACACACTCGCAAGGGGGAAAGAAATTGAACACTTAAATTTTTTTATTAACCATATTGTACGATATACATCGTATTGTAAAATTTATTCAAATACAAATTAATTTAAATGCTTAGTTAAATCAAATTAATTAAATTGAGTTATAACTAATCATACGGTATGACAACCAAATCATACAAGATGACCATTTATTTTGAGAAAGCACATCGTTGAAGTTTTATTACTTAAATTAGACAAATTTAAAATTTAAAATTTTAATTGATTGCACTGTATAAACCATTTCCTATTGTATGAATAATAATTAAAAATACCTAATTTAATCCCAATGATTAATGAATCAAATCAGGATAAAATATTTATTAATGATCATATTGTACGATAAACATCGTACAAGATGATCAACACAGAACTTATTGGACTGTACTATTGTAGATCATACAATACGAACATATGTGAAAATTGAAGTAATCGAACAGTATGATAAAAGTACTTAATTTGAAATTAGGATTTTTAAGATCCCACTTTATAAACTTTACATTAAGGCTTGAGAGCAAAAGAGGTTGAGCAATCAGAGATATTTTCTTTTCTAATAGAACTTAGAAGAGTTTCTACATCACAAGAGATCTAGAGGAGGTGAGGTTGAGGGAGAGTTTGCCTTACATGAGTTATGGGGTGTGAGGAATTCATACAGTTGCTCTGATTAACATGTACATTGGGTCCTGCTATTGTGTTAGGTGAAGCTTTTGGAGAAGGGTTCTAGAAAGAAAAGTCTTTAGGCGAAAGACTAGTTAGCTGAGGAGGCATCAGGTCGAGAGGTGGAAAGAGAGATAACATCTCTATCGTAGCAAGGAGCTATAGGGATTAACATCTTCATTGTAACTACGAGCTAAAAGAGGGATGACATCTCCACCAAGTTGGGAGGAGGAAGGAGGGAGATTCTTCAGAGTTTATAAAGGTCCTTCTCCACCTAGTAAGGGAGGACTTCTCAACTTAGTTGTGATTAAAAGTGAGTCACTTTAGTGCAATACCCAAATAGGATGATCTTTGAGTGATAGATGTGAAACCCCTTTAGCAAAAGAAGATAAACTCTTAAATATCGAGGCACCTTTTGGTGTAATGGTCAAAATATCATTGAGAAACTTCATAGTTAAGTGTGTTCATCTTGGAGAAATCCTAGGATGGAAGACCTCCTAAGAAGTCACACCAACAGGGCAAAAGTGTGAGGTGCTTAAACCGAATTGGACAACATCTCAATAGTAAAGAGTTTGGACAGTTATAGTAAACGTATGTCAATTTTGATCGAACCTATATAAATATTGTCAGCATATTTTTTACTTTTCTTATAATTTATTTTTTTGCACTCTGGTTTACTTTGACAAAATTGTAAGATTCTTAGACCAAAGTAGATAATATCTCGATAGTTAAAAGTTTGGACTATAACAAATGGAATTTGAGCAATACACCAGTCAAAAGACGGGAACAAAGTGCTATAAAAATTAAAGTGCTATGCCATAAGAGCCACTTCTTGAACCCTATATGGGACAAAGTGCTATGTATCAGGAGTAACTAGTTAAACTTGTAGTGGCCACCTCTAGTATCATATATGCTTGGTGGATGATTCTGGGATAAAGATACTAACATGGATGTTAGTTACATAAGTGGGCAAGATTATGAAATCCTTTAAATAAATGAAGTTAAACTCTTAAATAGAGAGGCGACTTTCGGTGTAATGACTAGAATATCATTAAGAAACTATGCTGTTAAGCATGCTCATCTCAGAGAAATCATAGGATGGGTGACCTCCTAAGAAGTTACACCAATATGACAAAATCGTGAGGTGCTTAAACCAAAGGGACAACATCTCAATGTAAAGAGTTTGGACAGTTATAGTAAACATATGTTGATTTTGATTGAACCTATATAAATCTTGTCAGCTTATTTTTTTACTTTTCATACAATTTATTTTTTTCACTCTAGCTTACTTTTAGTTTTCTTAGGGAAAGAGTTTTTAGTGATAAATTATATATATATATATATATATATATATATATATATATATATATATATATATATATATATATTGTTTTCAAAAAAATTTAAAAACAAAAAAAATATATTTGCATTTGGTTTTGGTTTGAATGTTTTATTCTCTCAAAAGTTTCTACATATGTCATTTTGATTTAAAGTAAAAGATATTCTAAAAAGAACAATAAACCCGCCACCCCCCCCCCCCCCCCCCCCCCCCCCACCCCCCCCCCCCCCCCCCCCCCCCCCCCCCCCCCCCCCCCCCCCCCCCCCCCCCCCCCCCCCCCCCCCCCCCCCCCCCCCCCCCCCCCTTCTCCCTCTCTTAGTGCATCATAAACTCTTTCAAACTTATCCAAGCTCTTAAAGATGACCTTAAAGCCTTTGCATGGACAACAATAGAGATGTTAAATATTGATGAACTTTTTTCTGATAAACTCAATGTTAGGAGAGACACTAGGATCATAAAGTAGAAAATATGAAAGACAATTATTACACTCATTAAGCTAATCAAGCAAGAAGTTTAAAAGGGGCTCAACAACAAATTTGTAAGGAAGGTGCAATATCCTAATTGACTTCAAATTTAATAATAGTGCAAAAGGACACTAAAATGTGGAAGATACTAAAATGTGGAGGATGTGTGTCGATTTTACAAACCTCAACCCGGGATATCCAAAAAATGGATACTAACTTCCCATAATTGACTTAACAGTGGACTCAGTAGTTAGATTCTTGATGATGAGTTTCTTAGATGCTTTCTCAGGACACCATCAAATAAAAGCCTATCCTGACTATGAGAAGACAACCTTCATAATTGGTGAAGGTTACACTTTTATAAAAGGTAATGTCAATGGAGCTCAAGAATTTTGGGGCAATTTATTAGAGGATAATGAACCATGTCTTTAAAGAGAAGAGTGGTCAAAACATTGAACTATATGTGGATGACATGTCAGTGAAAAGCAAATGGCCCGAATAGCACATTCAAGACCTAAATGAGACATTTACCACACTTAAATGGTACAAAATGTGACTAAACCCCTTAAAATGTACCTTTAGTAGAGGTTTAAGCAATTTCCTTGGGTTCTTCCGTAAATATGAGGACATCAAGGTTAACCCATGCATGTTAAAGGTGATCATAGAGTTGCCATAGTCGAGAATCCTCATTAAAGTAAAATAACTCACTATGTGAGTCATAAGACTCAATCACATCATCTCCAGGCTAAGAAAAAGGTGTTCACCTTTCTTCAAGCTATAGAGGAGTGCGAGGAAGTTCATCCAAAGAGAAAAATGCAAAGCCACTTCTCCTTCTTTAGAAGAGGCCTCAGTTTGGTGACTTACATAGGCTTCTTCATCAAGGGCTCCTTGGGGTAAGTGGCTATTTCCCCCTCTTTTCTTCTTCTTAGGAGAAGCCTCTTCATGCTCTTTGGTTACATCTCCTCTGCCTTCTCAACTTTATTGACTCTCATAGTGGTAGGATCCTTCAGAGGAAATCGAGCACCTCCAATTGATCAGGGTACTGACAACTCGACATGCCACCTATTAACGAAACACACCAATTATAAGGAGAGAAAAAAAACCTAAACAAATTTTAAAAAGGACCTACACTACTTACCAAAGGTGTCATATAAGTGTAGTGGGCCTAAGTGGTGGCTAATTACAAACAACTACCTAGTCAAAGTAGCAAATGCCCTAACATCATCAACATTTAACTCGGGCACAAGCACCTTCTCCTTGGTGAAAGGGGCGAGAATAGTCGACACCAGCCAGCCAATCATCAAGTGGATAAAAATTAAGTTGACCTTTTGATCTCTAACCTTTTTTGTTTTCCCACTCTCTTAATCGCCACAGAAGAAATTTGACGCACCAGTCCTTAGATGCCCTCATGTTACAGACATGTGTAAATAAGGTAGCATCCATGACAGGTTGTATAATCCAACATGAAATGAAGGTGATCACATTAGCTACTATGTTCAAAAGGATCTATATGGGGAAGAGTCCATAAAAATTAAGTAGCTCAAAAATTTTTCAAGAACACGAGTCACTTGAAGTTGTTGCATGGGATGCATAGATCCTCTTGGTAGAATGTGTTGAGGTGTTGTCCTTATCAGGTACTCACACTCACAAATAAGCATCACCAAAGTAGTATGCAATGAATGTCATGCTATTATTGCTTGTGGTCAGCATTTGAATAGGTCATGGCACACTTATGGATGGAAATCGACATTAAGACGCAATAAGGTAAAAAAAAGTAAAGAAATAATTTTATTTGCATGCTTACATACATCAAAAAGAAAAAGGGGGATTTACTATTTTTTCCAACTTAAAAAACTTGTTAGTCGAGGAGGTTGAGGACTACATCTTCATCGGATCGGGAGGTGGAAGGAGAGATAGCATTTCCACTGTAGTTAAGACCTAAATGAGGGATTAACATCTCCACCAGAACTAGGAGCTATAGGAAGGACAACATCTATTTTGAGTTGGGAGGCAGAAGGAGAGAGATTCTTTAGGTCCTTCTCCAACGAGTAAGGGAGAAGAACTTCTCCACTTAGCTATAAGCTAAAAGAGAGTTACTTTAGTGTAATACCCATACAGGATGACCTTCGGCAGATAGATGTGAAACACTTAAGGAAAAGAAGCTAAACTCTTAAATAACGAGGCGCCTTTTAATGTAATAGTCAGAATTTCATTAAGAAACTCCACAGTTATGCGTGCTCATCCCAGAGAAATCCTGGTATGGGTAACCTCTAAAGAAGTTACTCCAACAGGACAAAAGTGAGAGGCCCTTAGACCAAAGCTAATAACATCTAATTAGTAAAGTGTTTAGACTATTACAGTAAATGTATGTCAATTTTGATCGAACCTATATAAATCTTGTTATTGTATTTTTTACTTTCTTACAATTAATGTTTTGCACTCTAGTTTACTTTTAGTTTTCATTGTAAAAGATTTTTTAGTGGTAAAATTTATGATAAAGTTTGCTGTGTGTGTGTGTGTGTCTATATATATATATATATATATATATATAATTTGCTCTATGTTAAAAAAAAAATCTAATTTGCATTTGGTTTTGGTTTAAATATTTTATTCTCTTAAAAGTTTCTACATATCTCATTTGATTTTAAGTAAAAGATTTTTTAGAAAGACCAATTCACCCCCCTCTTAGTGCGTCATAAGCTCTTTCAAACTTATCCAAGCTCTTAAAGAAGACCTCAAAGCCTTTACAAGGACAACAATAAAGATGTCAAACATTGATGAAGTTGTATATGATAAACTCAATATTAGGATATTTACTATGATCATAAAGTAGAAAATATGAAAGTCAATTGTTACAATCATTTAGCCAATCTAGCAAGAAGTGCAAAAGGTGCTCAAAATGACTTTGTAAGGAAGGTGCAGTAACCTAACTGATTTCCAATGAAATAACAATGCAAAAGGCTACTAACATGTGGAGAATGTGTGTCAATTTCACAAACCACAACCCGAGATATCCAAAAGATGGATGCTCACTTCCCAGAATCGACTTATTAGTGGAATCAATAGTTAGATTCTTGATGATGAGTTTCTTAGATGTTTTCTTAGAACACCATCAAATAAACGTCTATCCTGACTATGACAAGACATCCTTCATCATTGGCGAGGGCTTCCACTTTTATATAAGGTAATGTCATTTGAGCTCAAGAATGTTGGGGCAATTTGTTAGAGGATAATGAGCCAAGTTTTTAAAGAGCACAATGCTCAAAACTTTGAACTATATGTGGATGACATGTCAGTGAAAAGCAAATCATCTGAATAGCACATTCAAGACCTAAATGAGACATTTGTGACACTTAAATGGTACAAAATACTAATAAACCCCTTAAAATGAACCTTTATTAGAGGTTCATACAAGTTCCTCAGGTTCCTCTTTAAACCTGAGGCATCAAGGTTAAGCCATGCATGTTAAAGGCGATTATAGAGTTGCCATAGTCGAGAACCCTTATGGAAGTAATACAACTCACTATATGAGTCATAGGACTCAATCACTTCATCTTCGGGATAAGAAAAAGGTGATCACCTTTCTTCAAGCTATAGAGGAGTGCGAGGAAGTTCATCTAAAGAGAAAAAATGTGAAGCCACTTCTCCTTCTTTAGAAGAGGCCTCAGTTTAGTGACTTACACAAGTTTCTTTGTCATGGGCTCTAGGGGCAAGTGGTTGTTTCCCCTTCTTTTTTGATTCTTGGGAGAAGCCTCTTCATACTCATTGGTTGCTTCTCCTCTTCCTTTTCAACTTTATTTTCTCTCACAGTGGTAGGAACCTTCAAGAGGAAATTGAGCACCTCCAATTCATCAAGGTACTAACAACTTGACATGCCACCTTTTAAGAGAACACACTAATACTAAGGAGAGAAAAAAACCTAGAAAAATTTAAAAAAGGACTTATAATACTTACCAAAGATGTCATATATGTGTAGTGGGCCCAAGTGTTGGCTAATTATCAAAAACTTCCTAGTCAAAGAAGCAAATGTCCTAGCATCATCAATATTTAACTCGGGCACAAGCACCTTCTCCTTGGTGAAAGGGGTAAGAATAGTCGACACTAACTATCTAATCATCAAGTGGATGAAAATGAACTTAACCATTTGATCTCTAAACTTTTTTGTTTTCCCACTCATCTTAATCGCTACAGAAGAAAATTAGACGCACCAGTAATTAGATGCCCTCATGTTGCAGACATGTCTAAATAAGGTAGCATCCATGACAGGTTGTATAATCCAAGATGAAATGAAGGTGGTCACATTATCCACTAAGTTCAAAAGGATCTATATAGGGAAGAGTCCATAAAAATTAAGTAGTTCAGAAATTTTTTAAGAACGCAAGTCACTTGAAGTGGTTGGATGGGATGCACAGATCCTCTTGGTAGAATGTGTTAAGGTGTTGTCCTCATCAGGTACTCACACTCACAAATTAGCATCACCAAAGTAGTATGTAATGAATGTCATGTTATTATATCTTGTGGTCAGCATTTGAATAAGTCATGGCACACTTGCGGTTGGAAATTGACATTAAGATGCAACAAGGTAAAAAAAGTAAATAAATGATTTTATTTACATGCTTACGTACATAAAAAAAAGGGGGGGATTTTCTATTTTTTTCAACTAAAAAGACTTGATAGTCAAGGATGCTAAGGACTACAATTTCATATGATCGGGTGATGGAAGGAGAGATAGCATCTCACCGTGGCTAGTTAAAGTTCAATAGAAATGTTAAGCCCTAATGAACTAGTCCCAATGCTAACCAAGAGGGGAGTGAATTTGTATTTAAATTTTTTTTAAAGCAGAAGCATAAACTTAAACCAAAGTTCACCACATAAAATAAAGTGCGAAAATAAAATACGGAAGTAGTAATAAATAACATAGAAATTTATAGTGGTTCGGTCAACTCGACCTACGTCCACTCCCCGGAGGCGCCCTCCAAGTATTGCACTAAACTCAGTGTCTCTCCTTTTTCCCCCACAGCAAGGCGGAGAAGCCTGTACAAACCTCCTTTCCACCAACCCAAGTGAGATAGAGAACCCAACTCCTTTTGCTTCCTCTAGAAGCAGGAAGAGAACCCAACTCCTTTTTCTTCATCCTGAAGTAGGGAGAGAACCTTGATCAGATGCTGAAGTAGACCTCACTAGAACCCCCAAGGAACTAGGGATGATGACCAGAGAAGACGATGACATACCCTTTCTTGGAGCAACCTTTGTGAAAACCCCTCACAAACTCCCCCTTACATGATCCTCTCTTTCTCTCCCTTGCTGTCCCACTCCCCTTGGTTCTCTTAGGTTAGAACATCAACAAAAGATGTCCTCTTGGGTAGAACAACAGATCTTATATAGAAGAGCTTTGGAATAGCTCTTAATTGAAACAAACCGACTTTATCATCCAGGATGATATAAATGTCATACGATCAGTAAAAATTTAGCTCAATCATCTAGGATGATTTGGGACGATTAGAAGGTTTTTATTCATATCATCAAGGCTGATAGGATATCATCATGTATGATTAGTACAAATCATTAAATATTAACCAGAATATCACCATGAATGGATGTTTGGATGATGTAAAAATAACTTCATCGTCCAAGCCAATCTTACAATCATCCCGTACGATTAGTTCAATTCAGTACATATAGTCCAAAATATCGCCCTAAACAAAAGCAGGCTGATGTTTGATCGTCCATGAACAACTAAGGTTTGTGAACTGATCGTCTCGGCTGATCCTGAGATCCTCTAGGATGATACAATTAAGCAATCAAACCTTAATTACTTGCCTTAATTATCATATTAATTTAGGCATAATTGCATTGTATCATCTAGGACAATGTCCTGGACGATGTCCAAAAATAACATATACCTAAATAGATTTGGCGATTGATTCTTTCTTATTTGAGCCTATCGTCTTGACCGATATGAATATTGTCTAGGATGATACGCTTAATGATGGCTCCCTTAACCAGAATACCCTAATTAGGGTTTCAGTTTTTAACTGATCGTCCAATCCGATTTTTGGATCATCCTAGATGATGTGAGCAAAAACAAAAAACTCTAAAACAGTCAAAAAAAATCACTCAAGTGTGTGTGTGTGTGTAAGGTTGCTTAGCATCAGAAACCACATCATTTATAATTGACTAAAAAAAAGGAAAATATTATAAACTGACTCAGACCTATTGTACCCAATCTTGAGCTGGTTCAAATTACAGTTTGATCTTATGGACCTAAAATGTTAGTAGTAAAGACAATTATAGAGAAAAAGAAGTATTTTGCTATCATTAAAATTATAGTCCCCAAAATCAGATTCATAATAATCTCCCCTTTTTTTATGATGACAAACAATCTAACAGTCACACCTAAATAAAATGAAAAATAACCTAAATAAAATGAAAAACAATACAAACACTACTCTCCCTTTTGGCATCATAAAAAAGGAGGAAAAATAACCAAAAAAAGAAGAACGAAAGCAATTTTTTTTTAATCAAAGCATGAATATGCCAAAGTCTCTATGTGATTGATTTTAAAGACTTGTAAGACCAATGAGTTAATATCATCAAAATTTGAAACCGATAGAATATCTGATTCTGTTAAACCTAGCTCTGACTTCTCTCAGGGCAAAATCGTCTTTTAAAAATAAAATACCTAACTCAGAAAAACTAATTGAATAAAAAAAAGGGATCTGTTATAGACTTTATTTTAGAAAAATATTTTATGTGCTCATTTTATGCCTCTTGTTAATTGAATGGCACACTTTGTGCTTTTTTTTTTTTTGATACACTTTGTATATAATTCATAATTTGGCATCATTGTGCAACTTTTGATTTGGCGTCATTGGCTACTTTTTTTTTGCAAGCTAGATCCCTTTTCAAAACTCTTAAATACTCTTAGTTGTGAGTATATATTCCAAATATTAGAGAAAAAAAACTCACTCTCTAATATAAAGTAGAACAAACTACAAAACAAAATCAAAATGATATGATAAATGCAATGACAGGATGATAAAAAAACTTAAAAGTAATATAAAGACTTTGAACATTATAAGTATAAGATAGAATACTATAGCAAGATAAAAAAGATCTTAATCGTAAAGTCCAATTATTGATTTGAGATATACTTTTGTTTAAAAAAGAAAATTACACCACTAAAAGAGATTAGATGAACAAAAATAATTAATGATGTTTTCTTCCTTTAATAAATTAAGAGATGTAAAACATTGACAACAAATTTTCAAAAAATAAAAATATGATATAAAATATCATTTCAGCAGTGACCAAAAAAGAAAAACTAATAAACAAAAAGAAAAATAACAGAGATGAAATAACTATAAAATAACAGCAGAAATAAAAAACTAAATTAAAATTAGAACAGAAAGAATAGAAAATAACAAGAATCAATAGAGTATTAAACATGCAAATCAGAATTTATTAAGCAGCATGTTTATATAATTAAGAGCTGCGGGCCTCCACTATCCAAGTACCACATGCTCTTACGATGCCTTTTTTGAGAGTTTGCCTACAAAATATCAAAAGTTAGATTTAGGAACCCAAACAGGTATGAGTCCCTTCTTATAAAAAGAAGAATATAATGCATGTGTATTATGTTCTGGATCATACAGTTTGGGTCTACACACCCAATGTGTATTATGGTGAATAGTGCAAATATGTAAAATGTGCCCTAACATGCCACATGAAAAACATCTAACACCAGAAAAAAGATTTAATAATCTACTTGGGTGGTTATGCTTCCTTTTAACATTATGTGATGCATGCAATGTTGGTTTGTTATTTTTAAATGCTTTGAGATTTGCTTTTAATGAATCATGCTCAATTATCAATTCATAATATTTTTTATTTAAAGCATCAAACTCATCAAATAAAGACATGTGATTAATATCAAGTTGAGTATATTCTTTACTTAATATTTCATGCTCTTTTTGCATATTCAAAAACTCCAATTTCAAACTAACATGCGATTTTTTAAGTTTCTTATATGATGAATGAATTTTTTTACAAATTTTAAGTAATTGATCATAGGTTGGTTCATATACCTCTTCTTGATCAGACTGACCAAGATGATCACCCATTAAGCACAAGTTTGTTATCTCCTCTTCAGCTTCAGTCTATGATGAGTCAGATGCAGAATCCACCTAGAACGTCTTTTGGTATTGTTTCTTGACCTTCCTATGTTTGGGTTTCTCCTCAGCCTTCTTTTTTCTTGAGTGATCATTAATTGTAGGACAATCAACTTTGACATGTCCAGGCTTTCTGCATTCATAGCAAATAAGATCAGAGGAACTTTTATAATTTTTGCTATACTCACCTTTTTTTCCACTTCTGATGATACTTGTTATTCTTCCTTAGAAAGCTTTTGAATTGCTTAGTGATAAAGGAAACATCATCACTTTCAGACCCGAAAGAATCAGTGCCCGTGTTGTTGGCTTTCAGCGTCACAATTTTCTCTTTTTTTTTCTCACTTGCATCAAGATTTCTTTGATTTACCCCTTCCTCATAAGCAATGAGTGATCTAAGTAAATTATCAACAAAATAAGTATTCAAATCTTTAGATTCAGTAATTGTAGTAATCTTAGCATCAAAAGAAGAATGCAAGCATCTCAAAATTTTATTGACTATTTCATAATTAGTTAGCTCTCTTCCTAAAGCATAGAATGAGGTGACAATTTAAGTAAACCTAGTATATATGTTAGAAATCGATTCAGTAGGCTTCATACGAAAAAGTTCGTAGTCATGCAATAGAATATTCAATCTAGATTGTTTAACTTTATTGGTTCCTTCATAAGTAATACACAATCTATATCAAATTTCTTTACCAGTAGCACAAGTTGAACACGCATATAATTTCATATTTCAAATCACAAAAAAATAGTTCAAACATTTAGCATTAAGTTGTGCAAAATCTCGTTCATCAAAAGTTCATTCAGTAAAAGAAAGTTTAGTTTTAATTTCATTAATTTCATGTGACGGAGGAGTATAACCATCCTTAACAAGCATCCACATGCAATAGTCAATTGATTGTAAAAATATTGACATACGAGTTTTCTAAAAATCAAAAGGAATATTATCAAACAAAGGTGGTCGTGTAATATAATATCCTTCCGTAGTATTACGATTACGAAAGTTAGCCATTGATCAAAATTCAAAAGTTTTCAAAAACTTGATTTTATGAATCCTTCTCTGATACCACTTGAAAGTTCGATAGGAATGTTAAGCCCTAATGAACTAGTCCCAAGGCTAACAAAGAGTGTGGGTGAATTTGTATTCAAAAATTTTTTTAAGCAAAAGCACAAACTTAAACCAAAGTTCACCATAGAAAATAAAGTGCATAAATAAAATGAGAAAGCAGTAATAAAGAACACATAAATTTATAGTGGTTCGATCAACTTGACCTACGTCCACTCCCTGGAGGCGCCCTCTGAGTATTGTACTAAACTAAATATCTCTCCTTTTTTCCCCCACAGCAAGGCGGAGAAGCCTGCACAAACCTCCTTTACACCAACTCAGGTGAGGCAGAGAACCCAACTCCTTTTGCTTCCTCCAGAAGTAGACAGAGAACCCAACTCCTTTTACTTCCTCCTGAAGCAGACATAAAACCTTGATCAGATGCTTAAGTAGACCTCTCTAGAACCCTAAGGAACTAGGGATGACTACCATAGAAGATGACGATGGACCCTTACTTGGAGCAACCTTTGTGAAAACTCCTCACAAACTACCCCTCACAAGATCCTCTCTCTCTCTCTCTCTCTCTCTCTCTCTCTCTCTCTCTCTCTCTCTCCCTTGCTCCCCTACTCCTCTTGGCTATATCAGGTCAAAATAACAACAAAAGATGTCCTCTTGGGTAGAACAAGAGGTCTTATATAGAAGAGATTCAGAATAGCTCTTAATTACAATAAATTGACTTTATCGTCCTATACAATCAGTATAAATTTAGCTCAATCAGCCATGATGATTTGGGAGTATCAAAAGGTTTTTGTTCATATCATCCTGATCGATAGGATATCAACCTATATGATTAGTACAAATTATTGAATATCGACCAGAACATCACCCTGAATAGATATCTAGACAATGTAAAAATAACTTGATCATCCAGGCTGATCTCACGATCGTCCCATATGATTAGTTCAATTCAGCATATATCATCCAGAATATCACCCTGAATAGAAACAGGCCGACATTTGATCGTCCATGAATAACTAAGGTTTTTGAACTGATCACCTCGACCGATCTTGAGATTGTCCAGGATGATATAATCGAGCAATCAAACTTTAATAACTTTCATTAATTACCAAATTAATTTAGGCATAATTACATTGTATCATCCAGGATGATGTCCTAGATGATGTCCAAAAATAACATATATCTAAATAGATCTGGCGACTGATTCTTTCTAATTTGAGCCTATCATCCCGGCTGATACGAATATCATCCCGGATGATGTGCTTAATGACGACTGCCTTAACTAGGATGCCCTAATTAGGATTTTTATTTTTAACTGATCATCCAGGCCAATTTTTAGATTGTCCCGGCGATGTCTTTTGAGAGAGTTTGCCTACAAAATAGTAAAAAAAAATCCCCCAAGTGTGTGCGTGCAAGGTTACTTAGTATCAATAACCACATCATTTAGAATTGACTCAAGAAAAGAAAAAGATTACAAACTGACTCAGACCTAGTCTACCCAATCTTGAGCTGGTTCAAATTACAGTTTGATCTTATGGACCTGAAATGTTAGTAGCCAAGACAATCATAGAGAAATAGAAGTATTTTGTTATCATCAAAATTATATTCCCCGAAATCAGATTCGCAACAGCTAGGAGCTAAAGGAGGGACGACATCTCCGTTGAGTTAGTAGGCAGAAGGAGGGAGATTCTTCAGGTCCTTCTCCATCTAGTAAGGGAGAAGGACTTCTCCACTTAGCTTTAAGCTAAAAGAGAGTTACTTTAGTGCAATACCCAAATAGGATGACCTTTGGGCTATTATAAATAGAATTAGAGTAATACACCAATTAGAAGATGGGAACTAAGTGTTATACAGATAAAGTGCTATGCCAGGAGATACAGCTATTGAACCCTTTATGGGACAAAGTGCTATGTAGCGGGAGTCACTACATGAACTTTTGGGGGTCACCTCTTGAATCATATATGCTTGGTGGATTATTCTGGGATAAAGATACTGATGAGGATGCCAGTTACGTAAGTGGGGGAGATTGTGAAATCCTTTAAGTAAAAAAAGATAAACTCTTAAAAAGTGAGGCGCTTTTTGGTATAATGGCTAGAATTTCATTAAGAAACTTTATAGTTATGCATGGTCATCTCGGAGAAATCTTGGGATTAGTGATCTCGTAAGAAGTTACACCAACATGACAAAAGCATAAGGCCCTTAGACCAAAGCAGAAAACATCTCAATAGTTAAGAGTTTTGACTATCACAGTAAACGAATGTTGATTTTGACCAAACCTATATAAATCTTGTTAGCGTATTTTTTACCTTCTTATAATTTATTTTTTGCACTCTGGTTTACTGTTAGTTTTCTTTGTGAAATATTTTTTCAGTGATAAAATTTTGTTTATATATATATATATATATATATATATATATATATATATATATATATATATATATATATATATATATATATATATATTTGAAGAGATGCAAATTGCATTAAAGCAGGAAGAAAAAACTATTACTATCAAAAAATTAAAGGAAACTAAAAAACTTCCATTTCCGAACAACGGGAAAGGAAGCACTAAAGAAAAGCAAACAAAGCATAAAAAGACTGTATTTGCAAAATAAAAAAAGTCATAATGAAAATAAGATCCACTAATCCTCACTTTGAACCAGTTGGGGTGTTGGGGACGCCAAATTTTTAAGATAATCAAAAAATGTTGGTTAGTATCCTAGAATTCCCAAGAAGATAAAAAGTGACAACTAGATAGATTCTCAAATTCCATTACTCTAAAATCATAATGCAAAAACACAAAGTTGATAAACTGAAACCTGAGAGGCCAAACAGCCACCTCGTCACTACTAGTACCAAACAAAAAACACATCATCGCAGTCAACCCATTGACAGATAGGAAATCTGAAATCTCCACTCCCTTCAAGTCTTCAACAATCAAGATGTGATCTTTAAAGCTCAAAGCAATAAAATTCATTGGCTTAGATGGGATAAGATCCTGCCTAATGTCATCACCATTGTGTCCAACAACATACACCTTGGAAGATCCAAACAAAGGCAACGATGCAATAACTGTCTCCAACTACAGAGAAACCAATTCCCATAGCAAACGGATTAATAATCTCATAAAACTTAAATTCCAATCTCAAAACCTGAGCACTTCCATCAAGAGGCCAAGATGTGCCCAATGAAATGATAATCATCATTACAAACATCACCCTTACACGTAAAACCAGTAATATCCAATTCCTTCAAGTCTTCAACAAACAAGACCTGATCTTCAAAGAACAAAGCAATAACATTCCTTAGCCTTGATGGGATAAGATCCCACCTAAAGCCAACACTAATACATCTAGGAGGATTCAAACTAACTTCCATATACGAACCAAACAAAAGCAGATCAGACATTGCAATAACTCTAGCATTCGAAACCATACGTACTTCAGCTTCTAAGAAACTACCAACAGCATAGATGCAAAATAGCAAAACAACACCATATCCAAGAAGGAAACCATTAGCAATTAGATCATCCTTCTAAGGGATAGTATCCAACTTTCCCCCAAAATAAGGACATCTAGTAAGTCTAACACTTACATCTTTGGATGATCCCATCTTGACCAAGAAAACCTCAGAAGTTTCATCAAAATCATTCTTGAAAAGCAGCATCATATGCCAACACAATTCAAACCAAAAATCTTCAAGGTAGCAAACAAAAAACTTAAAATGCATGAGTTGCATAACAAAAAAATAGCAATCACAACCACTCCCTTATCCATGGAAAGTGCTCAGGATAAAGAAAATCTGAATCTGAAAAAACAAGAACTTGTTTCCAAAGCTCTTAGTAAGAAAACTATCAAACAAGAACCACTCCAAAGACACTATCCAACGCATATCCAGAAATGCAGAATCCGCATAAATTTCACCGCACAACCCTCCGTCAGCCACACTGGGCCGACGCATGATCACCGTCAAAACGGGAGTCCACTAAGATTCGATTTGCCCCCTCAAAACGCTCCGCTTTGTCGGCTTTGCCTACTCACTCTCCTTTGTTGTTTACCAACACAATACTTTTTATATATATTATATATTTCTCAAAAAAAAATCTTAAAAAAATTATTTACATTTGGTTTTGGTTTGAATATTTTTTCTCGTAAAAGCTTTTACATAACTCATTTTGATTTTAAGTAAAAGATTTTTTAAAAAGACCAATTCACATTGCTCTTAATGAGTCATAAGCTCTTGCAAACTTATCCAAGCTCTTAAAGATGCCCTTGAAGCCTTTGCATGGACAATAATAGAGATGTCAAATATTGATGAAGTTGTTTTTGATAAACTCAATATTATGAGAGATACTATGATCATAAAGTAGAAAATAAGAAAGACAATTGTTACACTAATTGAGCCAATCTAGCAAGAAGTGCAAAATGTGCTCAACAATGACTTTGTAAGGGAGGTGCAGTTTCCTAATTGATTTCCAATGAAATAATAGTGCAAAAGGCTACTAGCATGTGGAGGATGCGTGTCGATTTAACAAACCTTAACTTGGGATATCAAAAAGATGGATTCTCACTTCCCATAAATGACTTATTAGTAGACTCAGTAGTTAGATTCTTGATGATGAGTTTCTTAGATGATTTCTTAAGATACCATCAAATAAAAATGTATTCCGACTATGAGAAGACATCCTTCATCATTAGTGAGGGCTTGCACTTTTATATAAGTTAATGTCATTTGAGCGCAAGAATGTTGAGGAAAAAATTAGAGGATAATGAACCATGCCTTTAAAGAGCAGAATGATCAAAACATTGAAATATATGTGGATGACATGTCAGTGAAAAGCAAATCACCCGAATAGCACATTCAAGACATAAACGATAATTTTGCCAAACTTAAATGGTACAAAATGCAACTAAACCCCCTAAAATGTACCTTTAGTAGAGGTTTAGGCAAGTTCCACAGGTTCCTCATTAAACCTGAGGGCATCAAGGTTAACCTAGGCATGTTAAAGGCGATCATAGAGTTGCCATAGTCAAAAACCCTCATGGAAGTAAAACAACTCACTATGTGAGTCATAGGACTAAATCACTTCATCTCCATGCTAAGAAAAAGGTGCTCACCTTTCTTCAAGCTATAGAGGAGTTCGTGGAAGTTCATCTGAAGAGAAACATGTGAAGCCACTTCTCCTTCTTAGAAGAGGCCTCAGCTTGGTGACTTATACAAGCTTCTTCGTCATGGGCTCCTTGAGGCAAGTGGTTGTTTCCCCCTCTTTTCTGCTTCTTGGACGAAGCCTCCTCATGCTCATTGGTTCCTTATCCTCTGCCTTATCAACTTTATTGTCTCTCAGAGTGGTAGGATCCTTCTAGAGGGAAACGAGCACCTCCAAGTCATGAAGGTACTGACAACTCGACAGGCCACTTATTAAGGGAACGCATCAATACTAAGGAGAGCAAAAATCCTAGAAATTTTTTTTAAAAAAAATGACCTGCACTACTGACCAAAGATGTCATATATGTGTATTGGGCCCAAGTGGTGGCTGATTATCAACAACTTCCAAGTCAATGCAGCAAATGCCCTAGCATCATCCACATTTAACTCAGGAGCATGCACCTTCTCCTTGGTGAAAGGGGTGAGAATAGTCAACACTAACCAACCAATCATCAAGTGGATGAAAATGATCTTAAACTTTCAATCTCTAACCTTCTTTGTTTTCCCACTAATCTTAATCACAACATAAGAAAATTGGACGCACCAATCCTTAGATGCCCTCATGTTGTAGACATGTCTAAATAGTTTAGCATCCATGACCAATTTTATAATCCAAGATGAGATCAAGGTGATCACATTAGCTACTAACTTCGAAAGGATCTATACGGAGAAGAGTCCATAAAAATTAAGTAGCTCAAATTTTTGTTAAGAACATGAGTTGCTCGAAGTGGTTGCATGGGATGCATAGATCTCCTGGTAGAATGTGTTAAGGTGTTGTCCTTATCAGATACTCTAACTCACAAATTAGCATCACGAAAGTAGTATGCAATGAACGTCATGTTATTATAGTTCTCGGCATTTGAATAAGACATGGCACACTTGTAGATGGAAATCGACATTAAGATGCAATAAGGTAAAACAAAATAAGAAATAATTTTATTTACATGCTTACATACATTAAAAAAAAGGGGGGGATGAACTATTTATTCCAACTAAAAAGCCTGCACACATTATTAGAAACTATCGAAGGAGGGACAAGTCTTTTTTTTATTTAGTATTACAAAAGTAATTGCCCCTTACAATATATTTGCTCGTCTTAGCAAAGCAACGAGTAGCCTTCATCGAAATGTGGAGTGTAGCCATTTCCTTCTTCAATGAGGTCCCAAAGTCACCTCCAGCTTCCTTCCGTGAGCTCTAGGCTCCCTCACAAAGCACAACCTACATGTTGAGGTTCTTTCCACCAATCTGACGTGCTCAATAAAGCTCAGCAATTTGAGCGGCACATGTGTAGGAATCCCATCACCTGTGACACCGATTAAGAGGGAGAATATAACTGCATCATCAACAATAACCACAACCATGGCTACGGAAGGTTTTTGAGCGAAATGAGACACTGCGATCCTGTCAGCATCCTCGCCTCTTAAAGACTTATTGCAAGCTCGACCTTTGCTACTAGTGGAACAAAATGCTCCGTAGTGCTCACCACTAAGGGAGACGCTTAAGTGGGAAGTAGTGAAAGATAAATAATGAAAAATTCCTTATCCAAAAATTTAAAAGATCTACTAATAAAATATTTTGGAGAATTATCACTTTTGTTTACAAGCTAGGTGTTCACTTTGTCAAAGACAACACTTCGAACTCACTCGATAAGTATCCTAATAACTCACTGAGGAGAGTACACTCTTGGCCCACTAGTAGATGATAAAACCTTGTTACCAAACATGATTCTCAAAGAAACTTATAAGCAATTTTGTTTACCATCATTGTTGCCAACAACAAGATTAATCATGTAGGAATCATCACCACTTCAACAAAAACTATCACCTTGCAGTCATTGCGACGATTAGCCGCCCTATAAGAGCTCATCTACCACTCTTGATAGCTAATGGGACATCACTCGAACCAAAGGAGAGCATGACTATCCACAAGCTCCTTGCAATCGATGACATTTCAACCAACGTCACTAGTGGAAATTTTTTACTCTGTTTAAACTTCACTATCACTAAAAACACAGGTTCACTTAACTTAATTGGTTTGTAAATGCACTCGCCTATATGGATGGCCACCACCAAACTCATTAGTGAACCAAATTTCTTATCGTCCTGCTCTAGATTGCACTTACGAAGGTCAGTTGTCTTCACCCTCTTAAAGCTCAACAGGATTTGAATTTGCCTTTTTTAGCATCAGTAATCAATGAAGAATTAAGTGAGAAGAGATCACGCCTTCCAATCTATTACTTACGATAAAATTAAGTAAGAATCACAATCATAATGAGGAATTGGAACAATATCATATACTACATTATAAAGCAATATATTATACTTATCTTCCTTTTTATTATTTAGTAGAAGTAATAAATGTGATGCCTCAAGATCTAAATCATAAAAATTGCATCTTTTATTCCTAATTAGTCTATCAAAGCCACTAATTTCATTTTATATCAGTTAAAATATGGAAATCATATGTATATCATATCATCTGTCAATATACACACTATTCAAAATCCATACACAATAACCAAAAATTCAATCTATAATATTCATCTACTATAATCCCTCTAGTTACAAAAGAATAACACAAAATACAAGATAATAAATTAAACATGCAAATCTGACTCTAATCAATATCACTCAAGTGGTTCCCTTCCTGAACCCAAAATCAATTAAATCCACATAATAAGCACATAGCCCAACAAGCAACCAAACCCTACCACTATCTATATTCAAAACAAGATCTCAAGAATCAATATATATACTCATCTCTTTTTTTTCTCTTTTTTTTTTATACTCATCTCAATCAATATAAAATCGATGGTCATCAGTATGAAATTAACAATTAATCCAATCAATATCAATACATTATTATTATCAATAAAATAAAAGCATCTCGAGAAACATAAGAATCTGTCAACCTATAAGTAAATCAATAAAAGACTAAAAAGCAAAGCCAAGCATCGTATAGTGAAACATATGTCAACTTTCTATCAATTATATTCATGCCAATGATTCCATCACATATTTTATATCAATGATATTCCATATGAATCTATTTACCAGTATGAGTATGTTATATCAATATGTTTATCAATATCTATAAGTGTAAATGTTATATATTATATCATGTTGTATCAATCTAATTGTTAATCCTATCAATCATATATCAATTATATCTATCAATCAATTCATATATTATCATGCAAATGCAATCAGAGCTATAATATATGAATAGCAAGGCAAGACATTCAACTTTAATATGGTGTTTTTATCCTTCCATCTGTCATCCATCAATCTTATAAATCCCTCAATCATTCAATTATATCTTTCAATTAATCATTTATTTTAACATATGACTTTCAATAAGACAATGAAGAGTCATCGCTCCCTATCCGTCGGCATAATTCGATCAATCAATTACAAACTAATATTCAATATTACATCACAAACCTTTATTTTAAGAAAGCCCATCGGCCCACCCTCATTTATAAGATTTTATCATTTTATGAGTCAACCCATATTAATTATAATGTTAATAGTAAACCCTCTTTGCTTACATATAAATGACACATTTATCATATATCACTTGTATCATTTCTTTTATTCAGTACAACATTATGCATGAAATGCCTAAAATGTATATTATTCATTTATTTTAAAAAATCATAACTATTAATTTACCCGATCAAATTCAATAATATTACAATCAAAATGCTCATAAGAATCATGCATATCATATATAAAAGAGTTATATGATGAAAATTTAGTAAATCAAGAGAAAATATATTTTTATTAATTTGGGAAGATTAATATTATATAACTCAAAATCATTGAAAACTAACGTAGAATTTGGGTTACCTACCATAATCAAAAGAAATCTCAGAATAGCATGAAATATAATCCAAACCACTTCCTCTCTCTCCTCTCCTTCTCTTCTCTTCCTCTCCTTTCCTTACCCAACAAGCTAAGAAATGAGGATGGGGGAGGAATGGAATGGTAGGGATGTCAATATATGACAAAACCCAAAATCTTGTCACAACGCAATCCGATATGACCTACAATTACAATGGTCATACCATATCCAATTGTGGCAAGACTGACCCGACAATCTAGTTGGAGAAGCACTGAAACAAAACTTTCAATTTATGTACTACATAGAGCCACTAATAATTGCAACATAAAGCAAAAGACTATTAAATCTCAAAATAAATTTCTATTTATTATCCATATATATATATATATATATATATATATATATATATATATATACAACAACACTTGGTAATAGAGAGAATAACAAAATAAAAGTCAATCCTGTAAAAAATAAAACTAATAAAATATACCTACAACATAGATCAAAGCTTATTATCCAAACTACTCAGCTCACTCATTACCCTTCATATGATCTGAAAATAGAAACAAAAGCAGAAATGAGCTAGCATGGCTCAATAGGCTATTGTAACCTAAAATAGAATTCAATAACTGAAACCAAAAGAACAAAAAACATATTAAAAAAAAAAAACAAAAGAACAAAAAATATTGTGCTATAAAGTTATTATATGAAAAACTAAGACTGAATTACAAAAGCTCTAAAACTAAAAGAACTATAAGCAGATATTCATTTTATCAGAATGACTCTCAGCCTAAATTTTTATATATCTTTATAACTTCGTTAACAAAATCTCACTTCAGTAGCCCGTAGACCACAACATAACAAAATCCCACCTTGATTTCCCACAAGCATCGGCTTAACAAAATCTCACCCCGGTCGCCCACTAGCGTCAAAATAATATAATCCTACCTTCGTCGCCCACTAGCGACGGCATAACATCACGTCACATTTTTTAAATGCATTTCATAAATTAAAACATAATTAGATTAAATAAAAAATTATTAAAATGCCTCAACGTTATGTAACAGAAAAACTACTAAATAAAAAATCACAATTCTGAAACATAATCAAATTACCAGAGATTGTATAAAACATTATTTTGAAGCTTTAATTGAATTGAATAACTATTTTTAGGTTTCAAAATAAATTTTTGAGTAGGTGAAAATCGATGCTTTTTTATAATCACATGGAAAAAAAATTAGAATACACTCAAAATGTTTATAATATTAATCTCTATAACTAATAAAAAGTTATGCGATAAATGTTTTACTAAAATAAAATTATCCTTATTTTTCAATAACAAAAATACAAATTTTATTGAAAAAATACAAAAAAAAATTATTAAAAATTGAAATAGGAAAAACGTAACTTACCTCGAGATGAACAAAATTTCCAAGTGGGCTAACAGAAAAAAATGATCTACAACCTTTAAAACCCAGCTTTCCTCTCTCCTTCACTTTCTTTTTCTCTCAAATTTATGTTTCATTTCTCTATTAACCAAAATGGGTTCAAGAAATGAGGTTTTAAAAAATTTCATTAATGGAAATAGATTTTTAAATAAAATAAAATAAAATAATAATAATAATAATAATAATATAATTAATTTTTATTATAAAATTCATATAAATACTTTTAAGGCTTCAAAAATTATAGAAAAATATTCATAAAATAACTCAATTTATTTAAAAAATTATAGTGAATTTGGTTTACAAAATGGACACCTAACAGTCCCAACACTCCCACTTATACAACTAGGTGCCAATTTTTAAGGAATTTCACTAGTGCTAGAAATATTAGAAAATTTTGTGAAAATAAAACATAACAATATATATGTTATGAAAACTTATAATAACTACTGAAATAATTTGTAACTATTATAAGTAAAAATATCTTTTATAAAATTTTGAGTTATAAGAACCCGACCAAAAAAATTTCGGGGTCGGGTCAATCTGTTTACCAAACAATTAGGGTTTGGGTTCAAGATGCTAATCTTTTTTTAAAATCAAGTAGGGTTCGAGTTGACTTAAAAATTTGAAATCAACTTAGAACTAACTCGGGTTGTATTTGTACGCGAAGCGACCCCATCGTGCAAGTTCAAGCTCTCCAATGCTCTAGTTCACATGGTAGCACCTACCTCCCACTATACGATTCACACCATTGCGCTCACCTGCAGTCGCGTCCGTGCTCTCAACCTAGGCGCATATGCCTGTGGGCATATCGGGACCGTACCCACTCCCCAATGTTTGTGCTAGCCAATTGGGCGAACTCGTTGTTTGTCTCGCCCACTCGTGGACACGCGACTTGTAATTGATCTCTCCCACTCACAGACACGAGCCACATGGGTATAGGTAACCCGCATGGGTCAGGTTTGGTTCTACCTTTTAAACCCCTTTACCTAACCAGATCGGGGTCAGGTCACCCAAATTAGATTGGAATCAATTCCAAGTTCAACCCAAACTTGACCCGAATACCCTTTTTGACACCCCGATGGTGTAGTTAGGGGTGTCAATACTTGACCTTACTCAGACCTAACCGAAAAAAATTCTAGGTCCGAGTCAACCCGTTTACTAAACGAGATGGGTTTGGGTTTAAGATACTAACCTATTTCTAAAATCAGGTCAGGTTCGTGGCACACACGCTCGTATCTGCTCTACCACTCCGCCATCCTTGCACCCCACCCACGCCCGCGCCTATGCAAGTAAATGGTTCCAAATTGATACCCTCTAAACTCGATTAGTCCTTAACTTGTAGTCAATGTCACTTGAAGGGACTTGCGCTCAGAGGTACGCACACAACCCCTTGGGACTCACTGCCATATCCAAAGGATTCCCCCATACAAGCTCATCCCATGTCATATCATGAGAACTCGTATGTGAGACTCACCTTGATATAAATGGTGATGTCAAAGGCAAAGAGCCATATGGACCCTAATAGAAAAATCACATGTCAGATTCAAGATGTAAGAAGTCATACTGAGTATTATATTTATTGTTTTTTTTTTAATATAGTCTTTCACATAATCCTCTAAACCCTATAAATAAAAAGTGAAAAAGCAAATTTTGAATTTTTTAAATACTTTCTAGTCTTTTGGCATCTTTAAGCTTTGAGCTTTCATCACCCTCAGTCTCCATACTCACCCAAGCCTTTCTCAATTCTCTAATTCTTACCCAAGGAAATTGCTTGCTATTAACGTCAAATGTCAACCGCATACAAATTGAAATCTAACATCTCTCTAACTAGATTGGATGAATAAAGCACCTTTATAAGCCTGAATCTTTTAATCATTACTATTTTACTCAGTCTTCCACTGCCAGCTATATTTGTGATTAAAATAGGCAAACTGAGCACAAGTTTTATAGCATAGATGAAAGAGATTAATCAATAAGTAGCCCAAAAGCTTAACGACCCACATCCACCTTATATTGATCAATGTTAGTAAGAAATCCAATTGAAGGTGGAAAATACTTAACAGACTTCAGTGAAGCTCACAGACTTCAGTGAAGCTCAGCAAAATTTGTTAGATACATCACTTGGATTCAAACACAAATTTTAGAATAAAAGCAAAAAGGAATCTATGTTACACAAATGCATGATGCATTTCTTTTATGAACATACGTTATTGTTTTCCAGTTAATATACAGTGAGCCATTCAATATATATATATATATATATATATATGAAGAAACCTGAAGACTGCAAAAATTTCAGCTCTTCTCTGGTAAGCATAGGAATCACAATTCAACGTACCATTGGTTGAAATTTTCATTTTCGAAGTGTGCTGTAAAATCACCATCACCCTTCGTCTGAGCTGATTACGTCAAGTTCTATCATGTTCACAGAAGATTGATAGGCCTTCTGCCTTTTAGTCTCTGTTCCATTTTTGAATGCAAGATTTGATGGCAGTTTTGTAGCTACAGCAGGTCTGAGGAATTAGCAGCAACGCTTAGCTCCTATTTATCTATCTGAACCACACGTAACTTTCTTTATAGCAAAAAAAAAAAATGCACTTTACCTTTTCCCTGAGCTGGTTTTTATTTTATTTGTCTTTAGAGTTTGTTTATCTGGTAGTTTTAACTCAGTCTGGGCTGGTACAGAAGTTATAATTTAGATTAGTACATACAAGTACTCAACTAGGTGATAAAAGTTCATTCTTAGTACCTGTTATGTTGCTGAGGAATCTTATCCCCTGAGAATGGCTATTGGTCGTCAATTTATCTGCAGTACTGCACAAGGGTGTGCCAAGATCAGAATAAACTAGTTGACACGACAATGCCAACAAAAATAAGCTCTAAAGTCACACCGGCTTCTAAAAGAATAGGTCAAAATGGCTACTTTGTTGTTTATTTCAAATCGGCACAGCCTGAGTGTAAATTAACAAGATTTACTAGAAGTAAAATTGCAGTAAGCTCGCTACAAGTCCTAAGATTGTGAGAAATAATTATAAGAAGTTATTTAAGTAGCTCTTCGAACTAGTAAAGAATATCCGGTTAGCAACAGTACATGAAGCCAGAAGCTGATACATCCCTTGCTCTAGTATTAACAGTTGGCTTAATTTTTGAGACTGAACAGTGAAAGAAGTTCAAATTCTTTAACTGGCGCTAAAACAGTGTCTTTGGATGGAATTATGAATCAGTAAATGCATCTCTTCAAGAGCTTTGGATGAAATTATAAATTTAACCATAAGCTGAGAACTAATGGATGCTCAAAAATAAAAGGACGAACCTCAGGACTCTTCTAAGTCCATCTACAGACATTACTTTTGCTTGCTGCACTGAATTTGCCCTATTTGTTTGGCTCGCTTGGGGATTAACAATGTAAACACCCTCTGGTTGGGGTCTGAATGCCATTTTTAAGTTCCTGGAATGAAAATTCACCAGAAACAAAAAAGAATGATAGTTTTACAATTTTATGAATAGAGATCATCTCAATGTGAAGCAGCACGTAGGCAGAAAAATCAGATCTAAAAATTCAGTGAACATAAACAATAAATAAACAAAACGGCAAAATATCTACTTACCCACCCTTCAGTTCGGTACGTGCAGTGGTATAACTTCGGGAGGTTTTCTGTTGCAAGAATGGTTATACACATGAAATAGGAGTTAAACTGTTTGCTAGAGATGAGTGAATTCTCTTACCGAGGAATGATATTTGCAATACAACCCCTTATTTCTGCAATAAAAAACAATTTTCATTATTAATGTATAATTGTCGGGATATATATGATGCATCAATGGCTACGAAATCAAACAATATATAGTTATATACCAACACCAGCACCAACAAAATAAAAAAAAAAAAGTAAACCATACAAAGTGCGCTGGCAGCCTGGCACCTTGACAACTTAAGGTGACAACTGACATTATATAAATATATATATATGATTGTTTCGACGGTACAGTAAGACTGGAATGCGTTAGTTTTCAAAAATGTATTTGGCATCCCATTATTTTTTAAATTTTGATAGACAAAAAGGCATCCTAATGAGCTTTATAAATACAAATGTATCTTTAACAATTAGATGATGATATTTCACTCTCATTTCATATAAAAAGAGGATATTTTGATCCAAAAGATTAATCTTCTTAAGATAAACCAATCAAGTATTCGTCTTCATTAAGATCCTTTTCGAGTAAAGTTTTCATCTCAATATTGTAATTTTGCAGTTTGTATCTTTTTCAATAATATTTACAATCATTTTGTATAAATATTCTATAACCTTTGGATTAATTGGTGATTAGAGCCACCAAAAAAGCTAAATGTTTGCAAACTATTCATGTCGACTCATTGAAAACTTGTATTTGATTTGTTCATTAAACAAGCGAGCTAAGCACAAATAGACATTTTAATCTCTAATTTTAAACAAGTTGAACATGTACAAAGGTACTCTTTAATCGTGTCGTACATGCTCGAAATAATTATGCTTGGGTTATTGCATAATATGGACCTAATCTTATATTGCCATCTTAACATGTGATGTGAGTGCCTATAATTGAAAAAGAAATACAAGCGACTACAAAGAAGTAGATGAACACAAAAAAATTTTGGCTAAAAAATGAGTGCAACTTTATGCAAAATGGGTAGGTTGATCACAAAAAGCCATCTATTACAAATTTTTTTATTAATTCACGATCTGACATAGTATCATGGAGTATATAGATGCATTTGAATGTTAAAAGACTACAATGGAGTTCATTGAACTCTTTGATGTATAGATATAGAAGGTTAGAAAATAGAGTATATAGCTAATTACTCTAACTATATTCTTGCATATTAGCCACTTATAATATTATAGGCTCGAGCTCGTTTGGAAAGCTCGAGCTTCACTCGATTTTTGAGCTCGATTTCTTAATTTTCATAATAAAAATTAATTTAAAATTATTTAAATATACTATATAATCGAAATTTAATTAATTTTTAAATATATCTTAAATTAATCGAGCGGCTCAACGAGCTTTCGAGCAAACTCAGATTGAGCTTAAGCTCGAGTTCGTTTAATATATGAGCTCGAGTATAAGCTCGAGCTCGAACTCACGGCTTGACAAGCTCGACTTGTGAGCTCATTAATGAGTTAAGCTCGAGCCTCTCACGAACCAGCTCTATAATACCCAAAAATATTCAAAATGTGAATTTTGGCTAAGAAATATTTCTTTCATGGGGCTTCAACTGTCGAGATGCATAAACAATCACCTTTCTATTCTGCATTAGAACACATCCCAAGCCCTTTAAAGATGCATCACTGCAAATCTGAAATCCTTCTATTCTTGAGGGAAGTGTCAATACTGGGGTTGTCGTTAGATGCTCTTTCAATACTTGAAAGCTTTTCTCACATTTCGTATTATGTTAAAGTGAAATGAAAATATAGTCCTAAAAAAGATGCAACCTGCGAGAGGGAAGAAAACATTAAATTGAAACTCCCGTTAAAGCATTGAATTTCGAGGACGAAATTTAAATAAGGTGTGAATTATAATACCCAAAAATATTCAAAATGCTCATTCAAAAATATTCAATGGTGAAGGAATTTCTGTAGACTCTCAGAAAGTAAAAGCAATTATGGAATGGCTAACACCAAAGAATGCTACAGAGGTTCGTAATTTTCTTGGAATAGCAGGATATTACAAAAGGTTTGTCAAAGGATTTTCACAGATTGCTATACCTTTGTCCAAACTAATGAGGAAGGAGTTAAAATTTAAATGGACAATGGAATGTGAGAAAAGCTTTCAAGCATTGAAAGAGCATCTGACGACAGCCCCAATATTGACACTTCCCTCAAGAAAGAAGGAAAAAATTTATAGTGTTGCGTCTTGAAAGGGCTTGGGATGTGTTCTAATGCAGAATAGAAAGGTGATTGCTTATGCATCTCGACTGCTGAAGCCCCCTGAAAGAAATTATCCCACTCATGATTTGGAGCTGGCTGCAGTGGTATTTATTTTGAAGATTTGGAGACATTATCTATATGGGATAAGCTACAAAATTTTCACTAATCACCAGAGCCTAAAATATATATTTTCACAGAAGGAATTAAACTTACGACAAAGAAGATGATTAGAACTCATCAAATATTATGATTTGGATATTCAATATTGTCCAGGAAAAGCTATATATTGTGGCTGGTTCCTTCCCCCTTTGGCTGCCTTTTTCCGTTTTCTGTGTAGCTGTTCGGGTGCTATTCTGGACTGAATGTTGGCCTTCCATTTTCCCCTTTTTTAATTAGTTTAAATGGGGGAAACTTGGGTTGTTTGGCTGCCCCCTTTTCTCCTATATATATTAGATGTTTTATAGTTTTAATAAGAGTTATGTAAGGTATTTTTGGAAGCTAAAAAACCTATGGGTTTTCTTAGAAAAGCTTGCGAGCTTGCGAGTTTGTCCTCTCGTTCGTCTCGGCTTCTTTCTCTCCGCAAGTTCGATGACAATTGTATCTTTCTTCTCAAATCAAGAAAAGCAAGTTTAGGTGTTTGTTTTTATGTCATAAGTTTGTAAGGGTCGTCTTTATCCTATAAAAGTTGTATTTTGTTTAAATGTCGTATTTTATCTATTTTTGAGTAATTTGTGTATTTTCTTATGTTCTTAGGAAGTCTTTTTTTTAGCTTGCAAAATTTAGAGTTTTTTTCAAAATTTTGCTTGCATTAGTAATCTTAAGCAATGTTTTAAAAATCGGATTGGACCGAACGGTTTGACCTATTCAATTGTAAACCGGCAACAAAGCCGGTCCGATCAACTCTGAAAATGGCTTTTGCATTAAACCGAATTGAACCGGTTAAAACTGACGAACCGACCCCGATTCTTTTGAACCGACCAATTCAATTACCATATTTTTTAATTAACTAAATTTATTATATTACGATTAAATATTAAATAATTTTCTTAAAATAAACAAATTAATTTATATTTAAAATATTTAATTTAATTTAGCATGCACCCAAACTACCATGAAACATCTACACATGACCCACCACTCCATGTGAGCTCATAACACAAGGAAACTAAAAAAGCATATAAATAATAGCCAAAAAGAGTTACTAAGTAATGTGTGACTAAAAAGAAGAGTTGAGGTGGTTATGAGCTTATAACAAATATGATGTCTATAAAATCTATTTTTAAATAGATTTTTTAATTAATTATTTATAATGTGAATAATATTTATTTATTAGTTAATAATAAAAATTTATTTATTTATGCACTATAAAAAATAATTTTATCAATTTATTAATGATAAATTATTTTTACATAAATAATTTTTAGAAATAAATTTATAAAATTAATTTGGTATATAAAATATAACATAAATTAATAATAATTTAATTAAATTTATAAACTTATAATAGAATTAAATTTATATTAAATATGTAATAATTTCAATTAAATTATATGGTTAAATGTAAATTAAATATAGATTAAAAATCAAATTTAAAAATTGAGAAATATTTAATATTAAAATTACCATAGTATTATGAGTGTAAATTCTTATAATTATGAGATTTGAGATTTTTTTGCTCTTATATGAGATTTTAAAGTAATTCTTTTAATTTAATTATGTAAATTTTATATTTTATTTAATTTTTCTCATATTTAGAATGATAACATTATTATTATGTTAATTTTATTAATTTTTAATAATATTATTATTGATTATGACACCAGATTGACCTCGATTTGATCGGTCGAACCATGTACCTCGCCTTCTTTCCGTCCGATTTTCACAACCTTGATCCTAAGACAAAATATATCGTAAGGTCTTCCCTAAGGTTATAAGAGATAGACAATGCAATATATTGACTAGACTTTTACTTTATGGCTTTTGCTTGCTTATAAATTAAATATTGGACAATTGATTTTTAAGCATCTCGTTCAAGGTAAGGCTAAAAAAATTAACTTTTTACTTAAAATTATTATTTTATCTTTCTCAAAATGACCAACAATTCCTCCATAATACAGTTCAAAAAATAGGAATTCCTTCAGAGAGGATCTAGGAATGCTGAGTTGTTTTCCTAGATATAGATATCCATTAAATATAGAGAATGTTCTTTGTAAGATTCAAAGTTTTCCTACATGCTCAATATAAATCAGATGAAAGTCAAGATACATTGGATACACATTTCTAATTTATTCAAATGCTGGGATTTTAAGTTCTAAATAATTGAAAAAGCATCAATAGGTTTGTTCTGAATTGCAGCATTATATTTTAGGGAGTAATCCTGGAGAAACATAACCCATTTGGCATGCCTATGACTTAATTTTCATTGGATATAGAGAAACTTAAGAGCATGATGATATGAATTGAAAAAAAATTATTTACATAAAAGATAATATTGCTAGTATATCAAAAGATTGAATGATAACATAAAATTTCATATTATATATTGAAAATTTCTTATTTGTTTCATTTAATTTTTCAATAAAAAAACTACATAACTTAATATTCCTCTAATTTCAATTCCAGATGCACCACAAGTCACCTCAAAGGCTTTAAAAAAATTAGGAAGCCTAAGGATTGGGGCAAAAGTCATAAGAACCTTAATTTCATTTAAATAATTTTGTGCAACTTAAGTCTAAAGTAGAATTTATCCAATTTAAGTAAGTCAGCGATTCGAGTTACAATGACAATAAAATTTTAATGAATCATCTATAAAAAATAGCTAAGCCATGAAAACTCCTAATATTAGTGAAACTTATAGGTGCTGGCTAGTCTAAGATAACTTTAACTTTGGCAGGGTCAAGTTTTATTCCAATAGCATAATTGAAAAATAAATAAAACTTCTATTTGTAAAAAAAAGTATTTCTTCAAATTTTAGCATAACTTTTCTTTCCTAAGAGTCTAAAAATCATCCCAAAGTATTGCATGTAGTATGTTTTACTTGAGCTAAAAATTAAGATGTCATAAAAATATACAACAAAAAAATTTCTTATAAATGGTTAAGAACAGTATTCATCAATCTCATGAATGTGTTCGGGGCATTTGAAAGTCCAACGGGCATGACCAACCATTCATAAAGCCCATCAAAGGTCTTAAAAATAATTTTTTATTCATCTCCTGATCAAATCCTAATTTAGTAATAACCACTTTACGAATCAATGTTGGAGAGCAATTTTCCCTTGAGATCATATCAATCATATCATCTAATCAAGGAATAGGAATCCTATACTTAACAGTGATTTTATTTATAACTGGACTAACAAAACACATTCACCATATTCAAACTTTCTTAGGAGTTAGTAAAACCAAGATCGCATAAGTAGTAAGACTATGTTGTACAAAATATTTGATTCATTCTATAATGAGAAAGGTTGGGAAGTTGTGAACCTGGAATTAAATCAATAACATGTTTGATGGTTCTAGGAGGTAATTCATCAAAAAGTTCTTCAAGTGAATATCACTAAACTCAAAATGGAGTAGAGATATCATAGCAGGTATGTGAGTCTCGTTTGTGTTTAGGGTTACTTTTTTTTTACATGTAACAACGAAAGTTTACTCAAACCAAAAAATATCATTTTCAGAATTTCATATACTATAGTTTCTATTAGTGAGGTCATAGAAGTAAACTGAATAGGGATACTTGAGTTTGGATCAAAATTGATAATATTATCATTGGCAGCAGGATTTTTCGATAACAATCAATTGAAGCATAGCACCTTTCTTAGGTATGGGTTTAGGTTTATAAATCAGAGTTTGTTTTATGTGTTTCAATAATAGGTTTTCTCTATAAGTTTTACTAAAAGGATTATAATGATTTTATTATTACTTTTGAAAATATAAGTATTCTCTATATCCTAATGAGTAACACTCATGTCAAACAATTAAAGTCTTTTAGCAAAACATGAGTAATGTCCATGGAAAGGACATAACAACAAATATGATCTTCATAACTACCAATCTTAATGGGAACTAAGCATCTGCTGATGAAAGCGAGAATATGGTTAACCCGACTGACATAAAAAAAAATTATGTTGTGTTTCGATCTTAAGATTCACTGTAGCAATAGTGTGGTTGAGATGAGATTCATTGCACTTTCTCCATGTATAAAAAATTTACATCTTGTCTCATTGCACATCACATATATACTAAAAATATTCTTTTTTCTCCAATCATTTACATCATTCTTAGCTACAGTCAAACATCTCATTACATGGAGATGAAAGTCATTTATACACTCTAATTCTTCATCAGATAATGAGCTAATATACAAAACTTTTTCTAAATCATCTATTATGTCCTCAATTTCTTCTAAGAACATATTATTTCTATATTATTTTTAAAACTTCCTTCAGTAGAATTTTTGCTTGATTGGGTTGGGCTAGTAATGTTGTTGGTCAAACAATAGACTTATGAGATAAGTGGAGAAGTGGATTTAAGTCTCCAATTTAGAGAGGGATGCACATTTCTTTGTTTGCTTGACTAAAAAGGCATAATGAAAGACTTCTTCTAAAGTCTGAGGGTCAAACGATTCAACTTCATTCCTAATAACAAACTTAAGTCAAATGACAAATTTGTTGGAAAGTTGCCTATCATTATCACCATAAACATTCCTAGAAACTAAGTCTTCAAAGGTGTATAAATATTCAATAATGGGAGACTACCTTGCCTTAAGGTCAGTAATTGCCCATGTAGTTTCTTGTCATAAATTTTAGGACAATACTTAGCTCTTGACATTTCTTTGATTTCTATCTAGGTGAGGGTCATTCTTCCTAATCTTGTTCCTTGACTAAAGTGTTTATCTAATAAATTTCAGTATATCCAATTAATTTGATTTTAGTCAAATTAACTAGATAATCATCCAACTTATACCATAAAAAATTATATATATGGAGTAATCAGTCTAACAAGCTATTAGGGTCATGGGTGTCATCATAGGTGGGAGCTTAAACTTCATCTCTCTTAGAGGGATCACTAAAGTCATCAACATTTCTATGAGGATTCTCTTCTACCTCCATTCCTAGGGTTGGGTTGTCTCCTGTTAGGTAGGTATTCACCTTGGTCCATATAAGAAGCAGCATTAAATAAAGGTGCATTATGATTTTGGGTAGGACATGAGACATTATTTCTATTATTTTGTAAATGACTTAAGACAACTTGCATTTAATAATTAAGTTTTTAAAATTGGGTTTTATACTCCTCAAATAATTATTTATTCTTAGATTCATTTTCATGAATCCAAAGGTCTAAGGGATCAACCATCCAAGTCAAATTTTCAATTTGATATTGAGGTATTGATTTAGGCGCACGGAGATTTTTTTTTATATGAAAAAAGAGTAAATGGCTATAGTCGAGAAAGAGAGAAATTTAAAATATAGATGCAAAAGTAGAATGGATTTTAACTTAAAAAAATCTTTTAGGTGATGAGGATACAAAGGCCTCTTATGTCCCAAGTTCTCCTTAAATAGTTTAGGCCCTTTTTTAATTTTTTTTTACTTTAAATACTAAAATTTATACACATATTTTACACATGTAATTTTGATTACAATAAAATACAATAAAAATATGTCTGAATCCAAAAGCCAAACTATTTAAATATGATAAATAAACAACAAATTTTACAAAAAGCAATTAATACAAAAACAAATAAGATCACTGTCAAATACCGTCTAGTCATCCCTTCCCTCTTGATCCTATGGTCAGCATGGGGATCCGTGGGAGGCTCACATGGATCAACCCAATCTCCTTTCATGTTTAGGTGATTGATTTAGGAAGGATTATATTAGTGCAATTATGCATTATTCTATAATTGTTAATTTCCTTATTAAGATATCTTGTACAGATCTATAAATAGGAATAGTTTTGTGCAATAAAGCCTTTTTTCCCTCTCCAATTTTCTGAATTTAATATGGTATCAAAGCCTAAGGATACATAATCCGCTTTCCCTGCTGTCACACCACCGTCCTTTATTATCAAAATTATGAAGGCTATTGTTCCAGGTTGCCTTGTTCTTATCCCTATTCGGTCTTTCTGCTTCCTTCATGACTCCAAGGCTGAGAAAGAGTGAGAGACAAAGCTGTGTGCAACTCCCTGCGTGGGATCGAGAGGCAGAAACGAATGAACCTGGGAGTTTGTCTCTGCTTATGAGGGAGCATTCAACTGGGCCGATCAAACAGGAGTCTGTTCAATTGGAGTCATTACATCCTAGGAAGGAGTAGATATGCATGCCGATGTGTTTTCTCCATTGCTATCCATGAAGCTTATTGAAACCCTAAAAACAGATTTTTTTTCTACTAACAAGCCTTCTTTGTTGGCCTTCCCTTGTTGTTGTTATACTATCTATAACCAGCATAGCCTTCATTGTTTCTCTTTGTGGTCACCAAAAATTCGGCCCCGGCCTCCCCGCCGCGCATTTCTTTTTATTCGGCGAGAGAGTTTTAACGGAATAGGTTCCGGGGTAAATTTTGGGAGGCAGATGGATTTGTAGATAAGACACTACCCAGAGATTTCGCCCTCATTTTGCGAGGACTTTATGATCTGAGTTCTGGTTTCCTATAGGCGCAAGCCCCTATAGTTAATTACCCCTCCCGATCACGAGAGAGAACTTTCGATTAAGGCTAGTCGTCAATTAGATACGTAATAAATACGTGCTATCTGGCATATAGTAGCAACAATGATTGGATTTGGAAAATTTGACGGATTTGAATTTCGAGAATGATTGAAAATTTGGGAATTTGGAGATTTTGATATTCAAAATAGAAATTGCACCATCTTGTACTTAAAGCGGATGGTGGGGGAATGGATGATGGACCCGATCAAGATCCCATGGTTCCGTCGTCCCGGGCCATCGTGGTCCCTGGTCTACTTAGTCAGAGGAGGTAGTCGACCCAACCTGACATAAGGATCCTTGGCGGCAGCCATGGGTTGCTTCGTCCAAGGGGACCTTGTAGACCTGGGTTAGATGTTTGTCTAAGAGGACAAATTTGAATCCGCCTTAGCTAACAGAGAGCTTTGTGCCCTATCGATCATATCCTATTGATTCATATCTCAAGGATTTGATGCCAATAAGGAGCGTATTGGCTCTGGCCATAACCGGTATTTCGTGGTGCCATTTGGCGGCAAAACCACTCGGTTCAGAGGGCCCCGGGTCATCATAACCGTTTATTTTGCGGTGCCATTTGGCGGCAAACCGCCGGTTAGAGGACACGTACTACGTCCTTACTGGCAGGAGATTGGTTTGAGAATGGATCCTAGTAATATTTTCGACTAGGCATTTGGCTCTTTGTAAGCAAAAGTAGATTTTGATTTGTCCACCTCGGCAAACTGTTGCGGAGGGTGGATGGATTTTGCTTTAAGTGTTTAATGGATTGATTTATTTTTAAATATCTGGATTTGGAATGATCTTGAATTTCTGGAGTATTTGGGTGAAGCTTTGGATTAAATGGACCCCTCCGGTTGAGATCTGCCTTTGACACGGCCATCATCAGGGTGTTTGGGGTCATTTCCATTTGACGGAACCTTGTCAACTCGACCAAGCTTTTGACCGAGGATCGGGTTTTGTAGGCTTCGTGCCATTTGTTTAGTGAATTCTTTTGATTGTAGGCCTTGAAGGCCTAATATGAATGTATAAGATAAATATTCCGGTTGACTTCGTGACCGTATATTCATCCAATGGCTTGAACCTTATCTACTCCTATTTGATTGCTTAGGAGGATCGGGTTCTCACAGGCTTGGTGCCTTTTGTTAGTGAATTCTTTTGATTTTAGGTCTTGAAGGCCTAAAATGAACGTATTTAAACAAATACATCGGTCGCTACAATCGTGTATTTTGTTAGGTAGTTCGAATCTTGTCGACTTCTATTGATCCGTATAGAAGGATCGGATTCGAACTTGAATTCACTTGTCAACCTGCGTAGCATCCCTAGGCGTCACGTGTGTACCAATAACACGCTCGCCGAGGCCCAAGCGGGTTATTTTTTATATACCCTTTTGGTGTACCTATGTGTATACAATTTACAGTGCACGTGCAGAGGTACTTTGAAAGTGCTTGTAGACGCCTTCTATCCGCTAGTATGAATGTTGCGAATCCGATGGCGTTGGATTGTAGATTGTAGACGCCTTCTGTCTGCTTGTATGAGTGTTGCAGATCCGGTGACGTTGGATTGCAGATTGTAGACGCCTTCTGTCTGCTTGTATGAGTGTTGCAGATCCGATGGCGTTGGATTGTAGATTGTAGACGCCTTCTGTCTGCTTGTATGAGTGTTGCAGATCCGGTGGCGTAGGATTTTGATGTTGACTCCCCCTTTCTCATTCACCGGGGAAGGATTTTCTGGATTTTTGAGTCAAAGACTGCTGATTTGGAAAGAACTCCTTTTAGGCTCTTTGGCGTAGTGGACTTTATATTTTCGGTGTTTGTGGGCACCAGAACTGTTTTCTTCTTATGTATAGAACTAGGAAGAGACTTTGGAACACCAGGAAGTTTGGTTCTAATTTGTTCAAACATTTCCTCCCTTTTCTGCCAGGGGGTGTCCTTTTCGTACATAGAGCCGCCCTTGTACTCAACGCACTTGTAGATCTTGGTTACCGTCGTTGTAGGTAATATTCGTACTTGTGTCCACAGTGATTCGTTGTACTTTCAATACACTGTCGTTATCCACAAGTATCCATTTGCAGGGGACCGCTGTATTCAATACGACCTCCTAAAAATGTTTATAGAAGACCCATTGCTTCTGCATCATATCCACCCTTTCACCAATCTCGGGTGGGTGGCGGCTATATTTGCTGCAAGGATAGATCTTTGACTGCTGGTCTCCAGTATTGCCATCTCAATCAACAGGCATTGTAGGGATTGTTGTAGGAATTCATGCATCAAGGTCTTACAACATACTTTGTGTTACTACTGACCGTACGAAAGTCCTTGTAGTTTGGGTTCCCTCGCGCGTGATTCAAACTTTGTTCCTTGTATGTGTTCTTGAATCCAAATTCAATTGCATTCAAACTTGAATTCATCAAATTTACAAGTCCTTGCTTAATGTCGTATAGTCCGAGTTCGAGTACGAGTTCAGAATCTTTGGTCCATCTTAACATCATTTGATTAGGCTTGATTTAGTGTTGATGCTATGTTCGTGTCGTAGTCCTTTGAGTTCAAGTGTAGGTTCAAATTGATTTGAGTTTGATTCCAATTTGATTTTATTTCATTTGATTTTGATCTTTATTAATCATTTGAGTTCAGGTTCTGGTCCACAAGTTCACTGTTCATCGTACAAGTCATCTGATCATTCAATTCAAGTTCTGTGCATTTTTGTTCAAGTACGGGTCTTCTATGTTATTGCCCAAGAAGGTCTTCGAATTGCTTAAGCCTTTGTACATTTCAGTGAAAATTTCGGCAGCACCCCAGCATATCCCCCATTTGGGGGAAAATAGGGGAGCTGAGCCTTCCCACCACACTACTCGAGCGTGTATGGTAGGTGTCCTCAGACACCGCGGCCGTAGTAATTTTCATCCCACCACACTACAAGAGCGTGTATGGGGCCTTCAGCAGTACCCGTACCAGAACAGCAGTGACGTACCAGAACAGCAGTGACTCCCCACCACGCTACAAGAGCGTGTATAGGGCTTCCCCACCTCGTCGTATGCTTCGCACCGGACTCCCTCCTACCGTGCTACAAGAGCGCGTATAGGTGGTTCCCCGGTCCGCTGCAAACGTCGAGAATGGAATTTGGAACATCATACCTTTGCGTAGCAGTCATCGGCAGTGTCGGTGTCGAGGTCGAGGTCGGGAACCGTCCCCACCACGCTACTAGAGCGTGTATAGGGCTTACCTACCTCGTCGTATGCTTCGCACCGGGCTCCCTCCTACCGTGCTACAAGAGTGCGTATAGGTGGTTTTTCGGTCCGCTGCAAACGTCGAGAACAGGGTTTAAGTTAGAATTTATACCTTGGCAACTCTGGCGGTGGCGCGTGGATCGAGGCAGGAGAAATGTTTTATTTTTTTCTTTTTTTATATTATCATATATATAAATATATTTTTAATTATAATTAATATTAATTAATTAAAACTAATTAACAAATTATTTTAATTAATTGTTTATAATTAATTATAACTAATTAATATAATTAATTAAATTTTATTAAAATTAATTAAAATTATTAATTATAATTAATTCATAATTAATTATAATTAATTAAATATTAATTAATCTTAATAAATCATAATTAATTAATAATTAATTTTATAAATTATAATTAATTAAATTACTTTAATTAAAATTAATTATAATTAATTAGATTAATTATAATAATTTTAATTAAAATTAAATCTAATTAATTAAAATAATTAATTAATTAATTAGGATTAATTAAAATAATTATAATTAAATATTTATTTAATATATAAATAATAATATTTTTTTTTTAAATCCTTTAGCACGGCGGATTAACGGGATCTGGCCGGAATAGCGTGTAAAGGGCAGAGAGTTACCTTCACTATCGGCAAGCCACTGCTCTCGACTCCGATCAAATTGTCGTAACTTTCGATTCAACAGGAAGGGAATGCCGTCGGAGGCAGCGAAGTCGACCGGCCACGGGAGAACCAAAGAAGCCATGAAAGGGAGAAAGTTAATTTCACAGCGAGCGAGCTCCCTGTGCGGCTTCCGATCAAAATGCAGTGACTTCCGATCCCGTTGGGCAGAGGTCTGCGTCGGAGAGACGGGAAGAAGCGCACGAAAGGTAGAAGGTTATCTTCACAGCCGGCGAGCTCCAATCGTGGCTTCCGATCAAAATGCAGTAACTTCCGATCCGCCTGGGAAGACGTCGAGGGAAGAGTCGAACAGCACCAGAGAAGCCGAAGTAGCGATCGAAAGGGAGAAAGTTGTCTTCAGTGCGGGCGAGCTCCCCTGTTGTTTCCGATCAAACTGTCGTAACTTCCGATCCGGCTGGGAGGAGAAAGAGCGAGAGAGGGATCGGGAGAGGAGAGCTCGGGAGAAGAGTCGACGCGAGAGAGGCCGAAGGCCTCGTTGTCTCGGGGCTTTTAACGACTCGAAATGAGTCGTGGGGAGAAATGATGCGAGGCATGGCCTCGTCGTGCAAAGAGCGGCGACGACGTGCGAGTCGTGCGAAGTGCTGCGGCTCTCAGGTACGAAATATTTTTTTTTTCTTCTTTTTTTTTGTATTAGATACGGGTCAACACTCTTCTTAATATATAGCCTTCATCACTACTCTTTGCCACTGCAATATCTGAGCTAATTCCTCCCAAAGCTTTGACCAAATAGAGGACTCTATGATGCACCAAGAAAGAGAAGACCTCCAAAATATGAAACATTCCTATCGCTTAAATGAGAAGAATTACTTAAAGTGGTCTCAACTTGTAAAGACCTACTTGAAAGAGAAATAAAAAGATGAATCACCTACTTATGATAGGAACAAATGAAGGAGATCCTCATTTTTGGGCACTGGAATAAGTGATCTTCAAGTTTACGTCATGGTTATTGAATTTCATGACTCCATAAATTAGTGTTACTCTCATGTTCCTATCTACTGCAAAGGACATAAGGGATTCTGCCAGACAAGCCTTCTCAACAGCTCGAGATGTTGCTCAAATCTTCGAAATTAAGGTCAAGATGGGAACGACAAAACAAGTAAGACCGTGACTGAATATGCCACTCTTCTTCAAGGCTTCTGACAAGAACTTGATCACTACAGATGCATAGAGGCTAAGTGTTCAGAAGATTATGCTATCCTGAAAAGCTTTATTGAGAAAGATAGAGTGTATGACTTTCTTGCTGGTTATATGCGGAGTTTGACTAGGTTAGAGTTCAGATTATTCGCTAAGAGGAGACACCTTCACTAAATAAGACCATTTCTCTCATTTGTGCTAAGGAAAGCTAAAGAGGAGTAAAGCTAGAATCAAAGGCTGTTGAAGGTTGAACAATGGTGACAACCAAAGAGGCCTTATGGAAGGAAATAGGTAAGGATTCTTCAAAATCTAAAGACAATAAAGACTCCCTTTGGTGTAGCAATTGCAAAAAATCTAGACACACAAAGGAGACCTGCTAGAAGTTATATGAAAAACCCTCAAGTAAGGAGTGGAATTAAAGAAGTGGACAAAAGGAGACATCACAAGCTAACACTACAAGTCTACAACAAGTCAGCCCAGCCCGACCCAAAAACACATTTCAGCTTCAAATATCTCAATAAAGAAAATATTGATAGGCTAAAACAACTCAATGTATCCCTTAAAAAATCACTTGCATTTTCTTCTCTTGCACTTTCAAATAAGTTTCATATATCTATTGAATTAAGTCTCTAGAAAGTATCAGAAAGGTTTATGGATCATTAACTCAGGAGCCACAAATCACTTGACATACTCCACCCATTTCATCAACTATACTCCTTACCCAAGTGATAAGAAAATCATCACTACTAATGGTTCTTTTACCACAGTAGTAGGAAAAGGAGACATACCCTTATCTCTCCTCTCACTCTCAGAAATGTGCTCCACGTACCTCAATTATTCACAAACATAATCTCCATACAAAAAGTTACTAGTGAACATAACTCTCAATTCATATTTAACCCTACCTGTTTATTTCGAACCATGGATCAAGGAAGAAGATTGAACTTGCTAAGAAAAAAGATGGGATGTACTACCTAGAAGAGCAGAACAAATCCACTATTATCAATAATAGTTATTATATGTTATCCCTATATAATATTAAATCTACTATTTGGCTTTAGCATTTTAGATTTTTAGATTGGAACATCCATCTTTTGATGTCTCAAAAAACATGTATCCAAAATTTTTTTTATAAGTTGAAAAATGAATCCTTTCATTATGAAACCTGTGAAAAGCCAAGCATAAACATGTTTCTTTCCCAAAAAAAAAAAAGATATGTCATACTCCATTCTACCTTATTCATAGTGATATCTAGAGACCCAAAAAAATCCCTAATATCTCAGGGGCCCCATCCTTCATTGAAGATAGCACTTGAGTCTGTTGGATCGTTCTCCTCAAAAATAAAACTGATGTTAGCACTATCCTCCCTAATTTTCACATCATGATCCAAAACCAATTCGACGTAAAAATAAGAAAATTTTATTCCAACAATGTCAAAGATTAATTTAACCAAATACTATCCTCATACTTTCAAAAAAATGTATCATTCATAAGTCTTCTTATGTTCACACATACAATAATATCGAGTTACAGAAAGAAAAAAAAGGCCACCTTGTTACAATCATCCGTGCACTTCTATTCCACCATAATGTACTCAAATCCTATTGGGGGAAGCCCTTCTGACTACCACATATCTCATTAACTGACTACCTTTAAAATCCTTGGGACTAAAATCACCAATGAATATTTTGTCATCTTTTTACCCTGAAGTCCGAACGCATAACTTCACACCCAAAATCTTTGGGTGCACTGCCTATATTCACATTCACAGCCAAAATAGAGGAAAATTAAATTCAATAGCACTCAAATGTATCTTTGTTGGATATTCATCCAAGAGATTATAAGTGTTATCACCCCTCCACCTAGAAAACTCTTGTATCTATTGACGTCACTTTTGACGAACAAAAACTGTATTTCACCAAATCTCATCTTCAGGGGGAGACTGAAACTAAGGAAGATAAGGAAAGTGAGCTCCCCCTACCTCGCCCCCCCCCCCCCCCCTCCCCCCGACCTTCCAACTCCATCTCAAACTGGTCCACCTAAACCTGAAACCAAAGCCAAGGAAATTGAGGACAAAGCTATTTTATGCGAATGATATCATCTTGACTGAAAATGATGAAAAAGAGAAATTGATTCTAAGAAAATATTTTGCCAAGGAATTTGAGATCAAAGAACTTGGTAGATTAAAATATTTTCTAGGAATTTAAGTGGTCCAGTCCAGCAAATGAATCTTCATTTTACAACAGAAATATGTTATTGATCTTCTTAAAAAAATAGGTAAACTAACTTGTAAACTGACACTAACACCAGTAGAACCAAATCTTAAACTAGAGGAAGCAAAAGATGATCCAAATGTAGATAAGGGAGCTTACCAGAGAGTTGTGGGGACATTATCTAACTTTCCCACACCATACTAGATATAGTCTTTCTGTAAGCATGATCAGCCAGTTCATGTAGAATCCATAGAAGAATCACATGCAAGTAGTACATAGAATATTGCACTACCTCAAGGGAATCCAGGAAGAGGATTCTCTTCATAAGAGAATGTAGAATAACCACATAAGCTTATACTCAAACAAATTACACAAAATCACCAGTACATAGAAGATCTGCTTCAGGATATTGCACATTCCTTGGAGAAAACCTAATTACATGGAGTAAGAAATAGAATGTAGTGACAAGATCTAGTGCAAAGGTAGAGTTTAGAGCTATGACCTTAAGTATATGTAAGCTACTATGGATCAAGATGATTCTAGAAGGCCTAAGGATCAAGTGGGAAGGACCCATTAAGCTACACTATGACAAGAGTCAATAACAGAATAGCTCTCAATCCAATTCAGCATGACAAGACCAAGCACATAAAAGTGGATAGATATTTCATAAAGGCGAAACTGGATAGTGGACTTATCTTTTATCATGTCTCATCAAAAGATCAGCTTACAGACATTCTTACTAAGAGACCTGATAATTTTATTTTTCTGGGACTAATTACCAAGCTGGAAATGAATAATTTGTATTTCTCAGCTTGAGGGAGAGTGTCAAATACTGTCTCAACCGTCGCTTCCTTCTTAATCTTAGGGCCAGCATGGGGATTCGTGGGAGGCTCACTTGGATCACCCCAATCTCCTTCTTCCGTATTTGGGTGGCTGATTTAGGAAGGATTATATTAGTGCAATTATACATTATTTTATAATTATTTATTTCTTTATTAAGATATCTTGTATAGATCTATAAATATGGATAATTTTGTGCAATAAAGATTAAGCCTTTTTTTTCCTCTCCAAATTTTTGACTTAAAAAATGACGTAAAGTTTTATGTGCATCAAAGAAATATTTTAACTTTTTTGAGGTGGAGCACGCCCTTATCAAGATTTTTACTCAAAAGAAAAGGTTATGGATAGGTTCACACAAGGGTATTAGCCAAGCTTTATGGTGGAGCTAGGTTATTAAATTTTATATTTACACTGTAAACTTGCAAGAAATATATAATACATCCAAACTATTAATATAAAATAAATTTATCATAAGAACAAATTTACTAACCTTAAACTTGAGGCAGTAACTCTCAAGATTTTAGAAGCAAGTCCTTTATAAGAATATTCTTCTTAATTGTCTAGAAGTTCTGACCAAATAACTTCTTCCCATATTCACTCTAATACTAGATATGATGGTGATGGGTAGCCTTTTGATGAGATTAATGGCTAACAAAAGCTATGAATTTTAGACTGATATTTAAAGAGGTGTTCTAAAGTTTATGGTGGAATAATAAGAAGCTTAAAATGGTACATTAATAAAATTTCCAAACTAGTCCAATTTGGGCTAGTTTGGAGCTAATTTTAAAGATTACTTTAGGGAGTGACTTTTATGTGGGATAAAGGGTTGAAGATGATGGTGAAATGTTAAATTAGGATGTGAACTTATGATATGAAATCGATGGTAGATTTTGATTGGGTTTAAAAGGATGTCGAAGAGTAGATAATTAGATTACATCCAAGTACTCTCTGTTGGGTTGAGTGCTATGTGAAGTTTTTATAATGATTTTAAGATTATGGTTGCTGGTCTATTGATCTTAGAGAATGCTTATAAAGTGAATGAAGAGTTTAGAGCAGGTGTTCAAGAGGAATAGCAAATAACATAAAAGAAATAAAGATAACTATCTAATCTCACCAAATAAAAGGCACATACTTGAAGTCATCAACTAAATAAAGAATATTTCTAGATAGAATTATTTTATTTTAAAAAATTAAAAATTACAATGCATATCAACCCATATTTATATGCATTATAAAACTAACTTTTGGATAGAAAAATCCAAATAAAAAAAGAGATGAAAAGAAGAGGGTTGGTGAATATTAAATAGGAGTTCAAATCAACCATTTTTAAATGCCTTATCCATAGTCATATCATGACTGACCATACAAGCTAATGAAACATAAAATATAAATTATATTTAAAATATTTAAAACAATAGTCTCTTATAGTTATAATTAGGCTTTTTCTTTGATCTTATTCTTGAGTTTTAGTCTTAGCTCTTAAAATTGAGCATTTAGCTTGAGTATCTTCATCCATATGATGTGATACATCATGTAGTGGACACCACATGCAACTTATTGCATCAAACTGGTGTTGTAAGATATTGGAAATGCTACTTAATTGAAAAACACAATGAAGAAAGCCTTGTATTTTACTAATGAAATTATTCTCAAAATGATAAGAAAATATACAAGTGGTGCAGAATTGGTGAGAGTGGGCATTAAACACTTTACTATCTTTTCTCACTTTTGCAAGTATATATAAGAAAAAAGAAAAATTTAAGGCATATGTTTTTTGCTAAGGATTAAAACAAATCTAGATTTATTGTTGACTACAAAATAAAAAAAAAATAAATGAGATTATTCTAAAGACTATATTTTGGAATAGTGTAATATATGTTTTAAAAATTACAAACCATTATTGAAAATATTGAGATCAATAGATGGTGATAAGAGGTTGACTATGGGTTATATTTATGATACAATAAACAAAGTGAATGATGCATTTAGTAATACATTTAAAGGAGATGAAAAAAGTACGCACAAGTCTTTCATGTCAATGAAGAGAGATGGAGGTGTCAACTCTGACAATCGTGGCATCAAGCTGCATGCTTTCTTAACCTAGAGTTTTTTTACAAGTATAAGTTTATAACACAATCAGATGAATAATTAATGAAAGTCTTGAATATAATTATTGGCGTGTTAATAGGAGAAAAAATAAGAGATTGAATAAAAATCATGAACTCTCCTTATATAACTATATTGGTAGTTTATTTGCAACTAAATTTATCATCAACAACAAAGATAAGAAATCTCCATGTATACAACAACAACAACAACAACATCAAGCCTTTATCCCACTACGTGGGGTCGGCTACATGAATCCTTTGTCTCCATTGTGTCCTATTAAAAGTCAAATTCTCGTTTAAATCTAATAAAGAAAGGTCATTCCTAATATTTTCTAACCAAGTCTTTTTAGGTCTACCCCTACCTTTCTTAACATAAGTCAAATCTAATACCTCTACTCTCCTAACCGGGTCATCGCAAGGCCGCCGTTTTATGTGACCAAACCATCTAAGGCGACTTTCTCTAATCTTATCTTCTGCTGGAGCTACTCCAACCTTTTCACGTATATGCTCATTTCGTATCCTATCTCTAAGGGTAAAGCCACTCATCCACCTGAGCATCCTCATCTCTGCCACACTTAACTTAGTATTATGCTTCTCTTTTAAAGGCCAACATTCGGCACCATAAAGCATTGCAGGCCTCACTACCATCTTATAGAATTTTCCCTTAAGTTTGAGGGGTACATTTCTATCACATAACAAGCCCGATGCATTCCTCCACTTCAACCATCCAACTTGAATTCTGCTGATAATATCCCCATCTATTTCACCATCACTCTGAACAATAGATCCAAGATATCTAAAACGTGTACTCTTATTAATGACTTGATCGCCCAAAGTCACAATCCCCTCACTAGGTCTATTACTACTAAAATTGCACTCCATATATTCCGTTTTAGATCTACTCAAGCGAAAACCTTTAGACTCTAAAGTTGACCTCCATAATTCAAGTTTACCTTCAACTCCCTCTCTAGTCTTATCAACAAGAAGAATATCATCAGCAAAAAGCATACACCAAGGTACATCCTCTTGCAAATGTCTAGTGAGAACATCCATGACTAAAGCAAAAAGATATGGGCTTAAGGCTGATCCTTGATGTAACCCAACCGAAATAGGGAAATACTTGGTCAATCCACCTTGTGTTTGAACACAAGTAATAGCTCCTGCATACATATCTTTAATGATTTGAATATAAGCATTATTGACTCCTTTCTTTTCAAGAACTCTCCATAGCACTTCTCTTGGAACTTTATCATATGCTTTTTCTAAATCAATAAATATCATATGTAGATCATCCTTATTTTCTCTATATTTCTCCATCAAACCTCTTAATAAATGTATGGCTTCCATAGTCGACCTACCCGGCATGAATCCAAATTGATTTTGAGAAACATTAGTATCCATGTATAATTAAATAAATCTTTTAAATAATTTTGAACTATTTTATTGATTGAAGTTATTCTTCTTGAATGTGATATTATGATTTTTATATGGCAAAGTGATGAGAAGTATGATGCATAAGCCCCAATTTTACAAAAATTGGCAACTAAAATTTTAGGATAAATTTACAATGTTGTTGGGTGTGAAAGGAACATAAGTGTCTTTAAGCAGATGAATAGTTTTATTAATTTTAAATATACTAACTGAACCATATATTTAATACCATTCATTATGAATTTTTTCGAGAAATTCATATAAAGAAGAGAAATCGTTTAGATTAAAGCGTTAAAATGAATTAATATTCATCAAATACAACTAAACTTTGAAAAGAAGATCAAATTTGAGATATGTTATTGATCTAATTAATTTGGATTTTATTGATGAAAGTTGTGAGTGGTTAATTAGGGAAATGGAGAATATTGGTGAGCAACATTATAGCAATGAAAATCTAACTTAGAGATGTATTGAAGAAACATCAGGAGAAGTAAATCGAAGATGGTTTGTAAAATCTAATGGATCAAAAAAACAAGAGGATGTTAAACCCATAATTAGGGCTAATTTATCTCAATCTGCATACACTTTTGTTCTTTAAGAAAGAGAATATGAGTTTTGACTCACAAGAAGAAGAAGAAAATTTTAAAAATTAAGAAATTCTTTTGAATGAGAATGAGATTATGTATATGAAGGTGAAAATAATGACTAATGAATTTTCTTTAGGTTTCTTTATGAAACTTAAGACTATCAACATTTAAATTTAGCTTTTTACTATGTAGGCTTATTTGAGAAAAAATTACGTAAATTTTGATATACACTTTTATGGTTCTCATCTCTTTTGCGTTTACTTTATGTCTTATTGTTGACCTGCTGAATGAAACAAAAAAAAAATCAAAATAAAATCTTACCTACTCTGCCGAAGCACGTCGCACGACCTCCTCCCACGTCGCTGCTCTTCCCGCGACTTGCTCTCACGTCGCTGGCACGCCGAGGTCGTATCTCCCCACGTCGCTGGCAGGACGCGCTTGCGTCATTAAAAGGAGCGAAGGGACGAGGCCTTCGGCCTCTGGCTGCCTCTCCGATCCCAAGCTCTCCGAAGCTCTCTCACTCTCTCCCCTCCGATCGCTGCATCGGCCTCATCGTAGCCGATCGACTTCGCTCCTTCGACTGACTCTCCCTTCTTGTCCGGTCGAAAGAAGGCAACGGGAGCTCGCTGGAAGGAAGTTACGACATTTTGATCGGAGCCAACAACAGGAGTCGCTCACAGTGGAAGGTAACTTTCTCCCTTTTCACTTGCTCGCTCAGCCAAATCCCATAAATCCACCGAACTGAGGATTCAGTATATACGGGATTTAAGCGGTAAATCCTTAATCCGGGATTTACCCATCGGTGGGATTTAACGCGTGGACCGAAACCGTTGGCTGGATTTAGCCTAAATCCGGCCAAATCCTGTAAATCCGACCGAACAAGGAAAAGGGGGGTTTAATTGATTGTAATTAATTATTTTAATTATTATTTAATTATAATTATAATTAATGTGTTAATTATGAATAATTTATAGTTAATGATTAATTATTAATCATAATTATTTGATTACCTATAATTAATCTCGATTAATTATAATTAGTTTATTAGTTATAATAAATTTATAATTAATCATTAATTATTAATTATAATTATTTAATTATTATTATAATTAATGCTAATTACAATAAAACATAGAAAAAAAGCGTGTGCTCTTCCTGCGTCGGCCCACAAGCCTCCACCGCCGGCCCCGAATGTATAATTTCTAAACTCAGATTTTCGTTCCCGACGCTTGCAATGCGGCGAACAACCACTTATGCACGCTAGTAGGAGGGAATTCGTTGCGATGCTTGTGACAGGGCGCATAATCACAAAACCTCATTTTCGGCGTTAGCAACGCACCGGAAAACCAACTCATGCATGCTTTTCTCTAGCGTGGTGGGGAGGAAACCCGGTGCGATGCCTATGGCAAGAAGGGGTCAAATATAAAATTGCTCATTTTCAAACCAGTGCCCAAAGACCCATACACGCCTTTCTCTGGCGTGCTGGGGGAACAAAGATTTTACGGCCACGGTGTCCTCGAAAGAGGGCACCTACCATGCACGCTTTTCTCTAGCGTGGCGGGAGGCCCAATTTTCCATAGTTTTCCCCTAAACGAGGGAGACGCCGGAGGCTGCCGAAATTTCGGATGAAACATTATTCTACTCGGACCTATTCTGAACTCAAAAAGAACAAAAGATGGACTCCAATGAACAATAACTTGTGGACTTTTGAACTTGATTGAACGCAAGCAGAGGATCAGAACAAAAGTCAAATGATTAATAAAGATCAAATTCAAAAGAAATGAAATCAAACTGGAACCAAATTCAAATCAATTTGAACACATAATTGAACTTACAAGGACTCCATAAGACTTTGAACAAAATGTGAGCATTCAATTGAACTCAAAGGACTGCAGGGGACTTGAACATGACTAGAACATCAAACAAAGACTTTGATTTGGATTGGATCCGGATCCGAACAAAGCACTTAAACTCGCACTTGAACTCGTGCTATACAACATTAAGTGGGAGTTAAAGACTCGATGAACTCGAGTCTAAATGAGACTTAACTCGGACTCAAACATACGCAAAGAACAAAACTTGGATCATACACGAGGAAACTCAAACTACAAGAGCATTCGTACAGTCAAAAGTGACTCAAAGTACGTTACAAGACCTCGATGCATGAATTCCTACAACAATCCCTACAAATGCCTGTTGATTGAGATGGCAATACTGGAGACCAGCAATCAAAGACCCGTCCTCTACAAACAAATACAATCATCAAACCCACCTAAGATTGGTGAAAGGTGGATGTGATGCAAGGACAATAATTCTCCTACGAATATTTTCAGGAGGTCGTAGTGAATATAACGATTCCCTGCCAACGAACACTTGTGGATAACAACAGTGGATATGTCATAGGTACAACGAACCACTGTGGTCACAAGTATAGATATCAAACCCACCTGAGATTAGTGAAAGGTGGATGTGATACAAGGAAAATGGTTCTCCTACGAATATTTTCAGGAAGTCGTAGTGAATACAACGATTCTCTGCCAACGAATACTTGTGGATAATAACAGTGGATATGTCATAGGTACAACGAACCACTGTGGGCACAAGTATAGACATCAAACCCACCTGAGATTGGTGAAAGGTGGATATGATATGGATGTAAAGGACTCTCCTACGAATACTCTTAGGAGCTCGTAGTGGATACAACGGGTCCCCGTAAATATATACAAGTCGCTTGTGGATAACAACAATGGGTATATCGTAGGTACAGCAAGCCACTGTGGGCACAAGTATTGATATCACCTACGACATTGGTGGTCAAGATCTTCAAGTATTTCGGGTACAAGGGCGACTCGATGTACAAAAAGTACACTCCTTGGCAGAATCGAAAAGGAAGTTTGAACAAATTAGAACCAAACTTCCTAGTGTTCCAAAGTCTCTTCTTAGTTCTATACTTAAGAAGAAAATAGCTCTGGTGCCCACAAACTCCGGAAATAAAAAGTCTACTACACCGAAGATCCTAAAAGGAGTTCTCCCCAAATCAGCAGTCATTTACCCCAAAGTTCAAAAAGACCCTCCCCGGTGATTGAGAAAGGGGAGTCAATATCAAAATGAGGAAATGCCTCATGACATCCAAATGACAACGACACCGAATCTGCAACATCTATGCAAGCAGACAGAAGGCGTCCATAATCTTCAACGCCACGCCACCGAATCTGCAATATCTATACAAGCAGACAAAAGGCGTCTACAAACTTCAACGCCACGCCACCGGATCTGCAACACTTATACAAGTAGACAGAAGGCATCTACAATCTACAACATACCGCCTCCGAATCCGCGACACTCGCATTAGCGGACATAAGGCATGTCTAAGTTCTTCAGTGAAAAGTTGTGTGCATCCAAACGATGGCTATATGCACAAATACAATTATTTCAAAGTATCCCTGCACGTGCATTATAAATTGTATATACATATGTACACTAAAGGGGAAAGTACAATCTCGACCCGCATGGGCCCCGACGAGCGTGTTATTGATACATACGTGACGCCTAGGGATGCTGCGCGGGTCAGTAAGTGAATTCAGGTTCAAACCTGATCCTTCTATACGGATCAATAGAAGTCGACAGAGTTCGAACCTTCAAACAAATACATGGTTGTGGGATCGATGTATTTGTTTCAATACATTCATATTAGGCCTTCAAGGCCTACAATCAAAAGAATTCACTAAACAAAAAGCACGAGGCCTACGAAACCCAATCCTCCTAAGCAGATAAATAGGAGTAGACAGGGTTCAAACTCTCGAATAAATATGCGGTCATGAATTTAATCAGAATATTTATTTTATACATTCATATTAAGCCTTCAAGGCCTATAATCAAAAGAATTCACTAACAAAGGCATGAAGCCTACGAAACCCGATCCTCATAAACAGATAAATAGGAGTAGACAGGGTTCAAACTCTCAGATAAATATGCGATCATAAATTTGACCGGAATATTTATTTTATACATTTATATTAGGCTTTCAAGGCCGTTAACAAAGAAAATCCACAAATAAAGGCACAAAGCCTACGATAAACCCGATCCTCGGTCAACAGCTCAGACGAGTTGACAATGTTCAATCAAATAAAGGGAAATGACCCCAAGCACCCCGATGATGGCCGTGTTGATTGCTTATCTCAACCGGAGGGTTTATAAACATTTTCAAATGACTCACAAATATCCAAATGTCTTCCAAACTCCACCCACAATGCCAAAATCCAACAAATTCCAAAGTCCAAGATATTTAAAATTTGAAATAAATCCATCAATCACTCATAGCAAAATTCATTCACCCTCCGCAACAGTCTGTCGAGGTGGACAAATCCAAATATAACTTCAACTCACAAAGAGCTAATGCCTAGTCGAAAATATCATTATGATACATTATCAAACAACCTTCCTACCAATAAGGACGTGGTACGTGTCCTCTAACCGGCGGTCTGCCGCCAAATGGCACCACAGGATAAACGGTTATGACGACCCGGGGCCCTCTGAACCGAGTGGTTTTGCCGCTAAATGGCACCACGCAATACCGATTATGGTCAGAGCCAATACACTCCTTATTGGCATCAAATCCTTGATATATGAATCAATAGAATATGATTGATAGGGCACAAAGCCCTCTGTTAGCTAAGGTGGATTCAAATTTGTCCCCTTAGACAAATATTCAACCCAGATCTACAAGGTCCCCTTGGACGAAGCAACCCATGGCTGCCGACAATGATCCTTCTGTTAGGTTGGGTCGACTACCTCCTCTGACTAAGTAGACCAGAGACCATGATGCTCCGGGATGACGGAACCATGGGATCTTAATCGGGTCCATCATCCATTTCCCCACCATCCGCTTTAAATGCAAGTTGATGAAATTTCTATTTTAAATATCAAATCATCCAAACCCTTCAAATTCTCCAACCATTTCAAATATCCATTGCTGCTACTATAGCCAGATAACACGTATTTATACGTATATGATTGACGACTAGCCTTAATTGAAAGTTCTCTCTCATTATCGGGAGGGGTAATGATGCAATCAAAAATTTGGGGAAGGACCCAAATTTTTTATCACAAAAAAGAAATACTCTTTCTAGGATGATAGAAAGACATAAAATACTTAAAAGAACATAAATACTATAAAACACAACTTTATATAATAAAATGAGACTTACAAACTTTTGACTCAAATGACACTTACAATTTGGACGCTTACAAACTTTGACACCAACAAAATGACTTAAAAAAAAAAGACTACCCAAGCAAAGAACTTGCTCTGATACCAAATTGATGCAATCAAAAATTTGGGAAAGGGACCCAAATTTTTGATCACAAAAAGAAACTCTCTAAAATACCCAAAAGGATACAAAATACGACAATTGAACCAAAACAACTTTACTTTAATAAAATAAAAGACTTACAACTCTTAAAATTAAAACGACTTACAAACAAAGACTCTTACAAACTTGACTCAAACAAGACACCCTAAACTTGCTTTCCAAAAGAAGAAGGATACAGGTGGGGTGTAAACTTGCGGAGAGAAGAAAGAGATTAGAAGTCGAGACGAAGGTTGGAAAGAGCCCGCAGGATTTCCGAAGTAGGAGAAGAAGTGGAACAAAGCTCTCAAGCTTTTTCCAAGAAAAACCTCTCAGGTTTTTGTCCAAAAATAACTCTCATCATCCTCTCTTTACTACTTGACGACTAAAACAAATTTGACAACCTAAAATTTGACGACCAAATCCTAGGACTTCCTAAACTTGCTCTGATACCAAATTGATGCAATCAAAAATTTGGGGAAGGACCCAAATTTTTTATCACAAAAAAGAAATACTCTTTCTAGGATGATAGAAAGACATAAAATACTTAAAAGAACATAAATACTATAAAACACAACTTTATATAATAAAATGAGACTTACAAACTTTTGACTCAAATGACACTTACAATTTGGACGCTTACAAACTTTGACACCAACAAAATTTTAGGGATAAAGGGTTTTCTTTGAGCCTGTACTCAGTTGGTCAAATTTTAAAGATAGGAACATCATCAGACTTGCGCCTATAGGAAACCAAAACTCAGATCATAAAGTTCTCACAAAATGAGGGCGAAATCTCTGGGTAGTGTCTTATCTACAAACTCATCTGCCTTCCAAAATTTACCCCGGAACTTATTCCGTTAAAACTCCCTCGCCGAATAAAAAAAAAAGCGAGCAGAGAGGTCGGGGCCGAATTTTCGGAGCCCACACTTATCATACTTGCCCCTATTGAGCAGTCTTTTTTCTTAACATTCACAACTCAAACTCATCAATAAAAGGGGCGATCATAATGTTAAACTAGAGTATGAATTATTTTTTATAAGAAGCCTTATAGTTGTGATTCTCATCTATCAACATGGGGGAAATGACATTAAAGATGCCATCAAATCTTTCATTTTTTCCCCCATGAGCTTCCACTATACTAAATAGGATGTTAATGAGCTTCTGCCTTAGGAATTGTGTTGTGAAAAGTTAAACGCAATTGAAATATAAGATATGAGTTGGGACAGATGACAATAAATGGGTAAAGCATATGTTCACATATGATATGAGTTGGGACAGATGACAATATTTATATATGTCACCAACGTCTAGAGATACCAAGTTGCAAGAGACACATACTTGTTTATGGCCATTGTGCAAGCCATTCCATCCTTCCTATTACCCTTGCAAACGCCGTAGTCTGATGATGTTCCTATCTTTAAAATTTGACCAACTGAGTACAGGCTCAAAGAAAACCCTTGCCCCTGGACAAAGCAGTGCAAAAGCAGACAACTCAATATACATAGCAGCCCGTAAAGCACTTTTGCTAATGGAATAGAAGACTTACAGCATCATCCTTGCGTACATTGGAGTTGAAAAGTGCAAACACAGCCCCCACCCTCTCAGCAGAGTTCATCTTGTAGGCATCACCAAACAAGAAAACTGAGACATTTGTCTCATCCAAACACCCCATTTTCCATATACAGTAGTTCTTCCCAGTAGAGCTCACTTTTGCCTCTCCCTTCTCTGTCAACACTCCTACTGTTGCCCAGCTACCAGAAAGAGTGTCTCCGGACAATAAATTCCTGGGAACATTCAGCAAATGAAGTCTCATCAAGCGTGTTGTTTATGAAGCTTGTTGCAAGATTAAAGAACAGGTGTCGGGCAATAAATATACGGATCTCTATGAACATCTAAAATATACTAAGTTGGGGCAGCGCACCTAATGACTGACATCCGAACAAATCGCACATCAGAGAAGCGATTGCTCAGCTCAACAGAAGATACCAACTGGTTCCTGTTAGTAAATAAATAAATAAGCAAATGTATGGCAAAACCCAACCAGACGGCTCCGAATTTAGCATCTCTCAAAACTTAGATTTTTGAGGTACATTAAAAATAATAAATTGATTTCCTATAGTTTGAATCAAATTTAACCGAGTCATCGCCCAGCTTAGACCTGGATAGTAACAATCTAGCAAGTCTACAACCAAATCTAATTCAAGCAGGATGAGATTGAATGATAGCCAGTGTCCCAACAGCTCAAGCTCGGGTCATTCAAAACCTTACCTACCCATGAATTAAAATTACTCCAACTCACCGAATTTTGATACCAGAAAACCTTTCAATCTCCACCTCCCCACTCTTCTTCTCAGATTTCTTCCGAGAATGGAGGACCTTCGAAACAGGTGGCTCGGTATCGAGGTAATCTTTAACGGCATCCCGGAAGACTGACATGTCGCTGGCCCTGGGCCTCTTCGGTGAACCATCATCAGATAAATATCCTGCAAATACGAAAGGAGAAAGGAGCAAAGGGATGGTCCCAGTTCTGTTTCTTGATTTGTTACGTCGAAAAAATAGGAGAACGAAAAGGAAAGATACCGGAGAAGCGGGAATAGGAGGAAGAAGGAGATCCGGGAGGGGTTTCAGGTACTTTGTCTCCTCCAAGGGAGAGGAGGAGGTCAAGGTCATCGCTGGCGGCGGGCATGATACCGGCGATGCCGTAGGGAGGCAGAGGGCGGCGCTTGGTTTGTCCGCACTTATTTAACTAAGACCGATGCGGTGTTCGGGTGCTCTGGCGGGGCATGATAAGAAGAGATTTATTAGAAACATGTACGGTGAAGATTTGAAGAGGATATGTGGCATGAATGGCCGGCCATTCGTGTAGTTTTATTAAAATGTACGGCATGGGCAAGGGAAGGAAGCGCGGGCTATGCAACTCGTGGAGGTTTTGCGGTACTTTCTTGGCGGGAAGGTCTCATTTCGACCATTTAGTTTAGTGCCTTACTGCATCGACTACAGCCTCAGATTCTTTTGGTTAGAGAATTGAGATTTCTAACCATAAGTCAATATTAAATTTTTTTAAAAATATTTCATTCTTTAAAAAGCAGTTTTATAAAAATATCACAGGCAAACAACAACTTAAAATTAATTTAATCATAGAAAAAATTAAGTCATCTCAAATGAGACCTGATTTGATAATGTTAACTGAATTTGATATAAGCCTTTTGAAATTAAACTTGATATTTTGAAAATTTTATTTTGATTGTTTAAGTCAATCATTAAAAGATATTAATATTAATGTTAAATTATATATTTTTTTAATTCAGTCATAATTATGAATTTCAATAAATAAAATAATCAAATGGTGAAAAACAACCTCATATTTTAGTTATTTGTTTCATTTGCAAATTATCAAATGTGCCTGAAAAAAATTTTAATTCAATTAAGTTTGGCTTAATACTCAATGTTGTGTCCTAAAATATTTGCAGGGGAAGTGAGAGAATTTAACATCTTAATTTTATATGAAAATTTAACTCACAAAGAAAAATAAGAGATGCAAAAATTTTTACATAGAAAATTCGGAAAGGTAAAAATCATATGGCCTAACCTAGCTAAAATAGTTCCACTATGTTAGTATTGTTTATAAAAATTTGTCTAACCCAATTTAGAGATGATAATTATGACAATAAAATAAGTAGATGATTTGTCATCCTGTGAGGGGAGTGGAAAATTTCATTAAGGTGGTTAATGATGGGAGATATTCCAACCATTGTTGCAGAATGGAAGTGATTTGACAATAGAGGTCAGGCAATGATAGACTAATAATAGTAGTTGCATAATGACGACCCGACAAGGAGGTTCAGTAATAGTGGTGCGACAATAGAGATCTAGTAGCAGTGGTATAATGGTAGTGGTCTAATGATGATGATCCAAGGGTGATAACTAGTCAACAGGTGGTTGAGTGGTGTTGATATAATAGAGGTTGTCAAGTAGTAATGATTATGCTAGTCTAATGATAGTGGTCAAGCTATGGCAATCAAGTGGCAGTGGTGGTTGCCTAAAAACTATGGTTCAGCGGCAGCATTTTAACAATGGTGGTCTCGTAGTGATCCAATGATGGTTTGATAATAGCAGTTCGACGATGGCAGTTTGACATTAGTTGGATTTTGTTGATTTGACATTGGTGGACAGGTACTAATAACCCAACAATGGTAGTTGGGATGGATGTGGTCCGATGAATGTAGTTGAGTTATGGTGATTCGACAACAATGATCAGATAGTGATGGTCCATCGACTATGGTTGGACAATAGTTGTTGGGCAGCAAAAATCAAACAACAGTTGTTAGGCGAGGATGATATGATGGTGAAGGTTGGGTCGCTATGGTCTAATGATGGTGGATGAGAGGTGGCAACCTGCTAATAGAGTCCAAGCAATGGCGATATAATGAGGAGGTCAATAAGAGTTTTTGTAATCCTTAAACCTTTAATCTCACTTCAAAATATAGAGAGGATAGTCAATTTATAACTTTTTATAAAGATACTCTTTGTAATTATACCCAAATTTTAAAACTCACCATCAGATAGCCCATAATGATTCACTTAATCATAGACCATTCTTTCAAAAAACTAAGTTTCTTAATGATGTTAAAACTAAGTGATCATGAGCTTATTAGATTTGTCGCATTAAGATTTTTAATTTGATTGTAAGAATAAAATATTTTGAGATAATTCAATATTATATATAATAATATGAAGTTTTAACTATGCTTTTAAGTGCTTAATATGGACTCATTTGGACTCAGATCCAATCACTTTTGGTGTTGATGGGTTCTTCTTGTTTAGACATTTAATTTTACTAAATGTTTGCTTTAGTTAGGGTTTAGATGATCCTAAATTTAATTATTGACATTTCCAATTATAATACATATTAAGATTCATGCTTGATTAACTAAAAAAATTTGTAGGCACACTAATTTCCCCTTATTTTTAGACATCAGAACTTGTGTCATCAAAAAATAGATTGACTTTAAAATCTATTTTTTGTCGTAAAACAAATATGTACCATGAGAGGCTAGTTATGAGTTAATCTTTCAGGGTATGGTCATCGTGGGGGTTAAAAGAGGGCGAGGGACCCGCCTCTCGAGGTTTCAAAGGTGAAGCCCACAAAAGGCATCCAGTATATGCAATTGCTATTGCTACTTTGATTCTTGAAAATGTAATAATGTAAAATTTTAATTTCAAACAATTACAAGGTGTGATCACTTCCTAAAAATGATAAAAAGCCTCTCCTCAAGCCATGAAATAAATACATTGCCCTAAATTGTAATTTCATTATTCCTCAAAATTGATGTATAAATCAAAGCAAAAAAAAATTAAAAACAATCACTAAAAATTGCTCAAAATCGATTTTAGATGCTTCATTGGGCTCTAAATGCTTAAATTATGTTTGAAACATAAAAAAGATGACCATGAAAATGAAAGTTCGAAGATGGACTACCCAAGGCAAGTCAAGAGGGTGAGGACGGGGGGAGGGGGTGAATTGATATTTAAAATTTTTATCTTAAAAGTTTCTTTTGAAATCTCAAAACCAATTACACAAACTTTAGTGGAAAAATTTTATAAAATAAATATTTTTGCTCTTTTAGATTTTTGTAGAAAAATAAATAGGAATATATATTTTATTTTAAAATTTTCAATAATATTCAAAATAAAATAAAGCTCACCAATCTCAACAAATACTTGCAAGAATATAACATGCAAGGAAAATTAAAATAAAGGAAAATAAAATGCGAAAAAAAAAAGTAGAACGAGCACACCATTTTTTTTTCACTTGTTCAGTCAAACATTGACCTACGTCTAAACCCCAAAGTCCTTATTTTTTGGTATTGCACTAAACATTTTAGTGACTCTCATTTAACTCTCACAATAAGGTGGAGAAGCTCTTCCAAAAACTCTTCCACTAACTTGCTACTATAGAGTACCAAAATCTTTTCCACCCTCTTGGAGAGGTAGAGAACTTGGATTTTTTCCCCTCCTAGTGAGGTAAAGAACATAGAATCCTTTTCACTCTCCTAGTTAGGCAGAGAACCTAGAATCCTTTTCACCCTCCTAGTTAGATAGAGAACCTGATGATCTTCATCCTTGAAGACTTTCATCCCAATGCAACCTAAAAGATTAATCAAGACACATGGAGGTATCGTAGAATATGATATATAAAATATCAATTAATCCTGATATGATTGCCTAATTATAGGATTATATTAGAAAATATTTAATGACATCATACATTATGATGGGAATCATGCAACCAATTAGTTCAGAATTTGAATTTTAAAATACTGCCTAATTTATGATTGGCAGTAGATTTTTGAGTTCAACCAATCATCTTGTATGATTTGAATCGTATTGTACTATTAGTATAAATTTAGATTATCTTAATTAAATATTTAATTAATCCTTAATTTACTCAGATCATATAGTACAATTTAGATCGTACTGGATGATGTTCATAAAAATTAAAACACATAATTTTTCTCCCCAGTGTATGTGTGCATGTCTGCATGATTACTAAGCTTGCATACACTATTTATAAGACCATTAACTCAAGAAATATATAAAATAAATAAATCAAAATATAAACTCTTACAAAAGCATCAAACTTGTTCTATACCCAGTCTTTAGTATATCCTTTTGCATGGTGTACGATGTACCTAAAATGTTAATGTGTATAAAATAAATATCCAATAATAATATTAGAAGAAATTAAGCAAAAAACTAATATTATCTTTTATCATGAAAATCATATGCTCGGGATCCTAGATGCAACAACCTCCCACTTTTTAATGATGGTAAATATTATTAATTAAATTTTCATGTTAATTTTATTGTCTCCTAATCTCCCCCTTACTAATTGAGTTCTTATAAAAATAGGGAGATTTTTTTTTTAAAATTTTAAATAAATAAAACACAATAAGCACAAGGGCAATATATATAAAAAAAATTGAACTAGGCATAGTTAAGATATATTTTATTAATATTCTACTCCCCTTTTGCATCACCAAAAAGGTGAACATAAATAAAATCAGCCTTATAAAGATAAAATATAGCAAAAGGCAAGCAACATAAAAAGATAACTACCACACAACACATTTCACTCAGATGTAGGAAGGACCCTGATTAGGTGGTGGTGGTGGCTAAAAATACTAGTGAAGGGTAGAAAATTGGTCACTAAACCAGGCTCGATCTACCTCATGTTGATGTTGGATCTGCTAGTGGTGTTGCTGGAGAAAGTCATGCTGTTGTTAATATAACTGCTAGATCTCTTGGTGTTGTTATTAATGTAGCTCATGCTGTATTTGGAAATGTTCATGTTGTTGATGTAACCACTCCTAGTGTTAAGTAGTCTCCTGATATTAGGTAACTAATTGCAACTCTAGGTGGTCAAGATGCTCCATTATTGAATCATAGTCCCATGAGTGGTGAGTAGGAGCCAGTGCTGGGATTGGTACTGGAAATCCCTCTACCTTATTTGGCTTAGGATCCACCATGTAATGACTATGGTGATGTCTATCACTATGGATTATGTGAGAAGAGCTATTGGAATAAAAGACTAGGAGGTGATCAGGTGGTGCAGGATATTATAGGTTATACTTTAATTCCATGATAATTGTTTTGAGGTGTCCTAGTGTTCAATTTTGCTTGTGTTTATTCTTGGGATTTCTAATACTTATCAAGTTTTCAGTGTAGTAGATAATCAGTTATGCTGCATTGAAGTTAATTTCAAATATAATGAAATATGTGACGGGGGATAAAAGGGGTGTAATGTTGACCCTAATACCTAATTTAGAAATGATTATGTTTCGAAGGATATGTTGAATTATACGTGCATCTTGAATAAGGGTGCATATTAAATGAGTGTGAATATTCAGTAGAGTATCTCTGAGGGTAATATTTTCTTGTGTCCAATCATTGTCAAGAAGAAATGTTATGGTGTGAGCTTTGAGGCCAGTTGTAGAAAGATGTAGGATTTGATCAAAATCTTTATATATAATCTCTACATGTCTTCCACAAACAAAAGATTAAAGTGTTGTTCCATCACCATTAACTCTAAGGCTAGCGAAGAACTCAAAGAGCAATTTAGAATAAATAGGGAAGGCTAAGGTCCAAATAAATTAGAGCGTGGTGCTAGCAAAGAGATTCAATACTTGGAAGTTAAGAACTTCATGATTGATAACATTGGATGGAGTTATCCCTACAACCTTATACTTGTGATAGGCTTCTTCGTCAGAAGCTTCATGAAATCAAAGATTTATAGGTTGTATAAAAGAGCTACCTACGATAGCCCTGGAATGCTTTCCTCTAGCTATTTGAAAAGAAGGACTAAAGTGAAGATGTGAAGATTGAGAAGGATGAAAGGTGTGATTGAAAAACTTGTATCCCTTCTCCTTAAATAGATTTTAGCCAGATCGTACATTACGATATGGATCATACAATATAATCAAAAGAAGTTAATTTGTCTAGTACGCTTAGTTAAAAATTTTAGTCAAATTATATAGTATGATCAAAATTGTAATGGATGATCTTTGTTAAATTGATCATCCCGAGGAGTCAGCATGTACAATCTTTGACTTATCAATTATACTATACAAACAAATTTTTATACAATATGATAGGTTATTAAATATCATACTGAATGAATTGAATTTGTCCAGTAGTATGTGCCAAATATATCGTCCAGTATGAAGTAGGTATTTGTACGGAACGATCACCATTAATTAATTTAATCAGAGTTGTTGGGTGTACTATACACTGGTGATGTGAAGATTTGTTAAGATTGTATAATATGATGTGAATCATATAGTATGATGTGAGCAAATATTGATTTTTGTGTTGATCAAGGAAACTGGCATTGGTGAACTTTACAAATAATCACACATACAATCAAAGTCACGAACATAAATAATCAGATACAAACAATCAACAAAGGAAATAAATGACATAAGCAAATAACCACATATTGATTACTTATATATTCTTATCCCATTATCCTTAAGAATTGATATCAATAACACCTAGTATAGTCCTAAGTATATTGAACATATGTCAGCTCACCCATCATACTCATCTCAGCCTCTCTACTCATAGTTCTTAAAACATTATTACATAGATGTTCATTTGTTGATCAAAATAATATATCATCCACATATATTTTAACAATGAGTGAATCATCTCCAATTTTTTTCAGGAATATGGTGGTGTTTACACTACCCTTCACAAAAGATCTATCTAGGAGAAATGTGATAAGCCTTTCATACCATATGTTAGGTGCTTGCTTCAACCAATATAAGGTCTTTTTCAGTTTATGCATATGGTTAGGAAAAGACAAATTTTCAAATCTAGAGGGTTGATCTACATATACATCTTCTTTAATAAGTCCACTTAGAAAGACACTTTTAACATCCATATGATATAATTTGAAGCCTCTAAAACATGTAAAAGATAAAATAACTATAATAACTTTTAGTCTTCCTACAAGAGAAAATGTCTCCTCAAAATGAATACCTTTAAATTGATTGTATCCCTTAGCCACTAGCCTATCCATATTTCTAACCACTACTCCAAAAACATTCATCTTATTTTTGAATACCCACTTGGTACCTATTATACTCTGGTCCTTAAGTCTGCTAAACAACTCCTACACATCATTCCTAATAATCAAGTTTAACTCTTCTTGCATAGCTAGGATCCAAAATTCATCAAATAAGGCTTGATTTATATTTATGGATTCTACCATATATATGAATGTAAAGTGAATAAACTCCTTTCTAAGTCCACGCTTAGTTCAAAATCCTACAGAATGATCTCCTAAGATGAGCTCCGTAGGGTGATTAGATGAGTATCTCCATTCTCTAGGCAATGGCTCCTGAGGTTCTTCTCTATCACCTAGGTCAATAGACTATACTCCCTGAGTAACCTCTACTTCTTTACCTTCTTCTAACCCAGATTCAACTGCTTTATCAGATTCATTAAATACAATATGGGTGGACTCCTCTACAATTAAGGTTAACTTATTAAAGATTATAAAGGCTTTACTTGTAGATGGATAGCCTAAGAAGACTCCATCATTAGACATATGGTCAAACTTTACTATACGAGATTTACCATTGATGAGAATAAAACATTTACACCCAATGACATGCAAATGAGAAAGATTAGGTATCCTACCCTTAAGCAACTCATAAGGTATCTTATTTAATTTTGATCTAACATTCACCCTATTTAAAATATAACAAGTAGTATTCATTGCTTCTGCACAAAAATATCTAGGGAGAGAGTATTCAACTACCATATCCCAAGCAGCTTCTACTGAAGTTTTATTTTTTCCTTTCAGCTATCTCATTCTACTAAGGGGTCCTAAGGATAGAAAAATTATGATCAATTCCTAGCTTCTTATAGAAAGATCCAAACTTATTATTCTATAATTCTCCACAATGATCAGTATAAATATTGAATATCTCACTTCCTAATTTTCTTTGAATCTATATAAAGAATGTCTTAAATTTCTCAAATATTCACTTTTATGAGATATGAATCTAACGCAAGTGAATCTAGAGTAATAATTAATAATCACATACCCAAAGATTTTCTAACCTAAGTCGGCTATACTAATAAGTCCAAATAAGTCCATATGAAAGAGTTCTAGTGGTCTAGAGGTTATGATGTCCTTGATGGAATGAAATGGCGATTTGAATTATTTTTCTAAATGACAAGCATCACATAGCTGGTCCTTAGAGAAATCTAACTTGGATGCACCTTTAATTAGGTCTTTCTAAGTTATCTTCCTAAGGGTTTTTATGCTTGCATGAAATAGCTAACTATGTCATAACCACGATTCATCAATAACACTTTTGAGACATAAGATATTTGAGCTATCAATAAAAATAGAATCAAGCATGTAAATATTATTCATTCTTTTTTCTTTTAAAATAATTTTTCCATTCAAACTAATTATGTATTTAGTAGATAAAAATTTTATATTAGTGCCCTTATCATATAGTTGACTAATGCTAAGTTGATTATGTTTTAATCCATCAACTAATAAAACATTTTTTTAACAAATTTTTTTTAAGTTACCAATCATAGCTAAACCCACCACTTACCTTGTGGTGTTTTCTCCCAATGTTACCTGGCCTTGCCTCCAACATAATGAATTGCTTCAAATATCTAATTATGCGATGTGAACACTCACTATCTAGATACCACATGCCCTCATTTGGCCTTTTGTAAGAACATCCCTTCAAAGTTTTCAATACATGTCGTGCTGTAGGTAGTGTTTATTATGTTAGTATAGGTGGTGGTTTATTGTTTTGAAATGCATGAAGTTTTACTTTCAAAAACTCATTTGCACTCTTATAGCTTTCAATCTCAAGTTTCAATGACTACTCACTAAGGACTAGTTCATTTGTAAGTGTTTCTAATTCCTTAAATTCATCCTCTAGCTCAAAATGCTCGATTTTTAAGGATTCATGAGATTTATTTAATTCAAGATGCGTCTTATTTAGTTCATCGTATTCATCAAGTAAAGAAATATACTCTGTATCTAATGTAATGTGTTCAGTTCTAAGACTATCATGCTCCTTTTTTAATTAAAAAAAAAGGATTTAGTATTGCATGTCATTTCTTGTACTTCTTATATGATTCATATAATTGTTTTTAGAAATAACAAATAAATCATTATAGGTAAGTTCACATACCTCTTCCTTGTTGAATTTAATAATAGAACTATCAGCCATTAAATACATATTTGTTATCTCCTCCTCAAGTTCTTATTTTGAAGAGTCTGAAGTTGAATATGCCCATCATGCCTTATGTGGCCTTTGCTTCCCCTTTTTGAGACTTGTCTTTTATTGACCCTTTTCCTTGGTAGGGTAAGTTTTCAGGTTGTGGCAATCAGATCTTAGGTGTCCTGGCTTCCTACATTCAAAATAGATAATGTCATAGAAAACTTATATAGTTATACATGATTTACCTTTATTTTAGTGTTGATGAAATCTTTACTTTTTTTCTTTAGAAAGCTTTTGAATTTACTAGTCATTAATTCTATATCCTAATCTTCATTAATTACATAATCATTCCTATCATAGTCATTGGCCTTTAATACTACTATATTCTTCTTCATCCCATCACCCACATTAAGTAATCTTTGACTCACCCTTTGTAGGGGTGTCAAAAATTGACACAAAAATCTGACCCGGACCCGACCAAGAAAAATTTGGATTTGGGTCAAACCATTCATTAAATGGGTCAAGTTTAAATTTTTGACCCATTTTAAAAAAAAAGGTCAAATTCAGGTTGACCCAAAACCCCATGGGTCAAGTCAAATTGACCCATTTGTAATCTCGTGTGACTTCTCTTATCACTAGATCGCTTTAATCATCATTGGCTCACTATATCTCATTGCTTAGAGTTATGTCACCACTGTCAACCTGCCGCTATCTCGACCGAGCTACCACTATAGGCCTGCCACTATCTCTCCCGTGCTGTTGCTGCCATTGAATCTAGCGGTAACACGAAAAGCCAAAGACTGCCACTGTCATCCTACCTTCAAGATGCCATTGTTTTTGTTGTGTTTCCTGTGCGATGGGTTACCATTATTGTCATCCCACCTGAGATGATGCTGCTGCCAGAGCTAAAGATTGCCATCATCCCTCCCTCGCAGGTTGGGTCAGGTCAACACTTTAACCCGCATGGTTCATGTATGAGTTGAAATCCTAACTCATTTGCAAAATAGGGTTAGGTTAGTGTCTTCTATTTTAATACCGGGTCAAGTCAGGTTCGTCCTAAACCTGACCCTTTGACCTGAATTAACACCCCTAATGCTTTGTTCTTAGACAATGAGTGAGGAAAGTAGATTTTCAGTAATGTACATGTTCAAATCTTTGGATTCATAAATGGTAGTAACTTTAGCATCATAACTATTTGGTAGACAATAAAGAATCTTATTAAATTTTTTTTTAAAATTAGACTACTCTCTACCAAGTTCATGTAATGATATTATAATCATAATGAACTAGTGTACATGTCAGTTGTCATCCCATTAGATTTCGTGTGAAATAACTTATTGCCGTAAAATAATATATTCAGATGGGATTGTTAACTTCATTGGTTCCTTCATAAGTGAGATTTAACCTCTCACAAATTTTTTTCCTAGTTGTGCATGAAGAAACACTCATATAATCCTTAGACTGCAAGGTATAAAAAAAAAAAAAAGAAGAAGGTTGGGGAAGTTAGATCTTAGGTGTCATGGCTTCCTTCATTAAAAATAAAAAGTATCTGAGCCTTTTATAGTTCTACCTAATTTACTTTTATTTCAGGGTTGATGATGTCTTTGCTTTTGCTTTAAAAAGTTTTGAATTGCCAGATTATTAATGATATATCATCATCATCATCTTCATCAACTACCGAGCTGTTGCTATCAAAGTCACTGGCCTTTAATGCTAGTTTCTTCTCCTTCCTCTTGTCACCTACAATAAGTAGTCTTTGACTTATGCTTTTGTTCATAGGCAATGAGTGAGCAAAGTAAATCATTAATAAAGTATGTGCTCAAATCTTATGATCCACATATGACAATATATTTAGCATCATAACTATCAGTTAGACAATGTAGAATCTTATTGAATTTTTTAGAATTGGATTACTCTCTACTAAGTGCATGTAATGTTGTTACAATCTTAATGAATCTAGTGTACATGTCAATTATTGTCCCATTATATTTCGTGTGAAATAAATCATATTCATGCAATAATATATTCATATGGGATTGTTTAATTTCATTGGTTCCTTCATAAGTGAGAATTAGCCTATCCCAAATTTTATTCCCTTTTGTGCATGAAGAAACACGCATATAATCCTCTGACTTTAAAGCATAGAAAAAATAATTTAAACATTTTTGCATTGAGTTATGCATATTATCTTTCCTCAAAACTCCATTCAATAAAAAGAATGTCTTTCTTGATACCATTAACAAAATTAGATGGAGGTGTATATCTTACTTAAATCATATTCCTCATGTGAAAATCAATAGATTGAATAAATATAGACATTCATACCTTCAAAATCATAAGGAATAACACCAAACATAGGTTTGCATGTAATTGAATATCCTTCAGCTGTATTATGATTACCATTATAATTTTCCATTGGATCTACTCAAGGTTTTTTAACTAATAATTTAAGAGAACCCACTCTGACACTAATTCAAAGTTCGAAGATGGGTTGTCAAACCACTTGAACTAACCAAGGCAAACCAAGAGGGGTGGTGAATTAGTGTTTTAAAAATTTCGTATCAAAATTTCCTTTTGAAATCTCAAAACCAATTACATAAACTTCAGCTGCAGAAATTTATCAAATAAATATTTTTGCTCTTTTGGATTTTGTAGAAAAATAAATGTGAAGATATATTTTATTTTAATTTTTTTCATCAATATTCAAAATAAAATAAAGCTCACCAATCTCAACAAATGCTTGCCAGAATATAACTTGTAGGGAAAATTAAAATGCAAGAAAATAAATGCAAAAAAGAAAAGTAGAATGAGCACACTAATTTATAGTGGTTCGGTCACCTTGACCTATGTCTACTTTGAGTCCTTCTCTCTAAGTATTGCACTAAACCTTTTATCTCCCAAATCAAAGCAGAGAAGCCCTTTTAAAACCTCTTCCACCAACCTAATGTGGTAGAGTACCAAAATCTTATTCATCCTCTTGGTTAGGCATAGAACCTGAAATCTTTTTCTCCCTCTTGGTCAGGTAGATAGCCTAGAATCCTTTTCAACCTTCTGGTGTGAAAGAGAACCTACAATCATTTTCACCCATTTGGTGAGGCAAAGAAGCTGATAATCTTCAGCCTTGAAAACTTTCTTCCTAGTGTAACCCAAAAGATCAATGAAGACACATGGAGGAGATAAGGTAGAAGCTTGTTTAGAGCAACCATGTGAATTCCCATCACACTACTTCTCACTCACATAGAACATCTCCTTCTCCTTATCCAACCTCTAAGATCTCTTAGGGAGTTAACCTCTCAAAGCACTCTCACAAAAAATCTCTCAACAACCAAATACTTTTTTGAACTATAATGAGAGAGCATAAATATAAGGTTTCCAAAAAATCCTAAATTTTCAATTCTGACATTTTTTATCGTACATTATGATAGGTGATCATACAATATAATTAGCTAACTTCATCCTATTAGCATTATACAATGAAGAAGGATATGTATGATTTGTTAAAATTCTTGAAATATCATTTAGTATAATGTCAATATCGTACAATACTATTTGTTCAATTAAATAGATTTTCTTCCAGTGTGATTGGTAATAATTAAATATCATATAGGGAGCAAATTAGGTAGTATTGTATGAAGAAGGGCATCATACAGTATGATATGAAATATAAAGTCATCCTAATTCCACTACCAAATTATAGGATTATATTTGGTGAGATTTAATGACATTTTATAATACAATGGGAATCATACGTACAATTAGTTCAAATTTTAAATTTTAAAATATTACCTAATTTGTGATTAGTGATATGATTTTTGAGTTCCAATAATTATCCCATATGATTTATATAAAATGATTAGTATAAATTTAAATTATCTTAAATAAATATTTTAATTAATCCATATTTTACTTAGATCATACAATATAATCCATATTATACTAGATGATCTTCACAAAAATTAATACGCTTAATTTTCCTCCCCAGCGTGTGTCTGCACAGTCGCTAAACTTGCATGCACCTTTTATAGGACTATTGATTGAAGAAATATATAAAATAAATAAATTTAAATATAAACTCTTATAAAAACATCAAACTTATTCTACCCAGTCTTAAGTCAATCCTTATGCAAGGTATATGATATACCTAAAATATTAATGTGCACAAAATAAATATCTAATAATAATATCAAGAGAAATAACTAATAATATTTGTTATCATAAAGTCATAAGCTTGAGATCCTGTATTGCAACAGAAAATCCTAAAAAAGTTAGAAATAATAGTTTGGGTCAGGTGCACTTTTGTAACCAAATTGATTAGACAACCTTGATTGGTGACACCATTGTAAGTGCCCTTGCACATGCCCAAACACACTTTTGTGTAAACCATACTAATTATTTTTTCTATCACCCTCACTAGGTTGAAAGTTGCACACTGCTATGGTAGAAAGCCTAATAAAGTTAAGGAGAAAGATTTGTAAGTCTTTTTGGTGGCCAAATCAATTAGTCTACCTCAATTTGTTAGCCAACACAATGTTGTAACTCGGGCTCCCAACTTTATATTTTTTTTTAAATTTGATGATAACTAATATTATTGATTGCCTTTTTATTTTTTCTATTATGTATAATACATATTTGTTTTTGGTGTACTAACATTTCAGGAACATCATTCACCATTCAATGAAGATTCAGGGTTCAAGATTGGGTAGAATAGGGTGTGTTGAAAGAGTCTGTAATATTTATTTATTTATTTTTAATTTCTTGAGTCAAGTTCTGTAAGGGTGTATGCTAGCTTGGTGACCATACACGTACACACTAAGAGGAGTTAAATAGTGAGAAAATTAAAAGTATAATTTTCTAAACTAATCATACTGTACAATCTATATTGTACTATATGATTAGCTATTTAGAAAATAATTATAGCAAATAATTGGATGATTAAAGATTTTTAAACTAATCTTATATGATGATCAATTGGGACCTTTTTCAATGCATCCTAAACACCATTAGGAGTGCATAGGACTCAAACTCAGGCCTTAGGTCAACCTGATTAACCAAGTCAACCAAGGTTGACCCAAACACCCCTTAAGAGCCCAATAGGTCATTTTTATTGAAATGACCAACCTAGACCATGGGACTACCTCCACTAGTCTCCAATAGTCATTTCAAATATGTTGAACCCAATTCTAAACACTGGGTCAACCTAGTTGATCAAAATACCCTTTAAGGATATAATAGGTCATTTTGACCCAAATGACTTTCCCAGGCCTTAGGACAACCTCCAATAGACTCAAAATATCATTTTAAATTTGTTAAACCCAGACCCAGCCCACGGGTTAACCTACTTGACAAAGTCAACCTAGGTTGACCAAATGGTCCTTTAAGGGCCTAAATATTCAATTTGACCATTTGGACTATTCCAACCCTTGAAAATACCTCTACCATACTTCAAATGTCAAACCAAACCCATTGAACTCAATCCCAAGTCCTGGGTCAACCTGGTTGACCAAGTCAACCTAAGTTGACCTAATAATCCTTTAATGCTTTAAATGGGTTATTTTAACCCATTTAACCAATTCAAACCCTCTTGAATCCTCAAATCTTCTTCATTGTATGTATTAAATAAAATCCAATCTACCCCAAGTCTAATCACACTTGATTTGACTTGGCCAAACCTAACCCATTTGGGTATACCTTTAACCATGGTTAGGCCTTAGTTAAATCAAGCCCTCCAACCTTTATCAAGCTTTAAATTAATTTTAACCCATAACCTAGAATCACCCTAACCATTAGTTAACCAAACTCAAGTTAAGTTGATCAAGTCAACACATTAAGACTTGGTCAAACTAGCTTATATTCCTTTCCTTACTTCCAAATTTAATCCTTAGGTATTAGACCTTCTCAAAATTATTACTCTAGCACTCAAGACACTCTCCATGCCACTTCATCAGCTTAGGTGACATTTTGTCTGGTCAAATAGTCCACATGGGCCTTTAGAGGGGTTAAACTTGGTCAAATGACCTCTAAACCTAATCCCCTCTTTCCTAAACCTCTCCAACAACTTTAGGGGTATACTAGAATCTTTCTAGAGTCATTTCTAGCCCTTGGATTAGGATTAAATAGCTCCAATCAATCCACATGTGCAACTAGGGACCAAAGAGCTTTACACCTAGGATGTCCTTCATGTCATTTGATTCCCCTACTCTCAACCACTCCCATGACACTTGGCAAGCATCTAGTGAGGTTTCAAGTCAATCCCAGCCATCCATTTGATCAGAAGACATTTTAATAGAGATAAACTCCTAAAATGAACTTATTGATCATCTAACCATTCTCTCACCACTCTCAAGTTCTCCAAGCGGATTCCTAATTTATTTAGACTCTCTAGAGGCTCCTCAAGGTTTCTCCAGCTCAACCTGGCCAGTCAAAGCTCGCCGACGATAATCCTCTAGAGAAATCAGCCCAAATTCGTCCAAGGCTTCGCTAGCTCGATTTATAGCTTATTAAGCTGCTAGTTCAACTAGAGAAGTGAGTATGGATAGTCTACAAGCTCAACTGAATCAATAACTCTCAAATCCAAAAGTTGGATTAGGTAAAAACTTAAACCCTTGTCTAAAACACCCCAAAAAATAAAAAAAAAATAACATTTTTAAAAGCATGTTTTGAGTTGTGAAATAAATTCCCCATTATTATGTTCATTAGGTTGATCTCTATTTAAAATGTTACGTAAAATGATTGACTTAATCAAGAGAAAACTAAAAAAAACCCACTCTAAGGTTCAATTACGTAACTCATCCGTTATGCAAGATCCAAACCGATCTTATGATTAATGATTTTGATCTAATCGTTCTGCGACTTCATTTGATGGCAAATCCGATCTCATGGTCAGTTTCTTTATTCGGCTCCATCCCAGCCATTCATTTCAAAACCGCAGAGATCCAATGACTTGCGATGCGCTTAGACATGGATTAATGAAACCACGAGCGTGGTTGATGAGTGAGCAATCATTATCGATGGTGCAATCACTACGCTGCCTACTAATGATTGGTTAGGGTTTAAAATGCCCAATCCGAGCGCGCCACAAGTCCCCCCTCTACCGTCGGAATAAACATTTCTCTTAAACTAATTTAAATATTTTTTAATCTAATTTTATTTAAAAAATCATTAAAAATAAATTAAACAAAAAATTAATAATATATCAATTTTCTAAAAAAAATTAAATAATTAATTTTAAATGTAAAATTATTTTAAAATAATATACACATTTTAAATAATTTTCAAATTTTTAATATTTAAATATTTAATTATTATTTAAATTTATAAATTTAAATATTTTTAAAATTTTAACAACTTATTCTAAAATTAATTAAATCAGTAAAATAATTTTAATTATTTAAAAATTTAACTTTTATTTTAAAAATGTTTTAAAAAAATTAAATTATTTTAGTATTTTAAATACTTAATTAATCTTAAATTTAATATTAATTTTTAATATTTTTAAAAACTCAAACTTTTTATTTTAAAATATTTTAAATAAGGAAAAATTATTTAAAAATATTTTAATTTAAAATTAAAATTAATTTAAGATATATTTTATTTAATTAAATATTTAAAATTTTTATTAATATTTAATTAAAATTAAATTCAAATAATTTTGAAAATTTTAAGAAATGTATTTTGAATTACTTTACATTTTAGAGAATATTTAAAGTTTAATTTAATTTGATTTAAAAATTGTTTTGATTAGTAATAATTTTAAATTATTTCAAATTTATTTAATTACAAAAAATCTTCTAAAATTTGAAAGAAATTCAATTTAAATAAACAATATATATATATATATATATATATATATATATATATATATATATATATATATATATATATATATATATATATATATATATAATACCTTAAATTTTTGCATTATTTAATTTTATAAAAAACTTAATTTATTTTAAATAATTCTAATTAACTAATTTGTTTTTAATATTTATTAAATTTTAAATTAAATATTTTAAAAATAAAAAGTTTTATTTTAAAATATTTTAAATAATTATACACTTTTTTTAGATATTTTAATTAATACTAATATGAGATATTTGATATAATTTAAATGATTTTAAGTATTTAATAATTTTTTTGACTTGAATAATTTTCAAAAATCAAAAACTTTTTTTTTTAAAAATATTTTCATATTATTAAGGAATTTTCTAAAATTATTTTGAAATTAACTTGATTTTTTAAAAAATTTCTAAAATTGAGCTAATATTTAATATGAAAATTAGTTATGAAATTATATATATTAACTATTGAGTGCCTTGTTTGTATCTTGAAATTTTAAATATGGAATGAGTTTATATGAATAGAATTTATGGGCAAGGACTAGTGAATGGTTGTATTCCAACTATTCACTAAACAAAGCTTTATGTATGTTAATTGCCTTCAACTCTTGCATGTATAGGATGCACACACATGCACTTTGCCTGGGCTCTTCCAGTTTTAAGAAAATGAGAGTGGTTATGTATGTCTTTATATGTATGTCAAGGGTTTAACTACATTTATATTAAGACATTTTCTTAAGCGCCTTAAAAAATACCTATTATGGCATTTTAGTATTCGCACGTCCGAGAGGTCCTGATCATGCGATTTCAGTTCCCGCGCCCGCTTAGTATTATTTCATCTTCCTGAAACTATCTCTTCGTATTCCTTCAAACCCTTGCGGACTGTGTGCTCTGCCTCCATATCGCGTATGCCGACTGCTACGCGCATCAGGTAAATCATCGATCTCTTGCGAAGCCTTTTCATTTGTGCGCGCTCTCTGCCTTGATCTTCCTTCAAATGAGTGCCCACGCCTCTTTTGGTATTATTTCATATTGCTGAAACCGATCTCTTTAGGATCGTATTCCTAAAAACGCTTGCGGACTGGCGCTCTCTTCCTCGATCGCGTCTGCCGACTGCTGCATCGGTAAATCTTCTCTTGCGAAGCCTTTTAATTTGTGTGCGCTCTCTACCGAATGCCGAATGCCAAATGTTTAGGTTTAATAAAATTTTCTTGTTTCTTCATTTGATTATTTAGGCTTCCTGAGATTCCTAAATTGCAATTTCTGAACGGTGGACCGCCGGAATTGTGAACTTCTACTGTTTTGTATATTGCCAAAGGTAAATCTTATGGCCTTATAATCTTATATGCCGCTGATCTTGAAACGCTTTTATTCACTAGCTATATTGCTTTGAATGTCGAATGCCACTCTTTATGGTTCAAAAAAAATTCTTCTCTTTTGATTTCAAGGGTTTTTGAGATTCTCACAATTTATGAACAATCGATTGAAAACCGACTGTTTGTACAGTGCTAAAAGATAAATATTCCGCTCATCTTGATCATCACTAGGTATAAATAAGATATACATTAAGACATGCTTCCTTAATTTTTTAGCCCCTGGTGGGTCTAAATGGAAATCATATAATGTAAGGGTTGTAAAAGCTTTTGCTTTACCATATGAGACATTACAACTTTATTATTTATATAACTTCTTTTAATTTTAAGTTCTCTTTCTGAATCATTAATGACTAACCAGTAGACATCTTCTTACATTTTTCAATTGAAACCTCATTGTGGACTTCTTCTTTAAGAACTATTAGATCAACTTGAATGTGAATCTGCAATCCTTCAGATATATGAGTAGATCAATGTGAAGGTTAATTTAAAATTTTCTTAGAAGATCAATATAAAGATATATCCTAATTAATATGACTCATGATTGTTAGATTTTGAATAACATGTTCAACTAATAAGAAATCAATTACATGTTTGAGCATGAAAAACTTAATGAAATTATGAATAGAATTTGTTGTTGACTGATGTTTATGAGCAGGGAGAAATTCGTCCTTCAACTATTTTTGTTCTTATTACTAATGTTATTCTTCATGATCCTTTTATTGTGATGTTCAAGGTTCATGAATATGTTCGAATTGCAGCAATGCCCACTCTAGTAACTATGGTGGCTATATTGTTGATGAGGATGGTTTTACTAAGGTTGGGAAAAAGAAAAATAAGAATTATAAGAATGTACCTAAACCTACTCCTCGTTCTATCAGAGCTCAAATAATTTTGAACTCTCTTAATAGTTAAGGCTCTTATGTAAAATGTGATGGGGTGTGGGGTGTTCTAATTCTAGAATGAGGGTTAAGAATCTTTCTAGGGTGCATAGTATTGATGTTCTTACTTTATTAGAACATTTAAATTCTTTATCTAAACTAAGTTCTTCTTGTAAGTTCCTTTTTTATGATGGGTTTTTTGCTAAATATTCCAACAAGATTTATAAAATATGGAATGAACCTATGAGTATCAACATTATTCATGATTTCCACCATGTGATTCATACTCAAGTTATTGTTTCTCATCTTAAGTTTTTTTGTTCCTCTATTTATGCTGCTTTTTATGTTTTGCTAGAGAAATCCTTTGGAGTTAGTTGATTTTACTATTTCTTCTAACTCTCATTAATTATTTATGGGGAGTGTTATACATATTTTATAGTGTAGATTTCCTCTTACTTTGACAATCGGCTGCTACCAACTTTACTACCTACCATACAAGGAGTACATTATCCCATGAACCTTAATGTGTGGCCATCTTTAATGGAGGAAAAAAAAGAAAAAATATATAAGATTTGGGTTGATATTTGAGAAATTTCTTTCCAATGCTTTTTTTATGTATAAATGTTCCAGTATTTTCTTCAATATCGTTTTAGCTTGGGGATGTGCTGTCCAGCTGTGGGTGATACAATACTAGGTTACATTTAATTTGCTTCAGATTTATGCAAAAAGATTGGGAAGGAAGTAAATCAACCGTATTTGAAACAGAACACTAAAAGGCACAAAGATATTAACATTTTGCTTAAAAAAACTTTCATTCCCCCGAAAGTATATGGAAATGTTCCGTTTGTTTCATGCTATGCTTTTACGTTAGCATTGGCCTCTTTATTGATTATGCTTTGTTTTTATATTTGAAACCATTGGGCGGTTAAGGTTTTTGTGGTTGATGCTCTTCATTCTACATTTAATTGCTTCTACATTTTTTGTGTTAGTTTTGAGCTGCATTCGATATTTGGTTTTTATATTGCTTTATAGGTAGTAACTCCAATTTTTTAGCTCTGTTATTGCCTTGAGCTAAACTATTATCTTGATTGTTCTTGCCTAGGTAGACGGATGAAATTCGATTCACACAAATAATATTAATGAGGCTTTTCATATTTTATTTTTTATTTTCATCATCTGATGGCACATCTCAATGACATTCCGATGACCCTATTAGGAGAATAGGTGTATTAGATTTGGTTTATATTAAGAAAGACAGAGGTAAAGTTTTTTAGAAATAATATTTTTGTATTAAATTTAAATGAGAAATTGACTCTTAACATGACACAATATTGAAAAAAGAAAAAGTTACCAACACACGCTCTAAAAATATAAATAGTAGATTATGCCGATTATGCTATAAAGATACTAACTTAAGTGCCCATTGTGGACTTTAACACCATCTCTAATTCCTTTGAGGGGATTGGTGGTAGACCACCTAAACCCCATTGCTATGAAAGATTTCAAAAAAATGATTTTGGATTATAATTTACAAGATATTGTTTTTTCATGTAGTGCTTTTTACTTGGAACAACTCTAACACGTGGAAAAGACTTAATATAGTTCTATTAAATGATAATTGAATTTTTTATTTTCATCTAACCCATGTTGATCATTTCAGCATAATGCACTCTGATCATTCTTTACTTTTGCTTAGTATTACTTTTTTCAAAAGTGCTTGGAATCTTCTTCCTTTTGGTTTCAAAATATGTGTCTTTGCATGATTTATTTATGAAATTGTTGAACATAATGAGTAGTGTCCTCTAGCCCATAATGATAACATTGGAATTTATCATAATCAATTTATTAAAATGATACTTTCCATGTCAAGTCTATTTTACTCAAAGAAAGAAACATGGAGCCAAAAGAAAGGTAAATCATGAACAAGTCCCAATCTCTTATATTGCAAGTTAAATTTTTTATTAAAGTTCTACCAATATATAAAAAGACTTTGTTAAATAGAAATTGTAATGTATCATTTAAAGTATACTAAAAAAATTTTATATGTAGTCACATATGTAGTTTCATCAATCTCATTAAACAATGTAATTTCTTGTTTTTTTTATAGTGGCATTTCTGCGGTATTTTTTTTGTTCGTTTTGTTATTAGATTTTTGCACCAATAAATCAATTAATAGAATATAAAAATTACATCGCATTTCATTCATTCAAGTCATTCCATTTAGAGCCTTCATGTTTGAAAATTGCAAGAAGCTAAAGAGGTAAATTGCAATATAATTTCACCTGAAACACAAGAACTCCATCAAAACCTCTTGAACGATATGCAAATTTCAACAAATCAATTAATGGATGCTTCTTTTCCATAATCGGATGTTTCTTTTCCATTGATTATTTTTTCTTTGGGCTTTGTGAGGTGTGTGGTTTCTTTTTTTACCTTGTACTTAATTTGGTGCTATGTGTGTATCTTTGACTTAATCACTTGTTTATTTGTAATGCAAATCAAAGAATATACTCATGGTTTCTAATATTCATTTCTTCTTTGCTATATGAAGGTTCTAATATGGAAATGGATAGAAGTTGGATGTATTGTTCGAGGAATAATATGGTTTTTAAAAAAGAAGGAGTTAAAAACTTTCTAATTTTTGCATTCAATAATGGAAGTTCAAGTGGAACGATACTATGCCCATGCAGAGATTGTGGAAATGGCATTTGTAGGACAAGAGATGATGTTGAAGCTCATTTGCTTTGGAGAGGATTCAAAACTGGATATTACCATTGGACTGCTCATGGGGAAATTTCATTTAAAAATGACATTGGATCCCATTCTCTCATTGCTGATGATGTTAATGATGACATGTAAGGGCTATTAAATGATGCATTTAGGTTTGAAAGTAATATTGCAGATGAACGAGAAGAAATTAATAAACCAAATGCAGATGCTGCAAAGTTTTACAAGTTGATAAGTGACTCACAACAAGCATTATTTCCCGGATGTAAAAGGTTTTCAAAACTTGATATTCTTGTTAGGCTACTTCAGCTTAAATGCCTTGGTAATTGGAGTCAGAAATCATTTACTATGTTGCTTGATTTGTTAAGGGAAGCAATTGAAGATATTCGTCTACAAAAGTCTTATTACGAGACCAAGAAGATAATTCAAGATTTGGGCTTGAGTTATAAAAAATATGATGCATGTCATAATGATTGCATTTTATATTGGGATCCTCATGAATTTAAGAATGAATGTGATATTTGTAATGAGTCAAGATGGGTTGTAGAAGATAGCACTTCAAAAGATATATCAAGTAAAAAAAAAAATAAAAAGGTGGCAGGAAAAGTCATGTGGCACTTCCCATTAACATCAAGATTGCAGAGATTATTCATGTCATCTAAGACTGCATCATATATGATATGGCATAAAGAAGATCGCATAAAAGATGGTTGCATGCGGCATCCGGCTGACACTCCAGCTTGGCAGCACTTAGACTACCAAGATACAAATTTTGTTGCAGATCCTAGAAATGTACGATTGGGTTTAGCTTCAGATGAATTTAATCCATTTGGGACAATGACTTCAACTCACAGTACTTGGCCTGTTGTATTGATGTCATATAATTTGCCACCTAACCTGTGTATGAAATCACAATACATGATGCTTTCTTTGCTTATTCCAGGGCCAACTCAACCTGGAAATGATATTGATTTTTATTTACAACCACTTGTGGCTGAGTTAAAAGAGTTATGGGAAATTGGTGTGCATACTTACGATGCATGTTCTAAGGAGAATTTTCAAATGCGAGCTGCATTATTATGGACTATAAATGATTTTCCATGTTATGCTAACTTATCAGGTTATAGCACAAAAGGGAAGTTTGCATGCCCTATTTGTCAGGAGAGTACATATTCTGAGTGGTTACATTTCAGTCATAAAAGATGTTATATGGGACATCGGAGGTTCTTAGATCACGATCATCCTGACAGAAAAATAGTCGATCTTTTAATGGTTGTGAAGAACATGGGACAATACCAACACCAATTAATGGATCCAAAATTATTGATATGTTAAGAAGTATAAATGTGAAGTTTGGAAAGAAAACACCAGCTAATTCTAATTTTCCTTCTAATTGGAAGAAGTTTAGTATATTTTTCAAGTTGCCGTATTGGGAAAAAAATCTTTTACGCCATAACTTAGATGTTATGCATATTGAAAAGAATGTATGTGATAAGATTTTGGGTACGTTATTGGATCTTGATGGGAAGACAAAAGATCATTTGAATGCACATAAAGACTTGAAAAAAATGGGAATACACCCCCTACATTGCACCCTACTTGTACTTCATCTATACATACTTATTTACCTGCAGCATGCTTTACAATGAATTAAAAAGAAAAAGAAATTTTCTATAAAGTCTTGAAAATATTAAAGTGCATGATAGATATGCATCTAATATTTCAAGATGAGTGCAACTGAAACCATTGAAAATATTTGAATTAAAGAGCCATGATCATCATATAATAATGCAACAATTACTTCCATTATGCTTAAGACGAGTCTTGCCTAAGTCAGTTCGCTCTCCTTTAATTCGTCTAAGTCATTTTTTTCAAGGCTTATGCTCTAAAGTTCTTCTCACAATTGAGCTTCTTAGATTGGAAAAAAAAAATCGCAATTACACTTTGCCATCTTGAAAAGATATTTCCTCCAGTTTTTTTTTTTTGATATTATGGTGCATTTGACAATTCACTTGGGCTCCGAGGCAAGGATTGGATGTCCTATATATTATCGTTGGATGTATCCTATTGAGAGGTTAGTAATTATTTCATGTATTATTATTTCTTTTATCATATCTAACTTTAATAAAAAATTTATATCATTTATGAAATAATTTTTTCAGATTTTTGGGCAAGTTAAAGTCATATGTTCGAAATAGAAGTCGTCCAGAGGGATCAATTGCAGAAGGCTATATTGTAGAGGAATGTTTAACATTTTGCTCTTTATATTTTTCTGAGCATGTGAAAACAAGGCATAATCAACTTGGAAGAAATGAGTTGGACGAAAATATTTTGAATGAAGGACTTAATATCTTTAATACAAATGATCGGGCACTTGGAAAAAGAGAGGTCAAGATCTTCAATGATGACACACTCATAAAAGCACATTGATATGCCCTTTTCAATTGTGAGGAAATAGAGCCATATGTTAGGTAAAAAAATAGTTGAAGAATACATATTTTCTTTTTTTATGTAATAATAATAATTATTATATTCTTATAAAATTTATGATTATATACAGTGAACATTACACTACAGTTAAACAAATGATAAGACAAAAAAGGTCTCGCTATGGAGAGCATGAGCTAAAAAAGTGCACAATGAAGATTTCATTTCTTGGTTTACTAATAAGGTTAGTGTTATAATGCTAATGTAATTTACATAAGAATTTTAACTGATTACATCTACTTTATTTTAATAGATTGCTTCAATTGATCCATTGAAGGATGATACTATTTCTACTAATTTGAGGCGCTTAGCTAGAGGTCCGTCAAATGTTGTCACTCTATACAAGAAATATCTTATAAATGGTTTTATATTTCATGTTGTAGATTTGATGAAAAAAAGAAAAACTCAAAATTGTGGAGTGATGGTTAAAGCTCTAACTTCAAGCTTTCCAGGCATCAAAGATAAGAATCCTATTTCAAGTAACTTGACATACTATGGGATCTTAAAAAATATAATTGAATTGGACTACACAGCAGAGCGAAGTGTTGTTTTATTTGAATGTGATTGGATTTCTAAAGGAAAAAGACTGAAGGAGGACGAGGATGGCTTCATCTTGACTAATTTCAATAAAATTAAACGACATCAAGAACCTTTTGTGCTTGCTTCTCAAGTTCAACAAGTTTTTTATGTGGAAGATCCTATTGATCATACATTGTACATTGTTGTTACAACATCACCAAGAAATGATATTAATAACATTCACATAGACACGGATGTTGATGCCTACTTGCAAAGTGAGACTTCTACTCAACAGTATTTTATTGATGATGAAGTTCAATGGATTAGAGATGAAGTTGATGGCATACTACTAGAGTAATTTATTTGTGTATTGTTTATTTTGTAATGTTGACCGGTGATAAACAAAATACTGCCATACAGATTGCTCTTTCATGCAACTTTATTTCTTCAGGTTATTCCGAGTATTTCATGTCACTCACAATTAAAAATTCTTCACTATTATCATCAAAATTATATATAATCATCATCTTTTGTTACTTGCATTCTCATGATGTTCACATTCATACGAATCATCATAATTATAACTGTTTATTTTTTTTATATTTGAATTCTATGACAGCATTTATGCATAATCGCAACTACCTTTGACTTAATCTCTTTTAATTTTTATTGTCGATGTCTCATTCATATTTGCTTAGGAAAATCCCATTTCATTAGAACAAAAGAAAATAGTACAGATTACCATGAGCGAATTATCACCAAAAGACAAAGGATAGTATTGAATCCCTCAAATTACACACGATAGAAAATAAATGAAGTAGGCTTCTCTAGCAGTTGGAAATCAGAAAACTGCATTTTGACGGTATAAATTTCTAGTTTGAAAATACAAAAATATGCAAGTTAGATAATATCAAAACAAATTGCTTTCTCATCTCTACTTTTACTAGAGAAGAATCTATTTTTTTCCTTTATTCAATGCTTTGGCATTTCTAGATCACCGCCACTGCCTTCGACTACATTACTTTTAAGTTTATTATCAACATCTCATCCAAAATTCTTATGAAAATCCCTTCTCCCAAAAACAAAAGAAAATGGTATAGATTAAAAATAGCTAACATCAGTGAATTTTCACAGAAAACAAAGGACATAATTATACACAGTTTAAACTGACAAGACCTTCTCTAATCGGAAGTGTTGAAAATGCAAAAAATATGTTTGCGATATGATATCAAACTATAGTGCCTTCTGGTTTGAGGTTTCATTAGACGACAATCTATTATATCTTTTATTCCAAATTATCCAAAGAGAGACAAAAAAAGTCGTGTCCCAGAGATTGATAAAGTTGTTTTAGAATGTTTGTCCCGAAGAAGGATAGAATATAGCTTTAATGCTTCATGCTGCATTTTGGATGCCAAACAACCTGTAAAGCCTATTCCAGAATTATACTTAAAGGTTGCATTTAGTTTTTATGTAGTGAACCTTACATTTTTTTTGAATATATTACATACTTTATTTTTGTCCATAGATTATGTGAGCAACATGGGTGATAAATTGCATTATTTATCTTCTATTAGACTCTACTCACATATATGTTTTATAATGATTTTTAAGAAATGGCAATACCAGAACACATGTTAGAAATACAGGATGTAGAGAACAAACTGAAGTTGAAATAGATGTTCCAACAAATACCATCGAAAATTATGTTGCAGGTATGCCTCTTATTTAAGATATTATCAAAACTTTATATGCTTATTTTACATTTACATTTATCTTACTTACAAGACTTTAATTTCAACATATTTTTTTCATAGTAGGTACAAGCAATGAGGAGCAAAAACGAAAAAAGAGGTCCAACATATATGTGTAGTATTTGGGGATATCATGCTACCCAACATGGTGGAGAACGACTTGTTAATTTTAACAAGTATGGTCAACCTATTGGACAAAATAAATCATTATTTGTTGAGTTTTTAGGAACTATTGCTCGGAATGGGAAATATGCACCTATTGACATCGAAGTTGAGATCAAATGCCAAAGTCTTTAAAAAAAATATGTTAGAAGTTGTTCAAGTATTTATCTTCATAATATATCTACTTGTTTTATTTGATTTTAGTTACATTCATAAAATAACAAAATTCTTTGGATTTAACAATAAATATTTTCTTTTTTTTAGGAGAAAATTTGAGATTACTCGTGGTAGTGATGTATGGGTTCTTCAATCAATTGGGAAGAAATGGAGGAATTGAAAAACAGACGTTAAATCTCGATATTATGATCCAAATATGCCTACAGAATTACAACTATGTAATGTGCCAAAAAAGATACTCAAAGATCAATGGAAAAATCTTCTTTCCTATTGGAATTCAGAAGAATCAAAGGTATATTATCATAACTTGTAAATTTTAAAGAGTTATTCATAGCATATTTTTTTATTAATTCACATTTGTGTTTAGTGTATAAGTGAACGAAATAAAAAGAGTAGGTAAAAAAAGAGTTTGATGCACATAACTGGAAAAAGGAGTTTCGGTCAAGTGAATGAAGATCATGTAAATTTTATATGTATATACATGTTTCTGTCAGTGTGTGTTATAATTAAATTTTGAAGTCAATTATTCTTTTATTTTAATTAACTTTTATATTTTTATTAAATTTTTAAGGAGAAAACCATAGGTCACTCACCAACAAGAGTTGAAATGTTTGAAAGGTGTTACACAAAAGAAGGAATTACTAATAATATTGATGCTTATGAAGCTTTGGTAAGTACTTATAATAAAATATTTCATAAATTAATTATAAAATATACAAAAATGTACATGAAATAGTTAATATTCATTATATTTAGGAAAAAATGAAGGAAATAAGAAGTCAAACATCTCAAACAGAAGATGTTGGAAGAGATGATATTTTCTCAAAGGTTCTTGGAAATGACAAGGTCGGAAGAGTTCGCATGTATGGATTTGGTGTAACTCTTTATGTTGCATGGGGAGAAATCCCAAATCGAAGTAGCACTTATCGATTAATAGAAGGTTTCAAGGAAGCATTTGAAAAAATGGAAAAACAAGTTCAAGAACAAGGTGAGGTAATTGCTAAAATGAAGTTGGATATGCAAAGTACACAGCATGCTACTAATAGCACCTCATTAAGAGCTACTCAATATTCTCAAAATGGTGATGTACACTCTTTCAATGATAGTGCTCATATTCAAGTAAGCAAACTATTTACTTATGAACTTATAGAGCCATATTTAAATCTTTCAAATGATCTTTCAAATGTTATTACAAATTTTAGTTAGGTCTTATAAACTTCTTATGTATAGGTTGGAACTAAAGTTGCAGTCAAAAGTGTTCTTGATTCTACTAAAACTATGGCAATTGGATATGTTCAAAGTATGGATCCTACACATATGGTTGGTAACTATCCATTAGGTCCTAATTGGTGTTCAGTTCATATATGGACATGCAATTTGAACTTATGTTGCCTGGCCTCAAGCTTTAGTAAGTATTTTTTAATTTTAAATTTTTTTTATTAAATAATCAAATTACTTATATTTATGTAATTAATTTAGTTCAGGTTGTTTGTGAAGAAGACTAATATACACCAAGAAGTATTTCTGATGAGTTTACTTGGATTTGAGTAGTCTTACATATACTATAAAATTTGTTTATATATATGTTGATAGAATTTGTTTATATAGTTACTCTTTCTTCATTAGCATATTTCTTTTGCATATTTATACAGTTACTGCTTTTAAGAAATATCTAGGGGTGTCAATTTCGGGTCACGGGTCGGGTTCGGGTCAAACCCAAAATTGACCCGGCACTGTTCGGGTTCGGGTCGACCCGACCCGTTTTTACAAACGGGTCAATTTCCTGGACCCAAACCCGACCCGCTTCAGGTTCGGGTCGGGTTTGGGTCAACTCGAACCCGCTTGTTTCAACCTTGGCAACAGGCGCGACGCTGGGGCGGGGCGACGCGGGGTGAGCCAGGCGACGCGGGGCTGGTGTGACGTGACGCGGGGCGACGCGGAGCTAACGCGATGCGGGGCTGGTGCGACGCGGGCGGGCCGGTGCGACGCGGGGCGGGGCTGACGACGGGGGCGGGGATGGCGTGACGCGGGGTTGACGCAGGGCGGTGCGACGCGGGGTGAGCCAGGTGCGACGCGGGGCAGGGCTGACGCGGGGCGACGCGGGACTGCTCCGGGTCAAATCGGGTCATTCCCGGGTTTCCGGGTCAACCCGAACCCGACCCGGTTTTACAAACGGGTCAATTTTTCAGACCCGAACCCGACCCGTTTCGGATTCGGGTCAACCCTAACCCGAAATTTTCGGGTCGGGTTTGGGTCGGGTTTTCGGGTCGGGTCCATTATTGACAGCTCTAGAAATATCGATGATAGAGGTTTTCACAATTAGATCGACTAGTGTGGTGATTGTAGAAAATCTATCATCTAACTTATCTATAATATCACAGCAGTTTTCAAAAGCTCTTCTTTGCCCACAACAAATTTTCAATAAATTTAACGAGTGTATGCAGCTGTCCCATTCCAACTGTCAAATACACTATCCAGGATCCTCTGTTTTTCTTATATGCGTTGTTTGAAAAATGTAAGGAGAACTTAAGCTATAGTTTTTTCTATGCCAATTTTGTATGCTATAAGCTAGTTTCCCCTACAATTATAGGGGATTTGACCTGAGATGTGCAGGTGTTCTTCTCCTAACTAATTGTTTTTTATAAGTATTTCCTGGAGGGAATGTATCTGAATTTATTAGTGTCAAGGAACCTAGTGATTTTTCTACAGACCTTTCCTTTGCTTTCTCCCATATTTGTTGCTCTTAGAGTTTAACCTAGTGTTTTTCTCCTAGATACAATTCTTGTTTGCTGAAATTATAATGCTGACAGGTTCAACATTGTTCCTTGTTTTGCTTTACCTGTTCTTCACAATGATTGTCATTTCTGGCTATGATGTATTGATTAAAAACAATTGTTTGCTGTTGAGTTCTGGCCACATTTGTTACTCTTTAGTTAAATTCTGAGCTGAAGCATTCTACTTCAAAAATGCGAGGAAATAATGTGTTCAATAGACACAATGAAAGCTATTGTTTGAACATTGGGATTTTGGTATTGGAATGTTAGATTTTTGCATTATGGTTCATCATGAGAATTTGTGAGACTGCTAAATTTTGGGCTCACTTTGATTGTAACAGGGATATTGAGGAATGTAAAAATTCATTATTTTGTTTCATTTTTCACTCAAATTTGTGTGTGCTTTTAAGATTCAAATTCCTCGAGTACGATACAAGTGCTGATTTATAACTTCCAGAAAGGTTTCTCATTGTACCATGCTATTAGTTTGGCATGAACATTTGGATTTAAAATAATCCTGTTTCACCTGGATGGAATTTAAGTCCCTGGTGCAAGCTTTGTTATACTAAGGAGATTTCTCTGTTGGAGTTTTTGTATTGCGGTTGTGGCTGATTTCTTGGATTTTGTCACTGTTTCCTTTTTAGCTCCATGGTTTCCTTTATTTATGAAGCCTGTGGTTCTTCTATTGCAAAGGCTCAGTTTAATGTCTTTAACTAGACAATGATGAAAGTTGTTATTATTGATCCATTCCCTATGAGGGCCATTTCTGCAACCAGCTTTCATGGAAGGCAGTTTTTCTGCAACCTGACTTCTAGGAAGGCAGTATCGACAACTTTGAGAAATTTTATCTGATGTGCAATTTGGTTTGGTATTTAGTTTGCATATTTTGCATTTTGAATCTAGCTTAGTTGGTTTTCCTTATTACTTTTTTCACCTATGATTGTACAGTAGCACTTGTGCCGAGTTAAGTTTCGTTAAACTGTTTAGTTGTTGTGAGATATTGTGATTGATTCCTTAGAACGCAGACCATGCTTTAAGTTTTTTTGAAACAGTGGAAAATATACAGTCTTAATGAGAAGAAACCTGCACAGGAAAGTTAAAGAAAAAGGAAGAAGATGAACAGTAAAATGATATTGAAAAGGCTTATCTCGATTATCCTTCCAGTGGGCTTTTATAAGCCAATGAGACATCATTACAGACCGTTATGCTCAGTAAGGTGGAGCAGACAGCAGGTCTGGGCGAATAAACAGAGGAGTGGTTTTTGGGCTTTAGCCATGTGACTTTTTTGTTTCATCATTAGATTTACATGCCCCCTCAAAATTGAGCATCTAGAGAGCTGATGCTTAATTTGTTGCGCAGAGTGATGAACCGAGTGACCGAAAGTGGCTTGGTAAGAATGTCAGCAAGCTGTTCATCGGACGGAATGTGAGAGACTGCCACGGTTTGTTTTTGAAGATGATCACGGATGAAGTGGTGATCAATTTCGATGTGCTTCGTCCGAGCATGGAAAACTGGATTGTGAGCAAGAGCTAGCGCCGATAGATTATCACAGAACATCATGGTAGGTGATGTGAGACTGATTTGGAAGTCCGAGAGCAAGCGTCGTAGCCAAATCACGTCGGATAGAGCTGAAGACAGGGCTCTGTATTCAGCTTATGTGGAAGACTTAGCCACTGTAGTTTGTTTCTTCACACTCCAGGAGACAAGGTTGGAGCCGAGGAAGGTGCAGAAGCTAGAGATGGATTTCATGTCTGTTGTGTTAGCTGCCCAATCAGCATCGTAGTAAGTGGTGAGTTCAAGTGGACCGGAAGTGATGGGAAGCCCAAGGTGTTGAGTACCCTTGATGTATTGTATTAAGCGTTTGAGCTTCAGGAAATCAGTGAAGGTAAGATTGTGCATTGATTGGCAGATCACATTAGCCGCAAATGACAGATCAGGTCGAGTAATAGTAAGGTAATGCAAGGAACCAGCAAGTTGTCGGTATAGTTTGGGATTGTCAAATGGTTGCAGATTTGAAGCTGCAGAAGAGCCAGAGGCTGTAATTGGAGTGCTTGCAGGTTTGCAGTCTTGAAAACCCGAGGCTAGAAGAATGTCCCTTGCATAGTGGGATTGGTGAAGGAAAGCTCCAGTCTTGGTGTAAGCAATCTGTATCCCAAGGAAGAGATTCGCTTGACCCATTTGTCTGAGATCGAATGTATCACGTATATCTTGGAGTAGAGTATTGATGGTGGTCATATGATTGCCAGTCAGCAAGAGGTCATCAACATAGATGATGATGTATAACTGTGTTGTACCATGATTGTAAACCATCATAGAGGGATTAGCATGACTGAAACAAAACCCGAACTGAACCAGAAAACCGGTCAGTTTGTGAAACCATTGGCGAGGGGCCTGTTTAAGGCCATAGATAGCCTTGTTGAGTTTGCAAACGTGGTTGGGTCGATTTGGGTCTATGAATCCTGGCAGTTGCAGCATGTAAACGTCTTCCTTGAGGTCCCCGTGAAGAAAGGCGTTGTTCACATCGAACTGAAGTAGTGGCCAATGACATTGAAGAGCTATGATTAGTAAGATTTGGATTGTGGGCATTTTGGCAACAGGACTAAATGTGTCCCGGTAGTTGATGCCATATTGTTGAGTGTAGCCTTGAGCTACAAGCCGGGCTTTATACCGATCAAGAGTGCCGTCTGGTTTGTTTTTGGTCTTATATGTCCACTGACATCCAAGGATGGGAGCTTTGGGGGGAGGTGGAGTGAGGGACCATGTATTTTGTTTGTGGAGAGCCTCTATTTCCAGCGACATTGCAGCTCTCCAATGTGGAGAGGTAGATGCAATCTTGTAGGTAGACGGGGTGGAGGAGATATCTTCAACTGCAAGGAGATCGTAAATTTTCTTGGGCTTTGAATGACCCGTTTTGGATCTGGTCTCCATATGATGGGTGGTTATGGGTTGGACAGGAGGGTCGGGAAGAAGAGTGTGAGGAATAGAAGGAGTAGCTGAGGGGGAGGATGTGTTGGGGTGGGGAGGTTGGAATAGGTAACTGGTTAGGAGATGATTGAGGTAATGTAGGTGAGGTGTGTTAGACGTGGGGATGAGAAGTGATGGAGGAATGTTTGTAGTGGTTGTCTTAGGAGAAGAGTTTAATGGAGATTCAGGAGAAGAGAAATGTTGTTCATGGAATTTGACGTGTCTAGATATGTAGAGTTTGTTGGTAGGTTGGTGAAAGCACCGATAGCCCTTGTGAGAGGGAGAATAACCCAGGAAAATGCAAGGAAGAGAGCGCGGAGCGAGTTTGTGAGGGGAATATGGTTGAAGCCAAGGAAAGCAGATGCAGCCGAAGGGTTTTAAATGGTCATAATTAGGAGATCGACCATGAAGAAGAGTGAAAGGAATTTTAGAGTTAAGTGCTGAAGTGGGTAGTCTATTAATTATATAATTGGACGTTTGAAGAGCTTCGGCCCATAAACGGAAGGGAAGGTGAGCAGCGTGCAGAAGTGTACGTGTAGTTTCAACGAGGTGCCTGTGTTTACGCTCGGAGACACCATTTTGCTGTGGGGTATGAGGGCAGCTGAATTGGTGGGAGATCCCGTGAGTGAGGAGCAGGTTTTTGAAAGCATGACTGGTATATTCTCCTCCGACGTCGGATCTGAAGGTTTTGATGGTGGAATTAAATTGAGTTTTGATCATTTGTAGGAACTGTAGAAATTTTGTTATGGTTTCATTTTTAGAGTGCATTAAATAAATCCAACAGAAGCGAGTAGCATCATCAATGAAGACCACATAAAACCGAAAACCATTGATGGATGGAATCGGGGAGGGACCCCAAACATCAGAGTGTATTAATATAAAGGGTGTAGTTACATGATAAGCATTCCTAGGAAAGTTGAGACGATGGCTTTTAGCCACATTACAAGACGTGCAGACAAAACTAAAAGAACTATTTGTAAGTGCTGGAATGTTTTTGGAAAGAGCTGTCATCGCACGAGGATGAGCATGACCCAAGCGAGTGTGCCAGAGAAGAACGGATGTAGGTGTCGTGTGAAGAGCAGAGGATGTTGTAGTAGCGGATGTTTGAAGCGGGTAGATGCCGTTGCGGTTAAGGCCATGATGGAGAGTTGTATTGTCCTGAAGGTCCTTGATAACATAGCGACCGGGATCAAATGAAATAGAGCAATGATTGTCATATACGAGTTGAGAAATTGAGAGCAGATTGTGTGAAAGAGATGGAACATGGAGGAGGTTCGAGAGTTTGAGTTTACGGTTGGTGTCGGGTAGAGGAATAAGACCAGTGCCGCTGTTCTGTATTGGCAAGGACGAGCCACTCGCAGTTGATATGGTATCTCCTCCATGGTAGGATGCTGGCTGTTGGATATTGACAATGTCAGGGGTAAGGTGAGTGGAGGCCCCGGAGTCCAGTATCCAGTCAGTAGTGTTTGGAGGCTGTGAGTGAGCCATATAAGCCTTGGAGGTATTTGTTGGAGTCTCGGCATAGGTGGACTTATAACGGTGCCAGTAGGAGAGAGCTGAATGACCGGCTTTACCACAAATTTGACAGGTCGGGCGTGAGGTGTTGCGAGTAGTAGAGGTGGGTGTTCTTGGATGCGTGGACGTAGAGATGGAATTTCCACCACGACCCCTGTTGGTCCTGGACAAAGGGCTTCTACCTCTTCCGCGTGAGGAATATAGAGCCTGAATTTCTCCTGTGGAAGTTAGCTCTTGTTGAACTTCTGAATGTAGATTTATCTCCTCACTTCAAAACAAGGAATATAAAGCTTCAAGAGTAATGGTATGGGGTGAGATACGTATTGCAGCTTTGAAGGGATTATAGGTAAGAGGCTGTCCCTTCAAAGTGTAAAGCACAATGTCCTCCATTTCAATGTGTAATCCAGCCACGGCTATATTGTCGACCAGGGACTTAATTTGTGCTAGATATTGAGGGATGGTTTGGTCTCGCATTTGCACATTGTGTAGTTCGTTTTTAAGCGGCAGGACTTTTGATCTGTTCGATGGTTGTAGACGGTGCTCCAAAGTTGTCCAGATATCATGGCAGGTCTTGAGATGAAGTATATAAGGTAGTATTGAAGGTGAGATGGTTGCGAACAACGCAGATATGAGGTTCTGGTCTATCAGTCTCCACAGTTTCTGATCGCTGTGAGAGGTGGGATATGATTGTTCTCCTGTGATGTATCCTTCGAAGTCGTTGGCGGAGAAGGCTTGGTAAATCTGCAACCTCCAGATCACATAGTTCTCTACTGTGAGTTGAGTATGAACTAGTGATTTTAGATTCGACATCAGGAATTTAAGCGGAGCCGGAACGGTGAAGTTAGACAAGGACGAGGACAAGGTAGGAGAGCTCATTGGATGAGACGCTGATGTTTGAGTTTGCGAAGATGCTCCCTGTTCCATCCTCTAGAGCTGGTGTTGCGGTAAAGCTTCACAGCTCTGATACCATGAGAAGAAACCTGCACAGGAAAGTTAAAGAAAAAGGAAGAAGATGAACAGTAAAATGATATTGAAAAGGCTTATCTCGATTATCCTTCCGGTGGGCTTTTATAAGCCAATGAGACATCATTACAGACCGTTATGCTCAGTAAGGTGGAGCAGACAGCAGGTCTGGGCGAATAAACAGAGGAGTGGTTTTTGGGCTTTAGCCATGTGACTTTTTGGTTTCATCATTAGCTTTACACTTAATGCACAAGTGCTTTATTGCATGGATGTTGTTCGTAACCTTATTAACCTAGGAAGAAAAGATTCCAAGGCTAAAATGTTCACACACAATATTGAGACATATAAATAACCAAACTGTTTAATGAGAAATTTTTATTAAGTAAAAGCCTTCAAATTCTTGCTGGTAGTTGATAGATTATCACTAAAACACCAAACATATAGAAATCCCTAGGCCCAAATTGATTTATGATTTTACTAACAAGTAACAATTTATATTGACTGTCTTTGTTTATTGAGATTTATGAATTTAGGTAGACCTTACAGAATATACTGAGAAACACAAAGCCAACAAATTTTACTTATGGACAAACAGGTAAGTACTTATGTTTGAGGAACACTTTGTTTAGGGTTTTATATTTAAGACTTCTTTATGTTTTTATTGAACAAAAAAAAAAAATTAGTTGACTATAAAATTGTTGGACTTCTTTTTATTATTTTCAAATTTTATTCAACTGCTGCCCATTTTGCTTTGGCAAGTTGACCATCAAATGCAAAATGAGAACATCAAGCTCATGTCAGCTAGCCTGCACGAATCATGGGATAGGAGCTTCAATGAATGAGTTTTTGTAGAGTACATCTTCATATATGCAAAACGTTGCATAAGTAGTTCTTGTGCATTGTGTTTGCATTTTTTATTTTCAGCTTTTTAACTTGATCAGATGGTTCTAGCTATAAATAGAAAATAAGATTTTCAAGATTTAATAATTATTTACAAATGCAGCAGACTGCTTGATTGGAATTTGTTGTTTGGGATCACCTTCAAGCAATTGCTTGAGTGTTTTCATCTAAAATGAACTCATAACCATTAGCTATTGTTACAATTTTGCCTCTTCATCATGCACCATCTAAAATGAACAAGATTTTCAACACTATTTTCTTAATTATTATTTTTTTTTATTTTATTTGCTTTCTATTGCATGAAGACAGGGCTTTCTGCTAATATTGTTTGTTGAAAACACTGAAAACACTGGACATCTTGTTCAATTTGATGTGTTCATATTACGCAATCATGTATTAATTCAAAAAGATAGGTAAATATGTAATTTGATTTCATTTAATCTGTTGTTTTCTTCAAATACTTGGTTTCTTCAATTACTTTTTAACTTCTCTTTTATAAACTCTTTTGTTTTTTTTTTCCTGCCTGCAATGCTCTTACAACCTTATATATTCTCTATGATATTGGTATAGAAAAGAAATAATAGTTCGAGCTTGCAATTTCAAACTTGAATTCTTACAGAACCCTTTTTTTGCCATGACTAAGTGGTTTGATAAAGGTCAGTTTCGATTTCTAATTCATTTTATGAATTTGGATGTTCATATGTTTTCAATAAAAGAGTTTATAAGTTGATGTGTAGTTTATCCACCTATCTATATTACATGGTTATACTACGTTAAGGATTTAATAAATATTGGTTCAAAGTTCAAAATATTTCTACTTATCTTTTCATTTTTCTGGTCTTTGCTGTTCCAAATATTATGAGAAACACTTTGTTGGCATCTTCATCTTGTATGGTGGTGGATGCTACTTGGATGATGCACCACAAATTGTACAATTCATGATAGTTTAACTGGCTAAACCATTTTGAGTATTCATCTTTAGTTTCTTTTCTGTCTGAAGCTTGATTCCTTTCGCAGTATATTGATTATCCAACTTCAAACAATGCATCGAAGAACATTAGTAAATGTTTTCTTATTGGCTGGTGAAGCATTATGTGGATTACAAGTCACTGACTTCAGGAACATATTAAAAAGTATTTCTAAAAATAAATGGCAGTGGCCCTTTTTTAGAAGATGAAAATGAAGATCTTTTAGCTGATTTTATTGATGAGGATAGCCAACTTCCAAGTAGAATATCAAAGCCTACTAACCCAAAAACCAGATCTGCATGTTGGAACGATGATTATGCTTGCAGTTTATCATCTTTTATTCAACAAATAATATATCAAATAGGCTACAAAGTTGATAGATCTTCCATATGAAGTCAAATTAGTAAATCTTTTGGGTTTTATAGAAATCGTTACCTAATATTGTGAGCAGGCAAGGGTTGATTTAAACCAGAAGAAGGGGAGGAGACAGAAAGCTAGGATAAAATTATTATCTGTGAATATCATGTTGAAAAGAGGAAAAATTGCTATGTATAGATTAATCTAGAGAAGTGCCTATAAATTGACAAACAAATTAAATATAAAAGGTACTACATAAAGAGGGAAATATTCTCTATTATGAAAATCATCTCTCCAGCTAATAAGCTAATTTAAGTTTTTTCCTAGATAACTATTTTCTATCCTGTACTTTTCAATTGAAGGCATCTTTATCTTTAGTAAACTTCATTCTACTTTCAAATTTGGCATGTTACATCAGCAAAAGTAATTCTTAATCTTTGAAGGTTGATTTTCTGAGTTTTCTTTGAATTGGAAGAATTAATGTGCAAGCATAATTAAAGAACAATGCCTTGCCTGGCTTCGTATTTTTCAAAATCATTTGCTTTGTAATCCATAAAAATAGTCTTTGCTGTTTCAATTATATGTGATGATATTGTTATATCTGAACCTGCTTCGTGTTCTTGGGAGGAAAATAAGAGGTGTAAACTCCAAGAGATTAAAAGAAGGGGATAAGGTTGCATCTACGAACATAATACCTTCTGGGATGCGGAAAGATTTTCCAAGAGCTTCTGATATTCCTGGTAGCAGGTGAATTTTTATGTTAGTTCGTAGATTCACCAACTTATTAAGATTTTTTTTCTTCGTATTTTCTTTGCTCAAAGATAATACCTTTCAAGAATGCATCTACATCTGGTATTACACATTGCACAAGATGCAAGGTTTATTATGACAATTGGTAGTTTGCTTTTGTTTATTGTATTGCAATTGTTTTGTGACAGGCATGCTTTAATCACTGTGCATTCCCAACAGCATATATGACACTTATCTTATTTGCTATCGGGTTTCTTTGTATTTTTAGCAGGGGCAGATATATAAGTCATCCATGGCTGCTCTTTTTATCTGAAAGTAGTTATGGGAAGCGGGTACCTCTAAGTGAATTTCGCTTGTCAAGATTTAGATCAGTGGGGTTGATTGCCTATAAGGTACCGGTTACTCTTAAGCATATATAATTCATATCATAGTAAGCCCCACTTCAACGTAGAAACTTTATGTTATTGATAAATTTGTTATGTTTGAGGAAGTGATGAAAATATGCATATTTCATAGTAAGCCCCACATCAAGCATATTTTGTCATGTATGGCTTGCAATATTATACGCATATTTTCTTACTTTTCCTTGTACTTTGTAGCTGAGAGATATAATTTAGGGACAGTATTCTGTTTTATAATAAATACCAAAAAAAAAAGATTATAATTCCTCCTTAAAATGGTAAATGAACGTGAGATACTATTAATTATTTTCATAAAGTTTCGTAAAGCAAAGAATTTGCTGACTATATAATCTTTGAAAATCACATGGCAGTCAAATTTGAATTCTGGATGATAGAATCTCTTCTATAGGATCCAATTCAAAAATCATATCATTGGGCATTCGTTTGATAGAGATACATTGCTAAAAAAGTGTTTTTGAAAGCATGATTTCTTTCAAATTATTAAAAAAAAAATAGCTTTTACTTTACTCTAGTTCTACCTAACCAAATAAGGGAAACAGTTCTCCTGCATTTATTTTGCACACAACCAAACAATCTCAAAGTAATCGGAATACAATACATTTACATAACATTTCATTTACTTTATACTGCATTTCTTTTTCAAGCAAACAAACAGTCCCTAAATTTACTTTACATTGCATTTACTTGACACTGCATTTTTTTTCAGGCAACCAAACAACCCCTTAGTGATGAGACTCGGTAAGAATATTCATGTCAATTGTGGAACCTTTACGTATAGCTTTTCATACTCAAAGCTAACTATGTACGTCTTCCAGGCATCCTTTGCAAGCTAGGAACCTAGGCCCACTAGGCACTGCCACAGGTATCCATGTCAATAATATGTAAAGCTTGGCACAGTTCTTAGACATTTTGGGTACACTGCTGTGGCACTTTAAAAGAGAAGCATAATACTAAGTTAAATGTGGCAGAGATGAGGATGCTCAGGTGGATGAGTGGCTTTACCCTTAGAGATAGGATATGAAATGAGCATATACGTGAAAAGGTTGGAGTAGCTCCAGTAGAAGATAAGATTAGAGAAAGTCGCCTTAGATGGTTTGGTCACATAAAACGGCGGCCTTGCGATGACCCGATTAGGAGAGTAGAGGTATTAGATTTGATTTATGTTAAGAAAGGTAGGGGTAGACCTAAAAAGACTTGATTAGAAAATATTAGGAATGACTTTTCTTTATTAGATTTAAACGAGAATTTGACTTTTAATAGGACATAATGGAGAAAAAGGATTCATGTAGCCGACCCCACGTAGTGGGATAAAGGCTTGATGTTGTTGTTGTTGTTGCTGTGGCACTTCATGGCTGTCTGCAATAAGAAATGCAGGTTGTTAGTTATGGTTTCTCTTTTTTTAATATGTTTACTTGTCCCATGAACAAATTAGTTTGGCCTATTTAGGTATATCTTGATTTTTCTCCTCCATAATATAAAATGGAAATCAAAGTAGAAAAATATCAATGACATATATTTGGTCCTTTTGTCTTCTAGACTGTTTTAAACATTTCATACTATGATTCTACTCTTTTCTCATTAAATGAGCTAAAGGATTCAATTATTACAGGCTCTCAAATCTGTAAGATTATTGTTCCAAGACCCATGCATGCGAGTTGCATCAGATATGTCCAAGGTTCTAGTTGAACTAGCTTATAACATAACTAACTGGCGCCTATTCCCTCATGATGCTCTCTCAGACCATCTCCATGAAGCCTTGCAGGACCTCAACTCAGCAATCAAATCACACCCACATCTCTTCCTTGGTTGAAAAAATAGCCGCAATGTAACAGAACCAAACACAAGAAGACTTCTTCAGTTGTGGCCTTGCCTTCACTTAAAACTGATACATCAGTAATGCTACAATGGAAGAGCAATAGGATTGCAGACCAACCAAAGGAGTCATCTGAGCAAAAACAACTAAGATCAACGCTAAGTAAGCTTGCAATGATCAACGCTAAGTAAGCTTGCAATAACCACCCTTGAGTTATCAGATGCACTTCCATTTACAACCTTTTCTTCCTTGTTAGTTGAGATGGTTGCAAGGCTGGAACTTGTTATTGAGGTAGAAGAACTAAGAAGGGACACGAGGTGCACCAGATAGTTTACTGATGAGGGTACAAAAATCACATCAGATAGTGTCACTAGGGCAGAGACCTAAGACTTGGTTGATATTATGTAAAGAAATTGCCATGGTGATAAGGGCTTTTTTTTTTCAGATTTTCATGTAATGTTTGGTGAAGGCATTTATTGTAATATATTGATTATGTACATATATGAAGATTGCAATAGAACTTTTGTTATATTTAAGGTGAAAAATTCTTGTAATTTTAGATTTATGAAATAAATTTTTTATTTGAAAAAAAATATCTTATGCAAGCTCTCATATGTATGTGAAAGATTTAGAAGTTTGATTGGAGATTAATTATTTACAATTGAAATATTATGAGTTAGCATAAGTAATTGATAATTGAATGTAATTTATATTGGATATAAAACATATTGAGGCACATAATAATGTCATTTTATTAAAATTATTTCATTAAATTTAAGTGTTGGGAAATCATATATCTTAGGGCAATTTAAACATGCCTTATTATTAAACATGTTCTATTAAATAAATGTGTTAGGAAAGCTTACCTATTATGACACATAATATTTGTCGTATTTATTCACAAATCTCATCATATAAAGGTGTTAGGAAATCTTGTCTATTACGACACTTTATAGGTGTCATTAAAAAAGACTATGCCATCAAAATTACATGTCATAAAAGTTAAGTTTTTAGGGCACATAAAGATGCCCTTAACCCTATGCCAACGGCCACCTAAGTGACACCATTGTTTGATGCCCCAATATGTCATGTGCCATTATAGATACATATTATGGCACTTTAAGGTGCCTTAATAGCCATTATTTTTTGTAGTAGTAGAATTTTGATTCAAACCCATACAACTTAGTGACATTAAGGACAAAAAATTAAGACTTTGTTGAGAGAATAGATAAATTTTAGAAATTAAAAAAATACGTGTGATAGGCATGAAACTTGAACCATCTAAACTTAGTGATATTCTTAGCCTTAGGGAAATTTCCCATTGATTTTAAAAATTATTAAGCCCATTAATTAATTAATTAAGTTTAAAGCATTAATTAAGTCTTAAAACTTCTAAAAATTTGAATAAATCAAATTTAAATTCAAAAAAAATATAAATAATACCTCTAGCTTACTAGAATTAAAACTTTAATCAAAGAAAAATAAAATCCCCTTGATTAGACTTTAATTTTAGCCTTAATTTAATTTAATTAAAAATTAATATTTAATTTAATTAAAAATAATTATAACTATAAAAAATTTTCAAACACTTAAGAATATCTCCTTAGATCATTTCAAATATTTGGAAGTGATTTCAAGAAATTTGGAGTTCATTGGGATTCAAATCATTAAAACTCCTCTAATTAAAAATTTTGAATAATTCAAATAAATACTCAAAATTTAAAAAATCATAATTAATTCTAGAAAATTCTAAGTCAAACAAACTTAAAGGCATTGAACTCTATTTGAGGTCTAATATTTATAAAAAAATATTAAACCACTAGAAATAATTAAAATTTAAAAAGTCAAACATTTGGTCAACCTTAAGTTAAAATCAAATCAAAACTTAAAAAATTATAAATAAATCTAAAAAAATCTAAATTCAGCAAAGTTATAGTCTAATTACTTATATTAAGGTCTATTATTTAAGAAAATATTAACATTCCGTAAATCAATCTTAATCTAAAAGTGAAATTCTTACCCCTTTAATTAATGCATGTTAATAATTCAAATAATTCTAAAAATTCAATAATTGATTAAAAAAAAAGTTAATCTAACTTTAAAAATAGTAATCAATTATAATTAAAATTTATTAACATTCAAATCTTAATTAATTCAATTCATTTAATTATATAGATTACCACTAGGTAACTCGGGCCTAATATAATATTAACTTAGCCCAAAGGAAGCTGGAATAAATTTTATGGCCTTAGTGAACAACAAAGGTGGTAGCCATTTAACTTTAAAAATAAATCTTAAAAAATAATTCTAAATCATTAATATTTAAATTTTAATTAAATTTTCCTTGAGCCTTTCAACTAACCAGAATATTAAACAACTTTAACTAATTACCTTGCGTGGGACATATCCAAACCAAACAACCTATCTCACACAATTTAGATGATTTACTAGGATAACCAACTATTGTCTTAGACTAGGTCAGTGTTTACTTTTATGATGTGTGTCAGATTTTTCATGGTTTTCACTACATGATTTTTGCTTGTATAAATTGATTGATTATTTATTTAATTTATGCAATTTGTGTATTGATATGATGGGCGTTAGATTTACTCTTAGGTTAGGGATGATTTAAATGTTAACACAATTTTATGTAGGTGATCATGCTCATACAGAGCATACAAATTATAGGGTCAAATAAAAAAATTAATACTTTTAATTAATAATATTTTTTGCAGGTGTTGCGCATACTAAGTCCCCCTTCAAAAAATTAAAAGAGCGTGACCAAGTGTGACTGTGAATTGATTATTTTAATTTTTTATTAATATTAACTACTTGGGATAATTTCATTATAACTGTTTAGGATAATCTTGCATGTTTTTTAAGTATGAATTTTAATTTTTATTTAATATAATTTAATTATATTTCAATTATACAGGTGTTATAAAAGCATTTTGAGATGGGATATTAAATATCCAATCTAAAATCCAAAGAGAAGGGTGACATCCCCTAGGGGAGTCCCTCTTTATTTGGATATATATATATATATTAGGATATCTCAGAATATCCAAAGGGAAAAGATAACACCCCTTTTGAGAGGGAGTTTTTTTTTCATTGGGTGTCTGGACCCGATAGATCCAAAGAGCTCATAGAAGTATGAAGAGTGAAGAACGAGAATAATCTCATTCTCAAAGTCACTTATATTTTAGGACTAGAAATCTGGGCTTGTTGTCAGTGATACCCGACCACTTTATTTTCTATAAAATTCTAGTTTGTAATATTAAGTGGCACTTGTCACATGAACATTAAATTTCAATATTTAAATTAATTGAATGATTTATTGAATTTGATTATATAGTAAAAATTGCATGCCTTTTCTAGTTTTTTTTATTGCTTGTTGCTTTTGATTTAGCCTAGAATGATCGAAGGCTTGTGAGGATACGAACAATTTTTTTTACTATAACAAAATTAAAAATTTTAAGTCAAAATAGAAACTTTAAAAAATTTAAGAAGTAAGCTCGAGCTCTTTGAGGATTTTTCATGCATCCATATTATTACTTTTCTTCATTATTAGGCACCTCCCCGCCTGTAGGTTTCAGCAGGTTACCTGACCTATTAATAAAGTATATTACTATCAAGGGGAAATTATATAATCACTATAACAAAATTATTTTTAAGCCTAATTTTAAAACTTCTTTATAGGAAACTTCAATTTCTTGTGTTGTAATTAACTATGAGGGCTTGTGCTCGTAGGAGATTTAGAAAATTAGATTAGTTTTTTAAAATTAAGCTTTTAAAAAATTTAATTAATAATGTTGCGGATCTGTTTTCATGGTTTATGATTTTGATGATAGCAAACACTTTTATTTCTTTACGACTGCCTTATCTACTGACATTTCAGGTCCATAAGATCAGACTTCTATTGAAACCAGCTCAAGATTGGGTAGACTAGATCTGAGTCAATTTGTTCCTTTTTCCTTTATTGAGTCTTTTGTAATTGCTGTGGCTCCTGATGCTAAGTAACTTTGCACACACACACCTTGAAAGTATTTCTGGCTGTTCCATAGAGTTTACTGTTTTTGGTAACATCATCCGGGATGATATTTATATCGGCCTGGACGATCGGTTCAAAAATAGAAATCATGATTATGACATCATCCTTATTAAGGCAGCCATCATTAAACACATCGTCCTGGACGATTTTGTATCGGCCATGATGATAGGCTCAATTCAGAAAGAATCTGTCACCATATCTATTTAGGAATTATTTATTTTTGGACATCATCCCGGTGGATGGGCCCGACCGATCCAGCATAATTTTTCTTAAATAAATCTGGCAATTAAGGAAAGAAATTAATGATGATTTGCATGATCACATACTCTAGGCCGATCTCAGGATCGGCCTGGACAATTTTACATCGGCCAGGTTCTTTTCAGGGCGATGTTCAGGATAATTTTTCTCATATTTGAACTAATCGTCCAAGACGATATCCTATCGGCCTGGACGATATAACAAAAAATTGTCTAATTATCCCTAACCGATCGGGCTGATTGAGTATAATTTATGCTGATAGGCCAGGCCGATAGGCCGATATTTATATCGGTCTGGACGATAATGTCGAGTTTGCAAATCTATTTAAAGATCTCTTTCTTTCTCATGAAGAGTGTCTTTGGCAGCTATTATAGCTTCATTCTTTTGGGGGAACTTAAAGAGAGAGCTTGAAAGGGAGTGAGGAACGGGTGAAGTCTGAGAGAGGGAGAAGATCCTGTGAGGAGGGATTCAAGGGAGTGTGGAGGGGGATTCCACTCGGTTGCTCCGCCATGCTTGCACCTTAATACCGTCGGATTCAAGGCTTGTCTTGAGGGAAGTTCACCGTTCTCTTTGGTGTCAAAGGATCTGGTGACTCCGCCGCACCTGGGAATGTTGAAGTGATTTTGTAAGGGCTTCTCTGCCTAGCTGTGGGGGCTAAAGGAGAGACACTTAGTTTAGTACAATACTTGAAGGGTGCCTCCAAGGAGTGGATGTAGGTCAATGTTTGACCGAACCACTATAAATCTGGTGTGTTCTTTCCTTTATTACTTTTGTATTTAATTTCAGCACTTTGGTTTTCATTATGATGAATCATGATTTTGGTTTGAGTTTCATGTTTTGTTTTCAAGATATTTTAAATACAGATTCACCTCTCTCTTTTAATTAGCCTTGGGTCGGTTTGTAGGGCTTAACATCCCTAACGAACTTTCAAGTGGTATCATAGCACTTTCTAGTGATATTAGAGCGGGATTCATAAAAATAAAGTTTGAAAACATTTTGAACTTTGATTCATGGCTAATTTTGGTAATCGTAACTTTGCGGAAGGTTATTTAATCACCATACCACCTTTATTTGAAAATATTACTTTTAATTTTTGGAAAATTTGCATGTCTATTTTCTTGCAATCAATTGATTTTCGTATGTGGCATATGATTTTAACTGGGTATTCATTACCGTCACGTGTTTTAGATGGAGTTAAAACTAATATTCATTTTAATCAATGGAATAGGGAAGAGCGAATCGAAGCTCAATTGAATGCAAAATTTTTGAATTGCTTTTTCTGTGCTTTAAGTTCTGAAGATTTTATGTTAGTATCCACGTGCACTACTGGTAAGGAAATTTGGGATAAACTACACATCATATACGAAGGTACTAGTGAAATCAAATAATACAAGTTGAATATATTAATGCTTGATTATGAAATGATTTTCATGAAACTTTATGAAACGATCATAGATATGTATACTAGGTTTATTCAAATTGTGACATCATTGCATGCTTTAGGTAAAGAATTTTCAAATTTTGAAAAAGTCAATAAAATTCTTCATTGTCTGCTAAATAAGTTTGATGCTAAAGTTGTTGTCATTTGTGAATCAAAAGATTTGAATGAATATTCTAATGATAATTTGATTGGCTCACTCATTACTTACGAGCAAAGTTTGGGTCAAAGACTTTTGGATGCATGTGAGGCGATTGTGCTAAAAGCTGAAGATACGGAAAGGGTAGCTTAGTTGGTGACGAATACAATAACTTGACAAGCAAACCAAAAAGCTCACCAAAGCATAAGCATCAACAAAAGTGGTATAAAGGTAAAAATGATAAGAATGATAAGATTACTTCTGACGTTATTTGCTTTGGATGCAGAAAACCTTGACATATAAAAAATTAATGTCCTAATTTGAGAACTCTTTCTGCAAAATAAAAGGAAGCTAAGCAACTTGTAGAAATGACAAATAATGAAAAGCAAAAAATTTTTTGGGCAGATCTTGTTTCTGAATCATCTGATCAGGAGCAAGATGATGCTTAAATTGTTTTGTGTTTTTTTTTTATGTTTACATGTTTTGTTTGTTTTTGTGATTTTCTTTTTTTTATTATTATATTTTCTTTCTTTTCTTTTTTTTGTTAGATTTTTTTTTTGTCTTTTTTGATCTAACACACACGTTCACCTTTCTAAAAATGAAAAACCTACCTCCTATTTTTTTTCTTGAATTCTTATGAAAATTGCGTTTGACTTCTCTAAAAGCAGTCAAAGGAAGGAAACTCATGTTTTTTACTCTCAAATCTATGTTTCCTAAAAAAGATTATTCTACTTTTGATTTAAAATCTTTTTCATATTTTAAATTAGTTTTTGAAACTAAATTTTTTATCTCCCTATATTTTATTTATCGCATAGGGATCTTTTGCAAGTTATTGAATCTAACTCATAATTTTCTTAATCAAGAAATTTAATTTGTCAATAGGATGGATTTACTTTTATTTTTAAGATTTCAGAAAGATAGCATATTAAAAAAAAGATCAATGATGCCAAAAATAAAAGATACGCAATGACGCCAAATTAAGAAAGATACACAAAGTATATCAAAAGAAAAAAATGCGCAAAGTGCGCCAAAAAATAGACAAGAAACATAAAATGAGCCCACAAAATTTAATGCTTACCATTCTTGTACTTCTTAAAGCTTAAGAAAACCCTTGATATTTTTGATACTTGATTTTGAAAATCATAATTCCAGATTCAACAATTCGTGTATTAATCTTCTATTAGATATATTTTTTGGAAGGAGTTTTGAAAAATAACTGTTTCTTTCTCTAATTTATTCCTTGATTTAGATATTGAATTAAAAAGTTTTTGAGCCTCTTAAAGAACTTGAGTTTGGATTATCAAATTCTGAATTTCTAACATTTTTTTGGGCTATGCGTTGTCAATACAATTCTACTGAGTTTTTGATTAAAATTAAGAGGTAATTTTTTCATTTTAAGAATATTTGTTTTGTTCACTAGATCAGAGATCATTTTTGTCTTTAAATCATTTTTATTGTTTGTTCCCCTTCTCTTTTTGATAATGTCAAAGGGGGAGAACGTACTGTTGAATTTGTATCTTTTTTTTTTGTATTTTTCCTTTGAAAAAATTAAAAATAACAAATGTTTTTTATTTTCCCTATTTTAAAAAGTTTTATTCTAGTGAGGGGGAGATTATGAGAAAATATTTTTTTTGCAAATTCAACTAGTAATGTTTATCATCATAAAAAAGGGGAGATTGTTACGGATCTGTTTTCATGGTTTATGATTTTAATGATAGCAAATACTCTTATTTCTCTACGACTACCTTATCTACTGACATTTCAAATCCACAAGATCAGACTTCTATTGGAACCAGCTCAAGATTGGGTAGACTAGATCTGAGTCAATTTGTACTTTTTTCTTTTCTTGAGTCTTTTGTAATTGTCGTGGCTCCTGATGCTAAGTAACTTTGCACACACACACACCTTGAAAGTATTTCTAACTGTTCCCTAGAGTTTATTATTGTTGATAACATCGTCCAGGATGATATTTATATCGGCCTGGATGATCGGTTCAAAAACAGAAACCCTGATTATGGCATCATCCTTGTTAAGGCATCCATCATTAAACACATCATCCTGGATTATTTTATATCGGTCAGGATGATAGTCTCAATTCAGAAAGAATTTGCCGCTAGATCTATTTAGGAATTACTTATTTTTGGACATCGTCCCGGTGGATTGGCCTGGCCGATCTAACACAATTTTTCTTAAATAAATCTGAAAATTAAAGAAAGAAATTAATGGTGATTTGCATGATCACATTGTCAGGGCTGATCTCAGGATCGGTCGGGACTATTTGACATTGGCCAGCTTCTTTTTAGGGCGATGTTCATGACTATTTTTCTCATGTTTGAACTAATCGTTCAGGACGATATCCTATCGTCCTGGACGATATGACCAAAAATTTTCTAATCATCCCTAACCAATCGCGGTGATTGAGCATAATTTATGCTGATCAACCAGGCTGATATTTATATCGGCCTGGACGATAATGTCGGTTTTGCAAATCTATTTAAAGACCTCTTTCTTTCTCATAAAGAGTGTCTTTGGTAGCCATTATAGCTTTGTTCTTTTGGGGGGAAATTGAAGAGAGAGCTTGAAAGGGAGTGAGGAATGGGTGAAGTCTGAGAGAGGGAGAAGATCCTGTGAGGGGGGACTCAAGGGAGTGTGGAGGGGGATTCCACATGGTTGCTCTGCCAGGCTTGCACCTTAATACCTTCGGATTCAAGGCTTATCTTGAGGGAAGTTCACCAAAGAAGAAGATCTCTTTGATGTCAAAGAATCCGGAGACTCCGCCGCACCTGGGACGATGAAAGTGATTTTGTAAGGGCTTCTCCGCCTAGCTGTGGGGGCTAAAGGATAGACACTTAGTTTAGTGCAATGCTTGGAGGGTTCCTCCAAGGAGTGGATGTAGGTTAAGGTTTGACCAAACCACTATAAATCTAGTGTGTTCTTTCCTTTATTACTTCCGCATTTAATTTTTGCACTTTGGTTTTCATTGTGGTGAATCGTGATTTTGGTTTAAGTTTTATATTTAGTTTTCAAGAGATTTTAAATATAGATTCACCTCTCTTTTAATTAGCCTTGGGACGGTTCATAGGGCTTAACATCCCTAACAAACTTTCAAGTGGTATCAGAGCACTTTCAAATTATCTTTGAGAAAATCAAATTTGATGATCATTATCATCATATTCAAATGATTGATAATAGGCGATATTCTCTTTCCCTAAAAAAATGTTATTTTATTATCTTCATTTTGATTAGGAAATTAATGATCATTTACCCTGATCATCATACTCAAATACTAGAATGAACATTATTTTGATCCTTTAGGGTCATATGTGGTTCTTTCCAGAATTTGACCACCAAAATCAGGGTAAGCTCAACATTTTGTAATATTAATTTATTAGGGAATGAAATGTTCACCTCCCGAGGTGATATATCATTTATAATAATGTTTTTAATTTCAAATTTTAAATTTTAGAAAATCAACTATTCCTAAAGAAAATTAAGTTTTTTAAAACCCAATTAATTTTTCAATCAAACAAGGTGTAAATGCTTTTTGTTAAATAATGGAGAATGAGATCTAGAAAATTTTGAGGCAAAGGATAATGAAGCAATATTTTTAGGATATTTCTCAGTAGGCAAGTCATATAGGATATTTAATAAGAGAACCTTAGTTGTTAAGGAGTACACCCATATTATATTTGTTGAATCTAATGGGGTTTATTAAATTAGAAGAACTGAAGAAGAAGAGGATATCACCCATAGGATTAAGAATATTGGATTAGATGATGGAACACAAGAATAACAAGTATAGCCTAGGGAATGGAGATATATTAGAGTCATCCTAGAGATCTCATCTTAGGATACTCTTCCTCAGGTGTTAGGACTAAAAATAACTTTAGGAAGGAATTATTCACATTGCATGCATTTCTATAATAGAGCCTACAAGTATAGATGATGCATTGAGGGATAAGTTTTAGATTATTATAATGCAAGAAGAATTGAATCAGTTAGTGAGAAATGAAGTTTGAAAATTAGTAGCAGACCCTATGAACAAAGTGTAATTAGAACTAAATGAATTTTTAAGAATAAATTGAATGACTCTAGGCTAGTTAAAAGGAACAAGGCTAGATTAGTTGTAAAAGGGTGTAATCAAATTGAAGGTATTGAATTTGAGGATACCTTTGCACTAGTTGCTAGTTAAGAGGCCATTAAATTTGTACTAACATTTACCTATTTTAGAGGATTTAAGATATATCAAAATGGATGTTAAGATTATGTTCTTAAATGGAGTCATTAAAGAAGATGTATTTGTAGAAAAACCAACTGAGTTTAAAAATTCATCCTTTCTTAATCATGTTTACAAACTTAAGAAAACATTATATGGCTTAAAGCAAGACCATAGGGCATGATGTGAGAGGTTGAGTCATTTCTTAATAAATAATTCTTTTACTAAAGACCCTATAAAAACTTTACTATTTGTTAAGAGAGTCAAATCAAATTTTTTATTTGTTTAGATTTATGTTGATGATATATTGTTTGGATCCATATGTCAAAATCTATGTGAAGAGTTATTTTCTTATATGAGCCAAGAGTTTGAAATGAGTATAATGGGATAATTGAATTAATTTTTAGGATTAAATGTTAAACAATGAAGTGGCAAAACTTTCCTTAACCAAACCAAATACATCAAATAACTACCAATTGACATGGAAGATTTTAAGATCACTAGCACACCCATGAGACTTATAGATAGTTAGACAAAGACTCAAATGGAAAACTAGTAGATCAAAAGATGTATAAAGGCATGATAGGATTCCTATTATATCTGATAACCAATAGACCTTATATTATGTTCAGAGTAGATTTATATATGAGATTTCAGGTTGAACCTAAGGAGTCACAACAAACTCCAATTAAAAGGGTCCTTAGATACCTTATAGGAACACCAAATCAAAGAATCAGGTGCCTTAGGGGTAGTATGATATGTGAATCAGTTGGATATTCAAATTCAAAATTTGTAGGTTATAAGGTAGATAGGAAAAGTACCTAAAAACTTGCTAATTTGGTGGTCAATCTTTAATTTCCTGGTCAAGTAGAAAATACAATTTATTATCCCTATTCATTATTGAGGTTGAGTATATTGCTGCATAGAGCTATGTTGTCAAATCCCTTTGGCTGAAGCAACATCTTCTTGATTTTGGACTTTAAGTAGAAATTTTACCCATAATGTGTTACAACACTAGTGTAATTTGTATTACTAAAAATCTAATTAAGCACTCACATTAAGCATATTGACATTAGACATCACTTCATTTGAGATCACATGTCAAAAAAAGATATAACAATTGAATTTATTAACACATAAATACAACAAGCAGATATCTTTACTAAATTGTTAAGCTATAAAAGGCTTAATGCACTTAGGACAAGATTAGGAGTCATATATTTAATTGCTTAATAGGTTTGTGGTTGTTTTGTATCTATGTTTGTTTTGTGTGTAAACTTGTCTTTTATGTTATTTTTCTTTATTTCTTTATCATTGTGTTTATGATTTGTGTAATGCAATTTATGTTTTATGTACTATATTAGTTTTTTTTATCTTCACACAATAGAAAAGCAAAATTTTCCCACATCTTACTCTACGATCACTATCATATTATATGATACACATAGGAAGACATGAATCCACCATATATTTTGAACAACAATTGAAATTGTACAAATTACTATCATTCATACTATATAATCACTATAGTAATATACTTACATGTGGCATGTAAGACTATTGAGATGAAATTTATAGGGTCGGTACAATCATTATTACATATCATATTATACAAATATCTATTAGTATTATATACTCAGTGTAGTAAGTAATCATACATGAGACTCCCTATGATGAACGAAAAGATGAAGATTGTATTGTATGATTCTCGATCGTACTGTATGATCCCCGATCATATTGGAGGATTTAACCTATCTTCATATTATTTAGATAAAATGATTTGGATTCTATTGATTGGATAATATAATCCACATTATATAGTTTGATAAAAAAGAGGATATAAATTGAAGGGTTAAGCTCATTCCAAATAACACCACTTCTGTTTCAAATCTTCTTACCTTATACTTCAAAGTCCCTTATATTCCTTATGGAAGGAAAGCAAGTCTCGCTCCTTTTTGGGGGGTCTCTCTATGACTTGTAGATGATATTTTCCAGTTTGAAAAAGATGGTCTAACTAGCGATATTGGGCAGCCACTATCACTAATGTAAAGTCAAGAACAAAACACACTTAGCTATTAGGTACAAGACCTCTTTAAAGAAACCACTTTCCAATTTTTTCTCACTCTAGTATTTTCCTATAATATCAAGTTATTGACTAAGTTTGTGTGAATCTAAGAATCACTATTGAGCATATGACACTTTATTCTTTCATTTGTAGATGTCATTTAGAGCTTATTACTCGATATTTTCATGATCACCTTTATGTTTCTGTCTCTGGCACCCAACTTCATGACATCTCTACTATCAGTGATCGAGTATAATTGGACACAAGTCAGACTCACTCTTAGAAATATCCCTATGAACATTCGCCATCCCCTTGTTAGCTCTTTTGTGTTAAATACACATGTTATCCAACATATCCTTCGACATTTTATTATCCTTAAAGTTGGCGATAGGATAAACATTACTCCACTACTCTCTATTATAACTTACTTTTATATAACCTACAATGATTTTAACATTGTTGATATGTTAATTTTCTACATGGAAAATCTAATGACAATTATAAATGCTAGGGCCCATCATAGGCAAAACTTGATATTATAACACATCATAATCTTTCTTTTAGATGCCAAGTATTGCTTAGTTTTCCTAACACTAGTTGATCACTTCAATACCTACTTCACTAACAATTCATTCCACTTCAGCAATGTGGGCTCCGAAAATTCGGCCCCGGCCTCCGCTCGCTCTTTCTTTATTCGGCGAGGGAGTTTTAACGAACTAAGTTCCGAGGTAAATTTTGGAAGGCAGATGGGTTTGTAGATAAGACACTACCCAGAGATTTCGCCCTCATTTTGTGAGGACTTTATAATCTGAGTTCTGGTTTCCTATAGGCGCAAGCCCCTATAGTTAATTACCCCTCCCGATCACGAGAAAGAACTTTCGATTAAGGCTAGTCGTCAATCAGATACGTATAAATACGTGTTATCTGGCATATAGTAGCAGCAATAGGTTTGGATATTGGTAGAAATTGGATTTGGAAATTGGGTTTTGAATTTGGGAATTCGGAAAGGATTTGGAGAGTTTAATATTTAAAGTAGAAATTTCACCATCTTGCACTTAAAGCTGATGGTGGGGGAATGGATGATGGACCGGATCAAGATCCCATGGTTCCGTCATCCCGGGTCATCGTGGTCCCTGGTCTACTTAGTCAGAGGTAGTCGACCCAACCTGACAGAAGGATCCTTGTCGGCAGCCATGGGTTGCTTCGTCCAAGGGAACCTTGTAGACCGGGGTTGAATGTTTGTCTGAGGGGACAAATTTAAATCCACCTTAGCTAACAGAGGGCTTTGTGCCCTATCGATCATATCCTATTGATTCATATCTCAAGAATTTAACGCATTAAGGAGCGTATTGGCTCTGGCCATAACCGCTATCTGTGGTGCCATTTGGCGGCAAAACCACTCGGTTCAGAGGGCCCCGGGTCATAACTGTTACCTGCAGTGCCATTTGGCGGCGAAACTGCCGGTTAGAGGACACGTACCACGTCCTTACTGGCAATAGACTTTTTTGAGAATGGATCCTAGTGATATTTTCGACTAGGCATTCGGCTTTTTGTGAGCTAGAGTTTATTTGAATTTGTCCGCCTCGACAAACTGTTGCGGAGGGCGGATGGATTTTGCTTTAAGTTTTTGATGGATTTATTTCATTTTAAATATTTTTGGAATTTTGGGATTTTTGTGAGTATTTGGGTGGAGCTTTGGATTATTTGAAATGGATTTTGGATATTTTGGAGATATTTGAAAAATATTTAGATAACCCCTCCGGTTGAGATCTGCATTCAACACGGCCATCATCGGGGTGTTTTTGGGGCATTTCCATTTATTGATTGAACCTTGTCACTTTGTCGGGCTGTCGACAGAGGATCGGGTTTCATAGGTTTTATGCCCTTGAAAGTGAATTCTTTTGATTTTAGGCTTTGAAGGCCTAATATGAATGTATTAAAACAAATATTCTAGTCATCATGACCATATATTTGCTTAATGGTTCGAACCTTGTCGACTTCTATTGACCCGTATAGAAGGATCGGTTTCGAACCTGAATTCACTTGTCAACCCGCGCAGCATCCCTAGACGTCACGTGTGTACCAATAACACGCTCGCCGGGGCCCATGCGGGTTTTATAATTATTTTTACCCCTTTTAGTGTACCTATGTGTATACAATTTATAGTGCACGTGCAGGGGTACTTTAAAATATTTGTAGACGCCTTCTGTCTGCTTGTACGGAGATTGCAGATCCAGTGGCGTAGCAGCTTCTGAACAGAATTGTTCGCTGCTTCGTACAGGTAGACTGTCGTGCACTATTTGTTGATTTTCGTAGGCGGGTCATAGTGCACTAACTAATCTCCTGCCTTTCGTAGATGATTGCGCTTGTTTAAGCTCTTCTGCATTTGCTTGAAGATAGCATTTTTGAGGTAAATTCTCTACAGCAATTTGTAGATTTTTGTATTTTCGATATACCGATCTCTTTTGCTTGTGGGAACTTATGCGTTTCTTCATGGATTTATGCTTCACACAATTGTTTCTAACATTCATTGAATTATGGACAATGCATCGTATATATCATAATCTTACTATGTAATTTCATCGCTAAACTGTTACATTTGATGGAGGTTCCTTTATCTGTGTCTTGACATTGACCACAGAGCATTGTCCCATTTATTATATCTCTATCTTATGTCGTACAAGATAGATGCATTCACAGGCTTCATGGTCCATGAGGTCTGATATATTTGCTTGTATGCTAATGGGTCTTCTACAACAGTTTATAAGAGATTGATATATTTGATGGCATGATTGACACAAATGTTGCAATCAATCAATTATGGTTCTTCCATGGTTTGTAATGTCTGTTTCTTTCAACTTATCATCACAATGCGTGCCATCACTAATCAACATTGAAGTTTCATTTAGTATAACACCCATTAATTGCAAGGCTCAAAATGTTCAACCGCATTTAGATCTTATGTTTGTAACAAGTAGGCATGATTATTCGCATGTGGATTGACTTGCTTGAACGATTTGAGGTAATTCCACCTCATAATCCCTTGCTTAGATCACTTGAAGACTTAGTCTTTACTCACTTACTTATCTCTTGATGAAATCATATCATGCTTTATGACTTTCACTTGTAAATGAGTTGTGATTAGAAACCTCTTTGTCTTCAAAGATCACTCAATATATGTGATGGGTTTGATATGATTATTCAAACCAAGTCCTTCTTGCTCAAGTTTGATTTAGAACTTTTGCTCATTTATTCAAATTTGAACTTAATTCATTTAATGCTCAAGTTCTATATTCAAGTCTAATTCAAGTCAAAGTTCTCACTTGGTTCAAACCAAGTTCATGTTCATTAAGCTTAAGTTATGATTCATTTAGATTTTGAGTTCAATTAAGTAGATTTGGTCCAACCAAGTTCAAGTCCGGATCTTTGTTCAATATAGCTCTTGCATGTCCTTTCAGTTCAATCAAGTCCAAGTCCAAGCTCCTTTCTTTGTTCAAGTCCTTGGATTTTCAATCCAAATTTCGGCAGCCTCCCGGCGTCTCCCCCGTTAAGGGGAAAAAACCAAGAGGCCGCCTACCCGCCACGCCACCAAAGGCGTGCACGGTTGGTGTTTGTGAGACACCGCGGCGGTTGTATTGTTTATTTTTTCTCCCACCACGGCCAACAAAGGCGTGCTTGGGGTTTTAAAAAGCATTTTTTTGAAAAGATAGCATTTTTTGATATTTCCCCCCGCCCGGGGGTACTTATAAGCGACCCCGCCTCGCCGTAGGTGCCGCACCGGGGTCCCATCCCACCACGCGCACCAAAGGCGTGCTTGGGGCGGTTTTCCGGTTCGCCACGAACATTGAAACAGAGTTTTGAGTTTAGAAAATTTCATACCTCCGCGGCATTGTCGGGGTTGACACGTGGATCGAGGGGTCACTCGCCTACCTCGTCGTTGGTGTCGCACCGGGTTCCCTCCTACCACGCGCACCAAAGGCGTGCTTAGGTGGTTTGCCGGCCCGACACGAACATCGAGGTGAGAGAGTGGGGGGATTTTTGTATTATCTTAATTATAATTAACCATAATAATTAGTATAATTAATTGTAACTAAGAATGGTTAACTAGAATTAATAATAACTAATTATTATTTAATGATTAATTAATTACGATTAATTAAAATTAATCGTACTCAATTCTGTTAAATAATAATCCATTCATAATTAATGCTAGTTAATTGAAATTAGTTAAAATTAATTACTAATTAATTATTATTAATTAATAATTAATTTGCAATTAATATTAGAATGGATTTAGATTAAAATCCATTAATCAGAGAGCCGAGCTCTCTGTTGAATAGGTTCGGCGGCTTTGCGGGATTTGGCCGAAGGAGTGCATGAAAGGGAGAACTTTACCTTCACAGCCAGCGGCTTCTTGCTCTTGCTTCCGATCCAAACAGGAAGGGAAGGTCGGTCGGGGAGATTGGAAGGGAGAGGTCGGACAGAGAAGGTGACGGGAGCAGTCAGTGGAGGTCGGGATTTCGGCTTCAGGTAGGGAGATCTACCTCTCCTTCTCTCTCTCTCTCTCTCTCTCTCTCTCTCTCTCTCTCTCTCTCTCTCTCTTTCTCGGGCCGAAGAAGCAGAGAGGGGAATCGGGAATGGGATCGGCTTGAGCTCGGCACAGGGGAGGTAGCGACGGGAGCTCGATCGTGTGGGAGAGGGATCGGGAGTTGAGTGCGGGAAGGAAGAGCTCGGCTTGGGGCTGAGAGGGATCGGGAGAGATCGAGAGCAATGGATTCGCGTTTGAGGGAGTCGGGGAGAGCAGCGAACGGGATGGGGAGTTCGATCGGAGGGAGGCAGAGGCGTCGGAGCTTCGAGCGTCTGTGGGAGAGGTCTGGAGTCGAGAGCGGAGAGGGATCGGAGGGCTCGGTCGCTGGAGAGGAGGTCGGGCGTGAGGATGTCGGGCAGAGCTTCGGCCCGGAAGAGAGTGTCGTGTGAGAGTGAGGATCGAAAGGAAGAGTCAGGAATGGAAGAGCAGCCGAAAGCTTCGCTCGGGCTGCTATTTAACGACGCGAATGAACCTCCTCGAGCGGAGTTTGAGCAGGAATCGCGGGAAATCTATTGGAGCGGCGCCGTTTGCAGTGAAATTAGCGGGATTTCTGCGGGATTTTCGGCCGGTTTCGTGGATACGAGGTTTGGTCTGCTTTAATTAATTTTTTTTTGTTTTATTTTGTGCATTACACAGAGGTCAACAAATGCCCCCCAACAAATGTGGTACGCGTCTAGAGCGAATCACGTTTGTTGTAAGCTGTTTGATCCTGTGGATCTCTAGATATTCACTCTAGATGTCACACAGAGATTTCATTTAGTGGATCTCCAAAATTTCATTTGGATGTTACACTAAGATTTTCATTTAGTGGATCTCCAAAATTTCAGTTGGATGTCACACTAAGATTTTCTTTTCTCCATAGATCTTTTGGATGTATCAATAGATGGTTGAGATATTGATTTCTTTTGCCCTGTGCTTTGTGATGCGGACAATGATGGAGAATTTTCTGATTTGTCTTTATTGATTTGTCAGGTGATTTTTGTACCTTCAGTCTTATGCTTCTAGCTTTGGCGGGCTTGATGAAGGAGTAGATGCCAATGACCTAAACCCTGAGGTTTGTATTAGGTCGATGGCGAAAAGTCATCGGTCCAGAGCTTTATGCATAACGGACTTGTTGATGAAATAATCCTCTTAGTTCAGCCTCAGGCTTTGTGTGGACTTTAGGATAGTTTTCTTCGGTCCTTTGCTTTGTGCTTTGACGGACTTATTGAAGAAAGATTCCTTCGATCCTCGCTTTGTGCTTTACGGATTTGTTGAAGGATTTGCAGGTTCTGGATTCAGTTGATAGTACCGAACGTAGATAGTATCTTGATCCTTAACCATTTTAGAAGACTTTAATCTGAATCACTTGAGTTCATTAGATCGGGAGAGCTAGAATTTGATAGCTCTTTGTCCTCTGGTTGCTGAGATGGGGGTTCCTCTACTGCGGCCTTTCTTATGGCTTGTTGAGTAGATGGAGCTGCCAGCGATCCGGCCATATTTGGGCTTGTTGGATCCGACCTCTTACACCCATTCAGACTTCAGACTTGAGCTATGAGAATTGCGCTTCCCAATGCTGATTTTGCTGAAGTTGGTAGATTTGGAGTCACCCTTTGTGGTTGTAGATTTTTGAAGCCTACGAACATTTGGTAGTTGCTCGAGACTCATCCTTCCACTGGAACTTTGATTCTCCAGTCATTTAGGAGAATTTTGTAGACTACGACCACTTGAACTTGTCGAGTCAAATTTGCCTTCATTCTTTCTTCAGTCCCTACTGACGGGTTGACGAAGTGGGGGTTCCGCTACTACGGCCTTTCTTATGGCTTGTTGAGTAGACAGAGCTGCCAGCGATCCGGCCATATTTGGGCTTGTTGGATCCGACCTTTTACTCCCATTCGAACCTTAAGCTTCAGGCTGTTGAAAGACTTCAAGCTTTTCCGGCTCAATTTTATAGTGTGTAGCCACAAAAGTCTCTTTCTTGACTTTTGAGTCTTTGTTTGTTGTAGAAGACGGTGTCTCTAACTCTTGAAAGACCACCTGTATATACTTTGGAAAACAAATATTTGTATTCTTTAGTACAAAAGAATATCTGGATTGATAATTTTAAATATTTATTCGGGGATCTCGGCATGCAGCGCGATGTCGACCCGAATAAATATTTAAAATGCCCCCTGTCTCGCAGGGACATTTCAGCATGGAATAGATTTGGAATATAAGATTTTAAATATTCATTTGGGGATCTCGGCGTATAGCACGATGTCAACCCAAATGAATATTTAAAATGCCCCCTGTATCGCAGGGACATTTTGGATAGGCTTTTTGTACCTTTGAGATTTTAAATATTTATTCGAGGATTTCGGCACGCAACGCGATGTCGACTCGAATAAATATTTAAAATGCCCCCAGTCTGATGAGGGATTTTGAAATGCGTTCTTGCTATACAAGAGAATTTCAAAATATGAATATATGCATGTTCTGATAACTATGTATATAAACTTTATTCATCACAAAATACATTAGTTATGAAATTTTTATGCATGATATTTCTTTAAATGTCGACCGTTTATAGGTGGCATAGGCCTCTGACCATTCAGATCAATCAACTGATAAGCTCCTCCTTGGTACACTTTCTCGATGACGAAGGGGCCTTCCCAATTGGATACGAATTTGCCACCAATTTTTCGATGTGGGATGATTGGTCTTCTCAGCACCAGAACCAATTCCCCTTCTTGAAATGATCGAGGACGCACCATTCGATCAAAGGACTTTGCCATTCTTCCTCGGTAGATTTCTAGGTTCTGTTGAGCTTGCAACCTGCGTTCATCAAGTGCGTCGAGCTCTTCCATTCTGAGGCGGGCATTTTGCTCTTGAGTGAGATCATTCTGAATTGCTACCCGGAGTGACGGTAGTTCAATCTCCAATGGTAATACAGCTTCAACACCGAACACCAATGAATAAGGAGTGGCTTTGGTTGGCGTCTTGTAGGTTGTACGATAGGCCCATAGAGCTTCTGCCATTTTCGTATGCCACTCCCTTTTATTCTTTGTGAGGATCTTCTTCAACAGCTTCACCAGTGTCTTGTTGAAGGCTTCTGCCAATCCATTTGCCCTTGGATTGTATATGGATGAATATCGCCAATCGATCTTGTGCCGATCGACGAACTTATAAATTTTTGTACTTTTGAATGCAGTACCATTGTCTGAGATTATTCGGCGTGGCACACCGAATCTGTAAACGACATTGTGGGTGAAGAAATTGATCACATGTTCGGATGTGACCTCTCTGAATGGAGCTGCTTCTGCCCACTTGGAAAAGTAGTCTGTTGCTGCTAGAATAAAACGGTGTCCCGATGATGATGGCGGATCTATTGGCCCGATAATATCAGTACCCCAGCATTCAAATGGCCAGGAAGCTATTGTTGGGTGTAGTGGATTTGGAGGCTGATGTATAACATCACCGTGAATTTGACATTCGTGACACCTCTTAGCGTGATCGATACAATCCTTGACCATAGTTGGCCAATAATAACCCATTCTCTTGATTTTGGCGGCCATTTTAGGACCTGACTGATGTGCTCCACAAAGCCCTTCATGGACTTCTGTTACTACTTTATCAGCTTCCTTGGTCCCCAGGCACCTTAGCCACATTTGATCAAAGGCTCGTCTGTACAGCATGTCATTAACAAATGCGTATCTCAACGCCCTTTTTCGAATTTGTGCGGCCATAGACTTTTCTATCGGGAGTTTGTTTTCCTTGAAGTAGTCAATGAATGGCTGTCTCCAATCATTTTCGACTTCAATATCTAAACAATGCCACCACGATTCTGAAGCTTGACTAGCTTTACGTCTCTTGGCCATGTGATGTTCTTCTGGATAATTCTCCATGACGATCTGATGGAGAGGTTGAGGGTCAACTGGAGTTTCATCCTGCTGACTTGAATCTGGAATTCCTTCTGCCCTCGGGAATTGTAATAGAGCGGGCTCCAAGACCCTACGAGTGTAAACCCCGATGAATATAGGACTCTCCTCGTTGATGTTCGCCATCTCTTTGGCTAATTTAGCCAGACAATCTGCTTTAGCATTCTGTCCTCGAGGAACTTGGGCCATTTTGACATTTGGAACTTACTTCAGAAGCTCAAGGGCTCGTCGGTGATAGTGGGCTAATTCAACTTTGCCAACTTTGTAGATACCGAGGACCTGATTTATCACGAGCTGAGAATCACCGAAGATTTGGAGATGTTGGATTCTGACATCGATCGCAATCTCCAGCCCTGCTAATAGAGCTTCATACTCAGCTTCGTTGTTGGTCCGAGGTTCAGTCAAACTGAATGAAAATCTCATTATACCTCCCTCCGGTGCTACGAAAATGAGACCGATGCCAGCTCGGGCTCTTGCAATATTCGGAGGTCGGACAGGTCTAATCGACGATGCTCCATCGAAGTACATTTCCCAGAATGGTAGCCTTTCATTCTCTTCAACATGCATAATCTGTTCATCGGGCAAATCGTCATTTAGTGGAGAATCGGCCGGGATTGGATGTGCAGCGAGGAAATCTGCCAAGGCTTGTCCTTTCACCGCCTTCTGTGGCATATATATGATTTCAAACTGCAATAACAATACTGCCCACCTGGCTAAGCGACCTGTCAACGCTGGTCTTGTCATCAAGAACTTCAGCGGATCGATCTTTGATATCAGTGTGATTTTGTGAGATAACATATAATGGCGGAGTTTCTGAACTGCAAAAATCAGCGCCAGACAATGCTTTTCAATTGGGGAATAACGACTTTCTGCTCCAATCAACCTTCGACTGATGTAGTAGAGCGCATTTTCTTTGCCCTCTTCATTATTCTGGGCCAATAGTGCTCCGAGGGACTCTTCTAGTGCAGCTGTATACAATATGAGAGGCTTCCCCGGAATCGGCGCTGCTAGGATGGGCGGATTCAGCAGATATCTTTTGATGCTGTCAAATGCTTCCTGACATTCTCCGTCCCATTTGAAACGGACATCTTTTTTCATTAATTTTGAAAATGGCTGGCACCTACCCGATAGATTTGATATGAATCTTCGAATGAAAGCCAGTTGTCCTTGCAACGAGCGAAGCTGTCGAAGGTTCCTTGGCGGTGGCATCTCCGTTATTGCCTTAATTTTGTTGGGGTCGATCTCTATTCCTCGATGACGAACAACATACCCTAGGAATTTGCCGGAGGAGACCCCAAAAGCACATTTGAGAGGATTCATCTTCAGATCAAATTTTCTGATTCTCTCAAATACAATTCTGAGATCTTTTAAGTGATCGTTTCGGCCAAGACTTTTAACGACAAGGTCATCTACATAGCACTCGACCTTCTGATGTATCAAATCATCAAATATGTGAGTCATTGCCCGCTGGTAGGTGGCACCAGCATTCTTTAGGCCAAAGGGCATGACTGTATAGCAGAAAATGCCGATGGGCGTCCTGAATGATGTATGTTTTTCATCTTCGGGCGCCATTTTGATTTGATTGTATCCTGACGATCCATCCATGAAGGAGAACATGTCGTAGTTGGAAGTGTTGTCAACTAGGAGTTCGGATACAGGGAGTGGAAAATCGTCTTTTGGGCACGCCTTATTGAGGTCCCTAAAGTCAATACAGACACGAATTTGCCCGTTCTTCTTCTTCACTGGGACGATATTAGCAATCCAGTCAGCGTACTTTTCTTCTCGGATGAATCCTGCATCTATTTGCTTCTTCGTTTCTGCAATTACCTGTTCTTCAATCTCCAATCTCATTCTCCTTGGAGCTTGTTTGACGGGTGCTACATCCGGCTTGATTGCTAATCTGTGAACTGCTACGTCAGGGGATAAGCCAGGCATCTCAGCATATGTCCAGGCAAAGCAGTCCCTGAATTCACAGAGAAGTTCTTTTATTTCTTCTATTTGATCCTCGGGTAAAAGAGAACTAATGAAGGTTGGGCGAGCATCTTCCTCAGTTCCCAAGTTGACTTCTTTTAGCTCATCCATAGTGGCCGCCTGTCCACCATCTTCAAGCTCTTTTGGTGCAGGTTCGGCTTCTACGGGCTGTTCATCACAATCATCAGCCTCGTATGTCTCTTCAGCAATATCATCTTCGGATTCGATTTCCACGCATGTGATGGCGCGACAAATCTCTTTCCGGAGGAATTTTTGCTTGATGAATCCGATACCTTTATATGCGTCTGTATCCTTCTGTCGTAACGGACGCGGACTCCTTCCATACCAAAGGCCCAGACTTGTACGAAGTTGTCGTTTGGTGGTAGGAATATTGACTTGTTTTCGTAGCATTTTCTGAATATTTCTGGTATTGAACCTTGGTAGCCTCGTAGGAAATAATTCTTCGGAGTCGAGGATCATGCAATCCCAGTCATGATTCTCCTCTTCACGAACTCCCGTGGAATATAGCACATTCTTTGGCACAGTTCCATTTTTACTGGGAGGCAGATAGAGAGTAGCGAGTTCTTCAACCTTATGCACCTCGCGTGAGATGATTTCTTTGAAGTGTTGCAAGGGAACACGTGTGACTACGAGTAAACTATCTGAAATTGATAGGCTGTCAATTCTTCTAGAGAACACATTCTGCACCGTGTTCATATAGATAGAATCGTAGTCATAATCATCATTTGAAAATTCTACATGCCTACTCCATTCATTCGTAGACTGGCATACTTTTCGAGATTTGGCAGGAGTATCATCATCTTCATCTGTGTCACTTCCCAGATGAGGTACAAATTTCTTCTCTTTAGGAATGGTCGGTGCTTTGGGAAGAGTCGGCGCTGCCTTCTTTCTCCCCACCTGCTTTTTCCCACCTTCTCTTTCAGGTCGCTTTGCAGTCTTTGAATTTGATGCTCTAGCTTCGAGAGAGCTCGAAAACTTTTGCTTCTTTGGCATGAAATATCGTGCATCTTCATAAACTGTTGCTTCATGAACTGTGAAAGGCTGAATGTCACCAGAGATCCTGAATTCTTCTCCATCTTTGAGATATTTCATACACTGGTGTAATGTTGATGGGACAATGCCATATTCGTGCAACCAGGGACGACCCAGCAGCGCCTTGAATGAAGTATCCGCGTCGATCACATGGAATTTAGCTTCTGTATGGAGATCTCCAAATACAAGAGGGAGCATGAATGATCCAAGGGTTTTCTGTCCTTTTTCATTGAAACCATGCACCATCAGCTTATCTGGCCCGAGGTGTTCCACATCAAGGCAGAGGGATCTCAGTGCTTTCAAGCTTATCAGATTTATGGAGGATCCAGGATCGATCAGAATTCGACTGATGATCAGCTTATCGCTCTCTGCAGTAATGTACAGAGGACGGTTATGGTCTGCAGTTCCGAGCATCATATCCTCTTCGGAGAAAGTAATGAATGGTTCATTACGAGCTTGCAGAACTTCAGTCAGATTTCGTTCAGCAAAATATGCCTCATATCTTTCGGGATCTTTGAGAGCCTGAATCAGAGTCTCCCGAAGGTCTTTAGACATCACCAAAGCATCGTATATACTGAGTTGTGCTGGGATTTTTCTCAGATGGGATAAGATATTATAATCCATCCCATTGGCTGAAGTCTTCTTTTTCTTAGGATCTTCAGGGATAATATCATCGTTGATAATTATTTCTTTTTCCTTATCTCTATTAGAGACCCCTTTCTTCGGTGGAGGCGGTAGTATTTTGCCGCTTCTTAACTGCACTTGAGCAATCTCCTCCGGTTCAGAGTCATTTAACTGTACATTTTCTTCAGAGTCAGCCATCGTTGCGTCTAGGGACTCATCCGTTGATTCAGAATCACCACCTAAGTTTACATGTCCCATCCGAGACGCTATGCTAGGGTCTGATTCATCTCCCTCTGGAAAATATAAATCCTCCTCCGAGCTGTAATCCATTGGCAAAACCATCATACAGGATTCAGAGGGTACTTCTTCTGTGTATTCTTCTTTCATTGAGGTACTCGGCGCCACTGAGATGACCCGACATACTTCTTTGGGAAGAGAATTCTCATCATTTTCTTCGGCTTCATCTATCTTAAGCTCCGACATGAAGTCAGCGAGCTTGACAGGTCGCCTCACAGTCTGGTAATATTCATCCAAACTGTTGATAACTCTCTGAGTTTCAGTCATTTTCTCCTTAGGCTTTTTCAGCTTGGTTTTCTTCTTGGATGATTTCTTCTTTTCAGTCTTTGAAGAACTAACTTGGTTGGAAAACTGTTTTGAAGTAGAAGGTCGTACCACTGGCAGTGCCTTCAAATTTAGCACTGGTTCAATAGGAGACTTCCACTTTACGCCTGGAACTCCTTCAAGTTGCTTCAACATTTTCACAGTTTTCTTAGAGACCGCGGTCTCCCATTGCTCTTCTTGAATTGGCTTCTTTTCATTTCTTCTTTCTTCAACCAGGGGTACGGAAGAGGACGTGACCATCCGAGTTGATTCCTTTTTAGGGTTAGACAACACATTATCAGACAATGTCAGCTCCCCCTTTTGGTATTTTCTTTCAAGCCAATCCTTAAAGATGTAGCAATCTTCAATAGGATGGCTGAGTACCCGATGATATGGGCAGTAATTTGGGTCACCAGTGTGCTTCGACTCTTCGGGTCTCTTGCATTCAGGCAGTTCTAAACCCGATTTCAACACTTGTCGAAATAATTTGGCGACACTCTCCCTTTTGAATGAATATTCTTTATTCATTTTATCTTTGAGGGATTGGAATGTTCTGTCACCAGTTCCTATTGCCTGTCTCTGGCCTCCAGCCTGATAAGTCCGTGGCTTATCATTTCCCCCTAATATCAGCTTTTATTGGGGGTTGGAGTTGTAGACCTGTTTGGGCTTTTCTTGATATTGCATCGACTGTTTGCCCTTGTCTACATTGTAAATCACCTGCCTTTCTCTATCAGCTCTGGAGAAGAATGTAGAGTCGGCTTCACCTCTTCTAGCACCCGGGGCTTTAGCCTTTTTGGGCTTATCAGAGTGATTTTCTGATCTGGAGAAATTCAACTTCTCAAATTTGGCCACTCTGTCGAGCAAGTCTTGAAATGTGTTTATCGTAGCCATGCACAAGAAGGGTTGCATCTTGTCGTCAATGTTTCCCATTAACAACTGCACGGCATGCTCCTCCTCTAACTGCTGCTCACATTTCATGCTCAAATTTCGCCAGCGAGTGATGTATTTAGTCACTGATTCTTCTCTTTTTCTTTTATCCAGAGCGAGATCAGCAATCGTGATCTTCTCAGTTGCATTAGCAAATCTTTTCACGAACATATTTTCTAATTCTGCGAAAGTCTTCACAGAATCATTCGGCAGTTCAGCATACCATTCGAAAGCAGTTGCTGTCAAACTGCTGACGAATTGTCGGAAGAGTAGGGCGTCATTTCCTCCTGTATTCCCACAGGTGGCTTTAAACTGTGCCAGATGCTGTCTGGGGTTGTTATTACCATTGAAAGTGTTGAACTTTGGGACCGAATATCCTTTCGGGTATGGTACTTGGTCGTATTCAGCAGGATACGGACGACCTTTGCCCACTAATTTTTCTGCTTGATCAACGGCTATGATAGCCCTGATCTTCTCAGTGATAATTCCTTCTAACTGTGCGGCAGTTACTGGTTCGGAAGTACTTGCAACATTTTGTGGGGTCGGCTGACGGATAATATTATGGGCTTCACGACCACCTTCAGGAGCTCCCTGTACTCCTGAACCTTGTGGCACTTGGAAGTTTGGAGGGTCAGCAGGAGGATTAGGCATGGCACCAACAGCGGCAGTTCTCTGCATCATCTGCATCATCGCCCCCATTTGAGCCATCATCTCAGTCATCTTCTCATTTAACTGAGAGATTTTCCTGTCTTTGGCTCTCATTTGTCGCCTCATTTGTCGCCGCATTTCAGCGAGTGTGACGTTTTCGGCCTCAGAAGGGTTTTCATCTACTTCTTCCACTTCTTCTTCTTCTTGAGAATGACGACTTCTGCCAGTGGTGGACCCTTCTCGACGACGACGACGATATACTTGCCTGGGTGGCGGTTGCCAACGCTCTTCATCTTCATCATCATCATAATTGACGCCATCATCAATGTCTACATGTGTCACCATATAGACAACTTCTATGTCTAGGGTGTCATTTATTTCTTTGATTTCTTCTTCTAGATTTTCCTCTAGAAATTCATTAATATTTTCTTCTAAATTTTCTTCAATGTTTTCATCCCCTTCGAGGTATTCTTGTATATTTTCATCCTCTTCAAGGAATTCCTCATCTTCTATATTTTGATCATCTATATTTTCTTCCAGTAGTCGGATCTCCGAGCGACGACGCCATTGGATTTCCGGCTCTTGATTAGGCACGGGGACTTCTTCGATTAGTGGGCTGCGATCGAAGTTAGTCTCTTCTTTTGGAGGAGATGGAGGGCGACGGGATCCCCTGGAAGATTCTCCAAAGTGTCTACCATCTGGAGGAATGTCATTATGAGTCCTTTTTGTGGCCCACTTCTGATGTTGTTTGTAGATGGGGGCGGATCTCCGGGAAGCCTCACCGGATGTCACGCCCAGATCAGTTCCTCTTTCTCTTCTTTCTTTTTCATTTCTCCGAGGCTTTGGCCTCCAGACTTGTTTCCCTTTCCACCGGAACCTTTCAGCGGTGGATCCCTGAATCTGTAATTCAGGTGTCACGCCCCGATGTTCACCGCGTGAAACATACTGTCTTTCTCTTCTTTCTGTAGCAAAGGACAGACGCTCCTTTGGCGGGGTTCTCTTAGCCTCGATCACTAAAGGCCGTTGACACTTCTTCTTCAGACCTTTATCCTTTACAGTCTTCAGGACCCGATAGACCCGGGCTGAGAGAGTTTCAGGTTCATTTCTCTTTGGAGGAGCTGGGACCTCCTGTCGTTGCTCCCAGAAAGACTTCTTCAGTTCTCCAGTAGAGCTGTTTCTTTTGATCCACTTCAAATCAGAAAACTTGTTCCGGGTAGGAACGTTGGCCTCAAGCTCTTGGGCCGACAGATTGGAAGGATGAATTGACAGTTGTTGATGCTGAGCTCGGAGTTCAGCATTCATTTTTCTTCTCTGCCTCCTTGTAAGCCTTCCTCCAGATGAGGAGGCTTCAGCATCATATTTCCCAGGTGCAGATAACCTGGTTGGCAGGGGTGTGGTGTTTGCAGTCACCACAGAAACTCTTCCACCATTTACAATTCTCCTGGTGGTCAGGGCCTCAGGCTGGGATAGCCTTTTAAATACAGAAATTCTCCCACGAGAATTTTCAGCAACAGGTCGTTGTGCCGGCAGATGCACACGACGGATAGGAGCTTCATCAGCATTGAATCTCCTGGCAGACTTCTCAGCATTCCTACCATTCACAGGAATGGCGGCACTCCTTGCAGCAATCGCCGGGAAGTCAACGCTACCAAACTGGATGGTAGCTCCGGCATTTCCGGTCTCAATAACAGCATTAGCCAGTTGGATCCTGGCTCCTTGTCCCAGTTGGACAGTCATCGGGGTGTTCTGTAGATCCATCTGCATAAATGAAAGGCAAGGGTTAGTAATTAGAATCTGATACATCACCCCGCACTTTCAAAATGCAGAGACTTGCACAGAACACAAAAATAAAAGCCGATATCATTAGCAAGCAATTAAAATAATACAAATTTAAAAACTGCTAAATACATATAAATTCGTTGAATGATCATTTTGAAAGACTCAAATTCTTGAGTACGGGTTGAAATAATTGCTACTATAGCTTATGAATGACTAGCCAGAGATGGAAAGAGAAACCATTCCCCAGTGGAGTCGCCAGAAATCTGTGGGCTCCGAAAATTCGGCCCCGGCCTCCGCTCGCTCTTTCTTTATTCGGCGAGGGAGTTTTAACGAACTAAGTTCCGAGGTAAATTTTGGAAGGAAGATGGGTTTGTAGATAAGACACTACCCAGAGATTTCGCCCTCATTTTGTGAGGACTTTATAATCTGAGTTCTGGTTTCCTATAGGCGCAAGCCCCTATAGTTAATTACCCCTCCCGATCACGAGAAAGAACTTTCGATTAAGGCTAGTCGTCAATCAGATACGTATAAATACGTGTTATCTGGCATATAGTAGCAGCAATAGGTTTGGATATTGGTAGAAATTGGATTTGGAAATTGGGTTTTGAATTTGGGAATTCGGAAAGGATTTGGAGAGTTTAATATTTAAAGTAGAAATTTCACCATCTTGCACTTAAAGCTGATGGTGGGGGAATGGATGATGGACCCGATCAAGATCCCATGGTTCCGTCATCCCGGGTCATCGTGGTCCCTGGTCTACTTAGTCAGAGGAGGTAGTCGACCCAACCTGACAGAAGGATCCTTGTCGGCAGCCATGGGTTGCTTCGTCCAAGGGAACCTTGTAGACCGGGGTTGAATGTTTGTCTGAGGGGACAAATTTAAATCCACCTTAGCTAACAGAGGGCTTTGTGCCCTATCGATCATATCCTATTGATTCATATCTCAAGAATTTAATGCATTAAGGAGCGTATTGGCTCTGGCCATAACCGCTATCTGTGGTGCCATTTGGCGGCAAAACCACTCGGTTCAGAGGGCCCCGGGTCATAACCGTTTACCTGCAGTGCCATTTGGCGGCAAAACTGCCGGTTAGAGGACACATACCACGTCCTTACTGGCAATAGACTTTTTTGAGAATGGATCCTAGTGATATTTTCGACTAGGCATTCGGCTTTTTGTGAGCTAGAGTTTATTTGAATTTGTCCGCCTCGACAAACTGTTGCGGAGGGCGGATGGATTTTGCTTTAAGTTTTTGATGGATTTATTTCATTTTAAATATTTTTGGAATTTTGGGATTTTTGTGAGTATTTGGGTGGAGCTTTGGATTATTTGAAATGGATTTTGGATATTTTGGAGATATTTGAAAAATATTTAGATAACCCCTCCGGTTGAGATCTGCATTCAACACGGCCATCATCGAGGTGTTTTTGGGGCATTTCCATTTATTGATTGAACCTTGTCACTCTGTCGGGCTGTCGACAGAGGATCGGGTTTCATAGGTTTTATGCCCTTGAAAGTGAATTCTTTTGATTTTAGGCTTTGAAGGCCTAATATGAATGTATTAAAACAAATATTCTAGTCGTCATGACCATATATTTGCTTAATGGTTCGAACCTTGTCGACTTCTATTGACCCGTATAGAAGGATCGGTTTCGAACCTGAATTCACTTGTCAACCCGCGCAGCATCCCTAGACGTCACGTGTGTACCAATAACACGCTCGCCGGGGCCCATGCGGGTTTTATAATTATTTTTACCCCTTTTAGTGTACCTATGTGTATACAATTTATAGTGCACGTGCAGGGGTACTTTAAAATATTTGTAGACGCCTTCTGTCTGCTTGTACGGAGATTGCAGATCCAGTGGCGTAGCAGCTTCTGAACAGAATTGTTCGCTGCTTCGTACAGGTAGACTGTCGTGCACTATTTGTTGATTTTCGTAGGCGGGTCATAGTGCACTAACTAATCTCCTGCCTTTCGTAGATGATTTCGCTTGTTTAAGCTCTTCTGCATTTGCTCGAAGATAGCATTTTTGAGGTAAATTCTCTACAGCAATTTGTAGATTTTTGTATTTTCGATATACCGATCTCTTTTGCTTGTGGGAACTTATGCGTTTCTTCATGGATTTATGCTTCACACAATTGTTTCTAACATTCATTGAATTATGGACAATGCATCGTATATATCATAATCTTACTATGTAATTTCATCGCTAAACTGTTACATTTGATGGAGGTTCCTTTATCTGTGTCTTGACATTGACCACAGAGCATTGTCCCATTTATTATATCTCTATCTTATGTCGTACAAGATAGATGCATTCACAGGCTTCATGGTCCATGAGGTCTGATATATTTGCTTGTATGCTAATGGGTCTTCTACAACAGTTTATAAGAGATTGATATATTTGATGGCATGATTGACACAAATGTTGCAATCAATCAATTATGGTTCTTCCATGGTTTGTAATGTCTGTTTCTTTCAACTTATCATCACAATGCGTGCCATCACTAATCAACATTGAAGTTTCGTTTAGTATAAACACCCATTAATTGCAAGGCTCAAAATGTTCAACCGCATTTAGATCTTATGTTTGTAACAAGTAGGCATGATTATTCGCATGTGGATTGACTTGCTTGAACGATTTGAGGTAATTCCACCTCATAATCCCTTGCTTAGATCACTTGAAGACTTAGTCTTTACTCACTTACTTATCTCTTGATGAAATCATATCATGCTTTATGACTTTCACTTGTAAATGAGTTGTGATTAGAAACCTCTTTGTCTTCAAAGATCACTCAATATATGTGATGGGTTTGATATGATTATTCAAACCAAGTCCTTCTTGCTCAAGTTTGATTTAGAACTTTTGCTCATTTATTCAAATTTGAACTTAATTCATTTAATGCTCAAGTTCTATATTCAAGTCTAATTCAAGTCAAAGTTCTCACTTGGTTCAAACCAAGTTCATGTTCATTAAGCTTAAGTTATGATTCATTTAGATTTTGAGTTCAATTAAGTAGATTTTTGGTCCAACCAAGTTCAAGTCCGGATCTTTGTTCAATATAGCTCTTGCATGTCCTTTCAGTTCAATCAAGTCCAAGTCCAAGCTCCTTTCTTTGTTCAAGTCCTTGGATTTTCAATCCAAATTTCGGCAGCCTCCCGGCGTCTCCCCCGTTAAGGGGAAAAAACCAAGAGGCCGCCTACCCGCCACGCCACCAAAGGCGTGCACGGTTGGTGTGTTTGTGAGACACCGCGGCGGTTGTATTGTTTATTTTTTTCTCCCACCACGGCCAACAAAGGCGTGCTTGGGGTTTTAAAAAGCATTTTTTTTGAAAAGATAGCATTTTTTGATATTTCCCCCCCGCCCGGGGGTACTTATAAGCGACCCCCCGCCTCGCCGTAGGTGCCGCACCGGGGTCCCATCCCACCACGCGCACCAAAGGCGTGCTTGGGGCGGTTTTCCGGTTCGCCACGAACATTGAAACAGAGTTTTGAGTTTAGAAAATTTCATACCTCCGCGGCGTTGTCGGGGTTGACACGTGGATCGAGGGGTCACTCGCCTACCTCGTCGTTGGTGTCGCACCGGGTTCCCTCCTACCACGCGCACCAAAGGCGTGCTTAGGTGGTTTGCCGGCCCGACACGAACATCGAGGTGAGAGAGTGGGGGGATTTTTGTATTATCTTAATTATAATTAACCATAATAATTAGTATAATTAATTGTAACTAAGAATGGTTAACTAGAATTAATAATAACTAATTATTATTTAATGATTAATTAATTACGATTAATTAAAATTAATCGTACTCAATTCTGTTAAATAATAATCCATTCATAATTAATGCTAGTTAATTGAAATTAGTTAAAATTAATTACTAATTAATTATTATTAATTAATAATTAATTTGCAATTAATATTAGAATGGATTTAGATTAAAATCCATTAATCAGAGAGCCGAGCTCTCTGTTGAATAGGTTCGGCGGCTTTGCGGGATTTGGCCGAAGGAGTGCATGAAAGGGAGAACTTTACCTTCACAGCCAGCGGCTTCTTGCTCTTGCTTCCGATCCAAACAGGAAGGGAAGGTCGGTCGGGGAGATTGGAAGGGAGAGGTCGGACAGAGAAGGTGACGGGAGCAGTCAGTGGAGGTCGGGATTTCGGCTTCAGGTAGGGAGATCTACCTCTCCTTCTCTCTCTCTCTCTCTCTCTCTCTCTCTCTCTCTCTCTCTCTCTCTCTCTCTCTCTCTCTCTCTTTCTCGGGCCGAAGAAGAGAGAGAGGGGAATCGGGAATGGGATCGGCTTGAGCTCGGCACAGGGGAGGTAGCGACGGTAGCTCGATCGTGTGGGAGAGGGATCGGGAGTTGAGTGCGGGAAGGAAGAGCTCGGCTTGGGGCTGAGAGGGATCGGGAGAGATCGAGAGCAATGGATTCGCGTTTGAGGGAGTCGGGGAGAGCAGCGAACGGGATGGGGGAGTTCGATCGGAGGGAGGCAGAGGCGTCGGAGCTTCGAGCGTCTGTGGGAGAGGTCTGGAGTCGAGAGCGGAGAGGGATCGGAGGGCTCGGTCGCTGGAGAGGAGGTCGGGCGTGAGGATGTCGGGCAGAGCTTCGGCCCGGAAGAGAGTGTCGTGTGAGAGTGAGGATCGAAAGGAAGAGTCAGGAATGGAAGAGCAGCCGAAAGCTTCGCTCGGGCTGCTATTTAACGACGCGAATGAACCTCCTCGAGCGGAGTTTGAGCAGGAATCGCGGGAAATCTATTGGAGCGGCGCCGTTTGCAGTGAAATTAGCGGGATTTCTGCGGGATTTTCGGCCGGTTTCGTGGATACGAGGTTTGGTCTGCTTTAATTAATTTTTTTTTGTTTTATTTTGTGCATTACACAGAGGTCAACAAGCAACCATCATTGACGATCGAGGGCTGAGGAGGAGCATGATTCAAAGGCAAAAGTGGGAGAGCTAGACCCCTCAGTCTAGCCACATCCTCTAGACTCAATAACTAAGTAATTTAAAGACTTGAGATCAAATTATATATACACATTTAAGAGTCCATGACACACTATTGCATCTTGAACACTACTAGGAGGAGATGTAATAGTAGCATTAGGATGATGGAGTATGGTTTTAAGAGCAAGTTTTCACCCTTCGTCACTTCTAGCCGCCACCATTACCTGATTAGGGACCGTCAAAGTACTGAATTGTCATTATACCTTATCTTATTTTTATGTTCCATTTTATATTTATCTTTTTAATAGTCTTGTACTCTTTTTATTTTACTCTCTCTCTCTTACTTTTATCATATAGTTAAAGGGGGATAACTAGTTGGTTATACTATTTATCTTTCATTCGTCTAGTGTTTGTCTTTTATTAGTAATGCTTATTTATTTTTATTTATTTTCATTATTACTATTTATTTTAAAATAAAAATTTCTTATCTCTCAACTATTAATAATTAAGAAGGCATATATTGAGGGAGAGAGCTATGCAAAAAAAAAAAAAAAAACTTGAAACAACCAACTGTGTTTATCATCATTAAAAATGAGGAGATTGTTGAAACCTATGAGCCCAATCTAATATTTTGACAATTTCAAATATTATTGGATAGACCATTTACTATTCTTTGCATTATATATATAATTTTTTGTGTGCTATTAATATTTCAGGTGCAATATACACTTAGCCAAACCAAAGAAAAAAACTCAAAAGTGCATCAGTGAGTATAGTCACAATTATAATAAATTAGTGTATAATTTCTCTTTTCATAAGCTAGTTTGTATTGGGTGTAGGTTGGCAAGCACACACATAAAAGTGGGGGTGAGAAAATTGAACACTTGGTTTTCTCTATTAGATTGTACTGTGTGATCCAAATTATACTACATGATTAACTATTTTAATAATTAAATTAAGTGTTTAATTAAATTAATTAAATTATTTTTTAGCATAACTAATTGTATTATATAACTTACAATTATACAAGATGGTTAGATATTTTGACAAAACACCATCATTGAATCTTGGTTATCAAAATTTGGAAAATTTAAAATTAAATTTTTTTCCTAATCATATTATACAAAGTACGTAGTACTATATGATTATTAATGAATGTTTCCTAATTTTTCCTATTAGTCAAGGTATTTAATCAAGATCAAATCTTGATTGGATATCATACTATACAATCTAAGTAGTATAGCTAGATTAATTAAAGACATCACTGAAAGAACTATGATTAATAATGTATAATCCCTAATTTAATGTTGTTGATCATACTGCATAACTAAATATTGTACAATCCAATCTAAAATGGGAGTTTAACTAATTTGATAGAATTAACCTGATTTCATACTGTATGATTAGAGAATTAATATTGAAAATTAGGTATTCATTTAATATTCTAGGGTAAAAGCATATTTACTTAGAATTGTTGGCCATATAAGTAAAATGTACTATAAGATTACTATTTCAAAGTTGCATGAGATTTATAGATAAGTTGATGAAGCTGAATCAAGGATAAAAAAGGCAATTGCTAAATAGGTACATTAGCCTTCTACTCATGATTCATTCCACACTACTTCCTCCTCTATTAGAGTTGATCAACTTGCTGCTAATGTCAATATTAATTCATTTAAGAGTGAATGATATGAACCTAAGAAATGAAAAGCTATTGTTATTAGTTTTTTAGATAATGTGTTTAATACACAGATGCGAGATTAACTAGATGGTGAAATCATGAGGTTGTTTTTTTCTTCAGTGGATCCATTCAACCTTCCAAAAAATCCTTGTTATAAGAATGCATTCAACTTTTCATACAATAACAACCTTGCAAGTTATATTTCACCTGAATACAATGCAATAAAATCAAAATTATTTGAGAGGGAGAGAACAAATATTGAGACATTACTTGAAACTACGAAAGGAGTTTCAAAAGAGAAAAGTTTTAGTTTGGTGTGGGATAGTTGGACTAATCCTCAAAGAAGATCACTCATCAATTTCATGGCTGTTACAGAGAATAACCCTATATTCATCAAAGCTGTGAATTATTTCATGGTATTGTCCATTAAATCTACAACAACAATATTAAGCCTTTATCCATTATGTGGCATCTGCTACATGAATCCTTTTTCATCATTGTGTCCGGTTAAAAGTCAAATTCTTATTTAAATCAAATAAAGAAATATCATTTCTAATATTTTCTAAACAAGTCTTTTTAGGTCTACCTCTACCTTTCTTAACATAAGTCGAATCTAATACCTCAACTTTCCTAACTAGGTCATCGAAAGGCCTCTGTTTAATATGAACAAACCATCTAAGGCGACTCTCTCTAATCTTACCTTCCACTGGAGCTAATCTAACCTTGTATATTCTCATTTTGTATCCTATCTCTAAAGGTCAAGCCACCCATCCACCTAAGCATCCTTATCTCTGCAACACTTAACTTAGTATTATGCTTCTCTTTTAATGGCCAATATTCGACACCATAAATCATTACAGGTCTCACCACCATCTTATAGAATTTTCCCTTAACTTTGAGGGGGAATTTTCTATCACACAATAAGCCCGATGCATTCCTCTACTTCAATCATCCAATTTGAATTCTGCTGATAATATCCCCATCTATTTCACCATCACTTTGAATAATGAAACTAAGATATCTAAAATGTGTACTCTTACTAATGACTTGATCGCCCAAAGTCACAATCCCCTCACTAGGTCTATTACTACTAAGATTACACTCCATATATTCAGTTTTAGATCTACGCAAGAAAAAACCTTTAGACTCTAAGGTTGACCTCCATAATTTAAGTTCACCTTCAACTCCCTCTCTAGTCTTATCAACAAGAAGAATATGATCAGCAAAAAGCATACACCAAGGTACATCCTCTTGCAAATGTCTAGTGAGAACATCCATGAGTAAAGAAAAATATATGAACTTAAGGCTGATCCTTGATGTAATCCAACCAAAATAGGAAAATACTTGGTCAAACCACCTTGTGTTTGAACACAAGTAATAGCTTATGCATGCATATCTTTAATGATTTGAATATAAGCATTATTAACTCCTTTCTTTTCAAGAATTTTCTTAGTCATGGATGAGAAAAGTGGATGGTTACGTTAGGTAGTCAACAGCCAGCGTAAAACTTGTTAGAAAAGTGGAGGGTTAGGGAACGACTTGGCCTGCACTACCTTGGACAAAAGACTAGTCATCCTCCTCACCAGCTCATCACTAGACATTGCTAATTCAGTGGGGGTGCATTTCACTTCTTCACAGCAAGGCAATTCTCAAGTAAAAGCTCAAGGGTGAAGAAGTATCATCTCTCGAATCTTTACTTATAGAAAAATAGAGTGAGTGATGACACATCACTATCATGATGTGGAATTTGCATAATACCATATTTTACATAAAAAAATATTACATTAACTTATATATTTATTTTTCTTTTGATTGTTTGGTATCCATGATAAATACTCATCATTAATTCATTTATCATTTTTATAACTCTATGTTGACCTATAACTACCAGTCGGCCCCAACTACCCAACCGACCGGATCCCCCATGATCTCCTGATCGTTCAAAACTAACTCCTTGCCCTCACAATAAAACTGAAAACCCTCTCCCATTTAGGGTAAATTATTGGGTCAGGTGACCGAACGCAGAAATAGGTCCGGATATTAATAAAATATTATTTTAAAATTAGAGCAAGTAAAGCGCACCTAAAGCGCAGGTAAAGCGCAACTACAGCGCAAGTCAAAAAGCGCAACTAAAGCGCAACTAAAGTGCAACCAAAGCGAAACTAAAGCGCAAGTCAAAAAGCGCAACTAAAGCGCAAGGTGACGCGACAAATTTTTATTGGATGTCCGAACTTATTTTCCGCCTCCGGTCACCTGACCTAATAATTTGCCCCCATTTAGAGACACACGCATATAGAGGAGTAGAGTTTTAGAGAAACGGACCTCAGAAGAACAAAGCCCTCTTCTGATGTCCCTCTCATTTGCACATAGTCTCTACCTCTTTGTGATCCGCCGAACTCGCTGCCTACTACTGCGCAATCGACCATAACTCCTTTGCAAACCCAATCATTCGCTAGCCTCCAATCTTCCCATCGTCAGCCAGCTCCTGCTCCGATGACTCCGACCACGCCAACCAGCCGTCGCCTCCGACCTGAAGCCTTGCCTCTGTGCATGTCTGGCTCCTTCTCCTTGCCTGATCGGCTTTGCCCTTTTCTCGATCCCTCTCTTCCCCTCTATTATATTATATAACATGTATTGTATATAATATTATATTAATTATTATAATATACATATAATAATATATATATTATATTATGTTATGTTATATTATATTATAATATATATTTTATATTATAATATCATATAATACATATATAAATATATATTATTTTAATAAAACATAATTTAAAAAAAGAAAAAAAAGATATATTAGTGATTTTTCAAACGAAGCATTGATAACCAACAAGCAACAAATCTTCGACAGCCATTATAATCAATAATCAACAATTGGAGCTTTTGAAGACTCAATCTCATCGTCATTGATTCACTCCGATCAAGTCGAGCCACTCTTTACCCTCCGACGCCAAGGAGGGGATGCTGGGAGCTGCCAAAATTTCCTCAAAATTTCGGGACTTAGCCAAATTTTTTACAAGCAACCGGCAACCATTTGATCTGCAACAAATCCTCGCCAATCGAAACTTCTGAAGACCAAATCTCCTCATCGTTGACTCGCTTCGATCGAGTAGAGCCACTTCTTACCTCCTGGCGCCGGGAAGGGGATGCCGGGAGGCTTCCATAATTTTGAAAAATGCTCAAATGACCATTTAATTTGGAAATAATTGCAATATTTATTAATTAATAAATTGAATGACGAAAAAGAGATTTCTCAAATTGACAATTGACAATGGGCAATAAATATCAGTAATCAATCATCACTAATCAAAGTTTTCTAAGATCCAATTTCCTCGCCGTTGATTTGCTCAGTTCAAGTCGAGCCACTGCTTACCTCCCAGTGTCAGGGAGGTGACGCCGGAAGGTTGCTGAAATTTTCAAGAAACAATAGGGGACTTATGCATAAAATTTAATATTGATTTGAACATAATTCAAACATAAAATTAATTTTAAATTAAAATTTGATCAAACAATGTTGGGCTTGGACTCGAACCAGACTTGCACCATACACACTTATGTATTATTGAATTTTTTCATTCATATGTCTAAATAAATATTCAAATTAAAAAGGTATTGAATTGAGTGACATAACTTAATAACTCCTAAAAATATCAAAAGCTAGCATGATCCATAACTCGGTGTGACTCAAATGCATAGTGAAGGCTTAAAATACATGAAAATGATTGAATAGCACCTCACTATGCTTAACATCATTCACTATTTATAAATTTCAAATAAAACATAGTGTGGTCTAGTTACATAAAATATAGAGTCTGACATAATGATGAATATTATATATACAATGCACCACTTCAAAACTTTCTTTCTTTAAGCAATTTTGTTGTGACAAAATGAGTATCTTATTGACGGTGCTACAAATTTAAAATCAAGGGAACTATAACATCTGTTGGAGGCTCATTATAGATATTTATATTAACTACAATGAATAGAAGTTGAAGATAACAATTTGATTAAGGATATCAAACTTGCTCATTCATGAAAACTATCCATAAGATTTACACAATATTCTACAATCAATAGTCTTGAAGGGATCTATTCAAAGGTGATGATGACACCAAGAGATGTCTCATTTTGACTCAAATGCACTAGACCATTTATGTGCTACTAGCATTTTAACAAATGTCTCACTTGTCTTCTTTCTAACACTATCCCACAATGGTTACCCATTGCCCTGTCATAAAGAGGCACATTATGAATATGTGAGAAAGGGAAAGGATGAGAGAAACTTCTTCTTGTTTTTTTTTTATTTCATTTTTCGTGGGCTTTCCGCGATCGGATCCTTGAGGGGGGATGAAGATTCCGAACCACAGGCATAGGATCGTCGGCGGTAATCATGCTTCTGATCTGTCTCGTTGTGTTCCTATCAAATCTTCTGTTGACAGAAAAGTTATTGTTCGTATGGATGATCATGGAACGGCAAGAACTTCTTATCTGGTTATCAATGAAGGGTTTCGACCTTCATTGATGTGTGAATCTGTTGTAGAAGGGAAAGGAAAAGGTCTTCTTGATGATAGTAATAATGCGGAATTAGACAATCCTAATGGTGGGAATTTGGATGATGAACATACGTCGTCTGCAAAGTTAATTCTGAAGGTCAACAAATTCACGGGAATGCAAGAACCGGGGTTGCAGAAACAATCTATTAATGACCTTTCGATTACATCAGGAATAGTTGATAACACTGTGAATGACGCTGCGGAATTGAAACCAAATTTTGTACTCCGTAACAATTTCACGTCGACGTGGCAAAGGACTCAGCTCATTAAGTTGAATTTCAATAGTAATTTTATTCAGTTATCTGAAGATGGTACGGCAGTTTTGCTTAATCCAGAGAAAGAATTGGCAAACTCACAGGTGTTGAAGAAGTCATTGGTTATTAAGGTACTTGGAAAGATTGTACCTTTCTCTGTTTGCAGTCAAGATCTTAGAAGACAATGGAGCAGATATGGCAGTGTTCATTTAACTACATTGGGTTGTAATTGGATTTTTTGTTCCTTTCCTAACATTGAATCCATAGAGGAAGTGTTTAGTGGAGGGCCTTGGTATATTGGCAACCACATTATCGGTATGGATAGGTGGTCTCCCTCCTTTTCTACAGAAACTTTAAAAGGTATCACATCTCCGGTGTGGATTCAATTTCCAGGTCTACCATTAAGCTGTTGGGATGAAGATAATATTGTTATGATAGCTTCCATGGTTGGAACTCCCATGTTACTTGATGGGAATTCTTTAATTGGGGGAAAAGGAAATACGCTAGGTGTTGTGTGCGTATTGATTTGGAAAAGAAACTTCCCAAGGGAGTGTGGATAGAAGGTGTACATGGAGGAACATTTCAAAAAGTGGAATAGGAGAAGTTAACATTTCTCTGTTACTACTGTGGAAGGGTGGGACATAGTAAATATATATGTTCTAAAATGATTTCAGAATAGGCTATGGAATAGAATTCATTTGAAGTTAAGGAAGGTTTGAAGCAATGCAATGATGCAGTTGATAAAGGCTTACAACAGCATGGAAAAGATGAATATGGACCTTGGATCCATGTTAATTTCAAAAACAGAAAATTAACGTACACAAATAAAAACTATGGATCAAATGCTCCAACTAAACAAGTGTATAGACCTGTGGAGAAGGTGATTAATAACAAAGATGGTGTGCAGAGCAGTGAGCCAGTTATTTCTAAAAAACTGCAAGGTATCATTGGTAGTCCAGAAGCTTATAAAGTTGCTGAAGGGAAGATGTTTTAGGAAGTACCCATGGTTTTGAATAAATTTCAAATTATGGATAATGATTTGGAGGAAGGGGAAGTTATTGAGAAGGCTATCACTGGATTAAATAATGAAGCCAATACAAAAAATTCTATTAATATTGCCGCTATTCCTGATTTGGTTGCTGCTAAAACAGTGCAGGATAATGGAGATCCAGGTATACAATTAACAAATTCAGGCAAGTTGAAATTATCCAAGGAGTTGAGATCTTTGGGACCAATGGAAGCCGGTCAAAGGAAAAGGAGAGGTGAGAAGAAATCCAATAAAATGATAGGGGATAACTCCCTTATTATTACTTAATGGAATCTCTTATCTTTTGGAATTGTAGGGGGGCTAGAAAGAGAGAAGCCTTCTTATATCTTAGGGAGATAGTGAAAGACTATATATGAAGGTTTTTTTGTTGGTCTTACTGAAACGAAGTTGTCATCTCTGGATAGATGTGATATCAACATGATTATTGGTAATGAATGGGATTATTTCCATCATCCTGCGAATGATATTTCAGGTGGTATCTTGGTAATGTGGAAAAGAGCTTTGGCGTCCTTTGATGTCATTGAACATTCTTCCCAATTTATAATGGGAATGTTTAACAGTAATAATTTGGGAAAATGGAATATTGCTACAGTTTATGGAGGAAGGGATGTTTAAACCAGTAGGAATATATGGCAGGATCTTGAAGGTTGTCTGGTAGGTGATAATCCAGCTATCATTGGAGGAGATTTTAATTGTATCCTCTCTAAGAAAGATAATAAAGGTGGGAAGAGATTCCATTTCTCTAAAGGTCCTATAGAAATGAAAATGTTCTTAACTAACAATGACTTCCATGATATTGGGTTTGTGGGTCCAAACTTTACTTGGTGTAATAACAAAGAAGGCAATTCGAGAATATGGGAGAGGTTGGATAGATGTTTTTTAAATTCTTCAGCTCTTCACAAAATCCCATTGGCTAAGGTTCATCATTTATCTAGAGTTGCTTCAGATCATGCTCCCATATCTCTTAATATGGTTGAGCCTCAAATTTTGAAATAAAAAAATTTTAGATTTGAAGATACATGGAAAATTTATCTGACTACTTGGAACATTATTCTAAAGGCATGGAAGAAAGCAGATTTTGGTACTAATGCTGAAGTCCTACAAAGAAAATTAAGGAGAACCTTGAAAGCCCTCTATTTATGGAACAAGAATAAATGACAAAGAGCTGAACTCTCTAAAAACTGAGCTGAAAAGGGATATCTTACAGCTGCAAATGGAAGAATCAAGTGTGGGTCTTACGGCAGATAAGCTGGATCAGTTAAGAAGCAAAGTTCATGAGTTGAATGTGACTTTGGGTAGATTGTCTACTTGGTGGAATCAAAGAGCAAAAAGTAGATGGCAGCAGGATGGTGATACAAATTCAAGATTTTTTCATCAGTATGCTTCTGCTAAAAGAAATGGCAATTTTATTTAGAAAATTAGAAATGAGAATAATGCTATGGTAGAAGACTTTGATCAAATTAAAAATGTGTTCTACAACTTCTTTAAGAGAAAATAGACAGCTAGGGAGTGCAAGCTTTTGGAATGGCCTTCAGTTCCAGAAAATCTGAGAATTTCCTATGAAGAAGCTAAGTTTATGGATGCTGAATTTACTAAAGCAGACATGGTAAAAGCTGTTTTCAGTCTAGGTAATAACAAATCACCTAGTTTTGATGGTATTACAACCTCTTTTTTCAAATTCTATTGGAAGATAGTGGAGGAGGATACTTGGAAGGCTATTGATAATTTTTTCAAAACTGGGTGCATGTATAATGAATGGAAAGATACACTTATCGATCTAATTCCCAAGATTAATAAGCTTATTGTTCCTTCTAACTTTAGGCCTATAAGTTTGTGTCAAACAACTTATAAGATTGTGGCTACCATGATTCTAAATAAAATGAAAAGCTATATTTGCAAGTGTATCACTAAAGAACAAGTGGCTTTTATCAATGGTCATTCTATGTCTGACCATTATCTTCTAGCTCATGAGATTTTTCAGAAACTTAGAATCTCAAAAAGCAAAAAGGGTTTATTAGTGGTTAAGCTTGATATGGAGCAAGCTTATGACAGTATGAGCTGGGAAACTCTTACCCAAGTCTTGGATATATTTGGCATGCCGAAGAATATTTCTAGACTTATTATGGAATGTGTAAGGAATGCTAGATTCTCGTTTATCATTAATGGAAGAGCTTCCAAATGGATTACTGCAGAGAATGGCTTTCGGCAAGGTTGCCCGCTTTCACCTTATCTTTATATCCTTTGCTCTCAACTCTTCTCTTTAGCCATGTCTAAAGGAGGTCAGAATCTGGGAATTCAAGTCTCACCGAGAGCTCCCAAAGTGAACCATCTACTGTTTGCTGATGATGTTTTGATTTTTTCACAAGCTACATATCGTTTGGCTGTTAAACTGAGAAGTATAGTGAGGGATTTCTATTCTTGGACAGGTTTGAAAGTTAATAACTCCAAATCTCAAATTCTGTTTAGTAAGTGTATGTGCAAAACTGCTGTTTCCCTAATACAGAAGGTATTGGAGTTTAAAACTATGAAAGAAATGCAGTATTTAGGCATCAATATGATGTTAAAGAGACCTCTAAAATCTGATTTCCAATTTCTGCTGGATAAAGTGATGCAAAAGCTGAATTCTTGGGGAAGTAAAAATATATCCTTAACAGGTAAAATTACTCTTGCTAAGACTTCTCTTTTAACTCTTCCTAATTTTGTTTCTACACATACATTGGTCCCAAAGAAGATTTTACAAGAGGTTGATAAATATTGTAGAAATTTTATTTTGCATAAGATGAATGGTAAGAGGGGTATGCGTTACGTTGGTGGAAAACTTTGTGCAAGCCAAAAGCGAGTGGAGGTTTGAATGTTCATTCGGCGACTAGTAGATCAGGACCTCTTAAAGCAACACTGTCTTGGAGATTCCTTCAAAACCATGATTCTTTACTTTATCAAGTTATTTCTGCCAAATATGGAAGTAATTTGTGGGATGTTAAAAGCAGGAAAGGAAGTTCTATTGCTTGGAAGATCTTGCTTGAAGGTGCTCAATACTTAAAACCTTTATTAAGGTGGAAAGTTGTCAATGGTAAGAAGATAGATATTCTTAATGATACTTGGCTGCTAGATAAATGCTTGAATGAATGGCCAATCACTGCAAACTGTTTGGAGCTAGATGGTTTAAAATTAAATCATCTCATTGATGAAAACGGTGGATGAATTCTTCAGAAATTGAAAGATTATTTCCATAATGACATTTTCAATACCATCCTTCAGATTCCAATTGATAGAAGAGCAAATGAGGATTATATGGAAGAAACCTGTTGTTTATCTGGCAGGTCTATTATTGCACGAGTAGTTGAGGCTAATAGTAAGTTTAATAGTATTGATGATGATATGGGCTTTTATATTTGGTTAAAAAAACTTAGACTTCCAGTTAGGATTGAATTGTTTTGGTGGAGATTGAGTAAAGAAGCTATCCCAACAAATGACTTCTTAAAATATAGGAAGCTTAAAGATGTGGAACTTTGTGCTAGGGGGTGTCAAGAAACTGAAAATCTGGAGCATATAGCTTTCCGCTGTATTCGTTTGCATGAGATTCTTTGAATGATTCAAAAGTGGGGATTCTATATTCCAATCTTTAATTCTCTGGAAGAAGGTTTATGTGAGCTGAAGAAGCTTGTTAGTTTTGCTCATAATATTGCCAATTTACAATGTACTTCAGTATACTTTAATTAGAGGAATAGAAATGAGGTAAACCAAGGGAAATGTGCAAAATCTGTAGCAGTTATAGTAGCTAATGTGATGTATTCAGCCTTCAAATATGCTAGTCCAATCATAGATAGCTGGGGTGCTAATCTCTCTAGGGAGTTTCAAAATGTTTGGCACCCTCCACCGCTTGGTTGGATTAAGATCAATGTTGATGCAGCTCTTCTAACTTCTTATAATGCTGGAATTGTTGGTTGCTTCCATGATCATAAAGGAAGATTATTGATTGCTTTTGGAGAAAGAAGAACGCATTGGGATATAGCTCACCTTGAGTTGGATGCTGTGATGACTATTAGAAGATTTCTTCAACCGTGGATGCTTGAGAGTAAAGGGATCATAATTGAAGGGGATAACATCAATGTTATCAATTTCATTCAATATTCTTTGAATAAGAATTGGCAATACTATAATCGGATGGAGGACGATTTTCTCTTCTTGGCCGATTTCAATAAGGTAATTCTTCACCATATACATAGAGATTGTAATAATTTAGCCGATATGTGTGCTACTTTGGCTTTAGATAACAATTTTTTGTTTGATAGTTCTTCTTTTGCTAACATTTCTCCTTCACTTTGTTCTTTATTGAAGAAGGAATGTGAGCCTCTTTTCCATCTTGTATCTTGGTCTTATTTTTTCCATTAGTAATTGCTATTGCATTCTTAAAAAAAATAAATAAAAAAATAAAAAAAATAAAAAAAATAAAAAGAGAAAGAGAGAAAGGGAAAGGATCATGCTAATCTAGACATCTTAGATTAACGCCACTGGATCCGCAACATACTTATACAAGCGGACATAAGGCGTTTGTAGGCCCTTAAATGAAATCTCTAATATAATTGATCATATCTAAATATTTCAAAATGTCTCTTATGTATTAAATATGATCCCTTAAATTGAAGCACTGAATCCCTGCATGTGCTCCGATCATTGAATATGATTTCTAAATCTAACAATTCGAGAATGCTGCGCAGGGTCAAATGCACATTCTATACTTAAACTAAATATTACCTGCAAGTGCTCCAATCGTTACATTAAAGTTTCAAATCCAACGATTCGAGAATGTTGTGTGGGTCTAATATTCAAGTTTCAACCTCCTCCTCAAAAGGATTGGAGTCGACATGACATGAAGTATAAATGCCTCTCAAAATCCTATAATAATATAAGTGACCTTAATGCCACAATGATGATGGTTGTATTAAACGTTTATCTCAACCGGAGGAGTTCACGAACAGTTTCAAATATTTCCAAATTTTTTAGAAAATTGAAATTTCTACAAAAATATAAGTGACTTTAATGTCATCATGATGATGGCCGTGCTGATAGAAAATCTCAACCGGAAGGGTCAAATCTCAAATCAAACAAAAGCCCAAATTCTTGAAATAAAATCTATCACCTAATAAAACTTAAAACTAAAATCATTAACCTCCTCCAACCATTTATCGGTTGTGATAATTTGAAATTAATTTCAGCTCACAAAGAGTGTATGTGTGTCGGGTGTATCACTACGATTCATCTTCAAATAGTCTCTTGCTATCAGGGACGTGGCACGTGCCCTCTAATCGGGTGGTTTTGCCGCAAAATGGCACCATTATATTACGATAATGATCAAAGCCGAAATGTTCCCTAAAGGCGTCAAACCCTTGAGCGATGGATCATAGGGTATATATGATGAGCATAAAGCTCTCTGTTAGCTAAGGTGAATTCAGATATATTTTCTTAGACAAACATCAACCTAAGTCTACAAGGTATTCTTGGACGAAGCAACCCATGGCTGCCAACAAGGTGCCTTCTTTCAGGTTGGATCGACTACCTCCTTTCACTAAGTAAACCAGAGAACATGACAACCCGGGACGACGGAACCATGGGATCTTGATCGGGCTCATCTTCATTTCCCCCCCACCATCAATTTTAAGTTCGTACCGATAAATTTCAAATCATAAAAATCTAAATTCAAAATTTAAATCCTAAAATTATTGCTATTATACACTGGATTTATGATTCATATAACCTCCTTAACGACTAGCCTTAATCGAAACTTCTCTCCTGTTATTGGAAGGGGTAATTAACTATAGGGGCTTGCACCTATAGGAAACCAGAACTCGGGTAAAAAAGCCCTCACAAAATGAGGGTGAAATCTCTGGGTAGTGTCTTATCTAAAACCCAATATGCCTTTTGAAAATTCCCCCCGGAACCTAATCTCGTTAAAACTCTCTGTCATCATCGTAACACATACACTTAAAAGAAAAAAAAAATATAAATCGAGGGCGTGGAGAGGCCGAGGTCACACACATAAAATGGAATTTTCGGAGCCCACACTCTCATTTGGGTCAAGTGAATTTGTTAACTAAATATACACTTTTACATCTCTTCCTAGGTATTTCACAGGTGCTTAACAGGTTCTAGCAGAAGTTGTTGGGTCGGGTGATTCACTGATACCCCTAAATACATAATATTTTTCAAATTGTAATATAAATTGATAAAAAAAAAGTTCTGCAAATTTACAAAAATGCAACTGTGCTCCCGGCGAAGATACAGCCCTCATGAATACGAAAAGCTGCCTTCCTTTTCCGTGTCCTGATACGCTAAATCCATGTGAGGACCGAATCTTCGTACCAAAAACAGAAATGCATGTGGCAGAAATATACACTTAGCTACCCTTCAATAAAATCTTACGAAGGAGCCAATCCAAATATACCAGATCATTATATACTATTCTCGAATTATCAATCACATTGCATATCAAACATGATTATCGTATTTATTGAAGCTATTAATCTTCAACAACATATTAATCGTTAGATCTTAATGAAGATGGTGTTGGCCGGTGAGGCGGTCATGGTGGTGGTGGTGGAAATCTCCGGCGATATCGTCGGCGACCCTTTCCGACCACTCTCCACTTGTATCTCTCGTCACTTCCAGCAATGAATCTCTCACCTGCTCCGCCTGCACCCCTTCATTATCCCTCTTCTGTACCCAAAAATCAAATTCACATTTTGTTTTCGATATGATTTGTGTAGTAAAGGAAAGAAATTACCTCGACTCTAAATACATTAAGCACGAGAGCCTTGAAGGTGGTAACGTTGGCGTTGGTGACCTCCAGCCCCAGCGAGCTCATTGCCTCCATTAACCTCACGAATCCACCGGGCCTCTGCTCGCAGAACACCTTCAGAAAGAACTCGTTGCCTTCCACTGCTCGCACCTCAACATGAGGCTGCAATGCATGGTTAATTATACAAGAAATTTTAGTAAATTTAATTGCAATTTTTTAAATTAGGACTAAAATAAACATATTATTTCTACCATAATAAATTTTAATAATAATCTTTAATAACTATGTAACTAATTATTTAACTTTAGTCATAAATATTATTCATAATTATAAATATTAGTCTATTTAGCATAACTCATTTACTACTTTATTCTCTATTTAAAAAAATTTCGAATAGTTTTTCCTATAACAATTTTATAATTAATTTTATAAAAAAAAATTAGAAATGTCCCAATTTAGAAGATCCTATGTCTAAAATTAAGAATAAAAGTGCAGCTATTTACAATCATATTACGGAGCTCATTTTGATCTATTGGTTGGGAGTTTTGACTACCAACCAAAATGTCTTAGATTAAAATTTTATGTATGTGATATGTGTATAAATTTGATTTAATTATCTTAAATGTTTTTAAAAAAATAATCACATTTAAATAGATATAAATAATAATCAAAATATAATCTATAATGCTCGTAGTGTTAAGAAAGTAATATAGTGATTTTCACCTCCATGTGCGGCCCTTTGTCGTAGGTGCCGCCATGATCACAGCGATGCATTAAGGTGTCAGTAGGAATTTTAGTGCTGGCCGCCAACTTCGCGCTGTTTAGAGAATCATCATTAGGGTTTGAGACCTCCAACAACTGACAGTTGCTATTGTTGTTGCTTCCGAGCTGTTTTGGTGCGTCGTCGCCATCAGGATTGGTCTCCTCGAGCTCGTCTTGCAGGTCTAGTTAATACTTCTTGAACAGCAGTGAAAGACCGAGAAGGAAGAAGACAGAACTTGAACTTTTATTATTATTTTTCCTTTCTACATACAAGCGGCTGAAGCCTATATATAATCTATTCTAGTGTTAGTAGAGTACACGTGTAAGTTGATCATTGGTACAATATACAAAGTAATATAAATAACTTCCTTAACATTCCCCCGCAAGCTGATCATTGGCTGCAATGGTTAGCTTGTTGCGAAGTAATTTGAATCGTGGCGTTGTCAGCGGTTTTGTAAAGATATCGGCGACTTGATCAACCGTGCTAATTGGTAAAAGCCGAATGATGTTGTTTCGAATGTGTTCACGGACAAACCTTTGGTCGATCTCAATGTGCTTTGTGCGTGCGTGAAATACCGGATTATTAGCCAAAGCGATGGTTGAAGTATTGTCACAGTAGATATTGACAGGTTGATCGTGAGTTTCTCCAAAGTCCGCTAGTAGTCTCTTGAGCCATATGGTATCCGCCGTTGCCGAGGCGAGCGCCCTATACTCGGATTCGGTGGAAGACCTTGAGACGGTATTCTGCTTTTTAACAGACCACGAGACTAAGGTACTGCCGAGGAATGTGCAAAAACCAGAAGTCGACTTTCTGGTTTCCGGATCGGAAGCCCAATCTGCGTCCGAGTATGTGCGAAGAATAAGATCGTCTCTTGAAATTGGAAGTCCGAAGTCGGTGGAACCTTGAATATACCGAAGAAGTTTCTTGAGCATTGCTGAGTGAATTGGAGCCGGCTTGTGCATGTGTTGGGATAAGGCATTGACCGCATAGGCTATGTCTGGCCTGGTGAGCGTCAAGTACTGCAGCGAACCTATAATCCTGCGGTATACCTGTTCGTCGAAGGCAGCTTCCGCGGGCAAATTGGAGACTGGAAGTTTTGTAAACGACGGATTAGCGACCGAGTTACATTTGGGTAACCCGGCCATTTGAATTATGGATTTGGCATAAACGGATTGAGATAGAAAAAACTTATCTGGTGTGTGTTCTATTTTGAGTCCGAGGAAGTGATTTGCGGTACCCAAATTTGTCATTGTAAACTGAGATTGCAGCTGATTTACTAGATCTTGCATCGCCCGTTCGCTATTGCCTGTGAGCAGAATGTCGTCGACGTATACCAGGAGATAGAGACGAGTGCGATCGCGGTTTAGAGTTAAGAGCGACGGGTCCGCTTGACTGTGCTGAAACCCGAGCTTTAGAAGGTATGAGGTGAATGTTGTGTACCACTGCCTCGGAGCTTGACGTAATCCGTAAATGGCTTTTTGTAATTTGCAAACGTAGTTGGGATGAGAAGCATCTTCGAATCCTCTGGGCTGTCTCATGTAAACGGTCTCATTGATATCGCCATGTAAGAACGCGTTCGCAACGTCTAGTTGCTGAACCTTCCATCGATGAAACAGCGCGATGGTGAACAGGATTCGAATTGTCGGAAGTTTGGCCACGGGGCTGAACGTGTCCTGGTAATCCAGGCCATATTCTTGTTGGTTACCTTGAGCTACCAACCGAGCTTTGTGACGAGCTACCGAGCCATCTGAGTTTAACTTAGTACGATATGTCCACTTGGAGCCAAGCACCGAGCCCGTTAGGGGAGGAGCAACTAGCGTCCAAGTGCCCTGCTTCTGTAAAGCATAGAATTCTTGCGCCATCGCCTGTCGCCATTCAAATCTCTTGCTTGCTTCCGCATATGTAGTTGGATCGCTTGGAATGGTGTCCTGATGAAGCAGATTTAATTTTTGGACCGGTTTGAGTGAGCCCGTTTTAGTCCGAGTAGTCATGGGGTGTGTGGTGTTGCAGTTTGTGGGCACCGGAGGAGTGATCCTAGGCTGAACTGGATCACATGCCGGAGGGCTTGTTTGAGCAGGTTCAGTGGGCGTTGGAGGCACTGATCGAACAGGTGGTGGCACACTGATTTTATTTGGGTGAAGTAGCGTAGAGGGCGGAATAAGAAGTGATGGCGGGAGATCGTGCTGAGCTATTTCTTGAGTGATCTTTGATCTAAATGGAAAAACAGATTCGTTAAACTGAACGTTTCTAGATACAAAGATTTTGTTGGTTACCGGATTAAGGCATTTATAGCCTTTAGACGAATCGGAATAACCCAAAAATACACAAGACGTGGAAGTGGGTGTGAGTTTGGTTCGTTGCGTGGGAGGTAGCAGCGGAAAACATTCACACCCAAACACGCGCAGGTGTGAGTAAGACGGTGAAGCCTTGAACATACGATAGAGAGGAGCTTCATTCTTTATGGTTGCTGAAGGTAGTCTGTTGATTAAGTAGACTGAGGTTGTGGCTGCGTCGAGCCAGTAGGTTAGAGGGAGCCCGGCAGTAAATAGCAAGGTTCTGGTCGTAGTTATGATATGTCTATGTTTTCGTTCTGCTATCCCGTTCTGTTGAGGAGTATAGGGGCAGCACGTTTGATGTTTAATTCCGGCTTCCTGAGTGAAAGATTGAAACCGGCTGTTAACGAACTCGCCGCCGCCGTCCGTTCGAATGGTTTTCAATTTCCTGTTAGTTTGACGTTCAACAAAATGCACAAATGAAATAAATGTATTTGTGACGTCCGATTTATGGACGAGCGGGAATAACCAAACAAATCGAGAAAAGTCGTCAACGAATATAACATAATATCGATATCCTTGGTGTGAGGTCACAGGTGAAGGTCCCCACACACGTCGGAGTGAACCAATTCAAGCGGAAAGCGACTTGTAGTAATGGAATTTTCAAAAACAAATTGCTGACCCTTACAAGACATGCATTGAGTACAAGTATATCTAGTATTACAGATATGTAACGAAGGATTATTATTAGAAATGTTCCGAAGGACATTGTAATTTGGGTGTCCCAGACGCATGTGCCAGGTAGCGGACGTGAGTCTGTTGGCCGTAAGGGCTGTAGCTGCTGCATCCTGGACCGATTTTGCAATCTTGTACACACCCTGATCGCACGGGCCTTTAAGGATGACTTGATTTGTCATCCGATCCTTAAACACAAAGCCAGTTGCGTCAAAAGTAATTGAAATGGGGTTATCTTTAACCAAATTTGAAATTGATAATAAATTGTAAGACAAAGAAGGAATGTGCAAGAGTTTTGATAGAATTAGCTTACTAGCCGGGGTCGGAAGTAATCCAGAACCCGTGTGAGCAATTGGTATTGCTCGGCCGTCCCCAAGAACTACATTGTCGTTGCCGTTGTAGGTGTTGTAGCAGTCCAAGTGCTCGATTGAATTTGTCATATGAGATGACGCCCCGGAGTCGATATACCAGTCCGATGTAGACTGGTTTTCGGTATTGGCAAGAAGTGCGCTCGTGTGCTTTGCCGCCGACTGTTGAGGTGTATAGTTGGGGTTCATACGATGCCAGCACGTTTCCGCACTGTGACCCTTTTTCTTGCAAATCTGACACTGAATGGAGGCATTCGGATTGGGGAGCGTGTTCGAAGCCGAATTTGGAACAGGTCTTCCGCGTCCACGCCTGCCCCTGCCTCTGCCTGTGTACAGCGCGGATTGATTGTCCGGTTGTTTGGGAAATTTCAAGGCCGCCGACTTGAGATGAATTTCCTCACTTATTAGAAGCGCATATAGAGAATCAAGAGATAAAGATCCTTGCATCGTGCGGATAGTTGTAGCAAACGATTGGTAGGCCGGTGGAAGTCCATTTAAGATGTATATGATGACATCTTCCGGATCCACGGTCGAGCCAGCCGACGCTATTTGGTCGACTATTTTCTTGATCTCAGTGAGATACTGAGTCATATTCATTGCCTGCATAGAAATATTGTGTAGTTCGTTTTTAAGCTGTATTACCTTGGATCGATTCGATGCCTGAAATCTGTTGTGGAGAGTAGCCCAGATTTCATGAGTTGATTCCAGGTGAATCACATAAGGAAGGACGGCTGGCGAAATGGTGGAGCACATGGCCGTCGCAAGATTCTGATCGGTGACGTGCCACGAGCTCGAATCTTGATTTGGATTTTCATTTTCTTGATCCGGTTTGGAGTCAAGAAATGCGGCAAATCCATTAGCCTTGAAGAGCTTAGCGATTTGAGTGCTCCATATCGGAAAGTTGTCGGAAGTAAGGGCGTGAGGAACAAGAAACTTGAGATTGGAGATTACAAACTTTAGAGACGGAGAGATAAGGGGATTTGAGGAAGCTGCGCCTGATGCGGTGGTGCCGATCGACGAAGACGCCGAAGCCTGAGTCGTCATTATCAGACCCTCAAGATCGCCTACTTGCTGATACCATGTAGAAGTTAATACTTCTTGAACAGCAGTGAAAGACCGAGAAGGAAGAAGACAGAACTTGAACTTTTCTTATTATTTTTCCTTCCTACATACAAGCGGCTGAAGCCTATATATAATCTATTCTAGTGTTAGTAGAGTACACGTGTAAGTTGATCATTGGTACAGTATACAAAGTAATATAAATAACTTCCTTAACATAAAACATAGGTAAAATATAGGTAAAGCGCAGTCAAAAAACACATTCAAAGCGAAATCAAAGCGCAGTAAAAAATCGCAATCAAAACGCAGTCCACGTGGCAAATTTTAATTGGATATCCCGACCTATTTTTAGGTCCGGTGTCCGGAACTAATAATTTTCCCAGAAATATGCTTTCAGACAGTTAAAAAATAAAAAATAAAAATAAAAAAAACTAGCCTTTGTGATATTTGGAACCAGTGCACGAAGAGCATAGAGCCGATCATTGAGCTTCTTCCTCCTCTTCCTCTCCGCAAGCAAATTCTTTGAATGATGACGCTTTCCGCCGCGCCCAAGCCTTTTCTGTTCATCATCATCATCGCCTTGATCACTCCCATCCAAGCCCGAATCCGTTCTCATCATCAAGCCCCCCACTTCCTTAACTCCATCTTTCTCCACTTCTACCGCTTCCCTCATCATCCTCGATGAGTCCAGGGCATTTACCATCAACGGTGCTTGCTCATAAGCTCCGAGAAGGGATGTCGGCTTGCCGGAGAGGAAGGAGTCGGCGGTAGAGCTGTCGAAGAAGGCTTCAGAGCCAGCTGCTACCTTGTCGGCCGAGAAGAGGTTGTGGGAGGAGTTGCAGAGGCGGAATTGGTCGCCGGAGATGTCCCACGGGAGGGTTTGGTGATCGGCAGTCGGTAGTGGATAGTGGCAGCCGTTGGCAGGTTCTTGGTCTTGGTGGCTGCAGGCGGCGGCATGTGGAATGGATTCGTAGATGGAGGGATGGCATTGAGAAAGGACGAAGTCGATTGTGTGCTGGTCTTCTGCCATCTGTTTGATTAAAAGAGTTGTGAGTTGTTTACCCCATAGATGAGAGAGAGAGAGAGAGAGAGAGAGAGAGAGAGAGAGAGAGAGAGAGAGAGAGAGAGAGAGAGAGTTAACTTGAGGTAAATTAGTATAAATTGACACTTTCAAATTTTATATGGATGATACATCTGTTTGATTACTGATAGGTTTCTATTATTCCATTTGAACTGAAAGGATGGAGTTAGATAAGAAGAAGAAGAAGGCACTTATAGGACACGTAGATAGGTGTTGATGGCTTAAAGGGTTGGCCTTTATATATAGACGTGGAAGTTTGTTGTTTGTCACGTAGAAGGCATGAACCTATGGACAACAAGCAGGCTTTCTTATACAAAAATTAACAATTAAAATTGTTCTATCATAAAATATATATACATAAGAACACTGTTGAAGGTCTTACATGGTTCCAGGCGAAGAGCTCAACCAGGCCACCATCTGGAATAGGAATCAATACTCTTGTCTTCGCAGCTTCCTTCTCCTGCAAAACAATTCGATATAGCCATAGAGAGCAATCTAGAAATCAGTGCTACTTAGATTACTTTACCTCCAAACTTCCATAAAATTATCATAAGATTAAGATCATGATATATATAATTGAGCTTACAAGCTGTGAACCAGAAGAGGAGTTGATCACATTGGTTTGCCATGAGGGTTGGTTTGATACTAACGCTTCTGCATAATTCCTGCTTCAGAAGTTTTTGGATGGTTAATTAATTAGTTACAAATATTTCTCTAATTACCATATCAAAATGGTTTAGAAAGAAGAATGGAGTATTAATGGTATAAACCTGAATGATGGGAGATAAGCCAATGAATCGTCCATGGGAATGGATGAAGGGAACTCTGAGAGCTCATCGCAAGCCCTTGTTCTTTGGTGTGGGAAGGAATCAATATCTCTGCATGGCTGATCTGTGGGATTATCTGCGCATTGGAAAAACCCCCCTCTCTCCCTTCCCCCGCAGCAGCAGCCCATCCACTCCAAAAGCCTAAATCATCAACACAATCAATCAATCAAACTGGCTAATTAATTAACCTTCTTTTCATAGCTATGTTGGGAAATGTAATTATAGAATTGATCATATAGAGGTTGTTTGGTTAAAAATTTAAGAGAGAAAATATAAGGAATACCTATTGTCTTGAGATAGCTTCCACAAGATGCAGTAATCCCAAGCATTAGCACCCACAAGAGACCTCAAACCTTTCACCATGGACTTCATGTCTGCAGTACCCTGCAGCACTCAAATCAATTCTCTAAAATCAACCATTGCAGTCCCCAAAGCTATATAAAGAGATACATTCAGCTATAACGGGAAACTTGTTATGCTTTGTCAGTAAGCGAACGAAAGAGACGCAATAAATATCAAAAGACTGCAAAATAAATCCTCTCAATCAGAAGAAAACTCCCCCTCTTTCTCTCTTTGTAGTAAAGTGGAGGTTCTCTTGTCTTACTTGGAGTACTCTGTTTCTTTTTGTTTTGACTGTACTGAAGAACAATGATAAAGGAAGAGAAGAAATTGACGGAGAGAGATGGAATCAACTGATAGCTATGGATAACTGCAGCATCATTGAGGGGACGTACTAATTGCTGAAGGCCACGTTACCTTTAAGGAGAAAAAGGCTGGAGAAGAGTTGAAGGAGAGGGATCAGAGAAGATTAGAATTGGCTGATGCTGGTTTGATTAAAAAGGGAAAAAAGCTTAAAGGCTACTTCTTTTTCGAGCTTACTGCGTGTGAGTAGGTGTGATGCACTAAAAGTGTGAGATTCTCCTCCCACCCCCTTCTCTCTCTCTCTCTCTCTCGCTCTCTCTCTCTCTTACTCTGCGCTGGTTTAAACGCTATCACAATGAAAGATGAGGTGGCTAGTTGTCATTTTCTGTTACATTTGGAATGGAGATTATAAACAAAATCAAATTGCTACAATACCTGCAGATAGGTGCTTCCAGTTTTTCTATAGAAATTAGGTTAATTTTGCTCCCATCTATACCCTTATTTGCCAAGCTCAGATTTTGGGACGACTTTTTCTGCTTTGTAAAATTATTGTAGATAAAGTAATTTAAAATTATTGTTGTTGCGTCCTGGAATATTCACGGCAGTAGAGAAGTATAAAATTTAACATCTTAGCTTTGAGGAAGATCCAACACGTATACAGATAAAAGAGAGTGTACATCATTTATAAGAGACAACAAGATTTTTACGTGAAAAATCTTGAAAAGGTGGGGAAAACCACAGGGCATTGCCCAATTTGAATGAAATCCACTTGATTAGAAATGAGACCCTTCATTGAAGTAAAGGTCTTGGCTTGATGTAACAAATATACATCATATAGAGTGTGTTACACGGTGGAAATAGGAAGAATCACTATTGACATGTTCGTTTGATCGGAAGAACCATAGTCGGTGGGCGACGGAGGTCGGAATAAATATTATTTGGTGACGGAGGTCGGAGGGACCGTAATCAGTTGGCGACAGATGTTGGAAGGAGCATTTTCTGGCGACGGAGGTCAGAAGGACTGTAGTCTGCAAGAGACTGGGGTCATAAAGATCATTATCTACCAATGGAGGTCGAAATTAAAGGACCGTAGTTGACGGGCGACAGAGGTTTAAAAGACCGTTGTCTAATGATAGAGGTCGGAAGAACTGTAGTCAGCGGGTGACAGAGGTTAGCAGGACCATTAACAGGCGGAAGTCCAGTAATAGGTAGAAATCCGGCGACAAGAGGAAGTCCGACGTAGAGTAAAAGTCTGACGAAAATCCGGTGACGGACACAATTATGGCGATGGGCACAAGTCTGACGATGGGTGGAAGTTTGGCATCTGGTAGAAGTCCGATGAAAGTCTGGCGATGGGCAAAAGTCCAACGACGGGTAGAATTAAATCTGGTGTCGGGTAAGAGTCTGGTGATAGGAGAAAGTCTGTCATCCGGTAGAAGTCCGCTGACAGACGAAAATCTAGTGTTAGGTAGATATCCGATGTCGGGTAGGAGTCCGGCGACAGGCGGAAGTCCGATCTGGGATTGAAGTTCGGTGACGGGCGGAAGTCCGATGTCAGGTAGAAGTCTGACAAAAGTTTGGCTATGGACAAAAGTTTGGCTATATATGGACAAAAGTCCGACGTCGGGTAGTAGTCTGATTACAGGCGGAAGTCCGACATTGAGTAGAAATCCGGTGTCGGATAGAAGTTTGGCTACAGGCAGAAGTCCGGCATCAGGTATACTGCCGTGCAGAAGTCCGGTGGTGGTCGAGGAAGAGTGGTGGCAAGAGAATTCTCTTCATTTTCTTCATTTTCTTCCTTCTCTTCTTGCTCGGGCCTTCTTCTTCCCTCCTTGGGGTCCCCTTCTATGATAAATGAGAAGTTTATTTATAGTTTTCTAAGAGTGACATGATCATTAAATAGTAGCAAGATCAAGGGTAAATTGAGTGTGATTTGAATGAACGGCCGATGTTGATTCCCTTTATCGTGAACCATTTATTGAACATTTAAATGCCTTAGTGATATCAAAATTTAACAATCTTAGGCTCGTTCGATTCATCTCGTCGAGCCGCTCGATTCAACTATAAACATGTCATGTTTGGAAACTGTTTGTTAATCCAAATTATGATTTAACCCTTCAAAATATGTTTCTAGTCTTCGATTTGGACCCATTTCTGCTTGGATTGAGTCGAATTTGGTGTCGTTGGGTTCATATTTATGAGACATTCAGTTCGACTATAAATTTGTTGAAATTAGATTTCAAATGGTCTCTGATTTAATTTTTGAAGTTTTCAACTTGAGTTTGCTTTGAGATCCATGCTCAATCAAGATAATTTTTTGATGATATATCAATTGGAGAAAGTAGCTTTCTAGAAAATTTTTTGAAAAGCAACAAAAAAATAGTGGGAAAAAAAATTATGATTACCATTCGAAAAACAAAATAATAAAAAAGCTGTCATAAACTAAGCATAAATCTAATTCAACAAATTATCCATTATAAATCAGCAAGATAGAGACAAATCTAATTTTTTCTCAGAACTTACATACTAAATTAGCCAAAAAAAAAATTTTGGTAAGTCTTATATTATAAGCAAAATAAAGCTATTTACTTATAAAATTTGGCTACAGTTAGGTTTCATTTGAGACGACTTTCTTACTATATTATTTTATCCAGTTCATAATCATAATTTTTATTTGACCACTAACTTTTTGTTGCTTTCAAAAAAAAAAAAAAAATCGTACAAAAAAAAAAATTTACAACAACTTTACGAAGTTAATTTTTCTGCAACAGCCATACAAAATAATGAGAAAACCTTAGAGTACTTTCTTAGCTGATTAAGGATTCTCATAAGAACATTTCTCCTGAAGTTTCCTGTTGATGGACGACTGTAAGGCAGCCTCCATTGCTATTAAGCTATCAAAACTGAAGTTTACCCTGTTAGCGCATACACTACTTAGAGTTATCCGGCACCCATTCTATTTACTGATGTACCCAACTAAGCCTATATTAAGGCTGTTGTATCTTCATTCTAAAGACATGAGTTTATATTTTCCTTTTCCATTTCTCTGTTTTGCTCTCTCTTCCTCTTCTTGTTCTTCCTTACATGGTATCAAGAGCCATCTATGAGGGATCAAGAATCATCTTCTTCTCTCCCACCCACCTCCACCAACCTCACCGGCACCAATACCGTCGAGCCATCCATCCCAGCTCCACTCAAATTCCTTATCTCAAATATCAAAACCCTCCTACCTCACCCTCTCACAACTGATAACTATGCAATTTGGAGAATTCAAATTCTACAACAATTCACAGCTACCGGCTACGTTGGCCATCTCAATGGCACAATCCAGCCACCGCAAGATACCACATCTCCGGCTCACGGTTCTTGGATGCTCATTGACAGCACGCTAATCTCAGCGCTGTTTTCGACGATCTCGCCTACCATATTGTCGTATGACATCATGGCGACCACCGCAAAAGATGTCTGGACTACGCTCGAACGACGTCTTCAGCCCGCTAGCCGCTCGCGCGTAATTCAACTCAAGAACGAGATTCACCACATACAAATGAAGAATTCAACGATGCAGCAATACCTCACTCAAGTTAAGACCATAGTTGACAACATAGCTGCATCAGGATCTCAAGTCGATCCAGAGGACATCATCCTCTACATACTCAACGGCCTACCATCGTCCTACAACTCCTTTAAGACATATATTCGCAACTCCCCCCTACCGGCTGACCTTGACTCTCTCTACTCGCTCCTCTGTAGCGAAGAGATACACGTGAACCAAGAACTCCTCAAAGATTCGTCCAACGAACACTTGGCATTGTACGCCTCCTCCTACAACCAGAACAGAGGACGGACACAACGTCGCCCTCCCAAGAACACCAAGAACCAAAGCTTCACTCAAAACCAACCGGCCCACAATGCTACTTCCGTAAGCAGCATAGGAAACGCACGCCCAACCTGCCAAATATGCGGAAAGATCGGTCATCTGGCCATCAACTGCTGGCATCGATGTAATTTTAAGTACACACCAACTACTGCACCCCCTCAGCGAGCTATGCTAGCTCTAACCGCCGGGCCAAACATTCAGGATTGGGTTCTTAACATGGGAGCTTCCACACACCTAACTCCGGACACCAACAACATTCAACAACCCCACGCCTACCACGGTACAGATACTGTCTTGGTAGCTAACGGATCCTCCATGCCCATTCATAACTCCGGGCAAGGACTACTCCCACTACCAGACACGCCTCGTAAGCTACGCTTATGCAATCTTCTTCATGTTCCGTCCCTTACACATAACTTAATTTCTGTTTCTAAACTAACGGCTGACAATTCTATCTCAATCACTTTTGACGCTAATGGCTTTGAAATGAAGGATTCTAAGGATCATCGCCTGCTACTACGTGGTCATCTTCATAAGGGACTGTATCACATTACTACTGCACCAGCCGGTCATTTCGCTGCACTCAACGCCACTGTCTCAATCTCAAACCTCTGGCACGCAAGGCTCGGACACCCCAACAATCATATTCTTGCCACCTTAGCTCAAAATATTCCAATCTCTCATTTCTCTAATAAAAATTTTTCTTGTAATTCTTGCAATGTAGCAAAGAGCCATAAGCTCAGTTTTAATAAAAGAACATTTGTTTCTTGTTCCCTGTTTGAATTACTGCACAAGGACGTATGGGGTCCGGCACCGACCAACTCAACAACAGGGTTCCGCTATTACGTCATCTTCATAGACGATTTTACAAGATTCACATGGATTTATTTTATGCAATCAAAACAAGAAACTTACTCTAAATTTAAACTACTTTGCAGTCTTCTCAAAACCCAATTCGGTCAAGTTCCAAAACAACTCCAATCCAACGGAGGAGGCGAATACACTAGCAATGCCTTCAAAATATACCTTCAAGAACAAGGAATTCAACAGCGTCTCACCTACCCGCACACTCCGGAACAGAATGGAATAGCAGAACGCAAGCATCGCCATGTACTGGAGCTCACCAGAACACTGTTCCATTCATCCAACGTACCAACCCAGTTCTGACCAACGCCTATACCAAAAAGAACCCAGCTATGATCACCTCCGAGTATTTGGATGCTTATGCCACCCGTGGTCACAACCTTACAGCCCAGATAAGTTCTCACCCCCCTCTCACGACAGCGTCTTTCTTGGCTACTCTCCCACGCACAAAGGCTATAGGTGTTACAATCCAGTCACTCAAAAGATACAAATATCACGTCACGTGGTGTTCCAAGAAACGGTCTTCCCTTATCACCAGAAGACTTCCAGTACCCAGATCAGTTCCTCAACCACATCGGCTCAAACTAATCCTCTTATACTTATACCCACATCCACCATACCACACCAACCCAAACCTGTTCAACTAACACCGAGACCTCAACCTCATCTCGCCCAGCTCAGTCAACCCGAGCCACCTACAAACAATGATAATTCCTCCAATAATTCAACCTTATCTTCCGCTCAGAACAACGACAACCTTCGCCCCACTCACCATATGCAGACCCGATCTAAATCAGGGATAATCAAACCGAATCTACACTATTCTCTTCTTAGCAAAACAGTTGCCAATGACACCCCTACCACATTCAAACAGGCATGTACACAGAAACACTGGCAATCAGCTATGGAAGTTGAATTCAAAGCGCTTCAGCAACAGAAGGCATGGACTATAGTCCCTGCACCCGCCAACAAACGTATACTAGGATGCAAGTGGACCTTCAAAACCAAGACTCTTCCCAACGGTCAAGTCGACCGTTACAAGGCTCGGCTTGTCGCCTTAGGCTACGAGCAACGGTATGGTGAAAGCTACAGTGAAACATTCAACACGGTAGCAAAGATACCAACCATCCGATTACTTCTTGCTCTGGCCATCAATCGGAAATGGCCGGTCCTCCAACTCGACGTGTCCAATGCATTCCTACACGGCGATCTACCTGACGATATCTATATGCGCCAACCACAGGGTTTCACCGACACAAACAATCCCAACGCCGTCTGTAAACTGCTCAAATCACTCTATGGACTCAAACAAGCTCCCCGACAGTGGTTTCAAAAACTTACAAACTTCTTACATGAAAGTGGATTTCAATTTAGTCGATCCGACCCATCCTTACTTATTTTTAATAAATCTCATATTCAGATCTACTTACTAATTTATGTCGATGATATTTTGATCACATGAAACGACCAAACAACAATTCAAGATCTGCTTTGCGTCTTACATTCTCACTTCGCTCTCAAACAACTAGGAGAGATCTCTCTCTTTCTCGGCATTCAAATTCAGAAAATCAAACACGGTTTCCTACTGTCCCAGACACATTACGCCCGCAAAATCCTACAAGAAGCCGGTTTTGCGAACTGCAAGGCTGCTCCGACTCCGATCACGCTGACACCGAAACAAATCTCTCAAGACAATGCACCATTTTCTAATCCCTCTCTTTATCGTCGCATTGCAGGTTCACTTCAATACCTCTCAATCACAAGGCCGAACATCGCCTACGCGACGAATCGAGCATGTCAACACATGTCAAACCCAACCATCCAAGACTACAAGAACCTCACCAGGCTGCTTCGCTACATCAAAGGATCAATCACTTTCGGACTACCACTCACCTCCAGCAATCTTCAATTACACACTTACACAGACATAGACTGGGCCTCAGACAGCTCCGACCGGAAATCCATATCCGGTTTCTGCACATTCTTAGGTCCCTACCTCATCTCATGGTCCGTAAAGAAACAGGTCACGGTGGCCAAATCCTCCACATAAGATGAGTACCGAGCCCTATCAGCGGCCTCCTCGGAAGTTCTCTAGCTACCAAGACGGGCCACCGAACTTCAGCTCGAACAAACCTCACCAACCCCAATCTACTGTGATAACATATCGGCGATCACAATAGCAAAGAATCCGGTATTTCATGCCCGGACGAAACACATAGAGATTGATTATCAGTTTATAAGACAACACATCGCTACACGAAACATTGTAATTCATCATATACCCTCCGCCGAACAAGTAGCAGATATATTCACTAAGGCATTCTCGCCTTCTCGCTTCAACATTCTACGCTCCAAACTATCCATTCATGACACGAATGCATAGTTTGCGGGAGGATGTTAGCGCATACACTACTTAGATTTATCCGGCACCCATTCTATTTACTGATGTACCCAACTAAGCCTATATTAAGGCTGCTGTATCTTCATTCTAAAGACATGAGTTTATATTTTCCTTTTCCATTTCTCTATTCTGCTCTCTCTTCCTCTTCTTGTTCTTCCTTACATACCCTCCATGAAAAGCTTCCATCCAAAGTCATCCTCTATATGTATAGTTGGCTATATTATGTTTATTTTTTCATATTTATGTTTATACTTGAATAATATAGCCCATCCTATACCACCGACTTTAATCATGACCTCTAAAAAATAAGGGTTATTATTTTTTTTCATCGTTTTGGACAATTTTTCTTTGAATTTTTTGTTATTTTCAATGCATTTTTTTACTAAAAAATTATTGTAAAAATGAGTAAAAAAATTATCCCAAATAAAATCCAATATTTATTCATTTGACAGGTACATAACATCTCTCTAAAATTTTTAGCAAAAATTATTCATGCAAAATATCAAAATGTTCCAACAAAACACTATTAATAGAACACAATAAAAACAAAATATTAGACAACAAATATCATATAATGAGATAAAAATTTGATGGTCTTGTTGTATCAAATAAATTAATATAAAATTACTTAGAATTTTTTTACTTTTTATTTGTAATTTAATACATAAAATATAATAAATTAAACACCATATAATAATATTTTAATTAAATATTAAATAAATTAATTTTATATCATACTATCAATCAATCGTGTCATAATGCTGGCCATTATTTTCAATGACATGCACCAGAATATTTATAAGAAATAACATGATTTATTTTAAGGGAATTTTTTAAAAGAAAATTAGGACACCTGCCTTGACAATGGCCAATAAATAAAAATGAAATGTAATGGAGATGCGGGGTATCGATCCCCGTACCTCTCGCATGCTAAGCGAGCGCTCTACCATCTGAGCTACATCCCCTTTTGTCTTGTTTGAAAATATTATGTTATATATTAAAGTACTGAGTGCCCTGAACCTTTCCAGGCGTTAATTAACTCCAAAGCTATTTATTGTTAAATAATAACGTAAGAATAACAAAATTACCTTTGATAATTAAAATTAATCATTTTTACCCAAATTGTGCATTTTTTTATTCTATTTGAGTTCATTTGTAATTATAAAAGATTTATATAATGCACAAAGGTATTTATTGGTCAAATGGGAATATTAGATAATGATGGGTAAATTTTGGGTAAGCTATCTATAGTTTTTATTGAAATTATTTGACTTAATCTTTATTATATTTTATTTAATTGAGGAAAAGCCATGAGAGAATCATCTTAGATGGTTTGGTCACATTAAACGGAGGCCTTCCGATGACCCTGTTAGGAAAGTTGAGGTATTAGACTTGACTTATGTTAAGAAAGGATAGACAGACCTAAAAGGCTTAGTTAGAAAATATTAAAAATAATTTTTTTTATTAGATTTAAATGAGAAATTAACTTTTAACAGAAAAGAATGAAGAAAAAAGATTCATGTAGCCGACCCACATAGTAGGACAAAGACTTGATGTTCTTCTTGTTGTTGTTGTTGAGGAACAAGCCTATGAAATTCTAGTTGAGGAAGACCTCACACAAGAGAATGGTAATTCCAAGGCAAATGAGAAAGTGTTCATAATTAGAAAAGGTCTTGAACACTCTAGAAGAATACGAGTCAAAGGGATATTCGTTACTCCAACATGAAAATTTTCTCAGTGTTTATAATTTTGTGAGCCATTGCAATAAGGATAAATTTTAACTATAGTCCCATTATTAATTATTTTATGAAAATAGCCATACAAAAAAAAATTAAGATATGTCAAGGTTGGCATTTAGATGGGCAATTAGCTCAGCCTAAATAAACGCCACCCTAATTGATCATTAGCACAATTTTAAAAAATAAATTAGAATTAGTCACCTAATAGAAATGGGCGAGTGACTCTCTCTATAAATCGCTCGTGAGCCCCCAATCGATATTTCCCTCTTCTTCATTTGCTCGCCAATGGGACAGGTAAATATTTTTTTTTCTCTTTATTTTCTTTTCTTTAAGAAATATGTGGAATATGATTTTGCTGGGAGAATGGATTAATTTAATTTCTGCATTTGAAAATATTAGAACTTTTTTGTTCCTTTTTGTAAGTTGGTTCAGTGTTTGATATTTTCACTAAATATAATTTTGTAAAATAGATTAATTTATTTTTATCCTATCTAATTAAATTATTAAAGTTATTTAGAAAGTAAAATTATTTAAATTAAAATTTTAGATTTAAAATGATGGATTGAGTTAATAGTTTAATTTGATAAGCAAGAATTTGGGTTATTGCCTTAAGGAGCATTGCTTGTCACCATCATTGCTCGATATTGGTGATTGTTAATATGTGAGATGTTTGAATGTGCAAATATTGAAGATGTGTAGTTCTTGTTTTTATGTACAACTTGATATTTAATGATTTATAAGTGTCTTTAAAGTAATCATATTGGAGGCTTATGCAGACTCTTACAAATCGAACATGGAGTAGATGTTGCAAGTACTTCGACCCAAACACCTACGTTGAATATGATGGATGGTATTGAATGTAGTCCAGCATTGCCTGTTGTCATTGAAGGATACGAGAAAATGGCAATAGTACATCTAGTGAAGACGATTTTGATGATGTTGATTAGGATGTGTCAAATCAAGTTGAGGTGAATGTAAATGGTGATGGTGATATTGTTCGTAATATCATACAAAATTATTGCAATGTGATTGCACATACACTTACAGGAATGGTGTGTCAAAATGAGTATGTAGAAGCATGTAGAACAACCCAACAATGAAACCAGGGAATGACATTTGAAAACAGTTGTGATTATAATATTGATGAAAAAGATTTTTCAATCCCATCTGAATTGGTGGAGGGGATGTGTTTTAATCAGAAGTCAAATTTGTTGTTTTCTTTACACGGCTGATCTATTATGAATAATGTTTAATTTGTCGTTAATGCATCGAACAAGTAGAAGTTAATAGTTGTATGTGTTCAGTATGAAAGTGATTACAAACCTTGTATGTGGCAGTTGCATGCATGTTTGAGCAAGTGACTAGGAGGAATTTGGACAGTATCATCTATTAAGGAACATCATAGTTGCACCAATCCTATTCTTGCTATTGGCCACCATTAGTGTACCTCCCAATTCATCAATAACTTCATATTACCTATTATTAAAAATAGATGGATCAAGCCTCACGAAATTGCAGGGCGAATTGCCTTTAACATACTTGTATCTTACATTAAGGTTTATGATGCTAGGCGGAAGGCTATTAAGGTTGTTTTTGCTAGTTGGGAGGAATCATATCAATTAATGAATCTAATTATGCAGGCAGTTATGTCATCTATGCCAGAAATAGTGTATGGAATTCAATATACAGATTCTCATAAGTTTCAGAGAATATTTTGGACATTTATATCTTCAATTATTGGATGGATATATTGTCGCCCAGTACTTAGCCTTGATGGGACCTTTCTTATAGGTAAATATAGGGAGACATTATTCACTGCAGTTTGTATGGATTTAAACAATGGTCTGTTCCTACTAGTCTTTTCCATTGTTGAATTTTAATGCAATGAATCTTGGATCGAGTTCCTGTGATTAAGCATGAGCTGCTCCCCAGTGTTACCAGAATGTCGTAGTTGTGCCTAAAATCAGATCGACATGTTGGTTTAGTACGTGGGTGTCGTGATATTTTATTGTGAAACACAAGCACAAACAAATCACTATATGAAATGAATAACATATATAAGTAAATACTCACCAAAATAACATATCCTTTCATAATTGGGTTCAATAATATCTCTCAACAATAATTAATAGTTACAAAAGATAGCACACCAGAGAAATAACATAACGAAGATTAAATTACTACTCTTCCTTTAGTAGCTTGCATATACACACTTGGAGTTGAGTTTGCGTTAGGCAACAAGCAAATTAGAATTGAAGCTCATATAGCAGATCTTGCCAATCAATCACATTTAAACACTTCCTACACTTACCTCCTGGCAACAACTTCTTCATTCTTTTTTTTTTTAATACAAGTCCAAAATAAAGGCTTCCTCGGCTATATCCCAAAGTCAATAAAGTATGAGATGTTCGAGATCACAAGGTGGTCCTCCAACATTGTTCGACATCCCACCCACCCTTTCACAACGTACCTCATGAAAACGCATTTCCATCCTTCGACATTTAGAAAATTTTCAGTTATAGTTGCCTCTCTCTTCATAGGCTTCACATGCAAATACCAAAATACATGATCCCTATCTTCGGTCCATATATGCGCGCAACATCGAAATATCTCATTGGCACTAGCCTATTGCTCAAGCATACTGTTAGAACACCTAGCCATACACTCATGGATTTGTTTGCTAATAATGTCCACCAACTTTTTCATCGGTATACAATGAGCTTTCTCATTATCCAGTCAATGCATTACAATGAACGTACAAATGGAGATGAGAAAATGCAAATGAGCCACTAGGGGAAACTACACTCAAGGTTCATAGACATATGAAGCAATACCAATTTAAATAGCTAAACTTCCACTTCACAAAGCAATGCTATGTTCTTTAGCAATAATATCTAATAAAGAATTTCAACAACCTTTCTGCCATTGGCATAAGTATCCAATGTTTCTTTTTCGAGTATGATCTCCCATCACTAACTCAGTATAGAAACAGACAAAATTTAATGCCTAAAAATCATTAAATGATTTGACAACACACAAATGATGAAAACATATTTCACAAAATTAATTCCCTCAATAAAATCATTGAACTAATAATAAAAATAATAAATTTTCTAAAAAACTCAATAACATAACCATAAGAGCTTTGCTATATATTCAAAATAACAATAAAAATAATGACAAAAAAATTACAAATGTTAATATTCACAAATTGTTCATAATTAAGAAAACTAAAATTCATAAAATTCGTACATTTGAACATCTCTAACTATTAACCTAACGCTAAGATAAAAAAAAAAATAATACTCTTCCAATTTTTTTTAAAAAAATCAACAACAAAAAAATTCAAACCTCTCTCTAAATTAAAAATAAAAAAAAACTAATTGTCAAGATAAATCTATTAATAGTCAGTCACTTGTTGCCTATTCAACAGGCGACTGACTATTACAACTTAATAAAAAAAGAAAGGTTCTAACATGAAACGAGCCGACGACATTCAATTAGATCGACTCAATCGCCTGTCAAACCTCTTACTTTTGCGATTTTTAAATTTTTTTTGTGATGACTTTTATAAAATAATTAATAATGGGGCTTACTGTTAAAATTTATCCTTGCAATGATGGCAGCAATTGATAATGATCATTATTTTTAAATGCACTATTCAAACAAATATTTGTCTTATTCGAGCTCTATTCAAACAAATATTTGTCTCTCGACTTTAAATAAATTCTTCAAAATAAAATAATGGAGGTATTTTGATCTAAAATAAACTTTTATCCATATTTTTCAAAACATAAATTACTAACATATTATTATTCTATATTTAAAATAAAAATAAAAATATATTTGATATCTTAAATAAATATCATTTTTCTTTGGATTGTTCGAATGATTTTTTTTAATATTTCAAATATTTTCATAAATAATTTATTTTATTTTCAAATAAAAAAATAAAAAATAACTAAAAAACATTTATTAAAGGCAAAATAAAAAATAGAAATTCGGAGCAAAAACTTAGAAAATAAATAAAAGAATGAGCTGCTTGCTGTTCTTTATCAAAGCAGGACAAACAAAAACAAAAAATAATTAGCAAGACAGCTAACTAGTCCGAAAGAGTCTTAAAAGCTCCTTGCCAGGGGTTGTTAGCCTGACATCTTATGCAGAATGCCGTTAAAAGATCCCAAATAAAGAAGAAAAACTTTACAAGTCACTGGCGATTGATTAAGCTTCACCAGCACCTTCACCTGCACTGATCGGCCCTCCGCCCTGTTGCGGATCTGTAAAAGACAGAGCTAATGAGATCACAATTCTAAGATTTCAAAAATGTTACGCTCTGAAGATAATTTTACAATAACAAAGCCATTCAACGGATGATATTACCTCGACCCTTTATATCTGCAGGAGCTTCCTGCTGATTGTTTGAGGGGCCGCCAGAGCCTCCGTTGCCACGGCCTCTGCGGCGGCCGGAACCACCCCTGCCGTATCCACGCCTCCTGTTGCCTTCACCTCCATCCCCAGAATCTACCATAGCAGGTCCATTTCCTGGTACAGAGATGAAAATACATCGTTTCATATATTGTGCTAAATCCTATAATAGACATTTAGAGCATCAAATTAATAGCACCTCTGCCCTTGCCTCTGATGAGATTGCCACGGCCTCTACCTCGACGAGCAGGATAACTCTCTATGATGGAAAGAAAGCAATATTCAGTAATGCAAAAAAGTACATTATGGGGGAAAAGATTCGATCACTTGCTGTTTTTACCTCTCTCGCTGTCATATTTAGCGTATAATTTCACCTGATCTTCAGATAAAGTAGATTGGTATCTACAAGCAAAATTAATGTGTCGTGAACAATTGCATAAGAACAAGAAAGAGTATTTTGGCCTTAAAGCATGTTGAAAATAACTTCTAGAGACTTATGACAACTTTAATAAAAAAATAATAATAATAAAAATAAAAAATAAAAAAAAGTGTGGGACGAAAAATGTCTTCAAAATAGATCCTTTTTTGTTTTTGTGAAAGCATATTAACAAAATAAAGCAGGTATCTACGATGCACGAATACTTCATCATAATAAAGCATATCATGTAGAATACTTACAAGACACATGCAATTACCCGACACATGTTCTACACATGTTGGATACGCCATCTGTAGAAATACCTAATCACTTCTCTTGATACATCAGATACAAATACACTTGGAAGTAGAGAGATGAGGATATGAAAATTGATAAACAGAATATGTTGGATTAGAATAAGAAGAGGATGTTACAAGAGAACACTGTAGTGGTGGGGATGAAGTATGTGGGTTGCTCGTAGAGAGTGGAGCTTGGGGCTTTGCTTCAGGTGAAGGAGGTGAGGAAATAATTGGTGGAAAATTAACAAATGTATGCTCAAATGTTGCAGTGGAAGTTTGTGGTGATAGTGGAAATGTTGTGGACTCATCAAACTACACATGGCAAGAAATTAGAATGCAACCGTTAGCTGGGTTGTAACATTTATATGCTTTTTGAGAGGAAGCATAGCCAAGGAAAACACAGGGAGTGGATTGAGGTGCAAGTTTATGTGAAGCATTGTTTGCATGGCACTATGCTCAACACGTGGATTGAGACGTGTTACAAGCAAAACAACTTACTGGTGAAAGTAAGGAAATCATCCTTTTTGTTTTTGTGAGAGAGAGATAAAAAAAATAATGAGCAATTTAACATAACTATAATATGCCATTTATTGAAATTTTACAATCATTATATGCCATATGAATTTAACTTATGAATTACATGTGACAATTTAAGGGAGTGTAAAAAAAAAAAAAAAAGGGAGTGTAAGTGGCTGCATGCAGGATAACGTGACAAGCAACATGAGTTTCACATTTTTTCTTGGGATAATTACAATATTAGGCTTAAGAAAATTTAAATGACTTATTTTACATAATTAATTATAAATGTCATGATTATATAATTTGAAATAAAGTATAAGATTATATAATATAGCAAGTAATCATATTATAACTTATTTAACATATTTATAAAATAGGATATCGACTCTTTTAATGCATATTCACCACTCTCCAATTTTTTTTTTAATTTATCATGCGAACCAATTCATGTGTCGTCATCCCTTCAAACACATGCCAATTTTGGATTTTTTTTTCTAGTCTGAGAACTACAACAATATTACAATATTTTTTTTTTTTTTGACATTTCGGATACTACGACGTTGTCCATTTTGCAGATGGACGATATTCAATCAATATCGAGCAACGTTCCATCCATTGTCCTTCAATATCGATGGCCTTCGCTTGATTTGAATATAAGGTGTCCTTTACTAGTTAAATTTGATATTCTGAACACATCAACACAACCTATTTGGCAATCAGAAGCCATTCAGACAATTTTTTTATAGCATCATGCTTGCCAAAAATCATGCTCACCATCATTTTTGACCGAGTTACGCACAAATATCTCCTCTTCGATAAAATTGATGTCCTGAATGCATTGATGCGGTTATAATTGGACAAAACTTGAATGACACTTCGATCTTCATTCTGAACGATGTCTTGTCTACCAGCAATAATCGATCATCATCTCATTTGCTTGCGTTAACCATGTCACATATATGAAGGTCAACAAGCATATGGTTGGAGCCATGGAAAGCAGCAACATCCAAAAATAGAGGTTTATTGTAGAGTAACTAAAATGGAGAGAGAGAGAGAGAGAGAGAGAGAGAGAGAGAGAGAGAGAGAGAGAGAGGAAGTGGTGGGAGACGACATCGACTTATTAGATATTCAACAGTAAGTATAGAATCAACCCAGAAATCGGATGATAAATGTGATTCGTAGAGGAGGGCACGAACAGTTTCAAGGAGACGACGGTGCTTGCGTTCGGTGACACCATTTTGTTGAGTATGAGGACATGTCTATTGATGATGAATGCCGTGTTGAGTTAAAAATGATTTTAGAGCATGGTTGATGAATTCACTACCACCATTGGTACAAAGAATTTGTATGGTATGGTTAAGTATTTTTCAATGAATGATTTGAAATGAATAACTATTTGTGTAATTTCTGATTTTGTTTTAAGAGGATATATCAAGGTTTAATGAGAGTAATCATCAACAAATTTCAAGTAAAAATGAAAATCAGTTTTAGAAACTAAGGAAATTGCTTAGGGGAAATTGAATTCAAATTTTATTTCTTGGAATCATTACATATATATATACTCTAGGAGAATAAATAGAAAAAAAGATATTTAACTAATTAATTATAATAAACAAAAGAGGAAAGACATTTAATCTAACCGATTCTAATAATTATATCCCACAGATCTTTTAATTAATCCCATGGATCTTGATGTCAGAAGAAGAAATCTCAAACTGCTGCCCACGAATTGCTAACCTGTCAAAGGCGCAAGCCCCCTCCTTGCCGCGCGATTCAACCCCCCCCCCCCCCCCCCCCCCCCCCCCCCCCCCCCCTTCAAGTTGGATTGTACAAGTTGTACAATCACAACTTGCAAACAAATTTATCAAGCATAGAGGTTGGTAGTGCCTTTATTAGAACTTTAATAAGTTGTGTTCATGAGTTGGGGTACATATATTACTTCAATTTTCGAGTTCTCTATTTTCTCATATATAAAGTGTCTATCAACGATAACATGTTTTATTCTGTCGTACCATATTGATTGCCAGTTGATTGTCACATTTAACTTTATCGTGCCTTTAATCTTTATCTTCAATTTAATCAATACTTGTCTGATCCAAATACCTTCACAAATAGTAATTGCCAATGCTCTCAATTTAGATTACACACCGCTTCTAAAAACAACATACTATTTTTTGCTCCTCCATGTAAACTAGGTTCACCCACACAAATGAACAAAATCCTGTGGTCAATCTACTGTCAACCTGGCTTCCCAACCAATCTGCATTTGAATAAATGATAATTTCCTATCTTTATTCTTCTTGAATTAGCCCCATTCCAAGAATTATATTCTTACTTTTGTTTTCGATTATTTTGATTTCTATGAATTTATTTCTCTTAAATCTACAAAAAAAAAAAAAAACATTATCTTCAAATTTCATAAGCTTTCACCGTATAAATTTGGATATATTATAGATTTGATCATTCTGAACGATTTGATATAATTTTATTGCATTTTAAATGAAATACTGAATGATATCAAATACATGATATGGTAACTCCACGTAACACCCTACTGGTCCATGTAATTCACTGATTAGGAGTGTCATAAGGAGTTGGAGATTGATTGGAAATTATAAGAAGTCGGGGCGACTGATTCAAGTGATTCAAGGAGAATTATAAGGAATACATTGATTAAGAGTTATAAAAGGTGACTAATTGGGAGTCATAAGTGTAGCCGTGCAGGAGCAAGATACCCTTAAAATACACTCATTAAATATTTGAATACTGATACCGACACTGCTAAGAACACATTACTGATATTGTGACTGACAATAATATTATTTGCTATCATCAATACTATTTAACATTATTGATCATGATATTAATATTATTACTAGCATTAATACTGTTAATTGTTACTGATACTATAACTAATACTGTTAATTGTTACTGATACTATAACTGATGATGTAATGAATTAAGATGTGATGAACTATAGAATTATCAATTGACACAGATAATCAATAAATACATTGATGCATATATTTCTCTATATGATTTATAGCATATTATTCTTTTTTATCTATATTGATTTCAGTTGTAACATTTTAATTACTTGTTAAACTATGCGCTCATTATGTGCTTTTACATATTTTAAGAAAGGGTAAGAGTCCTATGATATCAGGCTCCGTATAATATGCATAATTTTTCTACCTGCAGTTCTAAATAAAATGCAATCATGTTTCTTTTTGTTATTCATTGGTAAGCTCTAGTTAAATGATTTAAATTGAAAGACATATATAATTCTTTCAATATTGATCCTTGAGTGTGAAAAAATAATATTAGAGCAATGATTATTGGAAGAAATAAAATATAACTAGAGCTTATGAGCGGAATGGAAATGTAAATTCTAGTTTATAATTAGTTGATTTGAGTTTGAAATTTTATTTTGAGCATGCTCTCTATTACTCTATCTTGGACAGATATAGAAATGTTGAGGACAAAATTTTTCGAAGGTGGAAAGATTATAATAATTCAAATATGTGAAATAAATTTATTAAAAATCATAAAAATTCTGAAGTAGAGTGCTTTGACGTTGATCTGATGAGCGCTACGATGCTAGGCAATGAACATTATTATATATATATATATATATATATATATATATATATATATATATATATATATATATATATATATATATATATATATATATATATATATATATATCTTTTTTTTATAAATATCACTGCCTCACCCCACCGACTCCCTCATTTAATTGCTTGGCCAGGAAGAAATTGAAAGAAGGAAAGAAAAGAGAAGAGAAATATATTTGGATCATATTTGTCAGTCATTCCTGTTACATATTTTATTTTATTCATCATAAGTAACTATCATAGTGTCATACTTTAAAACTATGGGAGCGAGTTATGGAGCATAGGTTGCGGCGTGATACTAATGTTTCTCAAAATCAATTTGGATTCATGCCGGGTAGGTCGACTATGAAAGCCATACATTCATTAAGAGGTTTGATGGAGAAATATAGAGAAAATAAGGAGGATCTACATATGATATTTATTGATTTAGAAAAAGCATATGATAAAGTTCCAAGAGAAGTGCTATGGAGAGTTCTTGAAAAGAAAGGAGTCAATAATGCTTATATTCAAATCATTAAAGATATGTATGCAGGAGCTATTACTTGTGTTCAAACATAAGGTGGATTGACCAAGTATTTCCCTATTTCGGTTGGGTTACATCAAGGATCAGCCTTAAGCCCATATCTTTTTGCTTTAATCATGGATGTTCTCACAAGACATTTGCAAGAGGATGTACCTTGGTGTATGCTTTTTGCTGATGATATTCTTCTTGTTGATAAGACTAGAGAGGGAGTTAAAGGTAAACTTGAATTATGGAGGTCAACCTTAGAGTCTAAAGGTTTTCGCTTGAGTAGATCTAAAACGGAATATATAGAGTGTAATTATAGTAGTAATAGACCTAATGAGGGGATTGTGACTTTGGGCGATCAAGTCATTAATAAGAGTACACGTTTTAGATATCTTGGATCTATTGTTCAGAGTGATGGTGAAATAGATGGGGATATTATCAGCATAATTCAAGTTGGATGGTTGAAGTGGAGGAATGCATCGGGCTTGTTATGTGATAGAAATGTACCCCTCAAACTTAAGGGAAAATTCTATAAGATGGTAGTGAGGCCTGCAATGCTTTATGATGCTGAATGTTGGCCTTTAAAAGAGAAGCATAATACTAAGTTAAGTGTGGCAGAGATGAGGATGCTCAGGTGGATGAGTGGCTTTACCTTTAGAGATAGGATACGAAATGAACATATACGTGAAAAGGTTGGAGTAGCTCCAGTAGAAGATAAGATTAGGGAAATTCGCCTTAGATGGTTTGGTCACATAAAACGGCGGCCTTGCGATGACCCGGTTAGGAGAGTAGAGATATTAGATTTGACTTATGTTAAGAAAGGTAGGGGTAGACCTAAAAAGACTTGGTTAGAAAATATTAGGAATGACCTTTCTTTATTAGATTTAAACGAGAATTTGACTTTTAATAGGACACAATGGAGAAAAAGGATTCATATAGCCGACCCCACGTAGTGGGATAAAGGCTTGATGTTGTTGTTGTTGTTGTATCATAAGTAACTATCTTCTTACATTTATTTTAGATGATTTTGATTTCTATGGATTTATCTCTATTACATCTGCAAAATAAAATGCATTATTTCTAAATTTCACAAGCTTTCACCGTGCAAGTTTGGATATATTAATGATTTGTTCATTCTGAACGATTTGATATAATTTTATTATATTTTAAATAAAGTACTGAATGATGTTAGATACATGATATGATGACTCGGCGTGATACCCTACTAATCCACGTGATTCACTGATTGAGAGTTATTAGGAGCAGAGATTGATTGTGAGTTATAAGGAGTCGGGACGACTAATTCACGTGATTCAAGGGGAGTTATAAGGAGTACATTGATTGGGAGTTATAGTGGACGAGTGATTGGGAGTCATAAGTGCAGGAGTAAAATACCCTTAAGATACACTCATTGAATATCTAAATACTGATACTGACACTGCTATGAATATTGTACTGATATTGTGAATGACATTAATATTGTTTACTATTATAAACACTATTTAACATTATTGATCATGATATTAATATTATTACTGACATTATTATTGTTGACTGTTATTGATATGGTGACTGATAGTGTAATGGATTAAGATGTGATGAACTATAGAAGGATAATTTGATATCAATAATAAGTATAAAAATTTATGCATATATTTCTTTATATGATTTATAACATATTGTTCTGTTTTATCTTACATTAATTTCAGTTGTGAGATTTAATTACTTGCTGTGTTATATGCTCATTATGTGATTTTATATAATTTCAGGAAAGGATAAAGATCCTATGATATGAGGCTCTAGATAACATGCATAATTTTTCTATGTGCAATTATAGACAAAAGCAATCATGTTTCTTTTCGTTATTCATTAGTAAGCTCTAGTTAAACGATTAAAATAAAAAATAAATGTAATTCTTTCAAGATATATTCTGGAATGTGATAATAGGATTACTCATATATTGGATCATTATGCTCACAACAAACCCAATATCTGGACAAGTGTGAGAGAGGTATAAAAGCTTCCCTACCTGACATTGATGTCTTCCTTTATCTACTAAAACCCCTCCTTTTCTATCCCAACTTTCTTCTTAAGATTCATAGATATAATGGTTGGTGTGCATCCAAGAAGGATGGTCTCCTTTAGTAGTTCTAAGGTATTTGCGTTGGAAAACAAATATACATTTACTTGATCAAGCTACAACCATACCAAGGAAGTAACTAAGTGATTCTAGATCTTTAACTTCAAACTCCTTGGACAGAGCCTACTTGATCTTCATTATTTCATCTATATCATTTCTAGCAAGGATGATGTCATCCACATATATAATGAGTAATGTTACCTTGGTTCTTTCTAACTACTTGACAAATAAGGTATAATCTTGACATTATCTATTTTACATACTTTGAGAATCATCATGTTCTATGAGACCGCTTTAATCCATACAAGGATTTCAACAGTTTACACACTTTATCCTTTCCATAAGACTTTTGAATCCCCATTGGAATCTCCATGTAGACTTCTTTTAGGTTCCCATTCAAGAATGCATTTTTGATATCTAGTTGATTTAGGGCTCAATCTAAATTTGTTGCTAAGGAAAGAAGAATCATGATGGTGTTGAGGTATTTCGATTGTTGCAGACAATAAGAGCATTTCCTTCTTCAACCTTTGGAGATCCTTATAGGCCTCCCAACATGACCTTTCTTTTGCTCACTTCCCTTCAATTAAAAAAAGGCATCCCAGAGATTTGGAAAAATTTAGTTCCCATGATCCATCCTCTAATGCCATCCAAGTTCTTATGCCATCCAAGTTCTTGTTCAAACCCATCAAGAATTTGAATGTTCTTTTTTGTTTCAACAATCTTCCAGTGAAGTGCATGATCTTCTGATAATTTCCATGGATATTATTCAAACATATCTAATTGTTGCCAATAATGGATTAAAGTATTAAAACATTGAGTTACCATTAGGTCCTCTTATCACCAGTCATGAAGTATGGTCTCAATTGCGAATATCTCAAAAGTGTTGTCAGAACTGGAGTAGGTCTCTTTAACAGCCTCCCATATTTCTTGGGCAGTCTCATAAAGAAGAAAGTTCTCACTGATTTTTACATTCATGGAGTTGATGAGCCAATAAATGATTTGATGATTCTATGCTTTCCATTTTCTATAGAGAGGATCAATTTGAGGATGTATAAAGGGCTTCACCAGAAAGATAGTCCTCTTTCTCTCTCCCACAAATAAACATTCTCATCAATTGAGACCATTACAAAAAATTTTGTCCATTAAATATGTGGTTTTTTATAAGAGGAGAAAGATGAGAAGCGTTGTCTACATGTCCAGAGTTTTTGGTGTTTAAATCAGTAATATTTGGGTAGGAGGATGAGATCTCGCTATCCATGGACATCATTGGGTTTCCTCAGTTGAAAGATAAAATAAATTTTAGGCAAGGGCTACTAATGCTTGAAGAGAGGCTATCGACAGGATGATGGAGAGTGAACACTGGCTGAAGGTTGGAAGAAAGGGAGGATGGTTTGTGTGGGCTCCAAAAATTCATGCCCCAGCCTCTCCATTTTCTATTGTTGAGTCGTCGAGGACAATTTTAATGAGTAAGTTTCGAGGCAAATTTTCATAAGATAGATTGGATTTTAAATAAGAAACTACCCAGAGATTTTGCCCTCATTTTGCGAGAACTTTATGATCTTAGTTCTTATTTCATATAGGTACAAGCCCCTATAGTTAATAACCCACTTTATAGCGAGAGAAAACTTTCGATTATGGCTAGTCTTCAAATAGATACATATTATCGAACAGATATGTAGTATCAAGCATTAGTAGCATGATTTACGTAATTAAAAATTTGATAGTTAAAATTAAAAATTTGATAGTTAAAATTAAAAATTTACAACCTTGCATATAAAGCAGATGGTAAGGGGAATGATGATAAACCCGATCAAGCACCCATGGTTCTGTCATCCCGGATTATAATGGCCCTTGTCTACTTAGTCAGAGGAGGTAGTCGACACAACCTGACAAAAGGATCATTGTCGGCAATCACGAGTTACTTCATCCAAGGGTGCATTGAAGACCTGAGATGAATATTTATCTAAAGAGATAAATTTGAATTCAGCTTAGCTAACAGAGGACTTTGCACCTAATAGGTTATATCATATTGATTCATTATTCAATGATTTGAAGCTGTTGAGGAACATACGGGCTTTGACCATGACCGTAATATAATAACACCATTTGGCGGCAAAACCAACTAGTTTAAAAGAGTCCCAGTCATAATCATTTACTAGTGGTGTCATTTAGCGGAAAAACCATCGATGTGGTGTCATTTGATAGTGAAAGCACCGGTTAGAGGACATGTGTCACATCCTTACTGGTAAGAGACAGATTGTGAATAAATCCTAGTAATAATCTCGACTAGAAATTAGTTATTTGTAAGATGAAGTAGCAAACTATTGCAGAGCGTGGATGAGTATTATGGTTTTAATTGTTTGATGATTAATTTCATTTTAAATATATGAATTTTAGATGATTATTTTAGAATTTTAGATTTTTATGGGTATTTAGGAATTTGAGAGACATTTTTAGATGTTTGAGGTCTCCCGATTGAGATTTTGTGTCAACACGGCCATCATCAGGGTTACATTGAAGTCATTCAAAAATATGTTTTATTAAAGTTTGGAGGTATTTGAAAGTGTAGAGTCCCCTCCGATTGAGATTTTTTATCAACACGACTATCATCATGGTATATGAGTAATTTCATCTTATTATTTGAATATTATCGACTTTGTCTACTTGCCGCAGAGGATCAAGTTTGTCGCTGGCTTTATGCTTTTGTTAATGGATTCTTCCTATTATAGACTTTGAGGGCCTAATATGAACGTATAAAATAAATATCTCGATCTACTTTGCAATTATATATTTGTTTGATGGTTCGAGCCGTGTCGACACCTATCTATTTACGTAGAAGGATTGGGCTTGAACTTAAGTTCATTTCTTGACCTGCATAGCATCCTAAGACGTTACGACTATTCATACATCATGCTCGTCAGGGCCCATGCGGGTATATACTTTTGCACGCATCTTATTAGATATATTTATATGGCAATTGTATGTATGCATTGGGTTTCTATGATGTATATGCATGTGTGTATACACATCAGCATGAATATTTGCATGGTTGCATACAGTGTTCTACATATTGTAATGCATATACATGTCATATTTTTGCATGTAAATACAGTATTGAATGATATACTTGAGTGAACCCCTCTGCTTATTACAAATGCATGCGGGAGGATATTTTCATTTAATGTTAATTGACCATGCATATACGACAATTTGCACGTAAATGCCATGTCAAATAGCATGCTTGAATGAAACCCTCTGCATCGTACAGATGCATGCATGAGGTCATTTTAAAATGCAATTGCAATGTCGAATGACAATATTTGAATGAAACCCCCTAGATCTTATATATGCATGCAAGATATCATTTTAAAATATAATTGGAATATTGAATGACATGCTTAAATGAAACCCTCTTTGCATCCTACAAATGCATGCAGAATGCCATTTTAAAATATAATTATAATGTCAAATGACATGCTTGAATGAAACCCTCTATATCCTACAAATGTATGCATATTATGAAAAATATATATAAATGCGTATTTTAATACATAAGAGGGGCGTTTTTTGCATTTCTAGATGTAGCTAGCTATGCAGGTGGATACTGTTGACAAGTGCAGAGGATTTCACATTGGGCATCGTTAACATCTTATGTTTGTTTGTATGAGTATTATAGATCCAGTAGCTTTTTTTAGCAGCGTACTTTCATATGACATTTGCGGATCATTGACTGTAATAGTATTGAGGAATAATCCATGTAGATCAGCAGTTCTTTCCTCTAGAACTAATGTTTCATCGATCTCCAACTTCCCCTATAATCTTTTGAACTCGAGTTTCTGCAACTTGAATTTGCTTAAAACCTGACCTCCAACTTCAATTGCAAGGTTCTTCAAGTTGCATACATGGAAGGGCTCAATGGAACCACTAGAGTTATTGTATCGATAGGCTCCCCCATCTTCAGCTTGTCACAAGATAGTCTCCTAGAAGCATGGATAGGACGAAGCACATGATATTTTTCAGTATCCCAACGACATTTTAGTATCTTATATGCACATAGGAGCTTCTCCTATAGCCCCTGACATAGCAACCAGGACTCCTTTCAAACCACAGCTAAAACTGATATCTTTGAAGAACATGAAAGTTCAACCTCCAATTTCAAGATCTTACCAGAATAATATACTCGAGGAGCCCATTATATGCATTTAAGATGCGCATGTAGGACATTGAGTTGTGGGACTTGGTTTCCGCATATTTATCCTCCATTCAAATAGTGTGGCATTTCTCCGGAAGACCAGGTATTTTTGAAGAGATAAGATATTTTTTAACTGATCATTATTTGACTCTATAGAATCATTCAACCTTGCATGCTTAATGCCACAATTAGGACCTTCTGGTAACATATCAATAGACCTCCTTACACCGAGTTGCCTTTATCCCAACTGTCACTATCAGAATCTCTGGAGTTATCAATTGGAGGACTTAGTTATACTTTATCAACAAAACTTTCAAGTCCAATGTAAAATGAATGCGCTTCTTCTCAATGTGGTTGTTAACTACAAGGGTTTTCTACAACAGTTCGCAGACAGTTGTATCTGTTGTAGTCTTCCGGTATTTGTTACGATCTTCAGTCCCTACTCGCAAATATCATATTACATGTGTATCTATGTTCACAAGGGACTCAGCATCCGTGCAGCATGTCTACTATCACCACTGCTTATGGATGTTTGCAAGGAATATTATCATTTGCAAGCAAGTTTAGTACATCCGTTTGCATGTTGAGGTGGCCCACTAGTTGAGCTGTGTTCATCACTGGTTTCCTTATGCATGCTGCCTAGCAATACACATCTGTCCCTCTTGTTTGCAAGGTACTACCGATGTGAACGTTGTACATTGGTCATTTGATCTTTGCTAGGGATCAATGTATCTACTTGCCATCGAGTGATTGTTGACTGTAGGAAGGATCTCACATGTGATGCACGTTTCTCGTAGTAGATGGATTACCGTAGGCATGACAAATTCCTTACAATTACTTGCAAGTGTTCATATTCATAGCGAGCTCTTGATTCTGGCTTACATACGCACCGTCACATCAAAGATTCCCTACTTGTACGTCCATTACAATCTCCTTAGAAACACTTGTAGGGAACTCATTGCATCTGCATCATATCCACTATCATTATCTATAAATGATTTAGTGTGCTTATTTGCAGTAACATTAGTTTCATGCAAGCTGCATTTGCTTCAAAGTTTTCAAACATCTCTTAGTTGGCAATTCATTACATGATCGATCATTGCTTCTTGTATGATTGAATATGCCTTTCTCACATGTTGATGTTGATTGTAGGGCTTTGTTGCATTCATTTCTTGTTGTCTATCATCGCCTTTGTGTGAATTGTTGTGTATGCGACGGGTTCTTGATTCTCACCCGTAGGTGAACCGTCAGTGGATATTTGTACTCATCTGTATGTCGATATCGTGCACAAGGCTTACTTGCCTTGTAGTAGATACTGCAACGAGTTTCCTGCCATCGGGCTAAGAAAATCATGCATAGGTGGTTGCTTGCTGCACTGCAAGTGCCGAGGGCAGGGTTTCAGGATTATATCTTTGTGATCGAATCGACAGTGGTAATGTAGGTATGACAGCGACGATATAGGCCGAGGGCAGTGACAATGAAAAAACAAACGTACAAACATATATATATTTTTTTTCTTTTTCTTCTTTTTCTTTCCTTTTTCTTTTTTTTCTCTTTTTTAAACTTTATTATTATTATTTTCATAATAATAATAATAATGAATGATGATTAATTTTAAATAATGATAATTAACTATAATTAATCATAAGTAATGATAATAAACTATAATTAACCATAATTAACTATAGTTAATTATAATTAATAATAGTTAATTATAATGGATGATAATTAACTATAATTAATTATAATTTAATCATAATTAACAGAATAAGAAATACCAAAATAATTTTGCCTGCTGTACAGGAGCTACTCAGCTCTGTTGAGCTCAGTTCGGTTGGCTGATTTGGAGTGCTCGACACACGTAGGTAGGGTGCGGCTGCGGATCGATCAGACGGGCAGTTCATGGATCTCGGATGAATGAGAGAATAGGAGGGAGGTTTGTGAAAATCAGAGGCTAGTGGTTGGCTACAAGCTTTAATCGGCCAGCAGGCTTGGTAGATCGGGAGATAGTGATGGGAGAGGGTGCGATTTGCGATTGGGAGGCTGGCGGATTGAAATGGAGTTGGGCGTTTGCAGTAGGGAGGAGAAGTGGGTCGATGGCTGTATTGGGCTCCGACGTGGGTATCTGATTGGGGTGTATGAACGTAGGTGTGGAAAGTTGGGATCAGTACAAGAAGGGGGATATATGGCTGCAGGTTTCGAATAGAGGAAGGAGTATGCGAACCTTATTCGGGCTGATTGAGAGGAAAAGACGGGTGAGGGAATTCAGATATAACTGGGGGAGAATTTCGAACATAAATCGGACGGCTAGTTGGGGGCTCAATCAAATAGAAGTTGAAGGAGCTTGGTTGAAGTGAGGACCCTAGTTGGAGTTTGGTGGTTGAAGCCGAATTGATGGATTGATGATGAAGAAGGCAGGTGACAAGAGGTTCGGTTGTATGATTGAGATGAACAACATACTAAGCTTCGAATGCGAGTGGAAGAACAGAGACAGAAGCCTCGTTTCATTCTCATATTAACATCGAACTGAGATCGTGCATAAGTCGTGCGGACATCGTGCGAAGCTCGCAATCGATGTGCCTAGTTCATGACCGACGTCCTAGGTGCAGGCGAGGTAAGGTATTCATTTGATTTCGACTGATTATTTTATTCTATTTTAATTCAAAATTAATAATAATATTCTTATATTATTATTATTTAATAACGAAAATCAGAATAAAATTTATCTTGAAAAAAGTGCAATTTCCTTAAAATTTATTTACCTCATCTCGAAATCCGCGTCGATTTCCTCGCTCAATTTTCATCAGGCAAAATTATAGTCTTTTTTAGATGACTCAAATGTCCCAAGCGCAACGGCGAAATTTGTTTTGCAATCGAACGTCATTTGGACAGCGCTATGGGTCGTTTTTGGGAGTCGATCACCGATTTTGAACGGTCTTGTCCGATTCGACTCTGAGGTGCTCCCTCTTATGTGAATTCGATGCTCTAGTCGCAATAACACAATCCGTTTAGCAATCAAAGGTCGTTTGACCATTTAAGTGACGTGTCGTGTCTGTCGACTGTCATTTTGAGTCGTCAGTTTCCCTCTTTTCGCGCATATTTGGGTTTAGGGGTCATTAGTTTGCCGTTGACAATCAATTTGGATTTATGCCGAGTAGATCTACTATGGAAGTTATACATTTATTGAGAGATTTGATGGAGAAGTATGGAGAGAATTAGGAGGATCAACATATGATTTTTATTGATTTAGAGAAAGCATATGATAGTTCCAAGAGAAGTGGAATAGAGAATTCTAGAAAAGAAAAAGGGTTAATTATATTTATATTCAAGTCATTAAGGATATGCATGCATAAGCTATTACTTGTGTTCAAACACAAGGTGGTTTGAGCAAGTATTTTCCTGTTTCAGTTGGATTACATCAAGGATCATCCCGAAGCCCATATCTTTTTGCTTTAGTCATTGATGTTCTCACTATACATTTGCAAGAAGTTGTACCTTGATGTATGCTTTTTTATGATGATATTCTTCTTGTTGATAAGACTATTGAGGAAGATGAAGGTAAACTTGAATTATGGAGATTAAACTTAGAGTCTAAAGGTTTTCGTTTCACTATATCTAAAATAATATATTTGGAGTATAATTTTAATAGTAATAGATCTAGTGGGAGATTTGTGACTTTAGGCAATGAAGTCATTAATAAGAGTACACATTTTAGATATCTTGGGTTTATTGTGCAGACTGATGGTGAAATAGACGGGGATTTAATTTGTAGAATTCAAGTTGGATGGTTGATGTGGAGGAATGCTTGTTGTGTGATAGAAATGTCCCCCTCAAACTGAAGGAAGAATTCTATAAGATAGTAGTGAGATCTATAATGCTATTTAGTGCATAATGTTGGCTATTAAAAGAGAAGCATAATATTAAGTGTTGCATAGATGAGGATGCTAAGGTGGATGAGTGGCTTTACTCTTAGAGTCAGAATACAAAACAAACATATACGTGAAAAGGTTGGAATAGCTCTAGTGGAAGATAAGATTAGAGAAAGTTTAAAACAGCGGCCTTTTGATGGCCCGATTGGGAGAGTAGATGTATTAGATTTGGCTTATGTTAAGAAAGGTAGATGTAGACTTTCAAAAACTTGGTTAGAAAATATTAGAAACCTTTTTTTATTAGATTTAAATGAAAATTTGACTCTTAACAGGACACAATGGAGAATAAAGAATTCATATAGCCGACCCCACGTAGTGGGATCAAGGCTTGTTGTTGTATATAATATTATAATATCATGCTAAGTATTATTATCTATATTCTTAATATTATGCATGTCTAGTGTATGTGTCGTATTATATACATATCATTCAACATAATCCGATATCCACAGTAAAATGGTAAATTACAGGCAGCATACAGAGCAGAAAATCTGCTTGATGCAAGCTTTTAGGTAGAAATCTACCAGAGTAATTTCGATGATTATGTAAACATGGACAGGAGCCAAGAAAAAGAAGATTAGGAGATGCGCATCAAACGGTTATAACAACTGAAAATCACATGTGTAATGGATGGAAGTTCAGAAATTAGTACTCACCCAACAGAAGACCTATCAAGTTCTTGCTTAGAGAGTGTAATCGCGATTACTGACACAAGCCTAGTAGTTTCCAGTCTGACCAAGAACCATCAGCAATTTCAATCAGAAAATATGTGATAATCAAAAGAAGACATGGAAAGCTACAGTAGATGATCATCTACATCTTTAGGCATGCACTTGCAACGTAAGATATAAGATCCACTTACGGAAGTAGGCCTTCCTCTAAAGGCACCCATGAATCAGTAATGAATGTGGATCCTATTTTAGTATCTTGATGAAGACCAGCAACCCTTCTCTACAATGCCATAGCATAAATATAGAATATCATTAAATCAGCTGACGTATTTAGCTTCCATAATCTCAACACAACATAATGATTGAAAGACCTGATAATCCCAAGGAAGAAATTCAAATGAAAATTGTTTATGATTTACCTTAATTAGCTCCACAATCAAGACAGTCTTATTAATAGCTCTACCCATTGCCTTGATGACAATTTTATTCGAATCTTTGTCCTTAAAAATCAATGGAGAAATAGCCATTAGAACATCAAATCAAAACAATGGAAAATTACACCATGAGATGCACAACCATGTTAATAGAAAGTTAATACAAAAATCAACGCACTGCCGAAAAATTCCCAAAGCATGATTTTGATAAAATCCATCTTGGACTTACCATTTGGTAAAAAAACTGTAATCTTTCATTTTCCTGAAGTCAAATCAATGAATAAAAAAGAAAAAAAAAAACTTTTACTGCAGATGATTCCATCAATAATAAATTTTAGTCAACTAGTTTCCTTTTAAATGCTAATGCATTATTATAACAACTCATAAATCTTTAAGAGTTACTACTTTAGCCTTTAATGACCAAAGAATATTGGAAAGAGGGGAACATAGAAAATTAATAAATTTCATAAAGAAAGCTCTAAGCATAGCATAATTTTCCTTAAGGGATCACAAGCCACTTTAATATCCAGCAAAAAGCACAAGCAAAACTTTCTTCTAAAGATCATTTGACAAAATGGAAACCCCACCCTTTATTTAACGTGACTAAATGTGGATTGCTTATCCATCAATTTAACACATAATTGTATGATGGGTCAATTTAGTTCATCACAACAAAGGGCCCAGAGACCAAAACATTGGACTGAATAGTCAAAAAACTCACATAAATGCCCAGATGCCAACTAGGAAGGAGAAGACACCATAAAGTTCCAAATTTTATAAATCAAGAATGACACTAACTTCATGGCCCAAGGCAGATCACGCAGCTCACTTTGGTTGGTTAGTTGGGAGCTTTGGCTATCAAAAGCTCTTCGAAACTTACGTAGGTGACGTGGGTGTGAGTTTGCCTTAATTGGTCCAAATGTTCAAAAAAAAAAAAAAAAGAGAAAAACTTCACAGCCCGCACAAATTCCACAACAAACGAATATACAAAAAAACTTATGAATAGTAACCCAAAACCAAACATAAAAAATTTGGAAACAAGGCTACATATGGCTAATAAAAAAAAATGAACGTTAACGTAAGATGAATGTAGAAGGAAATGTATACCAGAAGCAAGTTAGTGGCATAAGTGATATAACCGCGCATCCTTCCCATAGAAGTTATACGAATTTCATTCTCCTTAGAAGGCGAAACTTCCCTGGGCTTCAGCACCCTCTGATACCGATCCATCTTCTCTTCGCAAAACCTGAACGAGAATTCTCAATTTTTAAAACAGCCCGTCTGTTGACGAAACGCAAATGCATATTTTTACAAAATAAATAAATAAATAAAACTTGCACAACCACCCTCCCTCTCCTCTCCATCCCACCGCGCACTTAAAATCTAAAAATTTCGAACGAAAATAAGTTATTTCTTTAAGCAGATTCAAACCCCTCGACTAGATGTGACAAAATCGAAAACCACCAAAAACAAAAGAACTCTCAATCAAGATAATCAATACCAAAGAGAAATCACTCGACCGTCAATCTAAATCACTTTAAACCAAGCCAATTGAAGGAGAACTACAATGAGGGGAAGAACGAGTGTGCAAAATCCAAAGAAGACTGACTATAATGAAGAGAATTGAGGGGATGGCTCATACACTGACACCAATGAGGTCGGAAGGGAAGAAAATTAGGTATCCAATATGAGAAAATTTGATCCTTGCCCTGCTCCACCCTGTACCTTGGCTGCGTAATAATTTTCGGCCCTGAATTCTGCTCCCGCAACGGCTTCACTTCATAATCCGCTTCGAAGCGAATTGGTCTTCTTCTTCGGCAAGGGTTTGTTTCATTACGTGGCGAGAATTTGAGCAGTTTACGGTCAAGAATGATTTCTGCTCGATCGAGGCACGAAAAATCGTAAATTTTTTTAGCATATGATGTGCCGGCTCTGCGGGTTGCCGGCTTAATACAAAATTTTTATGCCCAAGAAAAAATTTTCTACATTTTTTTATCATTTAAATATATTCACACCTCTAAAAATTATGTTTTTATTTCTATGTATAAGAATTCGTCTATCCTAATTCCTAACAACACATGCTAAAAAAAAAAATTTACATGCATACAATTTTATATCATCTTATTTACATATTTAATATACAAAATTTTAATATTATATAAATATCATTCTCTATTATTTTAATATCAAATATGTCACTCATATTTACTTCTTACTACTCATATATTTTATTTCTACTACTCATATTTGATATGAAAGGAACCTATAGATAGTATGTATGTAATATTAAAGTTTTAAATATTAAATATATATATATTAAATAATATATGATGGTATGTATGTAAATCCCTAACAAAAATATATATCCTTTTATTTTGATCATCAACTTGTTCTTGATTTTAACGTTGAAATTGCTGGAGATACTTCATTAGACAAACAAATATTTAAATTTTAAGAGGATCTATTGTGATTGATTGCTGATTCATATGTCCCGTAAATATTTATAAATTTTGATTTTGTTTAGGTAGAACTCGTTCAAACTTCATTAAAAAAACTAATTGACTTGAATTTTGTCTCTAAAAGGTTGTATCCCTGAAGGAAAAAAAAACCAACTAAAAATAGCTCAATCATTACAAGTTTATAATGATAAGTGTTGGTAAATTAAGACAAGTATGCCTCTTTCAAACTTATTGACAAAATGAATTTTCTCTATGAATATCATAAAATCTTGCTCATAGTGTTTTAACACTATAGATTAGAATCCTATTCGATAATTATAATTTGTAATATAGAAAGTGAAGTTAAATCCTCGATGACTTTAGCCTTCTTTTAGAATTTTTGGCTAAAATTTTGCTCGATAATAATAATCCACTAGTAGAAGTCAAGTTGATAATAATAATCATTTAAAATTGCTAGTCAGAGATTTGTTTGGTAATCGTAATCTTGTTCGGAAGAAAGTGAATTGAATATGCTAAAGGTTGATTGCATCATTTTAAAGATGTAGCTCAAATATTGGCAACCCAACTCAAAATTTTCATTCACTTTAGATTGGCCTTACCCTTTCAAAATTGAGTTTATAGGCTTGCTTTTGGTTGAAGAGTCTACTAAGGAACTATAAAAGTTGCATAGAGATGTACATATGGCTTTGAAAAAGAATGATTTGGTTTATATCTACTTTAATTACAATCTCATGTATGCAAGTCACCAATGTTGTTATTCCATTGCAACTTCAACCTTAATAAGAGAATATGCCAATGAAAAGATGTATTGGCATCAAATTAAAGTTATGAGCATCCACTTTAGTATTCCAATAGTTATTTAATACAAGGACGAGGTACCTTAATTGTCCCAAGTCCTTGATCAAGTTTAAAAGATTCTATAAAATGGTGAATATAACTCTCTAATAAATGTTTAGTATTTTCTTCTCTTCCTTTGGTTGATTTGATGTTATTGAGAGTTACCCACAATATGATGATTTATTTAGGAAGCTTTCGTGGTTATGCATGTGGCATATGCTAATGAAGTAGCATGAGTGATGTAGCCAATAATTGAGTGATAAAAAGTGCTATTTGTGAAGGTGTAAGTGATGTTGAAGGCATAAGTTAGTACAATGCATTAAAATATGCAATAATACAATAAAATATGTAGGGAGCATTGAATAAATTTGAGGAGAGAGTACCACAATCTATTAATGATCAAGCAATGAAGATGCTTGAAGTGGACCAAGTGGTATGACCAACTATAGAGCACACAATGAAGCTTCTAAGAAGGACCAAGTGATGTACTTGGCTACAAAGTGGGTGACAAAACTATTTAAAGAGATATATGAGATTTGATGCTAATGAAAGAGGTAAATTAGTATCAGTAAAAGACATTATGTCCATAATATAATTGATGATGATAATTACTACTTTCTATTAATGAGAAAAATATTTCTTATTCATGAATGGACAACACATATCTTGACACATCTACTGATGTTTACTTATAAAAAATAAACGAATTTTTCCTACTATAATGTTACAACACAACCCAATATGACCCATAGACAAAGCAGGTCATATCATGTTGACTTGTGATAGACTGAGCCCAAGATAGAAGTTCAAAAGGCTCTTTTAGAATTCTTCCATTTGAAATTTTGAAATATACAATAATGCTTATAATTAACTTCTAGTGAGTAGAAAAATAAACTCATCCACAAATTTCTATTATTTTTATTCATGATCAAAATGTATATATAAAATTTATAAACTACAATACATGGCTATAGTCCTAAACATAATTAAGTAACTAGTCATGACTACAAAAAAATAAATAAATATCTTTATATACTCAAACAAATCAGATCATGAATACTTAGATACTCAATAAGCTCTTTCTCCTTTCCTTGAATTGAAATAGAATGATAAATAACTGTGAGCCAACAAAGGACATACCTACTGATCTAAATTTTTAAATATTTCACTTATTATTCATTAAATTGATTTTAAAAGTAGTTAATAATAATTCAATGTATGAAACAAAAAAATCCTTTCAGTTATTAGAAATCTAAATAGTTATGCAGGAAAAATAAATAAATAAGTACTCTATATATCAAAATAAAAAATAATAAATTTCTCTTAAGCTCATATACCTCCCATTAAAAGTAGATATTAGAGTTCAAGCCCTTATGACTCCTTGTACATTTAGTATAAGAACTTACACTAAACATCAAATCTCTCAGAATCACACATTTAAAATAGGTATATATATTACACATTATAGTTTCAGGATGTCTCCGGATTACCATGGATTATTCATAATACTATTTTAAAGCTTTAACTATATTATAATATTATTTTGAGTTCAAAATTACTTTTTAGTTAAATAAAATAACACACTTTTTAATCTGCTTGGTGTAAACTTTTTAGAAAAGATCTAAATCTCCATAACGACTAGCTCTACGACATATAAAAAGTTACAATGTGAAAGCTTTGTGAGCATAAAGTTATTCTCATTTTTACAATATTAATTTATTAATTAAATAAGGAAAATCCTTTTTTTTTAACTGAGATAGGCAAAATGTAAACTACTGGATAATTTCTTGAATTGGGTTGGGATTGGGGGCGTGCAATATGAAATTTCTCTCTTTAGAATATCTCTCTCTTTAGCCAACTGAAGGTGGCTTTTTTATTTTGGCTAAAATGAGTGTAAATGGATTTTGATTTTTTTATAAAAAATTGACATAGCGTTGCAACGCTCAACCTTGTAGAGCCATAGTGCTCCCCGCTGGAGACCCCAACGCTGTAATGCTCGAACCCAGTGCCACAACAATAGTTCATTTCATAAACACTTGATGGAGAGTTAAATGCCACATCACTGCCAACCCATCATCGTAGCACTCCCAAGGGGAAAATTTTATATTTTACATGCATGTACACATACCCTAGTGATATGCTTCAAAATAGATTCATACACTCTCATGCATACCTAACACTTATAGGCACATGCAAAAGACATGATTGCAAAAGTTTCACTTCATCATTCTTGTCAAAATGGGTCAGAATAGGTGTAACTCGCCATTACAAGTATTACATATAATCATTCACATGATTTTTTACATAAATGTTCAAGCCTGAAGTTTATGCTGGAACCCCACGCTGCCTTAACTTCTCCTTAATAAAAGACCTTTTATGATGCTGCTAAAATGCAATATCATTGTGCATTAGAGATTGATTAGGAAGAAAAGGGGGATTAGACCCCCTACCATGATTAAGGTTAATAAAGGTGAGAATATATATATCCCATAAATGATGTCAAATTATTGAATGTGAGAAATCAAACTAATGAGTAAGGATTGTTCTTATCCACCTTTACTATATTTGATATTACACATATGTTAATATAAACATATAAGAGAGAGAGAGAGAGAGAATATATATATATATATATATATATAGAGAGAGAGAGAGAGAGAGAGAGAGAGAGAGAGAGAGAGAGAGAGAGAGAGTGTGTGTGTGTGTGTGATAACCTTTGATAAAGATAACTCCTAAAACAAAAAAGTCATGGAGCCTAACCGAATTGAATAACATTCATAATTTATAATAACTTAATACAACATGTCAACCTCAAAATAATTAGAGAGTTTAGTGTAAGATGCTCCATTAAATAATTAGGAAAGACTAAGCTAAGGTTCTAATGTAGGTCCTTAAGTCCATTGAGGATGAATATTATAGTTAACATGATCAAAGGTTGTTGTATTGTTATTTTCATTAAAGATGATGATGACTTAGGTCTAATTAATAAAGATTGTTATTATGCATGGTTGTGATATAAGCTTAGATTATTGTGATGTATTTATTAAGGGGATGATTATGACACGTTAAGTTATAATATGAATTCTGATGTGGCAACTAGGATGCGACAAGTGAGGCAGTGAAACTAGTCTTTAAGGATACAATAGTTTTGTAAGTGAGGTTAAACAACAAGCTTTAAAGGAGATGATTGTCATGCTCCAAAACCTAAATTGCAAAATTGTCCATTTTATCTTTTAATCATCTACCAAGAGTTTCTATAAAATTATAAATATAAATCAATACATCCAATAGAAGCAACTAAGCATCACACACATCAAAATCTTTCATTATATTCTTTCATCAATATCTCATTTATAATAGTTAGGAGATTATTTATAATCAATAATCCATCACAAGCTCTTGACTATAAAAAATAAATTATATATAAAATCTCAATAAAAAAAATATAGAGACCTGAATCGGCCTCACTCTACAAAGTCATGACGCCTTCCATGACTTGCAATTAATAAAATCTACATTATGAGTTTATAAAGCCTAACAAGCCCAAAAACTCATTAAATTATGTAATACAAGGTTTTAAAAATTAATATTTATGCTCATCTCAATCAACATAATCAATATTCTATCAATGATCAATCATCAATACTACGAATCAAAATGATTAATCCATAAATCAATAACAAATGTAAGAAAGTAATTATGATAATAATCAATTAATCCATACAATAGGAAATTGGTACTACAATCATTCATTATTATCCTTTGATTAGTGAGATGAACCATGAACATGTTATATGCATGTATGAATAATGAATACATGAATCAGCTATCAATTTCATCTTGTCTTAATCATCAATTCTTTATCTATTATTCTATATGCCATCAATGTATACATCAATATTATATGTCAGCAAGATAGGATATCAAGCTTTAATGTGGTGCTTTCAGATTTCCATTTTCATCCATCAATCTTTTTATGTATTCATTAAATCGATTATCATTGTAAGTGACTTCCAAAGATTTATAAAGAGTTGTTACTCTCTGCCCATAAGTGTAATCAATCATTAATTATATGCTACAATTAGGATAACACCATAAACTATATTTAAAGGGAAGTCTATCGGCCCACCCTCTTATACATGATATTATCCTTTTAATAGCCAAGCTAACAGTCATCCTTCCTTTCTTGCATGTAAATACCACATTCATCTTATATCAATATTATTTCAACTGCTATTAATATTGATAAAAAAAAATTAGGTAGCCTTGGTTGTTATTTATTAAAATATTAAAAGAATAATTCTTCCCATTTAGATTCTAGGGCATCATCACACTTAGTATCAAAGCATAGTTGTTGAAAGAATTAAATTGTTACCAGAGCTATAGGATTTGATTGAGTGTTGGGTAGAATAGGTAGTTTAAATTGCATTATTTTGCATACATAGTGACAGATGTATATATTAATGTTTTGATTGATAGTTTTATTTATGCTATTATTGATATTTATAAAAGAAATTAGGTAACTCTAGTTGTTATTTATTAAAAGATTAAAATAATAATTTTTCCAATTTAGATTCCGGGACATCACAATATTGAACAACATAGTGCTTACAGTTATCAGAAAAGTAAATAACAATATATAAAAGTAAATAAATAAGTACTTTATATTTCAGAGCAAAAAAAATAATATATTTTTTTAGGCCCTCATGCCTCCCATTTGAATAGAATTCGGAGAACTCTGGACCTTATGACTCTTGTGCCGACATATCAAAAAATAGGCACTTATGACTCCTAATACCCAACATCAAAGCAAAATGTGTAAAATTTTGTCCATTAAAAAAGAAGAATGCAATTAAGTTATGTGTTGTAGAGATGAAGATGATCAGGTAGATGGGTGGCTTTAAATTTAGGGATATAATGAGAAAAGAGCGTATACATGAAAATGTTAGACTAGCTCCAACGATAGTTAAGATTAAGAAGAGTCACCTAAGATGGTTTAGTCACATAAAACATTAGCCCTTTGATGACCCCATTATAAGATTAGGTGTATAAAATTTGACCTATTTCAAGAAAGATAGAGGTAAACATAAAATGTCTTGATTAAAAAAATATTAGAAATGACATTTTTATTTGATTTAAATGAGAATTTGACTCTTATTATGACATAACGGAGAAAAATTATTCATGTTGCCGACCCCATATAGTGGGATAAAGGCTTAATGTTGTTATTATTTTTGTAATGATAGATGTCCATGTGAAAGTTACATTTCAATGCCGTCAATGTCAAGAAAATACATTCTCTAGGTCTGTTCATTTGAAGGAAAAATGTGTACTCTAGCTCTATCCATTCTAGATATAATATTAAAGAAGTGAGGAAAATGCATATTAAATAATATCTTACTGTTATAAAGAACATAGTTCAAAAGCCATAGTGATCTAAGTTATGTTGACTAGTAACTATCACCATTCAATTTGCGTATCATTCTGAATTCTATCCATGTAACTCTAGGTCTAACAATTGTCCTTCATAATCCTTTGACAATAGTTTTATCAACTCATATAATAAAATTATTTATCCTTCATCACACACCCTCAAATTAATTAAAGTCTTTTTTTAATCACCTTTTCTTTTATAGATGTCACTCTAATCTCTAATAACTTTATAATCGATTGGTGCAATGATGAAATATATTAATAGATGAGTTCATTAATAGGGTGAAAGTTTTTGTCCAAACAACCTGTCAACTGCCTTGCTTTATCTCAGATGGAAGGTTTTATTGTTTGTGTTCTAAACATAAAAATTAAGTATACCTTACACCAGATGAGAAAATTTTTTATTTATATCATAGTTGATTCCTGTTAGAATATTAGTATTGAACTTGTTATGGTGAGTATGAGTCACATTTTGATTCTTGATGCAGCTCATCTGCATGCTCTAATATAACTAAGGAAGAAAATAACAAAATGCTTGAGGACTTAGTTTATAATACAATTGGGACACAATTTTAATAATATACATAAGAGCCACTAAATAAGGAGCCACAGAACTTCATTGATTTGTTATGTACTGCTCAATAACCAATTTGAAAGGAGTGTACTACTCACTCAGAGTTATTTTTTACTATTAAGATGTTAAGCATTAGTACAGAATATAATATCTCCGTAAATATTTTAATCAATTCTTTGGGCTACTTAAGAAGATCAATCTGATAGATAATATAATTTCTATAAATTTATATCAGACTAAAAAGTTAATTTTCAAACTTGGTTTGACATATATAAAAATAAATTGTTGAGTTAATGGATGTGTGCTATACTATACAGATAATTTATTATAGATTATATATCGTTATTACACTGTACCAAGATTTTTAAAAAAAGTTTGGGATGAAAGGAAAGTAGAAGGATGTACTAGTTAGTAGGATGCTTTACTTACCCATAATTCTTATATTATAACGTTTATATGGATATGCAGATTATTCTGACTACCGCACTTGGTTGCAAGCGATAGGTGTGTTGCGGATCTGTTTTCATGGTTTATGATTTTGATGATAGCAAACACTCTTATTTCTCTACGACGGCCTTATTTACTAACTTTTCAGATCCACACGATCAGACTGCAATTTGGAACCAGCTCATGATTGGGTAGACTAGGTCTGAGTCAGTTTGTACACTTTTTCCTTTCTTGAGTCTATTGTATTTGGTGTGGCTCTTGATGCTTTGTAACTTGGAAGATTTTTTGTTGTTCCCTAAAGATTTTTGTTTTTGGTAACATCGTCCGGGACGATATTTATATCGGCTAGGACGATCTATTCAAAAGCAGAAATCCTAATTAGGGCATCCTCATTAAAGCCTCCGTCATTATGCAAAACACATCGTCCTGGACGATTTTGTATCGACCAGAATGATATGCTCAATCCAGAAAGAATATGCCACCAAATCTAATTAGAAATAACCTATTTTTGGACATCGTCCAGGTGGATCGTCCAGGACTATAAAATATCGTCCAAGACGATCCAGGTTAATTTTTTCAATTTTTCTCTAGAATTTAAGGAAAGCAATTAAGACTTGATTTCACGATCAAATCGGCCTGGACGATCGCCAAATCGTCCTGGACGATGTGCTGGACGATTGGACACCGGATAGCTATTTTTCAGAGCGATGTTCAGGACGATATTCCATGATTTGTTTTGATCGTCCAGGACGATATATTATCGTCCTGGACGATATGAACAAACTTCTTCTGATCGTCTCAAATCGTCCTGGCTGATTGGGCTTAAATTGTACTGATTGTACAAGACGATATGCCTATCGTCCTGGACGATAATGTCGGCAACTTTTATTAATGAGCTCTTTTTTAGCTCTTCTATTTAAGCTATGACAAGACACTTTGTAAGTGTCTTTGGTAGCCATAATAGCTTTGTTCTTGTGGGGGAAATTTGAAGAGAGAGCTTGAAAGAGAGAGAGGAAAAGATAAAGTTTGAGAGGTAGAAGATCCTGTGAGGGGGGGGGGGGGGAACTCAAGGGAGTGTGGAGGGGATTCCACACGGTTGCTCCGGCGAACTCGCACCTTAGTACCATCGGATTCAAGGCTTGTTTCGAGCTAAGTTCACCAAAGAAGAAGATCTCCTTGGTGTCAAAGGACCCGGCGACTCCACCGCACAGGAGAAGGTGGAAGTGATTTTGTAAGGGCTTCTCCGCCTAGCTGTGGGGGCTAAAGGAGAGACACTTGTTTTAGCGCAATACTTGGAGGGTGCCTTCAAGGAGTGGACATAGGTCAAGGTTTGACCGAACCACTATAAATATGGTGTGTTCTTTCTTTATTACTTCCGCACTTTAATTTCTGCATCGTTGATTTTCTATGTGGTGATATTGGTTTTAGTTTGAGTTTTGTTAAAAAAGATTCTTCTTTTCCAATTCACTTCTCTCTATGTTAGCCTTGGGCCAGTTCATAAGGGCTTAACATCCCTAACAAACTTTCAAGGTGGAATGCATATAGGACAAATTTATGGTTTAGGTTCACAAGCCTACCTCTACTAGCTCCAGCTTTTCATAAAACAACAAGGAGAATTTGTATAGCTAACAGGTGTCTACCCTTACATCAGAGCTAGATTAAGTCCGAAAATCACAAGCTGACATGCAAATGCAGATGAAGATGGCAGCAAAGTTAGATATTTGACGAGTTGTAGAGACTGATGGAGCAATTCAGTGGAAAGCAGCCAGCACTGACAGAGGAGAATGACAAAAGAGGTTATGATAAACTTTTTGTTCTTATTGGACATTAGACTACTATGTGTTTGTACATTTTATTGCCTATTTTTATTGTGTAACGAACTTGATGTTTATTTTAGAACTATTTTGTAATTGTATATTATCTTTCTTTTTTGTAATCAAATGTCTTATTACATATAACATTAGTGTTTATGTTCAATATTGAATTGTGAGGATGATATATGTATGTTTGCGTGATTGTTGTGTTGTAGAATGATGGAGAGAAATGGCTATTTTTTCTAGTATATGTTTCTAGCGGATTATCCACTAGAAACGTTGATATGAAGAATTGCTATACTATTTCTAGCATAATAGTTCTGGTAGACATTTAGGAAGCTAATATGTCGGTAAGATCCGCTGGTCATCTCGGCAAAAATAACCATCAATTTGGTAATTCCGACAAATATACTCCACCATAAATGCTTGCGAAAAACCCACCAGAAAAAATAACATGTAAACGTCATTTTTAGGAAAACATTTCCGCCAAAAGCCTGCTGGTAAATCTGCTAGAAATAATTCCGACGGACTCATTTCCATTAGAAAAGTATTTCCGACATGCATTTTTCCCGTTGACCCATTTTCCGCTAGAAATTTGCTATAAAGTCAATGTTTCTAGCGGATAATATTTATTTCTGTCAAATTTTGGGCACCAAAAATACAAGTTCTTATTGTGTTGGTACTAGGATATGCCTTTGACACCAAAATATACGTTTAACACAAGAACATAACTTCCTCCACTCACATTAGATCTCCATAGAATCACACATTTCAAGCATATAAATATATAATTCATTATTTTACAATAAATTAAATATAAATAAACTCATTTAGAATTTAACATAATGTTTTAACTATAGAAAGTGGAATGTACTACTAAGCAAAAATGTACTATTTCAAAATATATGTAAATTATTCAAAGCATCATTTTGAAGCTTTAATTGTACTTCATTAATATTTTAGGACTATAATTATTTTTTAATTTGCAAAACTTCATATTTTCTAATTTACTTTGTGAAAATTCTCCAAAAAGAATACCTAATTGCTCAAAACTATTATATCTATAATATACATAAAGTTATGTAGTTAAAGTTTTGTAGTTATCAAGTTATCCGCATTTTTAGTGATGGAATTATAAATTAAATTAGAAATTTTTTGTAATTTTCATGGTTTTGAAAACAAAGATAAACACAATGCAACCTATCTCATTCCAGACAATTTTTAGAACTTGTCCAATAGTTCAAAATGGATTGGAGTTGCCCAAAAATAGCTTTCTTTCTCTAGGATTCCTCCTCTCTTATCTAGCTGACTGTCTCAATGGAGTGAAATGAAATGGTTTAGTAGAAAATGTACTTTTAATATTAAAATTTTGTCAAGTGTCATGACACCTAATCACGTGCGCCATAGTGCCCACCCCCAGTACCTCGACGCTGAATTAATTTCTTAAATTCCAGAGAGCTCATAGTCATGGTGCTGCCAGATCCAACGCCAAAATACCGTAGAGAAAAATTTTTAGATTTCATAAACATGCACATAGACCCTTAGATCCGATTTAGAGCCCAAGAAAAATTTCACATGCATACAAAACATTCTCATATACATACAAAATAATTCAACTGCAGAAATTCAATGGATTACCTTGAATCAAATCGGGGTCAAAACATGTGGAACTATGCATGAATATGTAGGTGTTACACTAATGAGCCAAGTTTAAGCTAGCTCTGTCTCGACTCATTGGTTTGTGTTTTGGTTCATTTAAAGAATATGAATATTGCATGCACTTAAGATATATTAGTATTCAAGATTTTATGTACAAACTTGTTAAAAATATTTATATTTTACATCTTATTTTCTTATATTATACGATTCTTCATTATTTCTCTTTTAATTTCTTAATTATTTTATCATTTTATTATAATTGTTGTTTGTATCATAAACATTTTCTCTTTCAAAATAAAAGAGACGACTCATGAGCTAACTCAAACTTGTAAAATAAAGCTCAAGCTTAAACTCAAACTCGATTAGTTAATCAACCTCAAGATCAAGCTATAGCCTAGGGTGACTTGAGCTCAACTCAACTCGTTCACCCCAATAGTTGAGCTTCACCTGGATTTCCTAGACTAGCTAAACATTTATTAGAACTTTTATAACAGCCATATTATTACCAAATCAGTTCAAATGGATTTAAAATAAATTGTAATGTATTTACACTTTTACCATAAATTTTAAATAAAAAACTTATAAATTTTTTACCTCAACTGAGAACAATTGCTTAATGTTCTCTTTTCAAGTTTGGATTTGGAGAGTGGAATGGCTATTTTTATATTGGGGTTTCTTATCTTATTTTTTATACTATGATGCCCCTTAATTTTTCCTCAAAGAGTTATATAGTGTTCGACATATCGAATACAACAAGAATTTGACATACTTTTGATATGTATTGGATACACTGATCAAATAAGTGTCAGATTACAAAAATACTAAAATAAATTAAACATGCATATCTCACATACATTTCTCAAATATTTTATATTTTTTATTTTACATTTTTTTTGTATTTTTTGGAACTGATCAATTGCAATAGTTCATCTACTATTTTTGTTCATCGAATATGATAAGTACTTGATTAAGGATTGTTGTGCGATACTCAATGATCATGAACATAAAGTAGCGTTTGTCATTGTTTTCATTTGGGAAAGCTTTCTTACTATTTTAAAAGTAAAATTTTAGTATATTTTTTTAATTAAAATTTTTTGTACAAGAAAATTGCTTTAAAAAGCAATAAGAAAGCCGTCCCAAAGAAACCTTTGTGGGGTTTAAGGATATTACACTAAAATAGATGAACCTGTTGTAAATGTAGATCCAAGTATTACGATTTTAATAATAACAAACATTATTTTGTTTGCCCTACTTACTATTATTGCATATCTATTTTATTTGCCATGCTTATTAACTTTTCAAGTCTAGAAGATCACTTGCAATGCAGATCATCTAAAGATCACGTAGACTAGATTTGAGTTTATCTGTAACTTCAATTTCAATGTACTTTTTACTTGTATTGAGTCAAGTTATGTATTTGGTGGACCCCAAGCTAAGTAATTTTGCACACACACACTTAGGGGGGAGAAATTTGGTGTGTTAGAGATTTTTTTTGACCTAATCGTACAGGACGATTTCAAATCGTACTTGATGATCAATTAAAAATAAAATAATGATTAGGGCATCAATGTTGATTACAAGTGATTGAACTAATCGTACTGGATGATCCATATCATATCATTCAGGACGATCAATTCAGATGATGAAAAATAGTCACAATCACAATTTATGCAATATTTTAGTTTCAAAATTTTGTACTAATCGTATAGGGCGATGTACATTGTCCTAGATGATTAAGGACAATTATGCCTAAATTAATCCCGTGATTAGAAGAATAATTATGGTACAACTTAATTCAATACGATCGTACAGGACGATTGGTGATGATCATTCTGGACCATAGAGAACATGTTTGGTATAATAAGGGATCACCAAGTATCGTATCAGCCGATTATTATAATTTTTTAACGAATCATCTAGGATGATAGGCACATATCGCACTTGACGACAGAGAAGTGCTTGGAACGATAAGGCATCATCGGGCATTGTACTAGACGAAGTTCAGCATTTTAATACAAATGTTTCAAGATGATGTTCAAATCATCCGAGTCGATCATCCTATTTTTCTTGAACTATTCGTACAGGGCAATACTAGACATTCTGGCTAAAATGGCTATTTTGTACTAATCATACTGGATAATCTATCGATCGTACTAGACTATCAGTTGAGAAGAATTGAAATTATGACTTCTTTTGGAGACTCTCTATTTAAGCAATTGTATTAACCCTTGAGTTAATCTTTTGCTGTAGAATTGATCCAAGAGAGAGCTTAGAAAAGGAAGAGGGAGAGCTTGAGAGAGAGATCCTTGAGAGGGGGAGTTGTGAGGGAATCACAATGGTTGCTCCAAGCAAGGTGTTCTTCATCTTCTTCAAGTTGCTTCTTTGGTTTCTTAGTGGCTATGGGGAGATCTTCTTCAGCATTAAATTCAAGGTTCTTTGCCTACTCCAGGTGGGAGTAAAAAGATTTCTGGGTTCCATGCCTTCACTAGTTGGGTGAAAAATGATTTATTGGTTCTCTACCTACTCCAGGTGGGAGTAACATGATTCAAGATTCTCTATCTCACCGTATCGATGGAAAGATTTTGTAAGGGCTTCTCTGCCTTACTATGAGATCAAAAGGAGAGTCACTTCAATTTAGTACAATACTTGGAGAGGGAGTTTCCAAGGAGTGGATGTAGGTCAAGTTGACCGAACCACTGCATATTTTGGTGTTCTTACTGTTTACCTTTCCACGCTTAAATTTACGCATTATTCTGTGATGTGTTTTATGGTCGACATCTTTGATCTTTGCTATTGATAAATTATTTTTGCTTATGCATAAATCGTTGGTTTTAAAATATTAAAAAATATTTCAAAAAAAATTTTTTGTTAAGATTTTTTTTAAAAAATAACAAATTCACCCCCCCCCCCCCCCCCTCTCTTGGTTAAGCCTCGGGACTTGTTCTTTAATGTTTAACACCCCTCACGAACTCTTTCAGAACCTTGAATTGCTTTTGTAACATAAATCATGCGCATCACTCATGGTTTCTATATCAACTACTTCTCATTTATTATAAAATTTTAGAATGCAATAATTTAACATTATGGAAGCAAAGAAAAGGTGGAGGACAATATTTCTCTTTTTCATTAAGCTTAAGGATAAAATCAAGATAAGCTTCCTTATGAAGGTTCATGCACTATGTTGGATATGCTAATAATTATAAATTTTGAGATGTATGTTTAAACCTGCACTATTTATTCTTTTGAAGTAATGACCAAGTTTTTCAAGTCGCCACTAATTAAGATTATATCTTGCAATTTTATTTTTTAATCTAATACACAGACTCAATTGAGAAAGTATGGTTGGCCATTGATTTTTTTTTATTATTTCTCAATTTGATCTTGAGGACAAGATTTTTGTTAATGGGTATTAAGGAGAAAAAAATATTAAGCCGAGGTGGCTAGTAAGAGTAAAAGCTAGAGGTGTGACAAAGTCAAATTAATTTATAATCTAAATAAGACTCAGCTTAATAAATAGCTCATGAGTTTAACTCAATAAGCCATGAGACAAGCTTGAACTAGTCCTAACTTGAGTTATTAAATCGTGAGTCAACTAATTTAAAAAAATTAATATAAATACATTTTAAATAAATTAAAATTTAAACAAATCCAGAACTAGAATCATTATAAATATCTAAAAATTATATCTTACTTTTTATATCAAGTAATTTCTTATTATTTTCTCTATAATTTTCATTATTTTTGCAATTCTATTACAACAATTATTTAAATCAATTTTTTTTCCTCTTTCATAATAATTAAGTTGGCTCGTGAGCCAACACAAATGTATAAAATGAAGCTCAATCTCAAGATTAACTCAATTAATGTTAAGCTAAAGCAACAGTAGCTTATTTTTAACTCGACTTATTTACACCCCTAATGTATGTCTAAAGGTTCATAAAGAAAAGAGAATACACAATTTCTAGAGAATGCTCAATGAATTAAAAGGAAAGCAACATGCAAATGGACCAGACAAAATTATGGCGAAAATTTTGAGTGGTTCAATCAAACGACCTATATGTATTATAAAATTTTAAGGTATAATTTATTGTGTCAGAGAGGATAAACAAAACAACTCCTTATAGAGCTGAGAAAAATAATGAAAACAGAATTATAGTAATTAATAATATATAAAAGGGGCAAAAAAGTTAAAATTCTCTTATTTATTGAGATATGAAGAATTAAGAGAAGGTAAGTTAAGATCTGCAAGTTATTGGAGAATAGTAGCTTGGCACTGAGAGGATCATGAACCATGTCTAGAGAAAGAGAGGACAAGTATGCTTATTCCTAGGAAAGAGTTAAGGATCCCAATTTTTCTATTTCTATAAAACCAATTCAATTTAAATCTTCATTGGCTCAATTCTTTGAGTCAAGATTTAGACTTTATTTATGATAATTTTATTACTATTTTTAAAATAATTTTTTAGTATAAAAATTATACTAAAAAACTACTTCAAGAACAATAAAAAAATCATCCCAAACAAAACCATAAGCCATGAACCAAATTTATGTCAACACAAATTGCTCAAAAATCAAATCATTCACAACCTACATGTGATACCTTCCCTTACAAGGTCCATCATGAAATCCTCCCCTCCCTTACAAGTTTTCAATCTTATCAATGCCTGCCTTCCCAACGAGGTTCATTATAAACCCCTACTCTCTACGCATCATTAATCCCATCAAGTAACTCATCTCCTCCTCAGAATAAGTTGCATATCTAAGATCAGAAACCCAACTTAATTGTGCATGAAACTATGCTCCAAACACACAGCACAGAGAATTAAATAAAATGGAGAAATATGCACCACATAATAAGTGAAATGAGTAACAAACCTACTTTTTAGCTTTCCACATACTAATTATCAAGTAAAAAGAAAATAAACTGCACGCTAACAGTTCAATGGGTTCTTACAGAATCTCTAGGAGCTTGGGTACCCTAAGCTGACCTTAGAAATATTCCCATATTCACCCCTCTAACAAAAAAAAACAAAAAAGAAGAAAAAATATTGCCAGAAAACTTAAATAACAAGTACAACATAGGAGACATTGCTGAGCCCATTTCCATTGTATTTATTTATCAAGGCTAACACGTTTGGGTGGAAGAGCGTCGCCGAAGAGGACTGGAGAATCAAAGCTCAGCAGCTACGCAAACCAGATAAAGAATGAGTTGGACGAATCATACCATATAATTTCTCACCAAAAAAGAGCTGTTGAGGGAGAAAAGGGCACAAATTTCAAATATGGTATGATATCTGACATCAATCAATTGGGAAATTTTGCTTCATAGTTCTGCGGAATCTGAAAATGTAAATACCAAACAAAGTCAGAAATATAAAGAATCAAATGAAAAACAAGTCTGTGGCAGATAACATACCATGAAAGTGGCTGTAATCATCTTTCCTGCAAACCACCTTCCATGAAGTGCACGCTGTGCATTCATGGCTGCATTTGTGTTTTCAAATCGTAGATAGACAAAACCAGCACTATTTCTGTTATTGGACAGGCAAGTAACACAAGATAAGCTCGAAGCATCAAGATATAGCAGCAATACTTAGCCTTATATATTATAATCTGGGCATGAAGAGAGTATCTAATCTGAAAGCACTGTAATAGAACATAAAAATGAGAGCACAAATTCAAAATTAAGCACTTCAACTTTTCACAACAATCCACATTTCCATTATAATTTTGCTTTTAAAAATAAGAGGGGTAAGAATGGGAGATGAATCCAGGATTTCTGATTTTGTTTCCTCTGGGAAAATTTTGACCCATTCAGTATCTCAAATTTTGTTTCCTCGGCAAAAATGGTAAGGCTTTTAATATCTCAGATTTTCTCTTGAATCCAAAAACCTTGAGCATCGGAATACAAAGAACCAGCTTTTTCTCTCCATACAAAACCTGCCCTTTCTGAACACACACACGAATTTTTATTGCCTCAGGTTACATGACGTAGAGATACATCAAGTAGCCTATAATATATCGCCACGTGCTCTAACTCTTTACTGCGCGGCCCAACGACCCAACCCGGAACGAATATGCTCGGTATTTGCTCTGTATTGCTCGGTATTTGCGGCATTTCGTCGCTTGAGTTCGGGACGGTGCTTCAGATACGAGTCTCGCCAGGCAGTGTGAGAAGCCGATAGCGTCGAGACATCAACGCCAGTACTCCGATCTCACAACGCCGTTGCAGGTTTTTGCTACTTTGGGGTGTGAGAACGCCGACCGTCGTCAGGATCGCCGCCGAGCGGCGTGCAATCGAAGGCGTGAGTGAAGAGCTCAATGCAGTGGCGTCTCAGAGCCTTGATACTGTCGCCGCCCGGCGACGAGTCTGCGCAGCATTCCTCAACGCGCAGGAGCGGCTTGATCACTTTCTCTTCAAGGTTCCCAGTCGTTGATGAAAATACCGAGCAAATATCGAATAGTACCGAGCAAATACCGAGTAGTACCTAGCAATACCGAGCAATACCAAGCAAATACCGAGCAATATGCGAACATAGTAATCCCGGATTCGTTTCGGATTGGGTCGTCGGGCCGCGCGGTAAAGAGTAAGAGCACGTGGCGATATATTATAGGCTACCTGATGTATCTCTACGTCAGGTAACCTGAGGCAATAAAAATTCCACAGAGAGAGAGAGAGAGAGAGAGAGAGAGAGAGAGAGAGAGAGAGAGAGAGTCAGAACCTTACAATGTCAAAACAAAGAATTATAATAATCTCTCTTTCACATTCTATTTCCATCAATTCCACGTTGTTCTGCTCCACAACACTAGACATCCCAGCGCCATCACAATTGATCGGCCATGCAACCTCAAACATACAAGGTCAGCCACATCGTCTCCCTGGTCCCTCACGACAAAATGATTCCCCACGGTCTCCAAATAATTTATCCACACCTTCTCTACTACTACATAGCACACAAAATCAGGGTCACATGCATGTTCACCGTCTACTTTTCAATAGACAAAACAGAAAACCAATGTAGGTCTGCATTCACATTCTTGGGCATGTTCTAGATGGCAAAGCTTAAAACTAGGGCCAAAGTTTGATGCATGGAGCATATGCAGAAGCTGAACAACTACCACGCTGGCCTTCTCGCCATACCATCTAAGATACTTCATTGAGGTGACTAAAGCTGCCACACAATCCAATGGAAATTCAAATAAAGTGAAAGGAGCGGGATTAGAGAAAATTTTAAAACGGAGCAATTCTAATAATTCCTGATTTTACAGTCATAAATATATTTAATGTAAAATAAATGAATAAAAAGTTTTTTAAATAAGAAATAAACTTAATTAAAGAGATTATTACATATTTTGATTAAGATAAATTTTATATTTTATTTTTTTAAGTTATAAATAAAAAAATATTAAATATTTTTTACAAATTTGATTATAAATTATTAAATTAGATCATCAAATTACTTTGCGCCTATAGATTAATATCACCTTTGTCTATAAAGTTATTAATATTAGAAAATAATATCATTGAATTTCAACCATGTCGTTTTTCTCAAAATTTAATTTTCTTTCTAATTTGAATAGCTTTCAAGGAAAAAGTGACACTATCAAATTTGATAAAATGTTTAATATCAATACAATTAATTTTCTAATATTAATAACTGTAAAGAAAAATTGATATTAATCTATAGGTGAAAAATAATTTGATGATCTATTCTAATAATTTATAATCAAATCGACGAAAAATATTTAATATTATTTAATTTATAACTGAAGTAAAATAAAATTTAATTAATCTTAATCAAAATATGTAATAATCACTTTAATTAAATTTATTTCTTATTTACTTTTTTTAATTAATTTTATATTAAATCTGTTTATGAATATTTAAATCAGGGATTATTAGAATACCTAAAACCATTTTTGGTATTTTCAATAGAAAGGTCAAATCATCAAATTGCTTTGATTTTTTACTCCTTTTTAAAATTTCCACTAATCTCATTCCTTTAACTTAATTAAATTATCCCTAAGCTCCTTTTTAAAATTTTACCTTACTAGAATGACAAAAAGTTGATTCCTTCTAACCCGCACCCACCACCACCACAAACCATACCATGTTTACATTACACAACCCGAATAGCTTTACATCACTTTCATTATCATCTAGATAAAACTCAGCGCAACTTTTTTTTGTTCCATTGAGATAAACGTAATATGATCGAGACAATAAGCTCATCCACATCCTCAGAGCATAATCACCATGGCATTATAAAAGATCGAAATTAAGAAGCAAGACCTCTAGTTCAACTACAAAACTCCCTCAACCCATTATAGGTCCTACATATTAATCCCAGAAACTCTAACCACTCAAACAAGAATCAAATACCATTTCCCCTCATTGCTCTCAGCTGCCCAAGAATATTGGACTGCTCAAAGTCTTTTGAACCTGAAATCATCTGTGATAGCCACCTTTCCATTCATAAGCACTACATAAAATCACTTATCAACTTCTTCCTCAAAACCTACCAGCCAACTCATCAGAGATCATCAGAGTTAAGATGAAAGCCTTACAGTTCTAATACAAAACTCCAAATATCTATCACCCAATAACATCAACTCCTACTTTTATAGGATAATAAGGCAAGAGTATTGTTTCAATAGCTAAATAGGATTTTGATTAAAACTTAGTAAATTCTATCATGTTGTAATAAATATTGTCTTGAGAGGCATCTCTTACAACAATCTCTAGTAATCATCCATGAAAGTTGAACGAGGGATTTTGTTACGTAAATATATTAGTGGTAACCTATAAATCTATCTCAGATCAAATTAAATGCTTAATTTTCATATTGCGTTGTTAATGTGCTCCTTATTGACCCGAAACATAATTTGCCCTACAACTCCCCCATGTTCTTAGTAGCTCCTATTTGACAATCTATTTATTTATCTTGCATTGCTTTGCTTTTCTATGTTCTCCACATCTACTAGTAGAAAGTGATGAAATTCAACAAAGTATATTTGTGAACATATATGAATCTATAAAGATCCTCTCTACTCAACCATAATCATTTTCATATTTGCATGTATCTCGATAATCTCAATCACTTGGCCACCTCCGTGCACATCATTAAATATCTCCTCAATCTCCACTTAGTCACACCCAGGTAGAAATGTCTTCTTGCATTGTTAGACTTATCTTGTATGAGACAATCTCATTGAAGTTAAGTCTCCTACTCCTGATAATCTTTCGATTAGTATCATTCCAAAATCAACAGTCAAGATCATTAACTCCATTAATAAAGTATAGTAAATTTCACATGCATATCAAAAAGACATTCGAGAACCTTCAAATGAAAAAGGTTATCTCCTGTAGACCTGTCAATTTCTGGTTACGGGTCGGGTTGACCCGAACCCGAAACTGACCCGGCATTATTCGGGTTCGGGTTGACCGGACCCGGTTTTTCAAACGGGTCAATTTTCGGGACCCGAACCCGACCCGCTTCGGGTTCGGGTCAACCCGACCCGACCCGCGTAGCCGCTACGGACGCAGAACTGGCGGGGCAGCCGTGACGGCGTGACGCGGGTCGCCGGCCGCCGGTCGCCGGACGCCGCGGAACTGCGATTGAGGCAGTGAGGCACTGACGCGGAACTGGCGGGGCAGCCGTGACGACGTGACGCCGGTCGCGAAGTGACACGCAGAGCCGCGACGTGACGCGGTCGTACCGCGCTGGGCAGGCCGCAAGCGGGGCAGGCGGCTCGAGGCAGTCGGGCAGCTCGGGCAAGGGCGGGCTGGGGAAGCGGGCAGCTCGGGCAAGGGCGGGAATCAAATTTTTTTAAATTAAACGGGTTTTCGGGTTGACCCGGCAACCCGTCGGGTCAACCTGAACCCGACCCGTTTTTGTAAACGGGTCGGTTTCTCGGACCCGAACCCGACCCGCTTCGGGTTCGGGTCAACCCAAACCCGAAAATTTCGGGTCGGGTTCGGATCGGGTTTTCGAGTCAGGTCCAATATTGACAGGTCTAATCTCCTGCCAATTTAAACTTAGTCAAATAGCTCATAGCCCAAGAGTTGACGGTCCTCAATTGATCAAATAAAAAAAATACTCACAGCGTTCACCGAAAAACAATATCAATGCAATATTCCCAATGTGCTATCTCCAATCATATTCCGCTAGTTACAAAATATTCAATGAACTCCTAGTTGTAATAACCTCCCATGCTATCTAATCTTACGCACTTATAATTCACACTAAACCCTTTCTCCGCCTATCTTTCCATCTTTTGAACCGAGAAATCACATCAAAAGAAACCCACACTTTATAGGTTGAATCATTAATGAAGGTGACGTAGTACAACCTCCAAGAGATAATAGTTCAGATGGTCCCTAGGCATCAATGTCTACAAGCTCCAACTTTTTTGGATTCCCTTTCAACCAATGCAAGACTGACATTCCTTTGCTTGCCACTGTTAAAATTCACAGAGCCTAACATCCAGAGACTTCAAATTGAAATGTTTATATTTTGAATTTGGTATTCATATTCTATTCTCACCCATACATACCAGCCTTCAATGGCATTTGTTAGAGTCAACATTTGGGTTCATAGCTACTCCAGTTGTTTTGATATTTGAACGTGCATATATGGAGTCATTTTTCCTTTCACTTGTTACCACCATAACACCCTTGGGCACTTTTCAGTATCAATATAGAAGGTCAAGTTGCACCCTTCTTCATCCAATAGTTCAAATGAGATCAAGTTCTTTTTCAAGCTAGAATGCACGTCATACGTTGTAAATCTTCCATGTTGTCTCATTCACCATAAATTGTATGTCACCAACTCCTACAATACATAAGGGCACAAAACCTCCTTCATAACCTACAAAACTCTTAAATATAAACCCTTTATATGGACCAAACTAAAAAGACGTGCCAGAGGCTAAGACCTAGGACTCCATAAGGCTATTAGGATCAAGGATTAATACATCATTGATCTTGTTAGTTGTAGCATTCATATATTCATCCATCTAACTTGAGCTTTGCCCACCATCCTAAAAAGCTTGCCTCATTTCATGTGGCCAATTTTCCCACATTGCAAGCAAGCACCACTACGACCTTTAAATTAAGATCCCATTTGAGATTTCGATATACCTTCATGGTTGCTCCTTTTATAGTTCTCCCTCCACGTTTAAGATTCAAAACAATGATAGAAGAGACTTCACCTGAATCTAGTAGACTAATATCCTCATTTATGATCAAGATCTAAACATTATTGAGCTTTGCCTTATATGACCACATAAAAAATTGACCATTGGCACAACTCTACACCAGCTTTCGAATAGCAATGAAAATAAGCTTAGAATACAAACTTGATCATCAGAGTCAATAAAAATCGAACACAACTGAATTGCGATAAAATTTATGTTATTGATATGATCTACAGAAAAAGTGTTTTCTAACATCCTCAGTAAAGAATTTTCTCACTAGCTATACTATATCACCACCAAAGGCTTCATGAATATGTCTAGTAGAGCTTTCTTCATTGCAGTGGAATATGTTAAAGTCAATGTTATTCGTTGGTGGAATATGTTAAAGTCAATGTTCTTCGTTGGTATCGGGCGAACAAATCCCAAAGCTAGTATGTCCAAAAGATCCAAAAAATCTTATGTGCTCTCCGAAAATTCGGCCCCGGCCTCCGCCTGCTTTGACTTCCTCTTTTTCAGGGGAGTTTTAACGGATTAAGTTCTGGGTTAAATTTTGGGAAGAAAGATGGGATTGTAGATAAGACACTACCCAGAGATTTTGCGAGTACTTTATGATCTGAGTTCTGATTTCCTATAAGCGCAAGCCCTTATAGTTAATTACCCCTCCTGATCACGAGAGAGAACTTTCGATTAAGGCTAGTCGTCAATTTGATACGCAAAGACACGTGTTATGGCATATAGTAGCCATGGGCTTCGGAATTTGGAGGTTTGATATTTAAAATTTGAAATTGCACCATCTTGCACTTAAAGCAGATGGTGGGGAATGGATGATGGGCCCGATCAAGATCCAATGGTTCTGTCGACCCGGGCCATCATAGACCCTGGTTTACTTGGTTAGAGGAGGTAATCAACCCAACCTGACAGAAGGATCCTTGTCGGCAGCCATGGGTTTCTTCGTCCAAGGGGACCTTGTAGACCTGGGATGAATGTTTGTCTAAGGAGACAAATTTAAATCCACCTTAGCTAACAAAGGGCTTTATGCCCTATCGATTATATCCTATTCAAGGTTTAAAATTGCGTAACTGCTCCTCGAGGCGTTTTTTGTCCGTGAGGCTGGGCGTAAGCCTCGAGGCGGTCTGAGGCGTAAGCCTCACGAACACAGAATTGCGTAAATGAAAAATTAAGGATTTTAGCAGGAAAATAATAGCAATAGTGGAAAATAAGAAAATAGATGCAATAAAATTATGTCCCAAAGTACAAAATCACAAAATATTAGTTTAACAAAACTCCCAAAATACAAAAAACATATAAAATGAAATCATATCCCATCACTAAATGGGTCTTCAAGTGAATCTTCTTCTCCAATTGTATCTATGTCCCTTGTTTCCTTTTAATCTCTTGAATGCTCCGCTCTGTGTTCTGCAGCTCCTCTTTTAAAATCCATGTTCGCACCTCATACATGGAAGGTGCCTTCAACCCTCTTCCATACAATCCTACAGACCGCAACATACTGAAGTAGGCAGGCGATGTAGCAACATTAAATGGTATTGCATTCTCAAAAAAAAAAACCTCCCAATGTCCATGCAAACCTGTCGTCGACCCTCTCTAGTACCAGCTGCAGGCATCATCTCTGCTTCTCCTCTATCCACTCCTGGAGTAGTCATATACTGATCCATAGGACCCCGTGCACCTCTACTATGTATAGTGGAGGAAGAGCCCTTTCCACTCTCGCTCCCAAAATATACACCATGCTCGACCCTTTCATCAAATTGCTCCTGTTGTAAGTGTTTAGCAGTGGTAGTTTTCTTCATGTAAGCACTTATTTCTTCCTTCACATCGTCCGGCACTTTTGCACAGGGTGCTACATTTTTGTGCGAGCATGATAGATGTTCCTTCATGCGGGTAACACCTCCCTTCACCACTTTATCGCAAAAATTACATTTCAAATATACATAGCTCTTCTCTCCGCCGCCAATGTCAACTTGTACACTATACTTCCAAGAACGGTCCCTCCGCAATGACGTATTCGTCTTTTCTTTACCTCTAACCATGTCTCCTAAAGCAAAATATCAAATACACTAAAAAAAAATAAAAAAAACTAAACCCTAGTTTCTCTTAAACTTGCAAAATACATCCCTAAACTTAATAAAAATACCTAAAATCCAATGTGGAGTACTCCTTGAGGGTGGCCGGAAGTTTCCACTTCGCCGGAGAGAGGCGGCGCCGGCGGGAGGAGCGGCGGGAGGCAAGGCCGACCGCGTGCAGGAGCTCGGAATCGCGACCTGGAGCATGCGGGAGGGAGAAAAGTCGGGTATGCTGAAGGATACGGGTTAAAGGAGAGAAAAAGACCTCATTTTAGGTGAGTGGACCCTACCCAGAGAGGCGTACGCCTCACAATGAGTTGCGCAATTGCGCCTCTGAGGCGCGCCTCAGCCCCAGTGAGGCGTACGCCTCTTGAAAGCCCAAAATTGCGTAGGCTATGAGGCGTTTTTGGGCAGAATTGCGCAAAGGCGCGCCTCTAATTGCGCAATTTTAAACAGAGATCCTATTGATTCATATCTCAATGATTTGATGCCACTAAGGAACTTATTGATTCTAGCCATAACCAATATTTCGTGGTGTCATTTGGCGGCAAAAATGTCGGTTAGAGGACACGTACCAGATCCTTACTGGCAGAAGATTATTTGAGAATAGATCCTAGTGATATTTTTTACTAGATATTAACTCTATGTAAGTTAAAGTACATTTTAATTTGTCCGCCTCAGCAAACTATTACGGATGGTTGATGGATTTTACTTTGAATGGTTGATGATTGAATTTCAATTTTAAATATTTGGAGTTTTGGAATTTTGAATGGCATTTTTGGATTTTTTGAATTTGAATGAACTTTTGAGAGGCATTTGAAAGTATTTGAATCACTCTTCCATTTGAAAAAAATATTCAACACGGCCATCATTAGATTGTTGTGCCACTTTAATTTGAAAATATTTGTATTTTATGGATGAACATTGTCGACTCTGTCGAGCTGTCGACAGAGGATCGGGTTTGGTATGTTTTATGCCTTTGTTAGTGAATTCTCATTGTTATAGGCCTTGAAAGCCTAATATGAATGTATTAAGACAAATATACCAGTCGCCGCAACTATATATTTGTTTGATGGTTCGAACCCTGTCGACTCTTATTGATCTGCATAGAATGATCAAGTTCGAACTTGAATTCACTTATTGACCTGCGCAGCATCCCTAGACGTCACGTGTGTACCCATAACACGCTCATCAGGGCTCACGCGGGTGTTTAAGGGCATTTTATAATTAAACAGTGTGCTTGTCCCCTTTTTAGTGTACCTATATGTATACAAATTACGGTGCATGTGCGAGGGCATTTTTAAAATATTTGTAAACGTCTTCTGTATGCTTGCATGAATGTTGCGGATTCGATGGCGGCGAAGCAGCTTATAGATTGAGTTGTTCGCTGCTTTGTACATGTAGACTGTCGTACACTACTCGTTGCTCTCGGCATATAGATTGTAGTGCACTAATGAATCTCCTGCTTTTCATTTGTAAATGCATTCACATGATGTTTTTGTTCGTGGTCATTGCTTTGCATAAGAGTCTTCTAAAACTGAATATATGCATTTGAATTTACTATAGTTATTATGCATTTTGCTTGTGACCAATACATTAGATGCAGAACGGGTCTTCTACGACAGGTTGTAGGAGCTTATATCTGTTGCATATAATCTACTTCTATTTGTGGGGAGCTGGTGCTTTTCGACTGATATTAAGTGGCTGTTGATTATCGTTGTTTCACATGTGTATATTTGCTGCACATCGATCCTCCCATTTTGTAGAAGAATGATACATTTGCTTGCATAATGTTATTGAATGTTGGTTGAATTGCATTCGCCACCAATCTTTTCATGCAATGCTGGCAGTCATCATTTGCAGGGAATTATTATATTCTTCCATGAGTAGATTGACATTAATTGTAAGTGTTATATTCATCGCAGCTCCTCTAATATCACTAGTAGAGTTGTTGTGTGCATAACAAATGAAAGGAACTTCACTTTTACAAGATCTGATGCATACATTGCAACTTGTCACATTCATTGTATGTTGACCTCCTTCATTCACTTATGTTCATCACTCGTATGCTTTGAGAGTTTACTCAGTTTTCATTTGTATTGGGAGTTTACTTGCCATTTGTATTGTCTTGTTCATCAATGCTTATTTGGAAGTCTTGCATCATCTTTTGCACTCAATTTGTATTTGGGATTCTGTTTCTATCACAAGTCCTTGTACATTTGCTAGTATAGTTGACCTTTGCTTGTACAGCACTTATTTGAATGCACTTGAATGTTTGGAGTCATTATTTGTAGCTGCTAGTTACCATTTGTAAGTAGATTATGCATCTCTTTGAAGACATATTGTTGCGCTTTCCACTTTATCTTTGCTTGCGAATAGGTTGCATTTGGAACAATCATTTTTGAATCAATTATAAGCAAGTCATGCTGAAATCCGCAAGTCTTTGTTTGATTATTGATATTCATTAGAAAGATCTAGGTCTTTATTTAGCATTTACATTAATATAGTGAAGTATTTGCTAAATTAAAGTCCCATTCCTTAAAATTGAGTTCAAGTTCTTTTGCATCCAGCTCCATGTGGTCCTTTTGAACTCAGGTTATCTGCATTTCATTCAAATTCAAGTGCAATTTATTTAGGCCACTTGTCATTATTCACTTGAATTCAAATTCATGTTCAGATTAATCTAAATATAATTTGTTTGAATTCTTTGTGTTTGTCCCAAGTTATAATCTTGAGTCATTGTTCTTTCAAGCTCAGATCAAGTCCAAACCAAAGTCTTCTTCATTCGTTTGAGTTCCATGTAGTCGAACTAAAAGCCTTTGTTTGTGTTCAAATTGTCCAAGCTAAATTAGAGCTCCTTGCACTTAGCTTATTTGATTCAAGTCTAAGCCTGAATTATTAATCATTTGATTTCAAACAAGTCCCCTGTAATCAATAAAGTTCGAGTTTAGGTTCACCATGCCCATTTGAGTTTGAGTCCAAGAGTCCTCTGTTTGTTCAGATTGCAAGCTCATATTCAAGCTCTTTGTTCTGTCATTCGAATTAAAGTCCTCTTGCTCAAATTACCTGCTCTCATTTATGTTTATATTGTTCAAATCATGGTTCATGATCACATTTGTTTATATTTGATCTCATTTAAGTCCAAAATAAGTCTCCTTATTGTTCATTTGAATCCAAGTAAAGTCCCCTATTAATTTGTTCAAGTCCTCGTGCGTTTCATACAAAAATCGGGCATCCTCGGCGTCTCCCCCGATTAGGGGAAAACCAACAGTTATAACCTGACCGCCACGTCAAGAAAGACGTGCATGGTCGGTGTTGTGAGACATTGTGGTCATAGTCTTCGTTATCCACCACGCCAAGAAAGACGTGCATGTGTCTTTAAAAGCACATGTTTGAAAAAATAGTTCTTTCCCCGCATACGGGTACTTATATTTTTGTCCCGCCGTGCTAAGAAAAGTACGAACATGGATCGCCTTCTTCGTTGTAAGCACCGCACCAAGTTCTCTCCCACCACGCTAAGAAAAACGTGCATGGGTGATTTCTTGGCACGCTACGAACACCGAAAAAGAACTTTAGGGGGATTACTCGCCCCGCCACAAGCACTAGAGCGAACTTCCTCCCACCGTGCTAAGAAAAGCGCGCATGGGTGGTTATTCGCCCCGTTGCGAGTGTCGAGAGAGGGATCTCAGAGTTTAGTATGTTATACCTTGGCGAGGGGAGATCAGCAGGGATGGCAAACACATCGAGGCACAAGAGAGGTTCCCTTTTTTACTTAACATTAATTAATTATAAGTCATTATAAATATTCTTAATTAATTATATTGACTCATAATTAATTAAAATAATTAATTACATTTACTATAATTAATTATAATTAAATTTAATTAATTATGAATAATTCGTATTAATTAACTTTAATAAAGGATAACTAATTAATAATAATTAAAATTAATACTAATAAAATTTAATTAAAATTAATTATAACCATTTAATTAAAAAATAAATATAATTAATTAAAATAATTATACTCAAATTATTTTAATTAAAATCTCTCTCTTTATTGGATTTGGCCGAAGAAGCAAGCGGATGGGAGAAAATTACCTTCACGCCTAGCGAGCTCCTGATCTTGCTTCCACTCAAAATGTCGTATCTTCCAAACCAACAGGAAGGGAACGTCGGAGATGGAGCGAAGTCGAACAACAATGCGGGAGGAAGGGTTCGACTAGAGGAAGAGCAAGGTAGGCGGGTTTATGGGATATGGCCGAAGAAGCGCTCGAAATGGAGAGAGCTAGCTACCTTCACAGCGAGCTCACGATACTACTTTCGATCGGACAAGAGGGAACGTCGCCGAAGGAAATGGAGTCAGGTGGAGGCTAGGGCAAGAGGTATGGGAACTCTCTCTCTCTCTCTCTCAATTTCTCTGGACAGAAGGAGTTGGGAGGTTTGCGCGAGGGTAAGGGCAGAGAACTGACTAGGGAGTTCGGCTACAGCAGGGACATGGTCTTGCTTGTTGTCGGTTGCATGAATGAGAGGCAAGGAGGGGTCAAGGTCTTTGGTTCGATAACAACGACAGGAGTTGGGAAGGAGGCTTCGATCGGGATGGAGGACTAGCGAGAGTTTTATGTGTCGTGTTAGGGGGAGGAAGCGAAAAGCAGGACCAGAAGCCTCCATCCAGTCGGCTTTTAAAGGCGAGCGTAGAGGGCGAATCGGGGGAAGATTGGGCACGCGTGAGAGGACCCTTCGGGGCCATCTGCAGGGAATGATCCTGTAGCAGAAGGCGAGATATCTGCAGGATTTGTGGCAGAGCTTCGGTCAGGTGATGATTTAAGTTATATTGTTTTATCTCTTTTTTTTATTCTATGGTAGAGGTCAACATCTTAACTTGTGGTAGCTACTTCATCTCCAAAAGCAATGAATATAGGTTTTACTGCTACAAACAATACATGATCCGCATCTTTTAGTACCTGAAGCACTTGACATGATCTTGTCAATCTTCACCTTCCCATTCCCGAACAACATTGCTCGCACTAACATAGAATTTCAAGGCCCGTCTCATACAGGTTGTTGGGAACAAATACGCAAGTAAAAAATAATGAAAACACAAGAATGAGAAGTTCGGAAAATTCACCTATAACACGATGTTTTTAGACAATTACAACATTACAAATATTTGACACTCAAATATTTTCCTCACTTCTATCTCACTACTACTTTTTCTCTTTATTTTCTATTATTTCTTTTTTCCTCTCATCTTGCGCTTAGCGAAAGCCAAAGCTCCAAAGGATAAATAACACAAAAGTAAGCCAATATATAATAACACAACAACAACAATAACAACAACAAGCCTTTATCCCACTATGTGGGGTCGGCTACATGAATCCTTTTTCTCCATTGTGTCTGTTAAGGGTCAAATTCTCATCTATATCAAATAAAGAAATGTTATTTCTAATATTTTCTAAGTATTTTTAGGTCTACCTCTACCTTTCTTAATATAAGTCAAATCTAATACATCTACTTTCCTAACTAGGTCATCGGAAGGCCGCCATTTTATGTGACCAAACCATCTAAGGCGACTCTCTAATCTTATCTTCCACTGGAGCTACTCCAACCTTTTCACATGTATGCTCATTTCGTATTCTGTCTTTATGAGTAAAACAACTCATCCACCTAAGCATCCTCATCTCTACAACACTTAACTTAATATTATGCTTCTCTTTTAATGATCAACATTCTGCACCATAAAGTATTGCAGGTCTTACTACCATCTTATAAAATTTTCCCTTAAATTTGAGATGGACTTTTCTATCACATAACAAGCCCGATGCATTCCTCCACTTCAACCATCCAACTGAATTCTACTAAAAATATCCCAATCTATTTCAGCATCATGCAAAATAATAGACCCAAGATATCTAAAACGTGTGCTTTTATTAATGACTTCATTGCCTTAAGGCACAATCCCCCACTAGATCTATTATTACAAAAATTACACTCTATATATTCAATTTTAGATTTACTAAAACGAAAGCCTTTAGACTCTTATAAGATTGACATCCATAATTCAAGTTTACCTAGTCTTATCAACATGAAGAATATCATCTGCAAAAAGCATACACTAGGGTAGAACCTTGATGCGGACATCAGATCATGAAAGGTCTTTCAGAGACGTGATCGATGATTGACGGCCTCGATCGCGCCAATCTACTTTTGAGTATTCATGTGTATTTGTTTTATTTATTTGCTTTATGTATTTGTTTTAGTAACTTTTTCTATTTTGCCCTTAAGGACTTTGTCGTATGTACGCCCTAGGGCAATGAGGTCTTTTATTTCCCTTTCATTGTAGGAGGTTATATATAAGCACCATATGTTTCTTTTGAGGGGAATGAATGAATGATAATAAAATTTTCTGCAATCTTGTGTTTGTGTGAGAGCTTGAGAGCTTTGGAGAGAAAATCCTAGGAGAGGGTAAACGGATCACCCACCAACCTTGGAAGAGTCTGGGTTCATGGTTATTTTCTTCCCTATCTTCTTTTCTTCCTTCCCTTCCACCGCCGGCAAAGCCCCTCCCCATTTCCTCATCTACCTCACGGTCAGCCTTCCCTTCCCTCCCCATAGTCGCCGGCCTAACACCACCATCCAACATCCTCCCAACCTTAGCCGCTGCCCCCATACCAAAACCCTAACCTAGCTGCCGGCCATAGCCCCTGCCCCTTGCTTCCAAATTTTTAAATTCCTCATCAATACTTTCCTTTCTTACTTAACCTCTTTTGGGAAAGCTTTTCAATTTCAATTATTCAAATCAAGTTTGAATTTTGAAACATTTCCTAAAATAGAATCCTATTTTAAGAAAGTTTCTAAATCAAATCTAAATTAAGTTTGAATTAAATTGGAATTAAACTCTTCCTTAAGTTGAGAATTCCACTTAAGTATCAAAACCTTACCAAAATTTCTCCAATTCCCCATGATGTCGCCGGCCCCTCCTCGTCCCCACCTCCTTAATGCTTTCCAAAATAAAAACCTCTCATTTGGAAAAGAATTAAATATTTTTCCTAATTTAGATCATTTTAACTTAGAAAGAATTCAAATTTCAATTTAATTCAATTTGAAATCCCTTCCTAATGAGATTGATTTATTTTTGGAAACTCCCAAATCCTCTCAAATCTAAAATTGATTAGAGATTTTCTATCTAATTCTCTTTCCACATTTAGTAACTTAAGTTTGGAAGGAATCATAAATTCCCCAATTAACTCCCCATGCATGGCCGGCCCACCCTATCTCCCCTGTCTAATTAATTCTCCATTAAGCTCTCAAATCAATTCCCTTAATCTTTCCCTAAATCCAGCCGCCACCTCTCCACATCAACCCTACCCTACAACCCAAGTTTCCCTCCACAATTCTCTCTATTTTCCTGAAGCTCCTGCTTGCGAACTGGGAAATTTCAGCCAAGAAAAGTGGCTGTCCTTCTGTCTCAACATCCACACTGCTGTCCAAAATCGTTATTTGAAGACCTCTCCTTGCTGTTTCAGAAATTCCAGCCAAGACCCCGGCCAGAAAATTCCAGCCAGGATTCTTGCTGTCCAGAATTTTTCCAAGTATCAAAACTGCTGTCCAAGATCTACAGATGCCAAAATGCTGTCCCAAGATAGCTAGGAGGATCATGCCGCTGTCCATTCATTTCCAAGCATCCAAACGACTATGCCGGAGCTCCGTACTTGTCTTTCCCTTGGATGAACTTTTCCTCCTACTCTTATATCTTCCTAATTCACCTTTCAATTGTGGTTTATAGTTTGATTCGCAAAGATTCTTGTTGATCCCTCCGCTAAAGCATAGTCATTTGGGGAGTTGAGTGACGGACCCTTGCATAGTGACTAATCTTAATGTTAGCATAAGGCTTTTGTTGAAAACCTTCCATGTATGTAACGTTAGATTAATTAACTATTTTATGACCTAAGCTTATTTTATCACCTTAGTATTTAATCTTATCGTTTAAATCAATATAAGTTTTGCTTATTATTGTTTCTCTAAATTTAAAACGTGCAAATTTCTTATTCCAATCATTTTTGCATTTATGTCCTACATCAAACCTCTTACAAATGTTTAGTGAGAACATCCATGACTAAAGCAAAAAAGATATGAGCTTAACGCTGGTCCTTGATGTAATCCAACTGAAATAGGAAAATACTTGGTCAAACCATCTTGTGTTTGAACACAAGTAACAGCTCCTGCATACATATCCTTAATGACTTGAAAATAATTATTATTAACCCCTTTCTTATGTAGAACTCTTCATAGCACTTCTCTTAGAACTTCATCATATGCTTTCTCTAAATCAATAAAAATCATATATAGATCCTCCTTGTTCTCTCTATACTTCTCCATCAAACCTCTCAAAAAATGTATAGCTTCCATAGTAGACCTACCTGGCATTAATCCAAATTGATTTTGAGAAACATTGGTGTCACGCCGCAATCTATGCTCCATAACTCTCTCCCATAGTTTTAAAGTATGACACATTAACCTAACTCCTATATAATAACACTATATTATTATTTTAAATAACATTTATACAAAAGTAAGCCATATATATAATAACACAATATATTATAATATTAAATAACATTTATACAAAGTAAGTGGTGCAACCTAAGTTTCTAAATATATGATGGAGAACACTTAGAAAAGCAATTAGAAAACTTCTTCATTTCAGTAAAGTAGAAACATTCTAAAAATAAAAACAAGTTTTAGAAAACAGCTTATAAAATCCGTAAACATAAAGAAACAACAACAAGCCTACCCTAAAAACAACCAACAAGCGGTCACCTTACATGCAATGCTCAAAATATAAAGGATAGGTGCTCAAAGGATAGATCTAACTTGGAATCCACCACTAGAACGATCCAGTAAATACCAATCAAAAACATGGCAGCAGAAACCACCAAGCTCACAAGAAAAGAAGGATACAAATGGGGCAGGAACCGTGGATAGAGAAGAAGAGATAAAAGACGGAGACGAAGCAATAGAGAAGGGGAAAGGAAGCTAGCTTGCAAGCTAAAAAACCCACAGGTTTGTATGCAAATACTTCACCAAAACTCCTTCCAACTGCAGGAAAATAGTCACTATATATAGGGGGAAAATGGAAAAAATATTTAATGCAAGAAAATTAAAGCAACACCCAAACAACCACAAGAATTCCCTTGAAAACCGCAGCAAACAGGGACCGAAGGGACAGCAGCTCGGGGGAAAATGGGCATTAATACAATAGTTAATGGGCACAAAAACCAAAGGGGCAACAGTTAGGGGGTAAACGAGGCAATAATACAACAATTAATTGACACAAAAACCAAAGAGACAACTTCCCAAACTGAAGGGACAACAACTAGGGGGTAAACAAGGCATTAATACAATAGTAAATGGGCACAAAAATCAAAGGGACAGCTGCCCAAACCGAAGGGGCAGCAGCTAGGGGGAAAACTGAGGAAAACAAGGCCCACAAGGGGATAAACCAGTAGCCCACCAATGAAAAAACAAAAGAAATAAGGTGCAGGATAGGAAGAGACATCCCTAAGAGCACCAACCTAGCAAGATCATTAGTTGACTTCCATCATAGGGTAACCATAATTAAAAAAAAAAAGAAAGAAAGAAAGAAACATAGAGTTAAAATTACATAGAGTCCAAAACATAGAAAAATAAAACATAGAATGATAATCCTTGATTGCATCAATTCTCCCCTGGCGCAAGAATCTCATCTCCTGATGAGAATGCCTCAGTCATTCGATGATAGGTATCAGGATGACAATGTTGCAGCTTCACATCTTCAACAGTCAGTCAAGGGGACGTCATTCTATCTAACCAAGAGTCGTCGGTGCACTCTGTTTTGTTTGGGTAGTACGGATATCTACAACTTTATCAGGAACAGTGGACAAAGTCCCACACAACTGTTTGCTTTTAGCAGCACCTATTAATATCTTTTCAATAATGGAAGTATTTTTCTCAAAATAAGGTTTTACATGATATGTGATTGAACCAACTCTTTCAAAAATCTCAACATCTTTTGATAGAATACTTCTAACCAAAGTATCCTTGTCAAAGAAAATAATGGATGATAAACATTTACTTGACACAGCTAGATTCATCAATTCAAGTTGTTCATCCTCTATAAGATGCATGTTCCCTTCAATATTTTGATGAGCTATAAAATTTGTATCAGCAGCTTCCTCCATGGACGTTGTCCACAATTACAGTTCTTCTGGCTGTCTCACCTTCTCTTCTTCTATGTTTACTTCAATCAGCAGCATTTTGCAGCACACAGGTTGATCAACATACTGCAATGTCACTTCATCAGATCAACTTTCAAGAATAACAACTTCTCCATTGTGTCTTTCATGGTCTTGCATCTCTTTGTTAGTCAGTCTTTGCACCTTACTCTTTCTTTTAAAACATTGTTTCTCACATGCTACCAACCTATTCACGACTTCAACTTTATCTGTTATTTGAGCCCAAATTTATCCACAATATCATTGAATGGATAAATGGTAAACTGAGCATCTTGAAGAGCATAATCTGGCCGCATTTCTTTTTTTTTAGGATGCTGCTTCCCAGAAGAAAAACATGGCAACTTACAACTAAGATCATGAACTAAATCAATATTAATTGAAGAACCAACTTCATTAATAGCATTCTCCAAAGTAAGTTTTGCAAATAACTAGAATCCGCTCGTTGGAATATAGATTTCACCTTACTGGATCCCGCATTTTGTTTCAAAATAGGTTTGCATTTTCGACTTAGTGCGGCCAAGGTATTAGTCATTGCTTCCATTTGTTATTGTAGCTTAACCAGTTGTTGCATAAACATGCATTGCCATTTAGCTTGATGATTATCCATATTTTTATAAAGAAGAAAGGAAGATTATAACGACAACCAAGGTCTCTGATACCAAATTGGTGCAACCTAAGTTTCTAAATATATGATGGAGAACACTTAGAAAAACAATTAAAAAACTTCTTCCTTTCAGTAAAGACGAAACATTCTAAACATAGAAACAAGTTCTAGAAAACAACTTATAAAATCCATAAAAAGAAACAACAATAAAGCTACCCTCAGAACTACCAACGAGCGGTCACCTCACATGCAATGCTCGAATTATAAATGATAGGTGCTCAAAGGATAGATCTATCACGGAAACCACCACAGGAACAATCCGGCAAATACCAACCAAAACATGGCAGCAGACACCACCAAGGTCACAAGAGAAGAAGGATACAGATGGGGGGGGGGGGGGAACCGTGGATAGAGAAGAAGAGATAAAAGACCGAGACGAAGTAAGAGAGGGGAAGGAGAAAAGAGGCAGCCTCGCAAGCTAAAAGACCCGTAGATTTGTATGCAAATTCTTCACCAAAACTCCTTCCAACTGCAGGGCAACAGCCACTATATATAGGGGGGAAAGGGAAAAAAATATTTAATGCAAGATAATTAAAGCACCACCCAAACAACCAGTAGAATTCCCTTGAAAATCGCATCAAACAGGGACCTAAGGGACAACAGCTAGGGGAAAAACGAGGCTTTAATACAACGGTTATTGGGCATAAAAACCAAAGGGACATGAGCTAGGGGTAAACGAAGCATTAATATAGCAATTAACGGGCACAAAAACCGAAGGGATAGCTTCCCAAACCGAAGGGATAGTAGCTAGGGGGTAAACGAGGCATTAATATAGCAATTAATGGGCACAAAAATTGAAGGGACAACTGCTCAAACCGAAGGGACAGCAGCTAGGGGGAAAAGCCGAGGAAAAAAAAGGCCCATGAGGGGATAAACCAGCAGCCCACCAAGGGAAAAACAAAAGAGACAAAGTGAAGGATAGGGAGAGATATTCCTAAGAGCACCAATCTAGCAAGATCATTGGTTGACTTCCATCATAGGGTAACCTTAATTAAAAAAAAAAATAGTCTAAATTACATAGAGTCCAAAACATATAAATAAAAAATATAGAAAAATAAAACTTAGAATGGTAATCCTTGATTGCATGAGTAAGCCAATATCAACACAATATATTATTATATAAAATAAAATTTATCCTTTTCCTTTAACACTTTTTTTGTCAACTTCTTTCCTTCTTCAACTACATAGAAAACACTGGTCCTCAATCCTCCTTACTATCCACCAACTTCACTCTTTTGCTCATGCCACCAAACACTCTCACCATCTCAGTATGTCACAGTCTCCAACCACCAACACCCAAAACCTTGCATTGCTAGCTACCAAGACTCCAAGAGAAATATGGTGCAAAGCTCACTCCCAACTGTCATTGTCCCTATTGCAATCAATTTCTTCCAGCAGTCTCATCATCAGTCTCTATCACCGTTAGTCTCCTAGGGACCACCTGAGAAGATCCTCGACTTGCAATCTTCTAACCTACTTCCAAGCTTCAATCCCCGAAAACCTTCTGATAGTCATCAAGATTGAAAGGGAAGACTGGTGGAATGTTTTTATGGAGTTGATAGCCTAAGTTAAGAAAAGCAGACTTCTACCAAAAAACTACAGATATGTTTTTCATTAGTCAACAAGTGACTTCTAATCATGCTTTTATAAGATAAGGTAGTGGGTTTTGTTTCAGAAAAGTAGATGGAGTTTTGATTTAAAACATTGTGATAAATTTTACTATGTTCAGAAACAAATCTGTCGCAGATTTAAGAAGCTGTAGATAGGATTTTGATTTAAAACCTTTTAATAAATTTTGCTGCAATTAGGAAACAAATGTTTTCCTGATTTAAGATTGATTAAATCTAGCAACAATTTTTCACAAAAAATTAAGCTCATATTTCTCTAGCAAAATTAAGAAGGTATTGCATTTTTCTTTCCTTCTTTCCATCAACATTTGACATAATTTTAGTAGAAACCAGTTTGGCCGTTATTAAATTTTACACAGAAATTGAGTTTGGGTTTCTAAATTCATTATGCTGTATCAAAGCTTAGAAGTTTCAATTTTAATTATTACTTTTCTCATCCCGTCATAGTGCTGACACATGAATTTTCTACGACTAAACTCTTAATAAGTACGTAACAATCAAAGTTATAAAATACATGCTTTATAAAACAAATAAAGAATAAAGTGCAAGATTTTCTAGAACAAACCTACTCATCAATAATCATATTGGTAACTTGCTTCAAGGTGTTAGGTTCAAAACACACAACTCATTAGGCAACACTAACATTCATAGAAATGACACAATGAATTGCTTCAGAGTAAAAAAAAGAATACAAAAACCAAGTGCAAGAAGTGTGAACAATTATTTCTTACTTTTCCACATAGATGTGCTTTACCGTACCAAACTTTGAGCACTCTTCTTGCACGTCTTCTTTAATATCCAAATCAAAATCTGGATCAGTCTGGAATGAAAACATTAAAATTACAAGTTACTTGCATATTAAGGCACAAGAATCTACTAAAACAGATAAATTATGCTTGGATCCATCCGTAAGAACATATGTGCAACAAACTTGCATGTTTTATAGATATAAATGCATGAAAGAAGGTAAAGCCTACTGAAAATGACAAGCATATGCACATGCATGCATAGCCATATATATATATATATATATATATATATATATATATATATATACATATATATATATATATATATATACACACACACACGCCTTCATAATACATCTTCTTTATGCATGTATTGCCGAGATGTGCAAGTCACAATATACAACTGCATATGCGTATGAGCATATCCATGTACAAAAGTATGCGTACATGCACATGTCTTCCCTATGCAATTTTTTACTACATTCTATGATGCACAAACACGGCGACACGGATACGACATAACACAGACACAAAACAAGTCAATTATTAAAATATAGAACACGGACACGGGTTGGACACGATATTATAATTTTTATATTTTAAAAATAGTGTATGAAAATTGATAGATATAATATCAAAAAAAAAAGAAATAATAAGCCATTTAACTAGAATTTGTGCTAAAAATAATTAACATTAAGACGTCGAGCTTCGATACCGTGTATCAGACATCGAGAGAAGAGAGACAATGTTGTCGAGAGTCGAGCATTGATGTTATGAAGTATCGGGCGTCGATGTTAAGAGGGCATTGGTTGTCGATGTTAAGAGGGCAATGGTCATCAATGTTGAGAAGGCGTTGGTCGTCAATGTTAAGATGACGGATAAAAATGAGCTGTCAAGTTGTGGGTGTAGAAATAGTTAACGTCGAGTATCAATGTCAAGGTAGTATCAGACTTTAATGTTGAGATGGTTTTGAAATATCGATGATGTAACGACATCAGACATCTATGTTGAGATGCCATCGGACATTGTTGTGAAACCAAAGTAATGACCCGTCAAAGAGAAATGAAAATGAGAATATTCGATGAATGAGGTATTAAGTGCGGGTGATTGATTTAGTGATAAAAAAATTAGTTTTTATATTTTCAATAATTAAAATTTTTAAATACAAGATATTATATTTTAAAAAATATATATTTAAGACACGAGTGTCGAACACGCTTGTCCAATTTGTTTTTAATAATTTTTTTAATCGAACATGTTTTTGACGCGTCTGACACGTGTGGTGTCGGATAGGTGCCAGACATGACATGCCTCTTTGAGGAGAAGTATTTGTGCATCATACACTACGTTAATGCAGCTGCATGTGCGTGCACACAAATCAAAGGTTGGGCAGGGCACACTTACACGCCTCTCAATGCATTTCTAATAGTGCATATCCGCAAGCATCTACCCATGATTGCAAGCAAGCAAGCACTTAGGATGATTTTTATATTGCACATATACAAACACATGCTTCAATGCATTGTCTTAATATCTAGCTATGATAATCCACTAAGAATAAGCATCACAGAAAATACATTTAAATGCCCACACCATTATAATTATGCAAAGTATTCATATATCTATATTACTATTTAAAAAGTGGCATGTGATTCTACTATTATAAAATCTTAGCCCTTCACTTAATTTCATAGTTCCTTCTTGCCTTTTAACTTCATAGAAATGGATGTAGACACCTCACTCCAAGAATAAATGCGTACTAATGCTACTTAAACTTCTAATTTAGAAGGGAATAAATAATGGAAAAAATTAAAAATAATTTCAAAATACTGATTGATTTTGTAATTTTTCTTTTTAATGATTTCTGAAATCCTATTAATGGCCATAATTTTCTTAACAATGTTGTTGTCGGTGGCAAGTCCTAGACGAAAAAAATTAAAGGTTGTGTTAAGTAGTCAACAACCAGTATAAAACTTGTTGAACAATCATAACACAAATCAATTAATGCATTGTATTACATAATAGGACAAAATATAGAAAAAAGATTCATGCAGTAGACCCAATGTAGTGGAATAAAGTTTTAATGTTGTTGTTGTTTTTGTTGGCGATAGTTTTCTTGAATTTAATTCTCTTCTTTTCTCCCAACATTACCTTTCCTTTTCCTAAATTTAAGCTATTTCTATTTTGTTAATAATAATAGAATATTGCATCTAAGGTTTGAAAATTGTGAAATTAGATAATGTATTTTCTTTTTATGTGGGGCATAAACCTATAGGCATTTTGAACCGTAACACTCAAAATTAAATAATTAAATCACTTAAAATCTATAACATAAAGCATTTGAAAGAAATTTGATGGTTGGTTCCTTCTGGACTAGCCATGGTTTATAGTAGGCGGGAGTAGCATTAAGATCCTCCCCCCTTGGAGTGGGGCCGAGGAGGATAATTCAAAGGGAGATGGGGGTGGCTAGGAGGGAAAATTCAAATGAAGGGGCTGTTTTGGGATTTTCCTTATTATTGTACGCTTTATGTAGGTGGTTTACCCTAGGGTTCAAGTTTTTGTATGCTTGTTTTGCTGAAATTAGTTTTTCTTAGATTGTGCGGGCTCTAGGGATTTGGGAGAACCGGATCTTTCTCTCCAACAGAAGATCCAACTGTATCTTGTGTTTTCCTTCATAATTCTTTCAATAAAAAAAGTGTTCTAGTGCGTTCTTCTTCCTAAATTTCTTGTGTCATTTTCTGATTTTGTTGAAATTGCATCCACTTTCTATCACAATTTTCCTTAAAATAATATGTAACATCATAAGAAATTGAGCTTAACCTATAAAGAATTTAAGAGTAATCCAAAAGTATCAATGTATCATCATAAGAAGTCATACAAGCACTCAAAAATTAAGCAAGAAATCTAAGATAAACAAGGACACATAAATAAAAAGTAAGCCTGTCATAAAATAAACTGGTTATGACTTGAGACTTCAAATTCAAAAGTCTCTACCACTCTAATCATTTAGAAGATCTTCATTAGAAACATTGTAATAGCTGATTGCTTTCTTGCACCTCTCATCTTTATTTCTAAAGTCATTCTCTCAATCTTCTTTATCATCTTCCTCTTCCTTATAATAAATTCCAAAATGAATATTACTTAAAATAAAGACTATAGTGACCTTTTATAGTTTCTATTACATAAATTTTTATACTAACATTTTATGTTACTTTCTTTTTTTTTACTTTTGTTGTTATTGTTCTTTACACCATCGAAAAAGTCAACACTGAGATATTTATAATTATGATAGTGAAACTTCATTTTCATCCTTCACAAACAATTCCTCATCTGATAGCCCATCAACATTACAAATCAAGGGATCTTAATCAGCCTCCAAAAATTTACTCAAATGTATATCATCAAATATCTTGTTATATATTAGATAAATCAATGAGCTCATCCAGGCAATTTCTTCTCTTGGAATGAATTTGATTATAATTGCTCCAATTTCGCTCACAAACCGATTATGAGCATGTATGACCAAATACTTTTATTACAAATATTTGCAATTTGTAAGTGTCATATCCAAATTGAATCCACCACCTAATTACTTTAAAAGAAAAAACATGATCAGCATAATATACAAATCTAAACAACTACACCAACAAATAACAAATAAGAGCGTCCATAGAATCTAGGATTTTACTTGCCACCAGAACATTTGGCTATAATGTCTTTAGCATGTTGTAATTCAAAGAATCCTTCCTTGTCTCTAACAACTGCATGCAGGAGACCAATCTTCCCACTCTATTGAATCAACAATCATTACAATTATGCAATGGTGCAAGTCAAGTTTAATCATTGGACTTAATATCATTATATTGATATTGAGAGTTTAGACAATATAGTTGCATACAAATATCAATACAATTGAAGCTCCCATTTTTCTTCTATAATTTCCCAAATTTTCTTACAGTTTTCCTGATCTCCACCCAAGCCTTTTGCTATCATATCTTTTGCAGCATTCATAGTAATTACAACGCAAACTCATCACTGGCTTAGTCTAAAGATTCTCAAGACATGAACCAAGGGTTGTAATTGTGATACCATAGCTTATTAAGCGAGAAACTTTCATTTAAACAATCTTTATCACTACAGATTTTTAGATTTCTTTTCTCATGCACAACTTAAACCATGGGTTGCCTCCTCCTCCCGAGAATATTCAGAGTGCCTAGGGAATCTGATTAGTATACATGGGTTGTCTTCTCTCAGAGATCCTGAGTAGACTAAGGTGGTTAGATATGGATTGTAGTTTTAAAAAGGTGATTTGAGGTTTACATCTATTAGAATACACAATAGTTGATTTAGTTTGGGTTTAATGACTTCATTTAGAAGTTGTCCGTTAGTTTGAGTTGATTTGGGGCTTACGGCTTTTATAGGAAGTAGCCCGATTATTTTAGAAGTGGGTCTTACGGCTTTCATTGAAAGTAGCCCAAATAGTAGGTCTTCTTTTGGAAGATGTCTGGCTATTTGGGATAAGTCCTACGGCTTCTATGTTTAGAAGTAGCCTGAAGGAGAGTTTTATAACCTAACGCTACAAGCAAGGAGGCACGTTAGTTTTTGTGGTAGATTTAACTACAAGTATTTTTAGTTGCAGTTGTTTTCTAGCTTGACACTAGATCTTAGTTTTCAATTATTTTACTAGTAGCTCGAGCATGAAACTAGTGTTTCTGCTATAGTACACTGCTTTTCTTTTCAGTGCTTATTTTTCTTTCAGTACTTGTAGCTTAGTTTAGCACTTGGTTCTTTTATTGCTATAGAAATTGTTTTAGTACGCTGCTTTTTCCTTGTTTCAACAATTTGGATTTAGCATTGATCAATTTTTTTGTTTCTTCACTTGCAAGTGCCTAGAGCTTTGTACCTGCAAGAGCTTGCTTGGAATATTGGAGAGCTTACATAAGTATTTTTTTGGAGTTTTGGAGAGTTGTTTTGTCTGAGTCAGGAGTTTTACTTTTAGAAGTGTGATTTCAATGTTTAGCTTGTATTAATTGAAAACTATAGCACAATTAAATTAAAATTAAAATTCAATTAACTGGTTAATTGATTGAAAATTGGAAAGAAATCAAATATAAATTAAAATTCAATTAATTGATTGATTGTTTAGAGATGAGAAAGCATTTATTAATTGAAATTTAAAAAATCAATTGATTAATTGAAATTTAAGATCGATTGATTAATAGAAATTTAAAATCCATTGATTAATTAAAATTCAAATCAATTGATTAACTGAAATTAATTGATTAATAAAAATTAATTCATTGAAATTAATTAATTAAAATCTGAGAGTAGTTAAAATATGAAAGTTATTGATTAATTGAAATCTGAGAGCAATTAAAATCGAAGAGCTGTTGATTATTTTAAATCCGATAGTGATGAAATTTAAATTTTAATTAATAAGCTAATTAAATTAATCAATTAATTTTAAACCAAATCTGAGCCTATTTGATGAGAACTCTTAATTAAAGAACAAAAGAAGAAGAAAAGAGATGCATTTTCCACTAATGACTAATCAACCTTAAGTACAAGCTAAACATTGAAACCACGCAACTGTTGGCTAAAAAAAATGGCGCGTCGGCATGAATCTCGCTATGCAGGTATATGATTCCATTCTTCTTAAGTCAGATTATAGTTAAGCAGATTTCCTCTGAGGGTAATGTTAGGGTTTATTTAGATCTAGGTCCTTACTTCCCATGAGCACAAACACTTAAAGATAATTACACATCTTAACGCATAAGAGAGAACTATTGATTAAGGATGAATAATTTTAGATTTTCTTAGTCTAAGTTTTAGGGGAAAATGGATGTAATCCTGATCAAGATTCCATGGTTCCGTCGTCCCGAAAATATCGTAGATTTCAGTCTACCAACAACATTGTTGATTGTTAATCATAATATCCAGTAAATTTGATTAAAAGTCATGGGTTGCCTCCTCTCATGAATTATGACTAGACTAAGCTGGTTAGATTTGGGTTGTAGTTTTTAAGAGGTGGCTTGGAGTTTATATTTATTAGAATACCTAGTAGTTGATTTAGTTTGGATCTAATGACTTCATTTAGAAGTTGCTCGTTAGTTTGTGTTGGTTTGCGCTTACGACTTCTACAAAAAATAGATCGATTGTTTTAGAAGTGGGTCTTACATATTTCATTGAAAGTAGCTAGAATATCAATTCTTACAACTTTTTTGGAAGATGCCCGACTATTCTGAATAGGTCTTACGACTTCTGTGTTTAGAAGTGGCCTGAAAGTGGGTATTACGGCATAGCCATATAAGGAAGAAGGTTAGTTAGTTTAGTTTGTAGTAGATTGACTGCAACTATTTTTAGTTCGTAGCTGTTTGCTAGCTTAACACTAAACCTTAGTTTTCAATTGTTTTACTAGTAGCTCTAACTTGACATTAGTGTTTCTGCTACAGTATCCTGCTTTTCTTTTCAGTAGTTGAAATTTAGTTTAGCACTTTGTTCTTTTCTTGCTTGAGCAGTTGTTTCAGTACCCTGTTTTTTTCCTTATTTCAGTAGTTTGGATTTAGCATTGATCATTTTTTTTTGTTTCTTCACTTATAGGTGTTTGGACCTATGTACCTACAGGAGCTTACTTGAAACATTGGATAGCTTACATGTGTTTTTTTAGAGTTTTGGAGAGTTATTTTGTCCGAGTCTTGAGTTTTAGTGTAAAGAGTGTGGTTTCAGTATTTAGCTTGTACTTAGGATTGATTAGTGAAAAATAACATCACTTTTCTACAATTGTTTTTATTTTTAATAAAAACTTCTAACAAAATAAGCTCAAATTAGTTTTTAAAACTAATTGACAAATTTAATTAACAATTAATTAACATTAAAATTTCATCTCTCGGATTTCAACTAAGCAACTATTCTCAAATTTTAATTGCTCTCGAATTTCAATTAATCAAGATCACTCGAATTTTAATTGCTCTCGAATTTCAATTAATCAACTAATTTCAATTAATTAATTTTAATTAATCAAATGATTTGAATTTCAATTAATCAACGAATTTTAATTTTCAATTAATTAACTGATTTTTAAATTTTAATTAATTAACTGATTTTAAATTTCAATTAATCAATTGATCATAAATTTCAATTAATCAATTAATTTTTTAAAATTTAGATTAATTAATTGCTCTCTATTTTTAATCAATCAATCAATTAATTAAATTTTAATTTCGATTTGATTGCTCTCCAATTTTGGTGGGGGCAAGAAATATAAGGGAGCCTATACCCCTCGTCCGCACAAGAGAGGTGAGGACGACACAAAAACGACGAGACACAACTTGAGACGAAATTCAAGATGAGAAGAGAAAAGAGAACAAACTCTTACATTTCAAATTTGACATAAATAAAAACTTACAAACTAGACTCCAAATAAAATGACGACACCCTAAAGTTGTTGCACTTGGAGAAGAAGGATACAGGTGGAGCGGCACTTGCGGAGAGACAAAAGAGGTTAGAAGCCCGAGAAGAAAGAGTGGAAAGAGCCCGCAGGATTTTCGGAGGGGATGAGGAAGAACGGTGGAAAGAGCCCGCAGGATTTCCAAAGCAAACCCGCAGGTTAAAACTTTTCCAAAAATCACATCATATTCAACTATTTCAAACAATACAAATCCCCCATATATATAGGTATGAAAGGGAATACAAAGAGACACATTACATTAATTATCACAAGAACCTAAACATCACAACATTAAAACACCTAAAAATAAATCTCAAGCCAAGAAACCGAAGAGGTAGCCGCGGGAGCCAAGGAGGCCGAGCGGGGGAACCAAGGGGGCACGGTCACGGAAAGAGCCCAGGCACGGGAAACCAGCAGCCGGCCAGAATCCAAGGGGGAAAAATGCAATGAAACCATGGAGGAAAACCAAGGAGTCATGCATGGGAATACAAAACACCTAACTTGGGATTCCAAAAGCCCTTTTTGGAACCCCAAGAGACATCATAAAAGAAGACTTTAAAACCCTAAATAACATTTAATAAAAAGTAAGATAATAAATGAACTAAAATGTTAGCTAATAATGAGCTAACCCTTAGTTCAATAAATGAACTAAAGTCCAGCTCATAAATGAGCTAAAATTTCAGCTCAATTTTGATTGAGCATATAGACTCAAGGGAAGCCAAAAATTCATATTATTTTGGACATAGGTTGACCCCCCCCCCCTTGTCTACATAAAATTTTCAATTAATTGAATTTTAATTTCAATTTAGTTGCGCTCCAAGTTTTTTTAATCAAAACAACAAAAGTCGGTAGTCTTTTGGAGCAATTTCAACAACCTCCTGACATCCCCTCCCTTCAAGGGGAAGTCAAACAGCATTTGTCATTAATTTCTCCATGATCGAATCTAAGATCCGAAGTGCAAGGACTTCACTTGAATTTCGTCTCGGCCAGATCTAAGATCGATGGAATGAGGTCTTGGATTGGATTTCATCCCAGCTGGATCTAAGATCAACAGCGCAAGGTCTTTAATTTGAAATCATTTGGGCCTGATTTAAGATCGACGGCTCGAGAGCTTCAATTTGAACATTTATGTTTATGATTTTTCTTGTATGCTTATTATTATAATTATTCAAATTGCGATTGTTGGTTGGATGCAGCTAAACAACAAAGTCAACAACTTCCTTGCTTGGGCAAATCTCTCCTTTGTGACTCCTAATGCATGTGACTTCATATTCATGTTTTTCTTAATGGTCTAAGTTTAATTAAAATGACACTTGGGCTTTTAGCTATCAAAGAAAGAAGGTTAAACTGCATCTAACCACTAAAGTAGTTTTGTGCGCCTCAAATCAATATTCAAACAACTGAGACAAAGACTACTTTCACTTGTTATGAGGTGCAAGCCTCAAGGTGCTCTACATGCGCCTCACCCAAAGGCACACCCTAAATTATGCAATATTAATTAATGGCTTGCATCTTCTATTTATTTCACTTTGGCATATAAAGTGATCTAGCTCTTATTATATTTCTTTATTTGTTTCCCAACTTTTAAAGTTTTAGAATACTTTGGTTAAGTCACTTCATATCTTTTATTAGAATTAATGCCATTTATTTTAGGTTCTAATGCATAAAACTTTGCCATCTTTTCCTTTACAAAACACTTCATGAGATAAGCATGATCCTTCACTAGTTTACTAATCTAAACTTTTCATTTATTTATTCCCAGCTTTCTTTTCCCCAATAAAATGATTATGTACACGCGCTAGTGTTTTCTCGCACTATTCTTTTATTTAATTAATGGAGTATGTGGAAAGTTTGTGCATGTTTCATCCAAGCATTTGTGAGTTTGTAAATTGTGTGTTACTGCCTGTTCTTATTTCATGTACGCTTTCTAGTTTGATGACACTTCCTATTTCATTGTATGCATCTTACTTGTTAATGGTGTGCGCCATGGCGTATGATGCAGCACTGCACACCTACGGTGGTGCCAGCGGCGCATAGGATCAAGTTGGCACGCGCCATGTGCAGGCAATGGTGCATGGCGCGCATGATTTTATTTTGTGATTTTCTTATATAGTTTTAATTTCTAAATAATATAATAATAAATATTAGTTTATTAGTTATTGATTTATTAATTGCACCCGAATGAACCCTCACGTAGTCGAATCCCCGAAGCCTCACAAACACATGAGATTTCGCGATTCCGCATGAGATTCCACCATCATGCAATTCCACCTATTGTTCATCCCTTGTATTCCTTCCTTTTTCCGCTCCATGTTCATCCGGGTGATTACGCTCATCTTCATCCATCTGTTAATTACAAAATTAAGAGATCCTGTGTGCTTCGTCGTATTCCTTCAATAGTCAACTCGTCTGATTCCTCCGAAGTCAAGGGTCGTTGTTAGGTAATGATCTCCTTCTTCTTGCTTTGGTCAATCGATTGATCCGCTTGCCTTTTTTTTCATTTAGATTATAAGTTTAGGGCAAATGCACATGCTACAAGTAGATTATAAACTTAGCAAAAATGCTAAGCAGAAGAAACGAAGTTTGAGTCCAAGAATGAAGGAAAATATCTGTGTGGGTAAGGTGTATTTTTCAATTTTAAAACTTTTATTAGCAGCAACTTGTATGTACTTTAGTTAAACATGGGCTTGATCATCTCAATATAATTTACATGGAACTTATCAAAATTCATCCATCAATCCTAATAATATCTTCATGATATACCAAACAAATTTAAAGAGTCTCGAGTCATGAGCTTCATTAAAATGCCTACCTATATAGTAATATTTCAATATAATTTACATGCATATTATTCTATTTTATTTTAATTGTTTTTTTATTCTGTGTTGTGTTCAAAATGGCGCGTGCACCGTACGCATTGCGCATTTGCGCCATGACTCCACTGGTAACTCTGTGCTATGATGCATCATTCACCGTTGACAAGCATGATATGCACTAGTTTCCATCGTATTTGTAATTTTGTAGTGTTGCATGACCTTTTGTGTTCTTGTTCAGGTTTCCTCTTTAAGTAGTGTTTGATTCTATTGAATGACCCGATGCTGATTTTGTCTAAATTCTATCAATAAATTTTATTTGTTTTAGTTGACCTCTTACCTTGCTTAGTAGTATCATAATCTTTTGTCTAAAATAAGCATATTTCAGGTGATGCAACAATCTTATGATATGCTAAATTTTTCAAAATCAATTTGCAAGGTTATACAATTAAATATACTATATATTTTTCTTTGGATTATGACTACCCAAATCAATCTCACCCTTCCATGATAACTACATTTTCTTATTTGCTAAAATAATTTTTTTCTATTGCTAAAAGCTTCATTAATTTCTTGGGCCTCCAATTGCGTGCTTTTGCTAAATTGCTCATAACATATCTACACCATATTGAAAGGTCTGTTACAATTAACCTTTCTTATTTGTGCTTCTGGTACAGTGTATTAATGTTTAATAGAAATTCAAAATAGTATATGCAGCATTCATGAGGTTGATTATTTTTTTAAGTAAATGCTTAAGTAATGCATAGATATGCTCGCAATACAACAACAACAACAGCATAAAGCCTTTATCCCACTACGTGGGGTCGGCTACATGAATCTTTATTCTCCATTGTGCCCTATTAAAAGTCAAATTCTCGTTTAAATCTCATAGATGAAGATCATTTATAATATTTTCTAACCAAGTCTTTCTAGGTCTGCCTCTACCTTTCTTAACATAAATCTAATACCTTTACTTTCCTAACCGGGTCATTAGAAGACTGTCGTTTTATGTGATCAAACCATCTAAGGCGACTCTCTCTAATCTTATCTTCTACTAGAGCTACTCCAACCTTTTCACGTACATGCTCATTTCGTATCATATCTCTAAGGGTAAAGTCACTCATCCACCTGAGCATCCTCATCTCTGCCACACTTTAACTTAGTATTATGCTTCTCTTTTAATGGCCAACATTCGGCACCATAAAGCATTGCAGGCCTCACCACCATCTTATAGAATTTTCCCTTAAGTTTGAGGGGTACTTTTTTATCACACAACAAGCCCGATGCATTCTTCCACTTCAACCATCCAACTTGAATTTTGCTGATAATATCCCCATCTATTTCACCATCACTCTGAATAATAGATCCAAAATATCTAAAACGTGTACTCTTATTAATGACTTGATCGCCCCAAGTCCCAATCCCCTCACTAGGTCTATTACTACTAAAATTACACTCCAAATATTCCTTTTTAGATCTGCTCAAACGAAAACCTTTAGACTCTAAGGTTGACCTCCATAATTTAAGTTTACCTTCAACTCCCTCCCTCGCTAGTCTTATCAAAAGAAGAATATCATCAGCAAAAAGCATACAACAAGGTACCTCCTCTTGCAAATGTTTAGTGAGAACATCCAAGACTAAAGCAAAAGATGAGGGCTTAAGGCTGATCCTTGATGTAACCCAACTGAAATAGGGAAATACTTGGTCAAACCACCTTGTGTTTGAACACAAGTAATAACTCCTGCATACATATCTTTAATGATTTGAAAATAAGCGTTATTAACTCCTTTCTTCTCAAGAACTCTCCACAGAATTTCTCTTGGAACTTTATCATATGCTTTTTCTAAATCAATAAATATCATATATATATCCTCTTTATTTTCTCTATATTTCTTCATCAAACCTCTTAAAAAATGTATGGCTTCCATAGTCGACCTAACCGGCATAAATCCAAATTGATTTTGAGAAACATTAGTATCACGCCGCAACCTATGCTCCATAACTCGCTCCCATAGTTTTAAAGTATGACACATTAACTTAATTCTTCTATAATTCGCACAATCTTGTGCATCACCTTTATTCTTAAAAATAAGAATTAACACACTCATTCTCCACTCATATGGCATCTTTTTAGTCTTCAAAACAGTATTAAAAAGTTTAGTAAGCTTCTTTACAGATATGCTCGTAATATATAGATAAATTATTTTTTTTGTCAAAATTTTCAATATTTGGGAAATGGCAATAGTCCAGAATTTCACCACAATCGATCACAAAAGCTTCTTTACCTTCTCTGAAATCCAAAATAGCCCGGAAAAAAAAAAAAAAAAAAAAAAAAAAACCTGGAGGTTGGAGATCATAGCAAAGTCCTGTATCTCACCACAATTGATCACAAAAGCTCACACGTCCTACCCTGGTGGAAGCTAAGGATTTATTTATACAAAATAATACTTTTTTCTCTATTTCTTTGTTGTTTTTCTCCCTTGCCTTCTTGCAGGATTGGAGATACAACAGTTGTATGTGAAGTAGAGTGTAGATCTATCCAAAGATACTTTACCAATGCAGTGGATCAAGACTGCGAAAATAAGAAAGATTGACAAGGAGAAGACACTTCGTTGCAAGAATTATATGTTAAGTTCTCTGTCAACTCTTTATTTCATTATCTTGTTTTCTTCTTTTGGTTAGCAGTAATCTGATTGTGCTTGTCTTGTTTTCTTTAAAGGAAGGGTGCAGTTGAATAACATTGCAGAAATCCAAAGGAAAAAAACTCAACTGTGAAGTCTTCGCTGCAAGCTGGAAGGAGAAAGAAACCAGAACACTGAATCAAGAAGAGCATGGGGGAGTTGTGTTCCTACATTTCTTCATCAAAAGCATTTTCTTGAACAAAGAATCACCCTATTTTAGAATTGTGAAACTGACTTAGATTTATGAAAATCAGGGAATTCATACAAGTACTAGGGGACGGTTGCTGACATCCATCAAAACCTATTTCTTGTTGCTTTGGACTCGGCAATAAAGCTTAACTTTCCTATCCAGTCATTTTTTGGAGTTCTTTTGTCTGCTGTCGTCATTACAAAGAGGAACGACTCTTGTATTTAGAATTCTTTAGGGGGTAAATGTGGCATGAACCAGCATTGAGAACCTAGTCCCAATATTTCTAAATCTGGATGTCAGTGAAAATTTGTTTCGAATCAGCGTTTGGGACTCTTGTAGCGATTGGTTTGAGATTGATCCTTCTTGTGAAGATTTTCAGTCATCTATTTTTTTTGTTTTCTCATTGTAGTCAACCCTATTTTCAATTCTCTAATTTTAATTTGCCTAGTAAGCGGTGTCAAGTATGTGTCTACCATGATTTTACTAATAATTCAATAGTTTCATGCTTTCTAAAAAAGTAAATTTAAAATAATTTTATTTTTATTATCATTAAATTTACATTTTTATTATGCTCTATTCTATTTTTAAAATCATGATAGCTGCACTTGATGCGTGTGGAATTAAACCAGTAGTGTATAAATGGATGCAATGAAAGAGGGAAAGGAGCACCAAGTATGTAGTGAAACTAACCTCCACATTAGGGTCAAACATGTTCTTCAGCAGCAAACATTCGCTGGGAATCCCAATATTTTCAACAGTTTGAGTGGTTGTAGCAAAAGCCAATGCAGCAGTTGGTAAGCCTGCAAGTCCAGGTATGGCCGATTGTATCAGAGGATTTAGTGGAGGAGCGCCTAGAACTGATGCTGGTGGCACAGGTAGGAGAGGAGTACTGACGGGAGCAACAAGAGCACTGGAAACACTACATCGAGAAGAAAATTATAAATGAAAAACTATATATCACAAATTGTCATATATATTTGGTTCCACATATATAGATTATCATCATGAGCCGAGCAACACGAGCACCGGCAAAATACGTCAAGGAGAAGATTATATATGGATAAAATCATAAAACACAAATTTCATATATATTTGGTTCACAGTATGCATCATCACAGTAGCCATGCTCATCTATTTGGGTCAATTCTACTAATCATCATTTTCTATTCTTTCCAAATGGAAATGAGACCTACATAAAGTGATAAATCTATTTCCTTTTTTTTTTTTTTTTTTTGCAAAATTTATAATCATTTTTTTTTAGATCTACCTATTTTCTTCGTAATCCTTTCACATCAATTATATCAACCTATGTTAGCAATGCATCTTCTACACTCCATTGTACATATCTATAATATCTATTTTCTATTGTCCTATTCCCAATAGCTACTACTCTCACAATGCCTTTAATATATATCTTGCATTGGTCCTTCAACATTTTGCTTGTTGTTATTTGTAAGAGCTGTCACTAGTTAATTTTGTTTTGGTGATTATTTGAATATTTTTCAATTTACATGATTATACTATGGTGTGTCTATAAATAATCCTTCACCCCATGTTATAAAGACACTTCAATTCATTTCTTTCCAACTGAATTTCTTCTCCTCTCCTACTTTTTCCGTTCATTCTCACTATTTTTACCTTTAGCTAGCTATCAAGTTCTGTTCAAGATTTGTGACTAATACGGATTCTCGCCCCGAGAAGCTGTTGTTGCTCTAAAAATGTTCAATAAAGATTCTCATTCCATAAATACACTTCAATTCATTTTTTTTCTAGTGAATCTCTAATCCTTTCCTATTCTACCTTAACTTCTCTCTGTTTTCCCATTTGCTGTTTATCAAGTAAGAACCATGAGCAATAAGAATTATAGTCCTTGAGTAGTTGTGCTTTCTCTGAAGATGTGTTGTTGGTGGCATGAAGTAGCAGAATCGTTTAGCTACTACAGGAGTTCTATAGGTGTGTTGTTGGTGACATGAAGTAGAAGTTTCATTTAGCTACTACAGGAGTTCTATGGTGACACAGGTAAGTAAGCATTTGCAGTTCATGTTTCCTGTTATGGGCGAGTTAAAGTGCTTGATGCAGACAAAATCTGCTCCAAGGCACAAATGAAGGACGTGTTGGATGCAAGCGGATAACCCCAATTGAGATCAAAGAAACAGAGAAGGCTTTTCCCTATGCAGAACCAGATAAAAACCGGGGACAATTTAAGGGCAAGAAAGGAGTCATGTTGACTATCGTTATTGTAGTTTGTCAAGAAGTTAGATGGTATAAGAGCTAGTTTAAGAATATCAAGGAAGGATGCCAAAGAATAAAAAACATGCTAATGGACCAAGTTTAGATTGAAAAGTTCACCAATCTTAATGATTTATGCCATTGGAGATTGAAAATTAAAGCACTCCTTATGTATGAAGGCTTGAAAACGGCTCTATTGGAGGAGGCAATCCTGAAAGTAAAAGAAAGATTACACGAAGAGTTGTTGAACAACAAAGCTCACAGCGTAGCTCTGCTAAGTCTTGGTGATGAAATGCTATGAGAAATTGTGAATGAATGAACAGCCATTGAAATATGAAGAAGGTAACAATCCTTGTATCTCAAGTATTCTTTGGCTAATGGTTTCTATTTCAAGAAGAAATTGTATGCATTGCAAATAGAAGACTCCAAACCCTTGAATAAACACAGAAGATCTTAATTGAATAGATCTTGATTTGAAAAGCTTGGGTGTGAGAATAGAAGATGAAGATCAATCAATTATTCTACTAAGTTCATTATCAAGTAGGTATGAACATTTTGTTGACACAATATTTTATGGAAAGGATTTCTTGGCTATGTCAAAAGTAAAGGCTGCACCTCAAAAGAAATTTAAAAAAAAAAAGTCTAATCAAAAGATAATATAACTTAAGGGCTAAAAAATGTGAGGAAGATTAAGAAAATGAAAGCAATCTAAGAACCAATCAAGTTAAAGGCAAAAAGAAAATATTTTCTTTGTTATAAAGACGGCCATTTCAAGTAGTGCCTTGAGAGAAAGAACAAGAATCAAGATAGGATCAAGATGGAAGAGATGCTGCGATATTGGAGGAAGAGCATGACTGCCAATGTCCTATCAATCTCATATTCTAATCAAACAAGGAATGGATCCAAGATTATGGATGCCCCTGCCATATGTAACCAAATAAGAGTTGGCTTGAGCCTCTTCAAAAGGTCAACATCAACGAAGGTGATAGGCACCTCAAAAGATGTCATCATGCTTAGTGTGATGAACCAATTCTGATTGGAATCGCTTAAGGCTTAATTGACTTTAAATATCAGCCCCAACTCCAAGAATTACTAGTACTATCCCTTAACGTGAATCGTTTGTGCTAGTACAATTTCATTATTATTCTCTGCCATAATCGCCTAATCAAGGTATTAGGCTGGATCAACAAGGATGAGCTCTTTGAACTTATCGGTGTGACTAAGTTATTCAATTACACATTGAAGGTGAGGCCAATCCTCTATATCACCATCATGATCTATGTGGCAGACATCATATTAAAGGGTCATAAGCATATGGTTTTGTACGCATTAGTACAGAGTAGCTAAAATACTTCTTGTCATGTATGCCATCTATAATCTCAACTAGTGAAACTCAAAGATGAGTGTAGGTAAGGTCAAGTACATTGAACGTTGCAGCGACATCTCCCCTAACGAGGGATCATAGGACTTCATGTCATTATAGTGCTTCTCAAGGTGGAACACTTGTGTGATGATATTGAAGATAAAATCTCTTAGTTGACTTTTTTCAATGCTAGCCTATGATGCACCGACACTTCTCAAAGAGAGGTGAAGTGTCAGACACATATCCAACACGACACATGTCTGACACACCTCCGACATGTGTTGGACATGTGTCGTGTTGGATACATGTCAGACACTTCACGCCTCTTTGAGGAGAAGTGTCGAAGCATCATAGGCGCCGAAAACGTGTCCGATTAAAAAAATATTATACACAAATTGGAAACGTGTGTCTGACACACATGTCTTAAATACTGTATGAATCATTTATAAAATATAATTTCTTGTGATTAAAATTTTTATTTATTTAAAATATAAAAACTAAATTTCTTATTTAATATCCAAAATATCAAATCAATCCCCAGCACTCAATACTCAATTCAATGAATATTCTCATTTTCATTTATCTTTGTCGGGTCGCGACTTTGATTTCACAATAATGCTTGATATTAGGGGTGTCAATATTGGACCCAACCTGAAGACCCGACCCGAACCCAATTCAAAAATTTCGGGTTTGGGTTGACTGAACCCGAAACGGGTCGAGTTCGGGTTGACACGTTGACCCGAAATTGACTCGAAAATGACCTGTTTTGTACCCAAAAAAACCGTTTTTGACCCAGCAACCTGAGATTGACCCGTTTTTTGACCCGAAAAGCGGAGTTTGGCCCGTTTTTGGACCCGAAAACTAGCATTTTTTTGCCTGACCCGGGTCATTAGGGTCGGATCGGGTTGACCCGGACCAGAAACGGGTCGGGTTCTGGTCCGAAAAACCGACCGATTTGCAGAAACGGGTCAGGTTTGGGATGACCTGAATAGTGTCGGGTCAGTTTCAGGTTCGACCCGAACCCGACCCGTGACCCAAAATTGACACTCCTACTTGATGTTATTTCAACATTGAAATCTGACGTCGTTAAAACATAAGCATTTAAACACCATCTCAACAGCAAGGTCTGATATTGTCTTGACATTGATGGTCAACGCTAGCAATTTCTAAACCCACAACTTGACAGCTCATCTTTGTCTGATATCATCTTAGCATCGACGACCAACACCTTCTCAACATCGACGACAAACGCCCTCTTAAGTCTTAACATCGATGCTCGACTCTCGATAGCATTGTCGTCTCCTCTCTTGATGTCTGATACATGACGTTAACGCCAGACTCTCGACATCTTAATATTAATCATTTTAATCACAAATTCTAGTTAAATGACTTAGTATTTTTAAATTATTTTTAATATTATACTTTTCAATTTTTATAAACTATTTTAAAAATATAAAATTATAATATCATATCCAACTCGTATCTGTGTCCTATATTTTTAATAATTGACGTGCCTCGTGTCTATGTTGTGTCATATCTATATCGTCGCATCCGTATCTGTGCATCATAAATGCTAGCATGACTAGTTCAACTAATAGTCATGCTAGCATGTCACTATGAACTCCCATGAGTAAGAAATGAAGAGGTTTGGAAATCAAAGTCATTAGTTAATAAAAGTCAAGCACACCTTAATAAAATGACCACCTAAGACCCTAAGGAAGCAATGTCTGTGTTTTGATTCCACACATCATTTTTTATGATATGTGAGCATGTTATATAGACTACAATGTGCAATTATGTTAAATTATGATATATGAATTATACAGCTATGCTTTATATATACATACACATACACTGATACAAATTTTAGTCATACTTATCTATATGAATGTATATATTTAGACATACACACAAGTATCACATATCAAGTTGTTATAAGAAGAGAGGAAATAGCCATGATTAAATACGCTTAAGAATATGTTGCGTTAGAAGATAGTTGGGTGGGGCTATGCAACCTTGATGGGCATTGTGACCTAATAGAGGCAATGTGACTTGCATATGATAAAGCCTACGGGACATGAGACATGTAGGTTGTAGAGCATAAGGACTATAGAGGCAATGCGACCTCAAGAGCCTATGGGCTGTAAAACCTAAAGCAAGACATCTAAACATGACATTTTTTGGGGTTGAAAAAGGAAGATATAAAATGAACAAAAGTCTATAGCTATGATTATATGTTTTGATGGTATGAATTACAGATCACATACAACTACAACTGGCATAGAACAATACTATTAATGATATACAATAGGTCATTGAATGTGTAATTCAGACGAGCATAATCCTTACATATTACATGGTAGGTATCATAACTTGTATATATTCCATATTACATTTACTGTAAACTTAGGTGGCTTATACATTACATGCATAGATTGATTTACCTATTGAACAAGATAATAGCCCAACGGGCTAATCTTCCAGTACTCATACTAATTAATTAATTATTACACTTGATTATTGCATTAGAGTTGCATATCTTTATGGGTGTTGTAACTTACTAGATTATTATTCAGATTGTTATTACATGAAAGAAAAAAAAATGTGGAGCCAGAATAGTGATAGGTTCAATTTTTATTTCATGTTTACCTTTGTCAATGTGAGAAGGGTTTGATGAGAGGTCCGTAATATATTCATAGCTACATATTTTGGGTTTCCCTATAGTTTCTTTGTAGATGAAAAATTTTGGAAATAAAATTTCGAATAGCCTCCGCTTTTGATTGATGGTTCAAGCTATTGATATTTTTAATTATGCTTTATTCAGAAGTCATGAATTTTTTTTTAAATGAAGGTTAAAATTGTGCAAATGAGGGTTGTGACATACTTCCCAAAAATAAGCAGAAGAATCACCGTTATGGTGCCTTCCTGCAAGTTCTAAAGAGCAATTGCAAATCCCAGCATGAGTCAAAGAATAGAAATCAAAAACTCGAAATGAGAGACATGGTCAGTTGACTCCTACTTCCATCTATAGGAATCAAGCACTGACATGCAAAACAGTGCTAGTCGAGCTTGATGTTTTGCAAGACATCAAGGGAGAGGAGTCTCAATAGTGCTTGCCTAGAGCATGAGCATGAGCATGAGCTTAGGCAACAACTCTTGGAGTTTCGCAGTATTTACACCAAGGAGAGATTGCATATTCTGATTCTCAAAGGGAATAAAGAATAGAAACAGCTTGCGGAAAGCACTAAAATTAACCCTAGATAATCCTTGAGAGATAATCCTCCATTTGCAGTTTCTCTGAGGTCATATTTCATTAGATCGCTTATTGTGAAATGACTTATCACAATCTCCAAAGTGATCTATGTATTAGTTCCTAGTATTCACACTTTTCATGCACAACATACCAATGAGGATGTTGGATCCAAAGTTGTCAATGGAAAGATATCAAAATTTTACTAGAAAAATGAACCAAGCCTAAAGAGTGCTGAGAGACATAGAAATCCTAGGTCTTAATGAATCTCTCAAACTACAAAGAACCTGATCGAATATCTTTGAATAAATAAGGCAAATTGAATCAAGCTGCAAAGAAATATTCAATAAGAAAAAGATCCCATAGAGAATTTTAGTGAGATTCCATATGATGGTACATGTGAGAATTCAAGCGTGATGCTCGTACTCAACAAGTCACCCCCTTATAATAAAGGGATAAAATAGGGAGTCAAATCAGCATTATAGAATTGGCTATATAATGCATTTGCATAGAGAATGCATAAGTTGAACTTGGTATAGCATGTTATGAAGCAAATGAGTTAAACTCATAAGCCAGTTGCTAGCGGAAGGAACTTCAGGCAAGTTCCAAATAGAGTATCAATTACAAGTTCTACTAACAAGAACCCCTAATCGATTGTCGAGTAGTCTAGACGAGTTAATGAGTTCTTTTGAACTAATTGCCTCAATTAATAGGAGAACTTGTAAGTCCCTCAGGACAGTTTAGCTCCATAGTATTGCGGACAAAGTTAGACCAAATTATTACGTGAATTGTTCGAGATGCATCTTTGGGCAACTTGAAGGATTGAGTAACTTTAGATTTTCTGAGTAGAAATTGGTTCAAGCAAGTCCTCATTCAGCAACACATTGAACCAAATTCAAGTTCTCATAATGATTTGAATAACTCAATCTAGACGAATATGGGTGTACAATGTCCAAGCTACAAAAGTTTACTTTCGGTTAGCTTATTTTCAATAAATAGCACCCCAATCTTTTTTCTTAACTTAATCATTCCTTAATTTATTCTTCCTAATTTTATCACACATTCATCTTAACATTCTCGTAAAGATACAAATTCTAATCAAGATTTTAATGGTCATCAATGCTACAACATTTGGTTTATTTAAACTTTGCAATTTGATCACTTAATTTATAGGCAAATGTCTCAGATCACTCAGTAAGAAGAGGTGCCTGCTCCAAGTAGTAGCATTAAGCCAATTGCAGGAACCATGACGTCCACTTAAGCATATTTTTCTGATGAAGTCATTTCTTCGTTTGGGACTGATGGAAAAGTATTCATTTATGGATGTGCCAGCATGCGATTAGAAATGCTTGTCATGTGAAAAATTCGTTGCATTATTTGTCACATCAAAGCTAGTCAAGTACAGCATTAGATAGTTCTCCGACACTCGATTTTGATCCCATATTATTCTTCATTGAAGTAGTTTCTATATGGTTTCATCATGGAAAAATAAATACACAGCTCAACATGTGAAATAAATAAGCAAGTAATAAGCTGCATGCCTATACATCCTGCAAAATTCTCATGAAATCATTAAATCAATATCAGTTCACTAAAATATAAAAATAATTTATGTTTTCTCAATGACTAAAGGAAACCAAATAGGAAAATACAGTAACTAAACACATTATTTCGAAAAAAAAAACCAGAAAAAAAAAACTATCCAGACAGTAATAATAAGTAGGATGGCTATCCTCATCACGCACAAAAAAATAACTTTCTGTACAAATAAACAAGTTTAATGGTACTAACTTGGTAGCCGTGCCACTACGATCCAATTTCTGCATCAGAAGAGCTCTAGAACGTGCATTTAGAGACTGCAACAATGCAGCATAAAGGTGTTACCAAATACAGCAGGAATGAACTTTGATAAGATTTTGACACATAAGGTGATATATATATATATATATATATATATATATATATATATATATATATATATATATATATATAACCTGCCACTAAATGTGGCATAAACACTGAAACATGGGACATCAGCCCAGTGAGTTTAAATATTAAATATTTCATAAACAACAAACATGATTACAAAATCAAAGAGAATTTTGAAATAAATTCCTAAATCCATAATAGATGAGTCAACGACAACATATGCAAAGATATATCCCATAACAAATTTAATGATGAAGTGCAATGTTGGCAAGCCGTTGTGCGGCAAAGATGAGTTTAACAAAAAGGACACAAAGGGGAGTTTAGCATAGAGCTCAGCAAAAACTTCCGGTGACTTGGTGAGGTAGAGAGATAGTGGTGAGAGAGTATTGGCAAAGCAAGCTAAGAGCCAAAGACAGACCAGAGTCCCACCACATGGGGAAGATGAAGGAAAATGGGCTTAGGGCTTCAATGTATATGTCAGCTTGTAGGAGAGAAATCAATTTGATAGACTTAACTCTTAAGAGATCAAAAGGTGAATAATCCCTTAATTCCTATTTTTATTTAAATGAAAAAAAAAGTTGCCTATAAATGTTAATAATTTAATAATTTGATAATTTCATTTGAATTAATCTTCAAATATATACATTCATTAAATTTCAACTATGCGACTACAAATGCAAGAACAAAATTATCAATTCTCTTTGATGTAATAAAGTGGCATATGCTATATGCTATTCCAAAAATTTTTAAATCAATCCGAACACAAATGGTTGAGATTTTATGAGAAAATAATTTAATGTGTAGTGTCTTTCAAATGTATTCAATTAAATGCACTAATTTTTAAATGACATTTTCGGTATATTTGAGGGTTTTGATATGTGAAATGTGCAGGTTAAACAAGACATTTAAATTGGCTTTATATATCAAGTCATCATCCTTAATTTTCATGCATATTTGATGAAGTAAACTATAATGCAAAATAATGAAATTCGATCCACCAATAATTTCATGTTGTAGATTATAATTATACTGTGACTTTAAATTTGAAGAGCATGTATGACAAAAGAGATTGAATTTTCACCTCAATGGTCACTCTCCTCAATTTTTTTTTACTACCATTTTATACGGTGTTCTCAAGATCACACTATTTATTTTGTATATTAGATGTAAAATAAACTTGTGGATTGACTTTCATCAATATTCGTGATTAAACATTCATAAAATATGCAAAAAATAGAATCCAATAAAAAAGATTATTTTGAACCACGTATTTTACCAATAAAAACTGTCTAAATATCATTAGCAATCCATGTATTTAATTGAGATTTTTTTTGAAGCACCTAATTGATGAGCAAATAATCTAAAAAAAATTAATAAAATAGTGAGTTTCGCAAATATTAATGTCTTCAAGAGGTCAGATGATTTTGAATTTCCATTAAAGCCACTTTCTAATATTAACATTTAAATAGGAAGAGAATGGTGACTCAATGAAAGTATAAATGTTGAATAATTCATAACAATTACTTTCCTAAAATAACAAAGAAATATTTTAAACTCCTTCCACGAACTTGAGGCAATTGAAGCAAAGATATTGGTGGGCTCCCATGGGGAGGAAATCTTAGGACTCTAGCACATGGCAAATTTCCAAGGTTAGCAAGTATGCAGCTATAGCACTGGGATTTCCCTCAAATTGTTGACATGGCTTCTTAGATGGCTTTTATGGTCAACAGATTGCTCAGATTAAGTAGTGATTCTAACCCCCCTTGGTTCGGGTTTATCTTTCCTCTTGGTTATTGCAAATTGATCCAAATTGATCTTCCAAATGGAAAAGACTATCACCCTTTAGGATGTCTTCACCTCGTTGTATTCAAATTGGATATTTATAGATCCAAATCTCAAATCAATTTAAGGAATTACATCCATATCAAATTAAATTAAATCAATAATAAATGAAAAACCTAGAACTCGATCCTGCAGTTATCCTAATAAACAACCCTATATATTCAATCCCAAGCATTTATAATCATCGAAAAATAAATGCTTTTACTTTTAGCCCACAATGCATACTCTTTTATTAAAGGGTCTTAACGCATGGTACTTGGGCAAAAGAGTATATAATAATTTTCTATATTAATTGCCCCCTTTAATTTCATCAAGCTCCTTTATAGCATTCCACCTGCATAAGGATTCACAAATTATAAAGTCGATCCTAACCTAGGTTAAATCTAACGCACAATCAATTGCAAGTGCAGGAGTAAGTAAACAAACATACAATGCTACACAACAAACAGCCTCAGATAAAAACACGAAAATCCCGCACACAACTTCAAAAGAAAAACATCCGCCTAGCCTAAAACTAGCGTTGTATTGTCCTAGAAAATCATCAACCGTGTGTGAAGTAGTCGAGTGTTTTATGAATGAACTTATTAATAGGATCATTAGAATGTAAGTTTTCAGGTTCTGGTTGGTAACCAGGCTTAAGGGAAAATTCAATTAGAGTTGTAAGTATTAATGGTTTGAAGTCAATTTTAAAGATTAATTTTAATTATTTAATTGAATACCATTGTTTCACACCGAGGCCGTGAAGTTTATTCACCTTCCTTGGCTAATTTATACACGAAGTCCTGGGTTTACCCAGTGTTACCCCGGTGATAGATAAGGTGATATTTATTTGGTTAAAGTTTGAAAGTTAATCAATTTTAATCAAACTGTTTATCCTATGGATTCAGAGTGAATTAATCATTCTTGAGTTTTTAAAAATGAATTTGAGTTTAAGAATGTTTTTTGGAATATTTTTAATCATTTAATTAAAGAGCACAAGTTTTAATTTTGATTAAGCTCAAATTCTGGAATGTTTGTATTTTATTAAAATACTAGGCCTTACTACGATCAATTAGACAGTAAGTACGTTAAAATCGGATTTCTCTACATTTTATTACTAAGGTTTGAAGTTTTGAACTAGATTTTAACTACGGTTTGACCAATTTGTTGACTTTTGAAATATTACAGATTTCTGGAATTTAATATTTTTAATAAATATTTAGGCATTATTATGAGTTGAATGCAAGTGAGTTTATTCAATTTTGATTTTTCTGGAATTAGTTATGAATGTTTGAAGTTTATGTGTTTATTAGAATTTTCAAAATTGTTTAATTAAAGGACCTTTTTGTGATTTTACTCCAAATGAGGTCCCAACTCTTTGAAATCATCTCTAAAGGTAAGGAATGACCTAAGGAGAGATTCCCAAGTGTTTGGAAAATTTTTGGAATTTTTAATAATTATTAATTAATTATATGAATTAAATATTAGTTTTTACTTAAAATTAGATTAAGGTTTAAATTGCTATCAAATAATTTTGGTTTTAATTTTCATTGGTTTAGAATTCAAAACTGGTCAGTTAGAGGGCTTACACATAATTTTTGGATTTAAATTGGATTTATTACAATTTCTGGAAGTTTCAATGGCTTAATTAAGGGTTAAACTTAGGAAATTTGATTAAGGGCCTTAATGATTTCCAAAACCAGTGGAAAATTTTTTAAGGGTTTTACATGTCACTATGTTCAAATGTGCAAAGTTTCAAGTCAAAAGGATTTATATCTTAATTTCTAGAATTTCTCTAAGTTTTCTAAATATAGGTCCTTAATTATTGTCCTTAATTGTGTCACTATGTTTAATAGGTTTGAATCAATATTTTAACCCTTGGACAACATATAAGAAAACATGCAAAATCACATTCAAGTGCTTAAATCTAGGAGAACCTAGGCTAAGTGCATGTGTGTGCTTCCTAAGCATGCCAAGATTAACATTAATTAAGATGACTAAAAATATGATTAGTGAATAATTAACATGCAATTATTCACTAATCAAATTCCCCATAAATTCCATTCATATATTCAACCCATGCTTAAAATTCCAAAGGGGATCTCTCAAACTCTTAAGGATTTAAATGTATATAATTTTAAAGTAGATTTTAAAATATATAACTATATAAATACATATTTTAAAATAAAATAATTAAAAATATTATTAAAATTATACTTTAGGAGTTGAGAGACCCACCGATTTTAAATTTATTTTAAAAAATAATTTTTTAGTTTTAAAATAATTAATATAATATTTAAATAAATATTAATTAAATAGTATAGATATTCAAATAATTTGAAATAATCAAAGTATATTAAATTTTAAATTTGGAAAATAGTTTCAAATCAAAGCTTTCAGTTTTCTAAAAAAATTTATATACATTATTTATATTTTTATGATTTAAAATGAATTTATTTGAAATTTTTGAAGTTTTGAACAATTAAATAAATTTAAATAGTCCAAAATTAATTAATATTTAAAATAATATGTAAATTAAGTTTAATTAAACATTAGCTAATTCCGAAATTCTAGAATTATTTAAAATAATTTTCATTTAATAACTTTTAAAATTCTTTAGAATAAAGTCTAACTAAATGTTAATTAAACGTTTAAATAATTTAAAATTAATTAAAATGTAAAATATATTTTAAATTAACTTTAATTTAAAATTAAGTATTTTAAAAAAAATAATCTCTGATTATATAAAAAAATATTTAATTTTAATATTTTGAAATCATTTAAGTTAAATTTAATATTTATTAAATTTCAATTGATTATTAATTTAAAATTCTCACATATTTAAAAAAAAATTAAAATAATCTTTAAATATAATTAATATTTCAAATTAATTATAATTCTGAATTAAGAAAATTTAATTTTTCTGAAAATATAATATAAGTAAATGTTTTTTTTTTTATTTAAAATTAATTTTAGAATTTTTTATAAATTTTTTTTGAACTAAAAATGATTTAAAAATGAATTTTAAACCATTTTCAGGAGTTTGGCGGCTGGGATGGCCACGTGGCACTCTCTGATTCGGCCAGCCGTAAACGGCGGCCAATCATTGGCATTCAACACGCGGCGGCTGCTAGGACCCACGCGGCAATCACTTGATCCAGTCAGCAGGCGTTGCGGGCCGTCCGATCAAGTGCCGATGCTATTCAATGGTGGGGATCAGATCCCGCCGTCCGATCTTGATGGAGCAAGATCCAACGACGGAGGGCTCATCCCGTGGTTCTGAACCGGTGGCCAGGATCGAGTCGTATTGAAACTTAAACCGCGGATCGAATACACGCTGGATCAATACACGGAAAGACTGGATCTTGACTGTTTATCTAGTGATCAACGGTCCAAGAACGGGACGCATGGACCAAGCCGCAAGAACGCCCTATAAAGGGGGTTTTTTTTGCTCGTTCAGACTATCCAGACAATGAAACGATTTGAAATTTTAAATCTAAATTGATATAGTGAACAGAAATTTTGGGAGTATTTTATTTCACTTAAAACTAGCTTAATAAAAAAGCTATTTAAACTAGTGTGACTAGACCTAAGGTTTCAATTTTCACCTTGATTTTTGGACGGATTGAACCGTTAAATGGATGGTTGAGCTTGTAGACTGTCCACGATTAAGTTTCCTAGTTGAAACCACGCTCCGACACTCCACGATCGCCTGGAATGAGCCTTGGTTGGATAGGGTATTGAGCTCGCCGGAAGATCGCCGGAGGCAGCTTTGACCGGAGGGATTTGGGTGGGGAAGTGTCCAGGAGGTCCAGTAGAGCTCAAACGAACAAAGAGTTCGGCTGGAGGAGCTCTAGGTGGGTGAGAGAATGTAGGGATACGAATGAGGCTTCATTTAGGGAATTTCTCCCTATTCAAACGTCCCCAGATGATTTGAACGGCTGTGATCGACTTGAAAGCTCTCCAGATAATGCCACCTGTCCAGGGAGTTGGTGGGAGCAGAGGTATCAAAGGACTAAAGGACATCCTACATGGAAAGTGTCTTTCGTCCTTTGTTTGGACACATGGAGAGATAGGGACCTTTGGATCTAGATCCAAGGGTCATGATGAGCTTTAGGAAGGTTCTAGACCTTAACTAATCTGCTGAATTGATTTGGGTTTAAGTTTAACAAATTTGATTAAGGATTTTAGCCATTTGGAAGCTTCTTTGACCACCCATTGACTGTTTGACCAGTCAATGGGTCAATGCATGCTGAGGTGGCAGATGGGAAGGGTTAATGTGCTAGGTTGGAGGCCTTAAAGATGGCTTAACTAACTTGAGCCAAGCCGCTTAGATAATTGGAGGTTTATTGACCAAGCATTGACTGGTCAACTAAACACTTTGACTGCTGAGGCGGCAGCCAAATGGCCTCAAGGATTTGTTAGATTAAATCAAAACCAAACCTAAATGAAGGGCTCAAGGTTTGGGTTTTATATGTGGCTTGGAATGGATTTGACCCAACTCATAGAGTCGACTTGGTCAACTCTAAATGGGTTTGATTGGCCAGAGCTTAAAGCATGGTTGGGCCATGGTTGGAGTTAGTTTTTGAGCTTTGAAATGGATTCAATGGGTTAAATGGGTTAAAATAACCCATTAAAGCCCTAAGGGGATTTTGAGTCAACCTAGGTTGACTAGGTCAACTAGGTTGACTCAAGGGGTGGGTCTAGGCTGGGCAGGTTTGAAATAATATTTGAAGGCTAGTAGAGGTGGTTTCAGGGATTGAATAGGCCATTTGGGTCAAATAGGCTATTGGGCCTTTAATGGGCCTTGAATCAATTATGGTTGATTTGATCAATCAGGTGGGTCGAGGATCTGGAAATAGGTTCAACAGATTTCAAAAGTCATTTTGGGTCTACTGGATGTGGTTCCGAGGTTTGAAAGGGTCAATTTGGTAAAAATCCCAATTTGAACCCTTAAGGGTCTTCTTGGGTCAACTCTGTTGACTTGGTCAACCAGGTTGACTCAAGAGCTGGGAAAGGGTCAGACAGGTTTAAAATGGCATTTGAAACTTGCTGGAGGTGGTTGCATCCAATTTGGAGGCCGTTTGGTTTGAAATCACTATTTGAGCCCCATAGGGGTATTTTGGTCATTTTGACCCCTGGTCAACTGGGGGTCAAAGTGGGTCAACCAAAATGCAGTTTAATGTTCAGTGAGTTATAATTAAGGGTCTGGAAGTAATTAGAGGCTTTGGAGAAAGCTCTAAGGTCAAAATCTTCAAAGTGACAGGTCCAGTGGCATAGGCTGTAAATATTTGAAGGTTTTACAGCCTATGGATTTTAATTAGGTTTCTGAGGTTAGAGACCTCAGAATGGGCTCAAATTTGGAGGGTTACCTCCAGAGACATGTCCCATCAATATGCAACTGACAGACTCTGAATTGGAGGTCATTTGATTGGGTTTTGAAGTATTTGAAAATTTGCTGAAAAAGGCTTTTAGGACTTGGCCTTTTAGCATTGAATTTTGGTTTGGATTTCTAAGATCTGGGTAGATCCTAAGGTTGAGATTCTAGGAGGATCCTAGAGTTTGAATTGATTTAGAAATTAGATTGATTTAGGGTCATTATTGATCCAAGTGACCTCATACAAAAATGAGGTCAACAAATACTAGTTGATTCGTTCAAATTAGTCTAGACCCCAGGATTTTCCCCTTTTTTAGGGGGTTTTTTCACATAAAAATCTTGGTGTCTCTCTTATGAATGTCACACCATCTCCTTCACCTGTTTGCATTCTGAATTTTCGTAAAAAGTTAAGACGTTAAACTTGATATTTCTCTACCACCACGAATACTCTAAGACGTAACTAACTTAAATAATATTTATGTAATAATGAATGGTAATTAATTAAGTAGAATAATTAAAAAAAGAAAATGATTATTAATTTAAATTAAATTTTTTTTATTTAAAATAAAAATTGATTATATTTTATTCATTTATAATTAATTATTAATTAAAATATATATTATTTTTAATAATTAATGATTTAAAATAAAATTAATATTTTAATCTATTTTTATTTTTAAAATAAAGATAATATTTTTCTAAAAAATATGATATATAATATGTATTTTTCTAAAAAATATGATATATAATATGTATTTTTCTAAAAAATATGATATATAATATGTATTTTTCTGATTTTTAAATAATTTATAATAATTTTCTAAAGAAATTAGATTTAAAATGGGTTTTAAAATAATTAAAATATTTATTTTAATAAAAATCTGATGGTGGCGGCTCAGGATGACACATGGCGCTCTTGGATTGGTCCTGCAAAATGCGGACGCGGTTTGCAATCTTGGGCAATGATTGCACCGCCGTGCAATCATTACCGCATGATTGCGGAATGATTCGCCATAGGGTTTACTCACTTAAGCATGTCAGCTGTCACGGGGAGCCGTCCGATCTCGCATTATTTTAGATGGACGATTATGATCGTGCCGGATGTAGGATCAGACCATTAGAGAGGTTCCATGATTTAGAAGAGGCAGTGGAACGACAAGATCTTTGCCATTGATCAAATGATCAATGGTGGAGATCTCGTACCTTAAGCGAACTCACGTGAAAATGCCCTAGGAATAGTTTTTTTGAAGATTTATCTCAATCGAGTGAATTAAATCAAATAAAATTTTTAAACCTAGGTTAAGAACATGAATAGAAATCTTGGGGAAGTAATCTCACGTTCTAAAAGGCTATATGCGGAAAGCTATTTAACTTAATGTGTCATGACCTAGGTCTAGAGTTTTTAGAGAATCTCATCATTGGATCTTCGGGATCTTGATATGGTTGAGCTTGTAGATTGTCTCATACATTTTACCTCTTGAATCCCCGGTCTAATAAGCTATGGATCGCTCGAAATGAGACTTAGGATAGATCAAAGCTTACTCTCACTGGAAGGTTGCCGCCGGCGGGGTCTTAAAGGTGACTTTATCTTGGGGAAGGTGGGGAGGGGTTAAGAGAGCTCACATACAAAAGATTTTGGCTTGTGAGAGCTTGGAGAGAGAGAGATTTTGCCAAAAAAAATCCTAGAAAAACCCTAATTTCTCCTATTTAAAGGCCTAAGTTTTTTATCAATGGCCAAGATTGAATCTAGGGTTGATTAGGAGGGAGGGGAGGTAATTAGGATGAGATTTGCATGAAGGGACCCTTTGGAATGATTTCAATGCATTAAGGGGGCCTTAAATTGACTTAAATAGGTCAATTTTACCTAATAAGACTCGAGTCAATTTTAAGTTACACTATGACTGGATGTAGATTAGAAGATTAATTTTATGTTCTTATAGACATATACTACTTAGTTATAATTGTTGCAAAATAGATATCTTATTTTTTTTCTTTTTCAATGCATTTATTTTTTTATTAATTATTCAAATTTGAGTTAAGATTTATTAATATTGGAAACACTAAAAAAGTTTAAAAAAAAGAGAATGCACAAAGCATCAAGTTTTGAAAAGATGTGCAATATTCGCCAAAGTGAAAAGAGACATAAAATTAATCCAAATAGAAAAGATGCATAAAGTGTGCCATAAAATTTTTAAAAATGTATAATGTCGCAAATTAAAAAGATACTATACTTTCCTTTATCATTTATCTCTTCTTCTACAAATCCATATAATCGACAATAATATAATCACTATTGAACTAAAAACTAATTAATCATTATTTCGTTCTTTTTTTGTAATAATTATTTTTATTTAATTTGTCTAGAATGAATAGTAAATTTAGTTGACTTTTTTTTATCTTAGTTTTTTTTTTTATTTAAAATTTAAAATTTTCTTTTTAGCATTAGGAAGTTAATGTTGTATTTGCAATTAGTTTAAAATCTTCTTCTTCTTCAACTCTTTTGATTTATCCGTAGAAACTTTTCACTTCAAGATATAAGTCCTTTTTGTTGTTGTCAAAAGGGGGAGTCATTAGTTATTGTTTGATATTTTTTATTGTTTGATGTATTTGATGTATGTATGTGTTGTATTATATTAATGTGTGTATGCTTATTCATGTTATTTTTTCATGTTGTTTTTGTTTTAGTAGTTTTTTTTTTCTTTTTAATTTTAATCTTGTATTTTTTATTTTCACGGGAACCACTTGTTTTAAATCAGTCATTCACTTGAAGGGAGCTTATGAGAAAAAATTATCTCAAGTGTTAACTCAAATAATAATTATTTTATCATCATTAAAAAGTGGGAGATTATTACGAATTAATTTTAAAACCTATACTTTTATATCATGTAAACTTTTTATGATATAAAAATATTATTGTGTTGATTATTATTTATCCTAACACATATTAGAAAAATTTTATTTGTGTTGTTTGTGTGTACTAATATTTCAGAGAAATTATTCTCCAGAATGCCGAAGAGTTCAATACAGATTAGATTAAGGTTGATTATAATTGAAGTTTGTATTTTTTATTTTTCTTGAGTCTAAGCTAGTGTGATTGTAATTGGAAAACCGAGAACACACACACTGAGGAGTGAGTCAAAATTTGTATTTTAAAAAAATGGTACTATATGATTCTGGAATCGTACGGTATGATTATGGAATCGTACGATATGATTCTGGAATCGTACAGGATGATTTGAGCTAAGTGTTCCTCCGGAAAGAAGTGAACCGGATCATGCCTTAAAAATTTGTTTTATATTGTTTGTATTGTATGAATATTGGTTCAAACAGACAACGTCTAGAGTACGAAATGGATACGTACTAGATCATCCCAAATGAACTCACGTTTTTTTGAACTGTTCGTACTGCACAAAATTATTTTCATACAAATGGCATCTAGAGTATGAAATGGACTCATCCATTTTCGTACCAAATAAACATGATTTGGTTAAACTGATCATACTGTATGAAATGAAGTTCGTATAATACGTCGACCAATGTATGAAATATATTTGTACAGAATTATACCTGACAAACTTTTTCATTTTTGAACAGCTCGTACAGTATGATGTTTGTTCATACATATGACTGATAGAGTACACAAATAGGTTTGTCGAGGGTTATATAAGGATTTTTTAAACTATTCATACGTATGAAGTACGATCGTATTGTATGATCTAAGATGGTCAAATTGAAATTTTCAGTTTTCTAGAAAGTTTTTCATGTCAATCATATTTAAGAGTCCTAAAAACAGATTAACATAACTCCTACTACGAATTTCTTTTGAGAGTTCCCTTGGAGAGTATTTGGGAGAGTGCCTTATGATTGGAGAGTGAGAGATATCTTAAGAGGGATTTGTGATGGGATTCTTAAGGTTGCCCAACGGTGAGGATCTCTTGCTTATTCTTCAAAGTTCTTCCCTACTTTCTTGAAGACTCTTGAAAAAGAAGGTTTTTTTAAAGGAGATTCGGTACTCTGTCGACACTAGAAGGGTGTGAAGGGATGTTGGTACTCTACCGACACTAGGAGGGGGTGAAAATTCATATGTACTCTATCAATACCAGGTGGGTGAGAAAGGATGCTAGTTCTCTGTCATCACTAGGAGAGTGAGAAAGAACGAAGGTACTCTGCTACACCTGGGTTTGGTTAAAGAGAGGTTATTGTAAGGGCTTCTCCACCTTGCTCTGGGAGCAAATGGAGAGTCAATTTGGTATAGTGCAATACCTAAAGAGGGAGTCTTCAGAGAGTGGACGTAGGTGTTGTTGGTCTGAACCACTATAAAATTATATGTTCTTCTTTTTTTTATTGCATTTTTATTTTTCTTCACTTTTAATTTTGTGGTTAGAAAAAATTATTTTGAGAAAATTTTTTATTGTGCTTAAAAAATTTAAATCAGTTTTCTAATATTTCCAAGAGATTTTTTAAATTATCTAATTCAACTCTCCTCTTGGTTAGCCTTGGGACAAATTTAATAGGTCTAACAACCTATTCGAACTATCATATATAAAATAAAACCAAAAATTAAAATACATATAAAAGAAAATATCAATATACATAAAAATACTAAAACATGAAATTATGCTTAAAACATAATAAAAATTAAACACACAAAATAGATAAATAATTATACAAAACACATAAACAAAACACACAAATAAACCTTAACATACTAATATCTTATCATCCTGCTCCTATTCTAATGATTCAAAAGCTAAGTCTACACAGGGGATTTTTTGCTTCTTATCATTTGCCTTTATTACATATTTCTTATTTTCGCCCTTTTCCTTACATGATAAATTTTTAAATTTGGGCATTCATATTTCAGATGTTCGGGTTTCCTACCCCCAAAGCAAATAACGTTAGAAGAAAACTTAATATTTTTAACTTTGCTCCATTTTTATTGATGTTTGTGCTTCAATAGACATTCGAATTTATTTGTTATCAAAGATATCTCCTAACTCTCATAATCTACTAAGTCACATTCATCAATGACTTTGAATTTTAGTATTATAGTTTTCTCATCACATGTATCCAAAAGTCTTTAACTCACACTTTGCTCGTAGGCAATGAGTGAGCCAAGCATATTATCAGTAGAATAAGCATTAAAGTCTTTTAATTCACATTTCGTAATGACTTTGGCATCAAATTTATTTGGTTGGCAATATAGAATTTTGTTGACCTTTTTTTAAGTTTGAATGTTCTCTACTTAAAGCATGTAAAGATGACACAATCTGAGTAAACATAGTATACTTGTCTCATAATATTTCATGAGAAAAGGTTCATAGTCATGCAATAATATGTTTAATCAAGATTGTATGACTTCACTACTACCTTCATATAAAATGCATAGTTTATCCCAAACCTCATTGCTAGTGATACCAGTAGAAATAATCATATAATCTCCAGATGTTAAAGAATAAAAAAAATCAAGTATTTAGCATTCAATTGAGCATTAATTTATTCTATTATGCCCCATTCAGTAAAATGAATATCAATTTTGATTCTATTTTTAACATGTGACAGTACAGAATAACCAGTTTGAATCATATGCTATATTCAATAATTAATTGATTGCAAGAAAGTATACATGTAAATTTTCTAAAAAGTTAAAATAAATATTATCAAATAAAAGTGGTCACTTGATTGAATAGCCTTCCATATTGTTATCATTTCCAAAATGTGTCATGATCATTTTTCTCAAGGTTAAAACACTATTTTTGATACTCCACTCTGATATCACTTAAAAGTTCGAGGAGGTTGTTAAATCTCAATGAATAAGTCCTAAGGCTCACTATGATTAAAGAAATACTATCACTTGATGTAGAAGCTAGAACACTTATCAAAAGTTACAAAGACGATGTTAATAATCTAATCAATATAACATAAAATCAATCACAGTTTTTCAAACAAGTAATTATAATTAAAAATAAAATTCAAAAAAATTAAACTACAGATAATAAAATCAGAAAGAACATACCATATTTTATAGTAATTTGGTCAAATAATGACATATATACACTCCCTAGAATCTCCCACTTTGGATATTGCACTATCACTATAATATATCTCTTTATCACCCACACCTATGTGTAGAAGCCCTTAAAAACTTTCTTCGACCAACCCAGTGCGGTAGAGGACCATACTTCTTTCACAGGCAAATAATCTTGACTCCTTTCACCCTCCTGGTGAGATAGAGAATCTGAACTCCTTTTCACCCTATTGGTGAGGCAGAGAACCTTGAATCACTTTAACCTTCTCTGGTGCGACAGAGTAGCCGAGTCATTTGATTCCAAAGAAATCTTCTTTTTCCCAAAACTTCTCTCAAGATAAACATTGAATACAATGGTACTAAGATGCAAGCTTGCTAGAGCAATCATGTGAAACCCCCTCCACACTCCCTTAAAACTCACAAGGATCTTCTCCCTCTCAAACTCCACCCTTTTCGCTCTTCCTTTCAAGACTCTCTCTTTAATTTTTCTCCAGAAGAACAGAGACTCAATGCATGCTAGAGACACTCATAAAGTCTTATGAGAAAGCTTTAATAGAGGGCTTCAAAAAACCCTAAAAAAATTAATTCAATCTTTAAAGATCATATAATATGATCGCATGATCTTCCAGTATGATGGGCAAAATTTGACATGTTAGTACTGTAATATCACCAATTAGTACAGTACGAATAGTTCAATTTGCATGTTCGTTCTATATGATTATCAATACGAATAGTTCAATTTACTTATTAGTATTATGATATCATTAGTACGAATGACTAATCATATAGTACGATTAGTTCAACCGAAATGCAGTTAGTCTAGGACGAATGATGGGATGACAAAAATTATTTTTATACATCGTACATTATGATCCAGTTCATAGAGTATATTTTAAATATTAAAATTAAGTAGATTTAATTTATTAATCTCAAGATTAAATGAGCAATATTTTTAACATCTTATAGTATGATTAGGTTCATACAATATGAATATAACAATTTTTCAAATTTAAATTTTTACTTAATTTAATGAACAATGGGGTTTCTACTTTTTTAGATCATCTAATACGATGTGATTTTCATAATATACAATTAGTTATATTTTAAAATTATTTTTTACAAAAAAAAATAATATTTTATTAAATTTGTGTAACACAAGATTGTATATCGTATAGTATGATATACAAAAAAATTAAAATATTTAAAATCATTTTTGCTCCATTTGTGTGCGTGTGCATGATCACCAGGCTAACATATACCGTTATAGGACTTGACTCAAGAAATTAAAAATAAATAAATGCAAATTATAAATTCATTTAACATAACCTATTCTACCCAATCTTAAGCCATGAATCTTCGAAGAATGGTGCATGGTGTACCTTAAAGTTAGTTAACACCAAAAAAAAAAATACTCTCAATAAATACTATAAAAAAATAAAGAGGTAATTATTAATATTTAATATCATCAAAATCCCGAGTTACAACATTAGTGATGGCGACAATCGAAATAAATGACAAATCAGCTCTGGTGGTCCCCCCCCCCCTTCATGAGTCCTGATCGAAGCTCCCCTAAGGCCTAAACTTGGCTCCTTTTAGCTCAAAATGACTATGCATGTTGTCTCCTTCCACTTGGCAGCCATCCAACGGCTTACCCAATAAATCTTAGTCGTCCATGGTCATGGTGGTCATTTAAATAGGACACTTCAATCCAAAGGAGCTTATTCACTCCCACTATTTTGAAAACTCACACAAGAGCTCCACAAGGCTTCATCTCTCATTCCCTATATTCCCATCACTCTCTGGCCATCAGTTCGAGCAAGCTCAGGTGAAATCCTTGCACATCTCGCTCAGATTCCTACCTTCGGTGATCCTCCTACTTTGGTGTTTGAAGGAGAAGTGCTCATCATCCCTCCCTGAAGCTTCTCAATAGAAAAACCCGTTTATTAGGGATTCATAAATGGTGAGAACTTATTTTTTAGCACGTAGTTAGATAGTGGTGGTCAAGTGTAAACTAAACCATCAAACCACCGAAATCTAACCGTTGGATTGATGGTTTATATCAACCTAATCCTCCCTGTGAAATTTTTAACGACTTTGAAGGAGGGATCACTTATATCACGGCGGAGTAGGTATATGGCTCTAGGTTTGTGGCAGAGGTTGAAGATATAATCCTAGTCGTTGATCTCAATCAACGGTTTGAATTATATCCCATGGTTTTGGAGTCCATTTAATTGTGACTGTTCGATCTATGATATGATGGTTGCCTTTAATCCCGTATTTACATAATTAGCTATAAGGATTGACTAACCAATCAGGTGGTGATCACATGTAAAGCTTTATCTGACTGTGTAAATCTGGATTTAATTTCATGGAAAATTAATGGAAACTTAAAAAATTCACATCTCCTTACCCATTTGGGCCAATTTAGGTAATCATAGGCTCATGGGAAAGGGTTTGAGGAGCCGTACAAAAATCTTTATGGTCTCAGTCATTGAAAATGCATGAAACTTAAGTTATAATAATTTTAACCCAAGCACTATTTTGGCTTTTTGGGCATTAGGATAACCCTTTAAGGACTGAGATTTTGGGGTATTAAATTTAGGTATGTCTCTGAGATATCCAAATTTTCCCTTATTTGGTTTAATTATGGGCATCATTTGTTAAACTTGGAGTCATGGGTCAATATTTTGCCCTTAATTTAAAACTAATATAACTTCATTTTTAGTGTGAATTAGGATTTGAGCTTTTGTGTGTTGATTGTGTTTAGGATAAAGAGCTTAGGGCCACTGATTTCATCCCCAGCGCCCCCCCCCCCCCCCCCCCCCCCCCCATAGGGGGGATTAAGATTTTTTTAAGGTAACCCTTTGGTTACCTTAGGTGGTTTGGTTAACCAACATAGAGGATTCAATTTGGGCCAAAATTTAGTGGGCTTGGGCCTTGAATTTAGGTAAACTCATGGCCCAAGTTTCACAGAAATTGGAGACCATTTTATCCACCAAGTAGGGAGCCCTAAATCTTCTCCCAAAATTTTATATAAGGCCTTATTTAAATCATAATTAATTCATATAAAATACTAAAAATTAGTATTAGGTTTCTAACTGATCATAATTGAACCTTTAATTCAGGAAAAATTAAAGCCTTTTGATTATATGTTTAATTTAAGGTTTATCTTATTTTTAATGAAAATTAACCTTTAATTAATTTAATTTATTAAATATATTCAAAATTTTGAAAAATTCCTTGAACACTTGGAATTATGCCCTTAAGAAATTTCTAACCTTTAGGGGTGATTTCAAAGAGTTTAGGATTGATTCGGATCAAAATCCCCAAGTCATCTTAATTTAAACAATTTTAAAAATTCTAAAAATATCAAAACTTTAGAATTCCACAATTAATTTTAGAAAATTCAAAATCGAACTATTTTGAAACCATTCAACTTTAATTAAAATCTAGTCTTTTCAAAAAATGCCAAACTTCTAATAATATGTCAAAGTAAAAAAAGTCAAATCTCTGGGAAATTATGGTTTAAATTAGTTCAAAATTTCAAAAATTCATAACTTAATGTAGAAAATTTTAAATTGAGAAAACTTCTAGTATAATTACTCATCTTAAGGTCAATAATTTAGGAAAAATACTTAAATTTTTAAATTCACTCTAATTGTAAAATTTAACTTTTAACCCCTTAGTTAACACATTAAAATAATTCAAATAATTCACAAATTCAACAATTAACCTAAAGTTCCAGAAATGTCCGATTTAATCATTTAAACCAATAATTAATCAATTAATTTAAAAATCTATCAATCTTAATCCTTGACTAGTAAATTAACTTAATTAATATTATTTACTATATAGGTAACCCGAGTATACTAGGCTATTAACTTAGCCCCAAGGAAAACGAAATAAACTTTATGACCCTGGTAAGCAAAAAAGGTAATAGTTAATCAACTCTTAAAATACATTTTAAAATAAATCTTAATACATTAATATTTAAACTGAAACTAAAATTTTTGTTTAACCTTTAACAATCCTGAACACTATACAACTTTAACAAATTACCCAACTTAGGACATATCTATGCCACACAACCTTTTTTTTACACACACTTTAGTTAATTTGCTAGAAAAATAAACTCTAGATGTAGGCTAGGCTGATGTTTATGTTTTTCTGCTGCACCGAGTTTTCATTATTTTCACTATATGCAGGTCAATTCATGTGATTATTATTATTGATGTGTTTATTTACTTAAGTTAAAGAACTTTCAAATTTTGAGAAAGTGGATAAAATTCTTTGATTTCTACTTAGCAATTATGATGCTAAGGTTACTGTCATTTGTGAATTAAAAGATTTTAATATTTATTTTATAGAATACTTGCTAGGTTCACTTATTGTCTATGAGCAAGGTATGGGTTAGAGATTGTAGGATATTGGAGACAAGAGAAAGGACAGTGGTGACACTGAAAGCGAAGGAATAAAAAAGTGACAGCTCTATAGTTGAGGAAGATGATGACATAGCACTGATGATAAGTCAATTTAAAAACTTTTAAAAAATAAAACCATCATCATCAATTAAATAAAGGCAAAATAAATAAAAATTTTAAAGTTTCATCTAATATCATTTGCTTTGAGCGCAGGAAACCAGGAAACTTGAAAATGGATTGCTTTAATCTAAAAGCTCACCCATTCAGGGAGAAGGGTGAGGACAAGAGTAAAGCTAAAAAGGGAAACAAATGATGCAAAAGTCATTTTTGGCAGACTCTGGCTCGGACTCATCAGAACCAAAAATGGAAGAGGAGGTAACCAATATTGCCTTATAGCAAAAAATAGTATTGATTGCTCTAATAAAGAGGAGGTATGTGAGATTTCATATGATGAATTATTTAAAGTTTCTGAAAAGATTCACAATACATATAGAAAGCGTTAAGAAAATATGTGCTAGTTTGAATTTTGAATTCTTGAGTTTATAAAAAGAGCATAATAGCCTTAAAGTAGAACATTTTGCATTGGATAAGGATAACATGTTTTTACTTAATGAGTTTAATGCATTAAATAAGAAGCATGTTGATCTAAGTATATGAATTATTGAAATCAAAACATCTTGAGTTAGAAGAATCAAATAAATAATTAGAAGCATTCACAAGTGAATTAGATCATAATGAGCATGCCTTAAAATTGAGAGTAGCAAACTTTGAAAGTGATAATGAATTCTCAAAAGCAAAAGTTAATGCACTCCAAAATAATTAACCATAAGCTATATTGACATAATGGTATAACCCATCATCACAATATGCATCATATACCCCTAGGAAGAGGCACCACACCCTACATAGACTAGTGAATCCTTTCCCTAGTGTTAGGTGTCATTCTTGTGGCATGATAGTTCATATAGCCCATACTTACATAATTTACCATAGTACACATCTAGTGTGGATGCCCAAATTACTTGCACCACAACATAACATGTATGCAAGTCACTCATCAATGCATAAGGTGGAATTTAAACTCACTTGGTTTCTCAAATCTAATATTTGATTGAATTTGTAGGAGCGCTCTCACAAAAGGCCTAATGAGAGAATTTGAAATTTGGATAATGAATGCTTAAGGCACATGATTAGAGACATGAAGTAATTCATCACGCTGGTGTGGACCTCCGAAAGGACATTGCTATATTGCAGAATTATAGAGGGGCATATGATCTCACCTACCCGAGGGAAAGAGACGATCGTAGGCCTTCGCACTCCTCACAAATGGGCCAATGGAAGGGCATATTAGATTGTGCATACGACTAACCATTAAGGATAGCGGCTCTCGCCAGTACACCACGATGGGTAATAATATATATGACCTGATCAAAATAATGAGTTTCCCCCACCTGATACATCAGATCGAAGTAAGGTTTATTAGATGGTGGAATTCAGTTTCCCACGGGTGAAAGCCCCCATGGTTAATTACATCTCAGGTCGGAGCCCAAGAAAACTCTCGATTAAGGATCCTATATTATCCTTTCCAAAATGGGATTGGCACACAGGGCTGAGACTAGAAAGTCCTATTCAAATGGAAAGAAATTATTCAAAGGGCTTAGTCAACATACAAGGCTCATACTGGCATCCGAAGGGACTAAGGTAGTGAGAAGAAACTAGAAAAAAGAAATAAAGCACTCTAAGCAGTCTAGAGAGAAAAGATGGATGTAGCGTCATCTATGTAACATAGATAAGCATGATTTATAGTCCCTGAAGAGAAGTAACTTACCCACTATTTAGGCGTACTATGAGATCGAATGTAGTAGCCTTGAATCCTAAATGTGAATTTGGTTTAGTGTTCTATGAATAACACTAAAACTTGTGTCCTAACTAATATAGTGCAAAATCTAGACTTATTACGACCTGGATTAGGGAGCTAGCTAACCACCTAATCAATTCAAAATCATGTTATCCAATATTTTTATGAAAGATGGATGGGTGGATTAGTTTTTAGAAGTTAAGGCTAACATCTAGAGAGTTTTCTAATTGACCTTGGACTTATATTGGGTGAATGCTCCTAGAGCTAACACAGTTAAATTTTTAATTTAATTGATTTCTAATACAATGTATACTAATTGAAGATCTGAATCATGTATATATAAGATTAAAAAAAGCCTTATAGAAATTAATTTTTAGAAAAGATAATGCCTCTCCAAATCTGACACTTCATCCTCATAGGCCAGATTATTCGGACTCAACCCGCAGGCAGGGAGGTGTCTAATTAGAAGGAGAGAGAGAAATGCAGCATTATGCATGCGACCCCAGACAGTTCTAGTAGTTTCCTAGATGTTAGGTTTTTAAATTATTTAAATCTTAGAAATTAAATTTTAATTATAAGTAGAAGAATTTTTTAGTCCTTAGAGAGCCTAATGGAATCCATACTAAAATAAAAATGACATGCAAATCACCAATAAACTAAGAAACACATGCAATCCTAAAGTTAATCAATATAAATCAAACATATCAAAGTAATAAAACTAATTAATAAATGTCCATAGGCCAACTGCCCTTAATTACAAATCATGGTCTGCAGAAAAGTAAAGTGGCCGTACACCACTGCCAACAACCTAAATTTCTAAGCCTAAGAATGACGCAAATGACTTTGAGTGCGATATTGGGTCTTCAACTCTTCAGTCTTCTCTTCTTGGATTTATTCTCTTTGGATTCATTGGATTTATCCTCCTTGGACTCCTTGGATTTATCATGGCTTAAATATCTAAACGAATAGACAATCTCCCCTTAGAGGGGTATTGCCTTTCCTCTTTGGATATCTAAAAGCCATCCAAACTCGCACTTCTAAATGGAAGAATAATCTCCCTCTTAAGGATGCCTTCTTCTTTTAAATTTCGAGTTGGATAAGGATATCTTAACTCAAAGTATATTTTTATAACTCACACCAATTATTATAAATAGATACAATAATGGAAAACAGTAATTTTTAGACTCTCCTACAAGGTTATCCTAATAAAAAATCACAAGTAGTTTATATAAAGAAAAAAAATGTTCATCATAGTCACACTTGGCCATGCTCTTAATTATTTATGAGGGATAAGTAGTCTTTGGAGCACATGTAGAAATTATAATTATAATTTTTATTTAGCCCTCGTTTATTTAGGGGGTGAGCAAATTCTGAAGCACCTGCACAAGACATTATTAGTATATAAATCATGACAATTGCCCCTCTTTTATTTAGCGCTGCATGAGCATGACCAATTGCAATAAACATCATTAGTATAAAAATGCCGATTTTAATGTAGGGGTAAATCTAGCGCACAATCACATGAATTCTTAGAGTAAAATAAAAGTAAGCAAATACAACAATAATTTCATTCACAGCATGCAGTAAAATCTCTAAAAACCTGGCACACAGCAGCAAAATAAACACCAGCTTAGCTTAAATCTAGAAGTGGTGACCTAGTAAATAATTTTATGTATGTGTAAGGCTTGTGAGGCTTTGGATAGGTCCTATGCTAGGTAGTCAGTTCAAGTTACCTAAAGTTCAAGTTTGTTGGATGTCTGAAAAGGAAACTTTAATTAAAATTTAAATTTGTGTAAATTAGGGTCCATTTTAGTTAATTTAGTTTGTTGATCCCTTTTTAATACTTAGGGTAATGATCTTGGAAGTTTAAGTTGTCTTAGCCAATTTTCGAAAGTCCAGGATCCTGTAAGTGCTAGATTGAGGGGGCTCAAAAGGTCACTAAGAGAAATAGGCTAGATTATGGGTTCCTAACATTTTAAGTATATATTAGGCCATAAGAGGAGTAGTTAGGATTTGAGTTTGCTAGATTTGGAGTTTCTTATGCAAAGATATGAATTTTTAAAGTTTTGAGTAATTAATGAATTATTAAAATTACTTAATTAAGGGTGATTTTATGGTTTTGATCCAAATAAGCTCCAAACTAATTGGAATCACCCCAAAGGTCAGAAATGACCTAAGAAAGTGTTCCCAAGTGTTTGGGGAAAATTTTGAGTTTTTAATAATTTTTAATTATCTAATAGGGGCAAAACGATAATTTTTCTTAAAGGTTAAATTAAGGGGTAGATTAAGGTCCAGCTAAGGAACCCTAATTATATAAAGTTAAGTGTTAAATTATGGATAATTTGAGGTATTACGGGTACTTTTTTGATTTGAAATGAATTTATTAGAATTTTTTGAAGGTATCGGGCCCTAATTAATGGGTAAATTAGAGTTGGCTGATTAAGGGGTCTAAAAGCTCCTAAAAATCTTAGAAAATTTTAGGATGTTTAAGATATCACTAAGTATGAATTTTTAAGTTCTTATTTAAAATAGGGATATATCCTAGCTCATAAAATTTATCTAAGTTCGCTAGACGGGTCCTTAATTTTTATCCTTAGGGTGTCACTACGTTGAATAGGTTTGAATTGAGTTATGAGCTAACCCTTGAGGTAAAAATGCAAGGAATACACAAAGAAATAAACACACCATATTCTTAAATCCAGGAGAGCCAAAACTAAGTGCTCGTGCATCCTACATATGCAAGATAAAATAAAAGAAAAATTAAGCATGATTTATCGGTGAGATTAGTGAATGATTTGGACACAATCACCCACAAATCCTCCTCTCCCATCAATGCAATTCTTGAACATGACATATGTTTAAAATTTCATAAAATGGGTCTCCCAAAATTAGATTAATTTAATAATTTAGGTAATAAAAAAATAATTTAAAATATCTATATATTAAGTAAAAGAATATATAAGTTTTTTAAAAAATAGTATAATTCAAAATAATTCAATTCATAGATATTTTGGAAATCCATTGGCCATCTGATCGAGGTTTCAAAAAGATTTAAAAATAGTTTTTTAATTTCAATATAATTATTATAATAATTTTTTAAAAATAATCAAAATAGTTAAATAAAAACATAAACTAGCCAGAAAAATATAATTTTCTATCTAAAAATATTTTTTAATAAAAACACATATTTTTTTTGAAAAGAATGAGGTATCTCATGCTGAAATTTGATTTAAAATGAATTAAATATGAACTATTGAAGTTTAAATGATTAAAAGCTATTCTAAAATAATTTTAAAATAATAATGTTTAAAAGTAATTATTAAATAAAATTAAATTAAAATAATGAAGCTTTTAGAATTTAATATTTATTTAATAAAATAATTATAGTTTTAAAATAAGACTAATAATAATAATAATAATAATAATAATAATAATAATAATAATAATAATAATAATAATAATAATAATAATAATGATGAATAAAATAATAATAATAATGATTATAATAATAATGAAATAATTAAGGTTATTAAAATAATAATAATATATATAATAATAATAATAATATAAGGTTATTAAAATAATATAAAATAAATAATAATAATAAAATATAAAAATAATAATAAAAATACTTAAAATATTAAATAATAATAATAATAACAATAAAAATTAATAAAAATATAATAATAATAATAATAATAATATAATAATAATAATAATAATAATAATAATAATAATAATAATAATAAATGATAATAATTTTAAAATAGTGTTAATTACTATTAAATTAGTATTTAAAAATATAACTATCATTTTAAAATAATTTTAATTTTAAATTAAAGAGGATAAAATTTTGACATATTATATTAAATTTTTGATTAAAATTTAATTTATAATGATTTTTTAAAAATTTTTAAATTAAAAAAAGCATTTAAAATAAAATTAAATTATTTTTAAGGAAAAACGGTGGTGGGACCCCTCGATATGGCGCATGGCAAGCACAGATTGACTCCATTGTCTACGGCATGGGCAATATCTGGGGTGTCCCACTATCATTGTCCCATGATGGCGCGATGATTGGTCACGGCAGGTTTCACTTAACCACGTCAGTGGCTGCGGGGAGCCGTCTGATCTCACGCAATTTGAGACTGACATCTCTAATCGTGTCAGATGCGGGATGGAGTCATCCACACGGATCCATGGTCCGAACTGAATAGCGAAATAATGGGATTTTCACCATTGATGAGAAGATCAACGGGGAGATCTCGTACACCTTACGAAAGAGGCTTAGACGCCCTAGAAATGAAGAAACACTTCATTCTCTCAATCCATTAGATCAAATAAGATGACATTTTAAACATAGAGCCTATGAGTGAAGAGCATTCATGGGGAAATAATATTTTGGTCTAAGACATGATAAATACCATGTTATTTGAATCTAGGTGCCCTAAGTTAGGGTTAATGATATACCTCTATCCACACAGTAGATTCAATAAATATTGGACTTGTTAGGCTTGTAGATTGTCCACGACAAAATTCATAGTTGATCATGCTCCTTGATTCATCTTGGATCGAGAAGGAGAAGCCTAGGAAGGGAAAATGTCTCGGGTTCGCTAGAGGATATTGCTAGTGGCCTTGACCGATCGATCTTACCTTAGAAATAGTAGAGGAGGGTGGTGGGGGAGTTCTCAAACCAAATCTCAGAGGTTGAGGTTGCTTGGAGAGAGAGAAAGAGTCAAAAGTCCCCATGAAGCCCTAATTTTCTCTATTTAAAGCTTCTAGACCTATCATGGATGGTTGGGATGAGATCAAGAGACAAATAGGAGGGAAATAAGGCTATTTAGGCCGTGGTTTTGAATAATGGCCTAATATGAATGAATTTGGAACTTTAAATGGGATTAAATTGATCTAAATAGGTCAATTTAACCCAATGAAGACTTGGGTTGACCAAGTCAAAGTTTGACTTGGTCTACTTAGTCAATTTGACCCAAGGAAAGAGTGGATTGAGCCAAGAATAAATTCAAATTAATTTGGATTCAATTTGAGCTCAAAGAAGTCTAATGGGTCAACTTGGGTTGACTTGGTCAACCAAGTTGACCTAGGGCACAAGCCTGGGCTTAATGGTTTGGGTCTGACCCATTGAGTCTAGTGGAGTGGGTATTTGAGTCCAAGAGGGTTTGAAATTGATTTGAAATCAAATTGGGCTCAAATATGATAAATTGGTCAATTTGGGTCCACAAGGTCGACCCAAGACCTGGGTCTGGGCTCAGTAGACTTGGCTTGACTCCCTAAACCCATTGGGAAGGGTCTTGGGGTCTAACCTTGTCCGATTTGATCAGGTCAACTCTTTGACCTAGGTCAGGAGAAAAAAATAGGTCAATAGCTGGAGGCTAGGGCAGGAGATAATTTTATACTTGAAGACAATATCATTAAGGAAGTGATAGGTTCAAATATGAATGGTAATTTCAAGAATTTTATTATTAAAAATGTCTTACTAGTTAATGGCATGAAACATAACTTGCTTAGTATCAGTCAATTGTATGACAAAGGCTTTCATGTTAAATTCATATCTACTAGTTGTGTTATCAGTTTAAATAAAAATAGTATTTTAGAAGTGATATATAATCAAAAAATTATCTTGATTGGGCATTAATCTCGAGACAAAATTAAGCTGGAAACTTCAAAAATTAAATTTGAAATCATCTGAACTCTAATTTTAGAGAACTTATAGTCAAATTGAGCGTCTTAGAAATACGAACTCAACGACACCAAAATTGACTCAATCCGAGCCTAAATGAGTCCAAATCAAGCACCTGAAGCGCTATTAGAAAGTTTAAAACATAATTTGAGTTGCTAAACAGTTTCCAAATATGACATTCTTATAGTCAAATCGAGCGGCCTAATGAGAAAAATCTAACGAGCCCAATATCTCTGAATTCTATCATCATTAAAACCTTCAAATGTCTGACAAATAGTATATGATCAAGGGATTCAATATCAGTCGTCCATCTGATCACTCCCTATTTATCCATGATCTCTCACCTATTTATAAGACATGACACTCCATAATATCTATAAATAAACCCCTCATTTCTCATGAGAGGGGACCCAAACAAGAAGAAGAAGAGAAGAAGGAGAAGAGAAGAAGATTAGGAGGGAAGAAACTCCTTGACCAACAAAATCGGAATTCTTCCCGACGCCCGAGTGACGCTGAAATTCTGCCCAAGTGATGCCATAATTCCGCCCGACGCCCAAGTGACGCTAAAATTCTGCTCGATGCCCAAGTAACGCTGGAACTCTGCCTGATTTCCCATTGTCTCCAGAATTTTAAGTTACTCTGAATTCATCTCTAATATGTAACTTATTTGTAATCAAATTTTAATCAGGAAGTGAAGCATTGTAATCTGATCATCCTAAAATTTAAGGACGAATCAGCCTATTGTACTTCAAATAAACACTAGTTAAATTATTTCAACTAGACGTGGCCTCGTAGTTTTTCCCTTCCAAGGTTTTCCATATAAAAATTCTGGTGTTATTATTTATCCTCTGTTTATGTGCTAAATATCCGTACAACGTTGAGACGAAAATTTTCTAACTCTATCATCGTGTATATTCTAGTCCGCAACAAGAAGGAAAAAATATTAATAATATTTATATGCTTAATTTAAATTATATTTAATATGCTAGTTCTCTTTGCTTGAAAACAATTGATGAAGAATCTTGGCTATGATATAGGAGACTAGGTCATGCAAGCATAAAATCTCTTAAAAAAATAACCCAAAAGGACCTAGTTAGAGGCATACCTAAACTAGAATTCTTTAAGGACCTCCTTAGTGATGCATGCTAACTAGGAAAGCAAATCAAAACTTACTTGCACTCAATTAAGGATATCTCCACCTGTAGACCTTTAAAAATCCTTCATATGGATCTATTTGGACTAGTTAGTATTGCCAGCTTAGGTGGGAAAACAAATAGATATGTAATTATTGATGATTACTCTATATTTACTTAGCTTATAATTCTATCACATAAAAATGAATCATTTGAGGAATTTGGGATATTTTTCACATGGATTTAGAAGAAACTTGGTTATGGAATCCTAATTATACATAGTGATCTTGGTGGAAAATTAAAAAATGATAAGTTTGAATCAATTTTCAAAAAGCTAGGTATATAACATAATTTTTTAGCTCGTAAAACCCCTAAGTAAAATGGGGTTTCCAAAAGAAAGAATAGAACATTGGTAAAAGTTATTAGGGCTATGCTAGTTGAGTATTCACTTACTAAATTTTTTTAGGCTGAAGCAATGAATACTGCTTGCTATATTCTCAATAGGGTTAATATCAAATCCAAACTTAATAAGACACCCAATAAATTACTCAAACGAATGACATTCAATCTCTCTTACTTTCATATTTTTATATGTAAGGTGTTCATTCTAAAGAATAAAAATCCCCATTAGGAAAATTTGATGCTAAATATGATGAAGTAGTTTTCCTATGATATTCATTTATAGGTAAAGACTATAGAGTTTTCAATAAGATGACATTAATGGTAGAGGAGAACACCCATGTAGTATTTGATGAATGTGATAGATTTGTTGAGCCTAGGTAAGGAGAAGAAAAAGTGGTTGAAATCACCCAAGGAGTAGAGTCTATTGATCTAAACATAGAGTAGAATCTCAGGAACTTTTGCTTAGAGATTAAAGATATTCATCTAGTTATCCTAAGGAGTTCATCCTAGAAGATCCATAGATAGGAGTAAGAACTAGGAATGGACTTAGAAAGGAGGTTAGTAACTCTGCTTTCTTCTCTATGGTAGAACGATTAAACATAGATCAATCATTATCTATTGAATTCTAGATCATATCAATGCAAGAAGATTTGAATCAATTTAATAAGAATAATATATATTTGGGAGTAAGTTAGCAGACCTAAAGATCATAGTGTTGTTAAATGGATTTTTAAGAATTAAATGAATGAATATAGCATAGTAATTAGAAATAAGGCTAGATTACTAGCTAAGTGGTACAATCAGATTGAAGGAATTAACTTTGAAGAGACCTTTGGCCCTATAGCTAGGTTAAAGGCCATTAGAAATTTTTATCCTCTATGTGCTTTAGAGTATTCAAGTTATATTATATGGATGTTAAGAGTGTCTTCCTAAATGGAGTAATAAAAGAATATGTATATGTTGAATAATCACTAAGTATTGAGAATTCTCAATTTCTCAATCATGTATTCAAATTAAAAAAATATATTATATGGAGGATTGAAGTAAATACCTAGAGCTTAGTATGAAAGACTAAGCATATTCATTCTAAATATAGCTTTTATTAAGGGTAGTGTATACACCACCCTATTTTTAAAGAAGGTAGAATAAGATCTACTCATTATTAAGATTTATATATATGATATATTATTTAGATCCACAAATAAGAATATGTGTGATGAAATTTAAAAAATAACGAGTAAAGAATTTGATATGAGCATGATGGGAGAGCTTACTTATTTCCTTGAATTTAGTTTGAAGTAAATGGATGATGGAAATTTTCTTAGTCAAACAAAAAATATCAAAGATATCCTTAAAAAATATGAGATGGATAATGGTATGGTAATCAATACTCATATGAGGTCTACCATTCAATTAGACAAGGATGACAATGGAAATTAGTTGAAGAAAAGAAGTACAGAGGGATAATTGAATCACTTCTCTATTTCACTGCCATCAAACCTGATATCATGTTTATTGTATGTATCTGTACTAGATTTTAGGTTGATCCCAAAGAATCCCATCTTATTATCGTTAAACAAATTCTTTGATATCTTCTAGGAATCCAAAAACCTAAGAATATGATATTCTAGGCATAGATCATCTTTTAAAATCATAGAATGTTCTTATTTAGACTTTGCAGGTTACAAAGTTGATAAGAACTTACCTATGAAACTTGTCAATTCATATGACAATCTTTAGTCTCCTAGTCTAGTAAAAAATAAAACTCTATAGCCCTATCTACCACGAAAGCAGAATACATAGCCATAGGAAGCTTTAAAAAAAAAAAGCTATAGGAAGCTATGTTACTCAAGTTTTATGACCTAAACAACAAATCCTTAACCTTTGACTCCCTGCCAACACACTATTATAATCATGTGTTGTAACACTTGTACCATATATATCTTAAAAAATCTAATCCAACACTCATGGAATAAACACATATATATTATGCACCATTTTATTAGAGATCATGTAACTAATGGAGATATATAATTATATCATATAGCTACTGAAAGTCAACTAGCATATATCTTTACAAAATCTCTTTCCTTTAAGACATTTAATACCTTGAGGACTAAACTAGGTCTTATAGACATATATGCTTGAAATAAGATGAATTGGAAATTGAAAACATCAATTTTTTGTGTGCTTTTATGTAATTTATTTTATGATTGTAAATGTTTATTATTTATGTTTGTGACCTATCTTTGTATGAATTTTTCTTTTAGTTTTCTTTCATGAAGTCTTCTTGATCATCGTAGACACTGATTCAAAATTTATCACATCGTATTGTATGATATCATATCGTACAGTATAATATTAAAATAATATTACATTATTGCACACAACACATCCAACAGCTCTGATTAATTGGTTATTGCTTATCATATTATACAAATAATCGCTCTGCAAAAATTATCTTAAATAAGATGTGAAACTCACTCTCACGAATTTATAGTTCTCATTAATTTTCCTGGAGGTAGATTGAGTTTAATAATTAACTATATTTGTTTTAGAGTAGTGTTAGGGTTTATTTAGATCTGGGTTCTACTTCCTCTAAGTGCAAGCCCTCATAGTTAATTATCCCTCCTAACACATTAGAAGGATACTCTCGATCAAGGATGAAATATTCTTAGCTTCATACAAGGAGTGTGAGAATATGCAATAGAGTTTTAGAGTTTGAAATCTAGTTATGGGGGGATGAAGGTACACCTAATCAAGATCCCATGGTTATATCATTCCAGGTATACCATGGGTTTAGTCTACCAACACTAATAACCATTAATTGTAGTGTCCAGGAATCTAATTAGTAGCCATGAGTTGCCTCCTCTAAGGGATCACAAGTAAATTGAAATAGATATGTGTGGATTTTAATTTAATTTAATTTAGGTTGGGGCTTATGGCTTCCTTAAAAGTTGCCCGTTAATTTATTTAGTTTGGGGCTTATGGCTCCAATTAGGAGTTACTCGTGTGATTTGATTTGGGTTGGGGCTTATGACTTCTTTAGAAGTTATAAGTTAATTTATTTAATTTGGGACTTACAGTTCCAATTAGGGTTTACCCATGTGATTAGCTTTGGGTAGGGTCTTATGACTTTCATTTGAAAGTTGCCCAGATAGTGGGTCTTACAACATCTATTGGAGGTGGCCCGAAGAATTTTTTATATAAGTTTTTCTTAGGACTTCTATAAAAAGTAACCCGAAGATTTTTTGTTGGATAGGCCTTATGGCTTCCTTAGAAGTTGTCTAATGACGGGTCTTACGACCTAGCTCTATAATCTAAGTGGCCCATATAGTGGGTCTTACAACCTAGCCCTTATAGACTAGGAAGCCCGGGTGAGTGGTCTAGGGTTATGTTATCGCTTAAACATTTTTCTTAGAGGTCAGACTTACGACATTTATTAGAAGTGTCCGGTGTGTTAATGTGATGCACCAGGATCTAAATTGGAAGAATTATTCTTTTAATCTTCTAATAAGCAATAATCAGAGTTATCTAATACCATATATCAGTAATAAATAATAAAATATATTATATAATTTAAAACATCCATATAAATATATGTATTCAATCCTAAAAAAAATTATATACACTACTTAAGATCTACACAATTAAATCATAACTGCTTTGTCTTAAGTACAAAAGAAAAATAAAAGAAGTAGAATCTGAAGAATCCTGACCAGCCTCGCACTTATTCTCCCCTGCCGTGTCCTGAAATCATTTAACCACATATAATGAGCTTAAAAAGCCTAGTTGAATTCAAAGCATGGTAAATAAGCAATATGCATATCAACAGTCAAATCATAACAGTTACATTCATATAATCATCGAATTAGTACGAAAATAGTACAATTCATGTGCAGTAGTAATAGATTCTATAAACAATAAAATACTACAATACGAAGGCCAGTAAAATAGTAAACTAGTATGACTGATAAATTTATAAAGAAATCGTATAAAGTATCAAATCAAAATATCGATAAAGACTATCGAAATCAAGTCAATGTAGTAAAATCATATAAGAGTGTACTCATACTATTCATGTATTATATATAATGTGCTCAGTATGTCATAGGCTTAATATCAGTATAGTGAATCAACAATATCAAATAGTATCAGTATTTATATTTGTACAAGTAATAATCTAGTGGCAAGAGCAGAAGAATAATGCAATAATAGTAAATCCGTGCAATATTACAATCTAGTGGCAGGAGTAGTAAATATATACATTAATGATAAATCCATACAATAATAAGAATAATGCAGCAAAAACATGCAATTCAATAGTCACACTAAACAAGTAAAAAGTTATGGCTATCACAGTATTTTTCAGTGTTAGTATTAGTATTAGTAAATAGTTGGCTCAATAAATAGAATCGTCACTATTTGCCCGTCGGCACAATAATAATCTCTTTATAACTCCCAATCAGTATATCACGTGAATTAGTATAGGATAATATCAAACTACAGTATTTAAAGGAAAGACCGTCAGCCCTCTATCTTGTATTGGTCAATCAGTCTCCAACTAATAGGTCAAACAGTCTCTACTTATTTGTTTCACCATGCATATTATTAACATAATAATATAACATCAATAGCGACCAATTATTACTCAAACATATATCCACATTCATTTTTAATGCATTGCAACAAATAATACATAATTGAGCTTAATTATAAAGATGTCAAAATATCATAATGGTAAACAACAAAGAATCCTACTAGCAAAAATATATATTTTTAAAAAATTATCAAAATATAAGGAATTGTATATAATGATATTTTAAGACTTTTACTGTACTACACTACTATTTTTAAAGGATAAAATAAATTTTGGGTAAGTAAAAATTATTGTATTTTCAAAATCACCTAGTGAAAAATATCAAATAAATATTCAAAATGCTCATAATCATGATCTCTATAATATACAAAAAGTTACGCGGTGAAAGTTTACCAATACAAAGTTATTCATATTTTTCGGTAACAAAAATACAAATTTAAACAAAAAAATATCAAAAATACAAATTCTTTTAAATAAAAAATAGTGTAAAGGTTCCTTACAACGAGACAAGAAAATATCACAGCATGTTCGATGGACCAAAATTGCACCATAGCCTCCAAATCTCAATTTCTTTTTCTCTCTCCTCTAAATTCTCTCTTATTTTCTTATGCCAAACTCTATTAGCCAAACTCAAGAGAAATAAAAATGAATTTAATAAAGTTCTTAAGTTACTTAATATATTTTTTAATAAAATAATATATATTATTTAATTTAATTAATTCATTTAATAAAAAATCAAATAAATCATTTTAGAATTTAAAGAATTACAAAAACATATTCATAAAATAAAATATGTTATTTAAAAAATATCTATAAAAATGATTTGCAAAACGGACACCTAACGGTCCTGAAATCCTCACTTGTACCGATAGGTACAGATTTCTTAAGAATTTTCATAGGTGCCTAAAAATTACGAAAAAATCCATTTAAGTAAAATACTACGATCAAAATACAACGGCTTAGATAGTTCGCAATTTGGAGTTATAATGACTATAAAAAAATTGGTAAAATCAAAATACATGCTATTTTGTTAATTATGGATTGGGTGTTAAGTCATTTTTGCCTAAAGATTTCCTCTAAAGTCAAGCATACAGCTTTCATTTGAAAGTTTTCGGGTGGTGGGTCTTACAACCTATTTCTTATAAACAAGGATGCCCGAATGATTTGAGTTTTGGATTTAGGATCATTCATTTAGAAGTTTCCTAATATGCGGGTCTTACTACTTCGCTTATAAGTAGCCCTCATTATTGGTCTTACAACTTAGTCATATATGCTAAGATGTTCAAAGAGGGGTCTAGAATTAGGTTGCTACCTAGCTATTACCCCTTATAGGTTAGACTTATGACTTTAATTGAAAGTAGCAATTTGAATTTTAGGCTTTTATTGAATCACTTTATTTAGTAAAAGAATTGTTGATAGGATTTACTTTACTACTCTTGTTAGAAGCAACCTATAGAATTCAGATTAGCTAGGGCATATCTTTAGACATTTCACTCCTTCAACACCAGCGTAAGCATCTTTTTTGTTCAGTGTTCGTAGTTTTATTTACTACCATTTTACTAGTTTTTTTTGTACTCAGCTTTCTAGTACTTTATTTTACTGTAGTAGTTAGAATTACTCTTTTTTCAGCATTAATTTTTATTATGATTGTGCTAACTTTTGTCTGCTTGTTTGCAGGTGTTTGTAGCCAGCAGTTGCAACAGCAGGAGCTACAGCCACAAACGATGCAGTTGCAGGGGTTGAGCATGCTAGGAGTTTTACCAAGAATTTAGGACTTTGCCAAGAGCCAAGGTTGGATCCCACCAGGGGACTGGGTTTAGATTGTGATTTTGGAGACTTTCTATCAATTTTGTGTTTTGATTAGTTTTTTATGAGTTTGGGTTTTAGTGTGAGTTATACATAGTTTTTTTTAGTGTGAACACTATTTTGGATTTGATTTCATTGGATTTAATTCATTTTTATTTGAATTTAATTTAATTATATTAATCAATCATGAATTAAATTAAAGAATTTTAATTTAAATTCTAATACTCAACTTGTTAATTTCAATTTCAAATAAATTTTAAAATTATTTATGTTAAAATTGATTTGTTCAATTTGTCACTTTTAAATGTAGAATATATTTTAAAATTATTAAGCTAATCAAATTTGGTTCAAGTTAATTTTAAATTTTGAATAATAATTTAATTGTTTAAATCTCTCTTATCAATTATATTTAAGCTTAGAAATTTAAAATTGATTTTATCAATTAAGTGATTTTTTTAAAATTAATTAGTTCAATTAATTAATTTTTTTTTAATTAGTCAATTAAAAAAAGTTATTTAATTAGTTAAATTGGTTTTGTCAACTAATTAATGTTTTAAATTAGTTAAACAATTTTTATTTTAAATTAAAGTTTGAATAAAAGGATTTTGAATTAAAGTTTTAATTTTATAACATTTATTGTTCAGTATTAGTTGTTTAGATGTTTAAATTTCTCTTATGTGATTTAATTGACTTAACAATTTGTTGTCAGTTAATTAATTCCATTAAGACCTATTTTGGATTTGGAAGGGATCAAGCTTAGCCTTCGCATTTGTTTGCTCCTTGGAAATATTTGAATGTGAGGATTTCTTAAGGCTTTAGTTGGTTTGAAATTAAATAGTTTGATTAAATTAAAAAAAGTTCAGATGACTTCTTTTAATTTTAATTAAAGTTTTATTTTAAATTAAATTAATTAAGTTCCTGATTAGTTGCTTAATTGAAGTTATGATTTAAGTTTTAAGTTTTGTCTGATTTTAAATTTCCATTGGTTAATTAAAATGAATTAGATTATATTAGTTTATTTATTTATCCATTTACATTTGTTGATTAATTAATTGGTTGAATATTTTTCAATCTTTCAAAAAATTCTAATAGGTTAAAAGAAAATTTTATAAGTCCAGAATTTTTGAGAAAATTTCGGCAGCCTCTCGACGTCCCCTCCCCAGCGTCGGGAGGTAAGGGATGGCACTTGCCCTTTTGGTTTGACTCGTCCGGATCAAATCGACGGCAAGGAGATTGAGAGAGTGAATCGATCTCATTAGTGTCTTCGATCACTTAGCCGGATTAGCTTGACAACCAAGGGCTTTGGAGTACCGTATAAATCCCGGGACTTCCTTCAATCTTCACTTTATTTGATTGCAATATTTCCTACTTTGCTTGTCCATAACTATGACACTATATATATTGTTATATGATTGTTATATAATTATAATTATATAATTATAATGTCATATAATAACATTATATAAGGTGCGTTTTGGACAGCTGCAGCTGTCGGTAAAGTAAGTTGTGAAATTATTGTACAGAAAGTTGCTTCCTGAAGTTGCGTTATAGACATCATTATATTTTGTTTGGATAGTATAACTGTAGAGTTGTTGTGTTGCAGTTGTATGAGAACGAATTACCTTCATACCCTTATATAAATTGAGCTGAAATATTTAATTTTTCAAATTTTAAAATTTTTAAATGTATATGATAATCAACTAACAATTCTAAATCAAAATTGTATCTCTTCTTAAGTTGGTACAACTTTTTTAAATATATTAAAGCTGCTAATTTTTTCTTTTAATATTGTTGTACAAAATAAATTTTTAATAAAAAAAATTTGTAAGCCGTACAAAAAATGAAAAAATAAAAATTATAATTACGATTTCAAAAGCTACTTAAAAAAAAAAATTTATGCATGCCTTAACTTTAATGCTTTTGATAAAATTTGAATAAAATAAGTTAATTTTTTTTATTTCACTTCTACGAAGTTGACAAATATACCTAAGAATACTTGAAAAATACCTTTTACAAGAAGTAATAATGTGCTGATTGATAAAAAAAACTTAAGAAAAGTTTGAATAAAATATTACTTCAAAAAAAAAGCTAGCTGATGCCTATGAAACCATGGCAGCTCAACTTCCAAAACGCAATGTTGGAACTGGAGATGCTTCCCTTAATGTTATTTGATGTGATCTTCAGCCTTTACCTTTATTAATTTCTTGTCATAACTATGGAGTTCTTGTCATCAAAGTGAAGATTATGCTTGACTAGGATCACAAAGGCAAGCAGGGGCTGACCACTCCTTTACCTGATCTGGTTATAATCCAAGCACCCAAGGAGGAAGAAGAGTATGGAAGACCTCCATCATTGACTATGCCTGCTGCGATTGAAGAACCTGCTTAGATTTATGAAGTGCTTTCCTTTTTCTTTATACTTTTAAAAACAAGCTTCTATTGTTTTTGTGTACTCTAAATTTTGTTCATGTAATGATGGAACTCCCACATTTGGATTTCGAACAGTTCTTTTCATAAATGAACATGGATTGTATTAAGAAGCTTATTTCGTTTATTATTATTATTATTATAAAATCTAAATGCCTCAAACCCAAGCTCTTCATGTTCTTTCTTGTTAACCGGATCTCCATCGTTTCGTTTTTTGCAGCTTCGACCAGTATATCGCAAGCCTTTGTCGTCGTCTCCACCAAGGCAGATTTTCCTCATCACCTCTTTTTACCAAATTATTATTTCCATCAATTCATCGAAATACCGATCTAGCAGTCTTGTGTGGAAATGGATGAAGTGCTGAACTTCGCGAGGAAGAAGAAGATACAGGGTATTTCGAAAGACATTTACGTCTTTCTCTTACCTTCAAACATCGGAAAGCAGCGAAAGCAGGAGTCTACTTCAGGACGGGAAACGTAGCCACGGGACGCGAAAAGTTTGAGAACGGCGCACGATCTCGTCAACCCAAACCCCAACTCGGTTGCGTTTCCTGCCGTACATCAGCTAATAAGGCGTCCCAAACGCACCCATAATTATTATATAACAATGGTAAAGTTGCCTCTTTACTGTTCCAAATCTAGAAACTGTAAACCGAGTCAAATAAGACGAACGGATAAGGTATGTTTCACGTTAAAGTGCTCAAGGCCTGAAGTGCGAACAAATGCAGTTTCGTCGGACGCAGGTGATGCGTTTGGTTGGTGAGGCTCGCCTGTGTGAGCCTGTCTTGTTCGTGTGAGTGAAGTCAGACAAGCTTCGGAGACCGGTGGAGGTTTGAGGTGTCTGAGAAAGCCGATCGGAGCCGAGACTCGTTTGTGAATGGGGAAGAGAGCCGGAAATTCGGGTCTTGTGTGAGTCGAGTTTGCTGGCGACGAACGGATGGGTCGAGGCTATGCTCGCGTGTGGAAGAACGACGGCAGGGGTTGGAATCCTGTAGGAGGCGACGGCGGTGGTATTGACAAACAAGGGAAGGGCGTTGCGGCTTGTTTGTCCGAGACCGAAAGCCAGAAAACTCAGAACTCTTTTTTTTTTTTTTTTTTTTTTTAAGCAAGCATATGATTTTGTTTAAGACGGCTTTTTTATTATTTTTTTAAAATTATTTTTTAGTACAATATTTTTAATTTTTTATTAAAATTTTATTTTAAAAAATAATAAAAAATTATTCAAAATGATGTTGATTTATCTAGGGTTTGTTACCGGCTTTAATGATAGCATGTTAGATGCTTATTCAAATGCAGCCCGTTAGAGATTGAGGGTTCATTTGGGACGACTTTTTTATTTCTTTCTAAAACGGAATTTTAGTACAAATTTTTTTATTTTTTACTAAAACTCCGTTTTAGAAAACAATAAAAAAGCCGTCCCAAACCAAACCTGAATATCATTTAATTTTGACCAGATATTTTAACTGCTATTCATCTTATCAACGTGCCCTTTGGAAATAGATAGACTCAGAAATCTGTAGAATGCAGACAAGTGGCAATTGCTAATGCAGCACTTAAATAATAATTAGGCTTGAAAATCCTCATGATATGGTATGAAGAAAAGTATAGCAATACTGTCTATTCCCTCTTTCTTAATTAAATCTGAAAAAGCTTGCATGCCGATTAGAAATCTTTCTCATTCATGTGCCATAGATTTGTTTCACGAGACAAAATTAAGTTAGAAACTTCAAAAATTAAATCGGAGACTATATGAAGACGAACTGAATGTCTTAGAAATATGAACCTAAAGACACCAAACTCAACCCAATCCGAGCTCAAATAGATCCAAATCAAGGAACTGAAACACATTTGGAAGGTTCAAACCATAATTTTGGTTAAAAAACGGCTACCAAACGTGACATGCTTATAGTCGAATCAAGCAGCTCGACGAGACGAATCCAACGAGCCCAAGATCGCCAAATTCTTGTTTATCTATTTGCATATATACACAAACAAATAAAATACTATTCATTTGTTTCAGTTGACCTTTAATTGATTGGCAGTTCTATCGCAATATGCATGTCTTTTGCCAAGCTATTAATATTCATGGATGAACATTTAAATTCCAAACACATATTGGAGTCAAAAGCTTGGCATCTGATCTAAACAATGATGAAGTGTCCATTGCTAAATAATTTGCATATATGAGTTCCATATGCCTTCTTTGAGTCAGAAACTTGAAATATTATTTACTTCTTTGGTTTAGCAAATTAACTGATGTTTTAGTCTAATATGAGACCAAATTTTATTCGAACAACAAACACATAATTCATATAGTACGATACACGTAGCACTCATCGTTGGATGAATTGAATTCGACTGTTATGATATTAAATATCTTATTATACTTTATGAACACGTGTTCATACTATATGATTTGACCAGTCAATGATCATCCAGGTTGATACCTCGAGATGACAGTCTTCACACTGATCGTCCAGTACGATAGGCCTAATTTCCATTTAAAGGGAGGAAACATAAGGTTTTTCTTCACTCCAATCTTGTTAATCCTTCTTCCCTCCTCTATAAGTTCATACTCTTTGCAATGGCAGGTGGAAAGCACTCAAGGGCTCTCATATGAAGTTCTTCCCGACGTCTCGCTTCCCTGAAGCAGCTGATGAAGAAGCATATCATCATTATAAGGCTGTCAGGATTACGCCATCCAAAATCATAAATAAGGAAGTTCTAAACTTTCAGGTACTCTATTTATTTGCTCATGCCACCCTTCAATTCATTCTTACTCTTGCCTTCCCATTCAACTTCAAACTCATCTTTAAATTTTTTGCTGTCTTCGTATCAATAGTGAGGGCACTACCCTTCAATTTTATATCAATAGAAGGCCCATAGAGATCACCTATAAAGACTTTAACGAAATCCTGCACCTTTCTACTATCAGTCAAAAAGTCCAATCTTTAGCATTTCTCCTTGACTATAATTGGATCCATGTCAACACCACCCTTAGGGAATCATAAAAAAAATTACCATATTCATCATGTCAACACATTAGGTCAAGATGCCCAAATTATTTAACACATAATTCGCAATTTAATCATTCCAAAACATAGGGATTAGAAAAACATCACACCTCTTCTATCCCTTACCACCTATTTTATAATTGTTGAAATTGATTTCATTGCAACAGATTTGATTATTCAAAACCTTGAAAACCTTACTTGCATTTGAGATCCTAAAAATAAAAGAAAGCCAAATCTAGCATTATGTCACATCTTTGCCTTTGTTATTGAATCCAAATACAATCTCCAATTCCCTATACCACCAAACCATCTTCCAATCTTCTATTCAAATAGTTCCTTCCACATCCTTTATAGTGTTCGTCATTGAACTGTTTATTAAGTGGACCCCGAGCCAGAGTAAGCAGAAGGAAATCCAAGACCAGCACCTATACACCAGTATTATCAATATGAGACATTGATTCAAAGATTTGATCAGTGGGAGATTTGCTTCTACACTTACATGGTGGAGCAACATTAGCAACCTGAGACTAATATGGCATGGTTTGCAGAGCTGTTCGTATTAATTCATTGATACTTTTAACCACCACCACCACCTAATCAACGACCTTCTTATTTTTAGCTTATCTTATTTTAGTTTTTGTCATTATTATTTTTTTCTTTTCATTGTCATGCTTATTTTATCTTTGATGTTTTGCTCATTCGTTCTCCTTTTTGGTGATTCAAAAGGTGGAGTAGATTGTTGTTGGTAAGGTGTAATTTCTACTTTATTATGGCTAGTATGTTAATTTGTTTGTTTCATATTCATGTTTTTGTGTTCTTTTATTTCTTTTAATTTATTATTTAAAAAAAAAACTTTTCATATTTTCAAAAACTCAACTAGTAAGGGGGAGCTTAGAATATAACAAAACTAATTTAAAATCATAACCAATAATGTTTTCCATCATAAAAAAGGAAGAGATTGTTCCAAATATGGATCCAAGTTTTGTGATTTTAGTGATAACAAATATTATTGGATTCTTTGTTATGATATATCATTTTATTATTATTATTATTGCATATTTGTTTCATGCGCACTAACATTTTAAGTCCACTGTACACTGCACAAAATGATCAACTCAAGGTTAGGTAGAATAGGGTTAAGTATGTTGAAGAGTCTGCATTTCTACTTTTATTTATTTCTTTATTTCTTGAGTCAAAGCCATGTATTTGGTGGATGCTAAACTTGGTGATCGTGCACACATACACTCAGGACAGCGAGATAGTGAGAAAATTAGAAGTGTAGTTTTTAAAACTAATAATATTATACGATCCATATCATATTGTAGATCGTACAATACGATTAACTATTCAAAAAATAATAATTATAATGATTAATTATATAATTAAATCTATTTGAACTAATTTTACTATATAATACAAATTGTATAAGACAATTAATTAAAATCAAGATCTTAATCGCTACTCATAATTTAGGCAATATTTTAAAATTTAAAATGTTTACTAATCATACCATATAATAGATATCGCACCATATGATGTAATCAAAATTTGATTAAATTAATCATATAACTAGAGGATCAAATTTGGGTTTATTTATCCAATCAGATCATACTATACGATTAGACTAATTATATTGTATGACCCAATCTTTGCATGGGACAATATTTATATATCATCAATCATATGGTACGAAAATCTAATTCGATTGAATTAATCATACTAGATGATGCATTATATCGTATTTAACAATCAGCTCAAATACTTGAACTGGTTGTACAACACCTTACTATTCATATAGTACTAACATGTCTATTTGAACTAATCGTAATATACGATTGTGGATTGTATTGTACGATCAATGTCAACATAATTGAATTATTAAGGCTTTTTGTGATGCCTTATATTTAAACTCTATTAATATACTTGTTTCAAGTCTTTTGCTGTTGAGTTTTCTATGTTACAAACATATTTTTTTGGATTATGATTTTGATGATAGCAAATAAATCTTGTTTCACTACGGCTGTCTTTTTCTACTGACTTTTCAAGACTCAAAGATCAGACGGAAATCAGAATTAGTTCAAGACTGGGTAGATTAGGGTTGAGTTAGTCTGTAATTTTCTTTTTTCTTTCATGAGTTAATTGTAATTGCTTCAAGTGACTGATGTTAAGTAACCCTACACATACACACACTTGAGAGATTTAGAACTTGGGTTTTTACTCACATCGTCCCGGACGATCGAGCTCAAAACAGAAGATCTAATAAGGATTTCTTAGTTAAGGCAGCCGTAATTAACTGATCGGCCTGGACGATACCTGTATCGGCCAAGACGATATGCTCAATACAGAAAGAAATTGCCGCCATGATCAATTTAGGAATTCTGTATTTTTGGAAATCGGCCAGGACGAGCATGAGATCGGCCTTGACGATTTCACACAATTATGCTTAAATTGATCCATTAATCAAGGAAGTAATTAAGGATGATTGATACGATCACATCGTCCTAGACGATCACAGGATCAGCTAGGACGATATATTCAAAAACCCTCAGTTGCTTCTGGATGATAAATATCGGCCAGCACAAATTCAGAGCGATGCTCTGGACGATTTCCCTCTGATTTGAACTGATCGGTCGGGATGATCATGATATCGTCCGGGACGATCAAGCAAATTTTCAATATTCCAAATTGCATTCAGGGCAATGCTCTGGCCGATCTTATGAGATTTGTACTGATCGGCCAGGACTATTTCTATATCGTCTTGGACGATAAAGTCGGCAACTTGCAATTAATGAGCTCCTTTGAAGCTCTTCTATTTAAAAGCTCTTGTTCAACATTTTTGAACATCCTTGGCTGCTATCTTGATCTAAGAAAACCTAAAGGAGAGAAAGAGAGGGAGAGAAAGAGAGAGGATCTTATGTGGGGGAGCTTGTGAGGGGGTTCACAAGGGTTGCTCCAAGCATTGTTCAATTTCTTCTTCCCTAGAGTCTCTTATCCTTGGAAGGGTTGTGAGAGGTAAGTTTCAGCAAGTGATCGTGGTTCTCTGCCTACTTCAGGAGGAAGCAAAAGGAGTTGGGTTCTCTGCCTTGCCGGGTGTAGCAAAAAGTATGTGTTTTTGTAAGGGCTTCTCCGCCTAGCTGTGGGGGCTAAAGGAGAGTCACGTTGGTAGTGCAATACTCGGAGGGCACATCCGGGGAGTGGACGTAGGACAAGTTGACCGAACCACTATAAACCCTTGTGTTCTTTTTACTGCTTTTGCACTTTAATTTTTCTGCACTTTTTTTTTTCGTGGAGATTTTGGTTTGTGATATTTGTTCTCTTGGTTTTAAAGAATTTTTTTTTAAATATCAATTCACCCCCCTTCTTGGTTAGCCTCGAGACTAGTTCAAAGGGCCTAACATCCCTAACAAACTTTCAAGTGGTATCAGAGTGGGATTCATAAAATAAAGTTTGAAAACTTTTTGAATTTTGATCCATGGCTAACTTTGGAAATCGTAATACAACTGAAGGATATTCTATTACACGACCTCCCTTATTTGACAACCTTCTTTTTGATTTTTGGAAAACTCACATGTCTACTTTTTTGCAATCAACTGACTATCGCATGTGGATGCTTATTAAAGAAGGATATTATCCACCTACTCATGAAGTTAACGGAATTAAAATTAAAGTTGCTTTTACTGAATAGACTACCGATGAAAGAGATTTAGCTCAATTGAATGCGAAGTGTTTGAACTATTTTTTCTGTGCTTTAAAGTCTGAAGATTACATGCGTGTTTCTACTTGCTCTACTGGAAAAGAGATTTGGGATAAGTTGTGCATTACTTATGAAGGAACCAATGAAGTGAAATAATCTCATTTGAATATTCTCTTGCATGACTACGAATTTTTTCGTATGAAACCTTCTGAATCAGTTTCTGATATGTATACACGGTTTACTCAAATTGTAACTTTTTTGCATGCCCTAGAAAGAGAAATTTCAGACTATGAAAAAGTAAACAAAATCTTAAGATGCTTGCCTTCCTCTTTTGATGCTAAAATCACTGCTATAACTGAATCTAAGGATTTAAACACATATTCGATTGATAACTTACTTGGTTCACTCATTGCTTACGAGTAAGGGGTGAATCAAAGAAATCTTGATACATGTGAGAAAAAGAAGGAGAAAACAGTGACACTGAAGGGTCACAAATCTGACTCTGATTCTTCCGGGTCTGAGAGCGATGACATTGCCTTTATCACAAGGCAATTCAAAAGCTTTCTAAGGAAGAAGCAAAAACATCATCAAAATTAGAAAAAAGGTAAGGATAACAAATATTTTAAAAGATCTTCTGATGTTGTTTGCTTTGAATACAGGAAGCCTGGACATATCAGAGTGAATTGTCCTACACTTCAAGATCACACAAGCAAAGAAAAGGGTGAGGAAAAACCCAAGCTCAGGAAGGACAAAAAGAGACTTCAAAAGGTATTTTGGATGGATTATGCAACTGATTCATTAGAGACTGAACCTGAAGACGAAACAACAAACTTGTGCTTTGAAGATCATATTGATCAAAGTGATGAAGAAGAGGTATGTAAACCAACTTATGATCAATTGTTTGAAATTTGTGAGAAAATTCAAGCATCATACAAAAAACTTAAGAAAACTCATGCTAGTTTGAAGTTGGAACTTTTAAATTTACAAAAAGAGCATGAAATTATTCTTAAAGATTATTCTACAATTGATTCAAATCACATGGCTCTACTTGATGAATTTGATGATTTAAATAAAAAGCATTCGAAATTAATTAATGAGCATGATGCATTAAAAGTTTCACACACCTCACTCAAATCTGATTTGAAGAAATCTAAAAAACTAGAACGCAACTTGAGGATTGATAATAATGCTTTGGAAGATACTAACTTGAGGCTTAAAGATGAATTGGACTCAATTAAGAGAAATTGGATGACACATACTTCTGATCTAAAGCCAAGACCTAGGAATAGGCATTAAAATCCAAACCATTTAAAAAATTCTTTTGTTGGTGTTAAATGCTTTTCATGTGGCATGCTAGGACACATCTCACACACTTGCACTGTTCACAGTAGTACACATTGGGTGTGGAGACCAAAATTGCATAATTTACAATATAGCACACATGCATTACATTCTACTTTTCATGAGAAGGGACCCAAACCTATTTGGGTTCCTAAATCTGACAGTTGTTGATTCTTGCAAGATTGCTCTCACCAAAGACCTCGTGAGGAGCATATGATACTTGGACAAATGGAGGCTCACAGCTCATAACTGCTTACACTTGCTGCTTAACAAATTCTTGAATTGCATTTTGATTATTGTTATGTTTTATTTTTGTGATAGTTTTTTTGTTGTTCTAGTCGTTTTTACTTTTGTTTTCTTTATGATGATTTTTTCTTGTTCTTAAACTTTGGAGATTTATGGCCAATGATTAGCATTTCTAAATCGGTTAAAGGGAGAAAACACCGTTGATGGTTTCCCTCCATCTAACATATTTTGGTGATATAGTTTTCTTTTCTAAACAAAAAGTCTATCTCATTTTAACAAATGATTTTTGAAATTAAGATGTTTTTTATCTTGCTACAATAGTCTATCTTATATATATGATCCAAAGTTCTAATATATCTTTCAAGTTAATTGAAATCTTACCGTTGCACTTATCATATGATTTTGATTTTCGTTCTGTGGTTTGTTCTTTCCTATGTTAGAAAGAGAGCTCATCTTCTCTAATATATAGAAGATATAATCTCAACTAAGAACCTCTTTTAAGGGTTTGTTAAAGAGTTTTTAGCTTGTAAAAATTTTAAAAAAAAGGAAGTGGCCAATGACGCCAAATTGAAAAGAAAAGTATATACACAAAAGTGTATCAAAATCAAAGATGCTCAAAGAGCCAATCAAAGTGACAAGAGGCATAAAATGAGCCCACTAAATGCAAGCTATCATCTCTTTTCAAAACTTTTAAAACTTAGAAGGACTCATGGGTTATTTGATGTTTTCAAAGGCTTGATTTTAAATTCCAAGATAGAGACAAATTACTTTGATATACTATTTTATAAGGTATTTTATTTGTAACCAAGTTTTGAACGGATCTTCTTTTTATCCAATTTATTCTGAGTTAGTCCTCTTATTTTCAAAAGATAATTTTGATCTTGAAATAAGTCCGAGCTAGGGTAAATAGGATCGGATTTTCTACCGTTTTCAAATTGTGGCATTGTTAACTCATTGATCTTTCAAATCTTTAAAATTTAATTATTTGGAAAATTTGTTATATGCTTGCTTTGCTAAAAATAAAAAAATTAAAAACAAAATTTTTTTTCTTTTCTTATTTTTATCTGTTTTTGTTGTTTTTAGTTTTGTTTGAGGTTTTCTCTGATCATCTCCATCTTTCCTTGGTTTTCAAATTCTTGTCACATCGTCTTGGCCGATACCTCTATCGTCCTGAATGATATGATAATTTTTCTTCAAAATTCCATCTTCTGAACTTTTCTCAGCCTTCTGTAACGCATCGTCCCGGACGATACATTATCGTCCTGGACAATCCGATCGAACTCTGTTATAATCATCTTGATTGTCTTGGCCGATATAATTTTCATCCTAGCCGATGCATTTATGGTCATCGTCCTAGCCGATACAGTAGATCATCCCGGACGATCCACATGTCAGTATGTTTAAATCCTTCAAATCGGCCCTGTACGATCCATTATTGGACAATCATCCTGGCTGATCCATTGTTCGTCCTGGACGATACACGTGGCATAGATTTAAAATATTTTAACTTCGACCGGTATGATCAATTATTGTGTATCGTCCTGGACGATACGCCTAATCGGCCCGGATGATCTGCTTTTTCAACGGTCGTCCGGCTTGATTCCTCGAGACGATCGCATGTGTCTAATCGGCCTGGCCGATATCTGATCGGTTCGGATGATCGGACCGCCTTTTTGACCAATCGGCCTGTACGTAATAATTGAACCAAAGCGTCCTGGAAGATTCTGAGATCGGACTGGACGATATGGCCATTTCTTTAAATACAAGCCATTCCAGCCATTATTTTCACCTCAAAGCTTCTTCTTATCTCATTTTTAATTACTGATTTCTTGCTATGGCTGGTGGAAAGTGAGTTCGACAGGCTTCTGGAAGTTCCTCGAGGGCCACTCTCGACCCTCGATTCAGTGAAGTAGAGGATCAAGCAGCTTATCATCGTTACAAAGAATGTGGCATCACTCTTTCCAGAACCATCAATCATGTCTACCTTTCATATCCCGGTAACGGATCTCTTTGCTCACACTTATCTCTATTTCATTCTTACCCTTGTTGTCCATTTTTCCTCAGAACTTCTGTTAGAATTTTATGCAAATCTTCGTATAAATTCTACTTTCACAGCCCTGACCTCCTATGTGAATAGACGCCCGGTCGAGATTACATATCAGGATTGTGATGAACTATTATAACTATTCACCACCGGGGATAAGCTGTATATAATTATCTCAGATCCTGATTTTGACTTGTCAACAACAAATCATTTTTTTCGCCAGACCAATGCACCCTTTCATGTTGGAGAGACTAGCTCTTTAGTCAAAGATGCTAGGACAATTTAGCATGTCCTTCGTACCTCCATTATTCCAAAAGTCGGGGACCGAGTCCACATCACTTCTCTACTTTCTCTGACTACTTTTTTACATCATGGCTCGGTGAGAGTTTTATGCTACTGACTTGATTTTTTGATACATTGATCATTTAATAACTATTCGCGATCCAGACCATAGGAGAAAACTCAACCTTGCTTTAGGACATCTCATAGCTTATATTCTTGAAACCAAATACAATCTTCAATATCATGCTTGTCACGACCTTCAGCCTCCTTGCTACTCAAACAGCTCTTTCAATATCCTTCACAGTACTCGTCTCCACCTAGGGGATGGGGAACCTCAGGGGGCTGAGAAGGAGGAGGCTCCCGCTCCCATTCCTGAACATGTTCCTCTCCGTCAGCACTCACAGTTTAACCAGTTAGTGGAGAGATTTGATCGTTGGGATACCCACTTCGACTCTTACGTTGTTGCATAGGAGCAACAACATTCTGAGGACATGACATGCTACGATCAGCACCGCACAGAGGACTTAGCCCATTTTGACAGCTACATTACTCACCAGCAGCAGCAGCACGACCAGGACATAGCCTTTTGGTTCAATGCTCAGTTTACTACGCTAGCTAGCTACTTTCAGCAGGCTCCACCACTTCCACCTCCATCTGATGATCATGATCCCTCCTTTTTGTAGATTTAGTTTCTATTTTATGTAGATTGCTTTCTTTTTCTGTATTGTATTTTTTGTTGCTTTAGTTTGTATTTTTATTTACTCCTCCTTTTTGAGATATCAAAAGGGGGAGTAGTATGTTTGTACTTGCTCTTGTAGTATGTTTGTACTTATTCTGTTCAAAAATTTGAAAGCTTGTTTAGTTTTGCATTACTGTTTTAGAATTGATTATCGATATGTTTGTCATCATCAAAATAGGGGTGATTGTTAAAAAAATACTTTTTGGATTATGATTTTGATGATAACAAACAAATCTTATTTCACTATGCCTGCCTTTTTCTACTAATTTTTCAGGACGCAAAGATCAGACGGAAATCAAAATCAGCTCAAGATTAGATAGATTATGTTTGATCAGTCAGTCTTTCGCACTTTAATTTTTCCTCACTTATTTTTTTTGTAGTGATTTTGGTTTGTGATATTTGTTCTCTTGGTTTTAAAGAATTTTTTTTTAAATACCAATTCACCCCCCCTCTTGGTTAGTCTCGGGACTAGTTCATAGGGCCTAACGTCCCGTAGAGAGAGAGAGAGCTTGGAGAAGAAATATTGGAGTGCTCTAGAAATAAGAAAGAAGAGTTTATGTGATAGGGAGGAGTGTGAGGGGGTTTTATTTGATTACTCCGAGCAAGCTTCTGCCTTGTTTCCTCCGTGTGTCTTGCTTGGTTTCTTGGGTGGCTTTGGTAAGAAGATTGTTAGCCCGAAGACCGTAGAAGTTCTCTGTCTTCACCCGTAGGGTGAAAAATGAGTGCTAGGTTCACTATTTTTACCAAGAGGGTGAAAAAGAGGTCAATGTTCTCTACTGCACCAGGTTTAGTGAAAAGATTGTAAGGGCTTATCTGTCTAGCTTTGGGTGCTAAAGATAAGACACTAAAATTTTAGAGCAATATTATGAAAGGAGGACTTCATTTTATGCACTTTACTTTTTTGTGATTTATTTATCTGGAAATTGCATGTTAGAAGTCTATGATTGATATTATACTGAGTTGGTTAAATTATCATCACCATGGTTATGAAAACTGGATTGGACAACCAACCGAAAGAAGGAGAAATTCATGGTTCGATCGGTTCGACCGGTCGAACCGGGGTTGAACTGGATGATGTAATAAATAATAATATTATTAAAAGTAATAAAATTAACATAATAATAGTGATAATTTAATATTAAAAATTTCATAATTATATGAATTTTGAGAATAAAAAAATAAATAAAATTTATACATATATAATATATTACATAAATTTAAAATTAAATATAAATAATTATTATAATTATATTATATATTTAAATATAAATAATTAATAATTTTAAATTTAAATATTAACATACACTCAGGTGAGTGAGATAGTGAGAAAATTAGAAGTGTAATTTTCTAAACTAATAATATTATATGATCCACATCATATTGTAGATCGTATAGTATGATTAACTATTCAAAAAAAAAAAAAAATCAAAACGATTAATTGCATAATTAAATTTATTTGAACAAATCGTACTATACAATACAAATCGTATAAGACAATTAATTAAAATCAAGATCTTAATCGCTACTCATAATTTAGGAAATATTTTAAAATTTAAAATTTGTACTACTCATACCATACAATAGATATCGTTATATATGATATAATAAAATTTTGATTAAATTAATCATATAGTTAGAGGATCAAATTTGGATTAATTGATCCAATCAGATCATACAATACGATTAGACTGATCGTACTGTATGACCCAATCTTTGCATGAGACAATATTTATATATCACCAATCGTATGGTACCATACCAATTCGATTGAATTAATCATACTATATGATGCATTATATCATATTGAACGACCAACTCAAATACTTGAACTGATTGTACAACACTTTACTCTTCATATAGTACTAACATGACTATTTGAACTAATTGTAATATACGATTTGTGGATTGCATTGTATGATCAATGTCGACATAGGCTTCGTTTGGGACGGCTTTTTTATTGCTTTCTAAAATGGAGTTTTAGTATAAAAATAAAAAATTTTGTACTAAAACTCCGTTTTAGAAAGCAGTAAAAAAGCCGTCCCAAATGAAGCCATAATTGAATTATTAAGGATTTTTGTAAAGCCTTGTATTTAAGCTCTATTAATAGACTTGTTTCAAGTCTTTGGCTGTTGGGTTTTCTAGAGAGAGAGAGCTTGTAGAAGAGATATTGGAGTGCTTTGGAAAGAAGAAAAAAGAGTTTATGTGATAAGGAGGAGTGTGAGGGGGTTTTATCTGGTTACTCCGAGCATGCTTCTGCCTTGTTTCCTCCGAGTGTCTTGCTTGGTTTCTTGGGTGGCTTTGGGAAGAAGAATGTTAGCCCAAAGACCGTAGAGGTTTTCTGTCTTCACCCGTAGGGTGAAAAAGGAGTACTAGGTTCACTGTTTTTACAAGGAGGGTGAAAAGAGGTCAATGTTTTCTACTACACCAGGTTGATGAAAATATTGTAAAGGCTTATCCGTCTTGCTATGGGGGCTAAAGACAAGACACTAAAATTTTTGTGCAATACTATGAGAGGAGGACTTCATTTTATGCACTTTTTTTTTTTGTGATTTATTTATCTAAAAATTGCATGTTAGAAGTCTATGATTGATATTATACTTAGTTGGTTAAATTATCATCACAAAGGTTGTGAAAACAGGATCGAAAGAAGGAGAGGCTTATGGTTCGACTGTCGGGGTTGAATCGAATGATGTGATAAATAATAATATTATTAAAAATAATAAAATTAACATAATTATAATTTAATCTAAAAATTTCATAATTCTAAGAATTTTGAGACTAAAAAATAAATAAAATTCATATATATATATATATATATATATATATATATATATATATATATATATATATATATATATATATATATATATATATATATATATATATATATATATATATATAATATTACATAATTTTAAAATTAAATATAAATAATTATTATATTTATGTTATATTTATTAAATATTAATAATAATTTAAAATTTAAATATAAACATCTTCAATCTTTGATTTTAATTTATATTTAATAAAAATTTAGTTTATATATAAATATATAAAATTTAATATAAATATATAAATTTAATATAAATATTTGCTTTATGTTATATATTTAAGAATAATTTACATCTATAAATTATATATATAAATTTTATATTATAAAACTATATTTATAAAGTCATAAAATATTATTTTTTAAGATTTTTTATTTTTCTATCATTTAATTTCACATTTAGAAAAAAATTTAGAACTTAAAAAATTATAAATAATTATTTTTGTTTGAATAATTATAAATTTAAGAAGTTTAAAAATTATTATGATGATTTTTTATTTGAATATTCTACACAAAATTTTTCCAACAAATTCTCCTTCAAACAAGTCTCATGCACACATTCTTGAAATTTGAAACTAAAAACTACTAGTTGTTTAGTCCCACATCACTTTGAAGATTTATGTTGTGTTGTTTATATACCTTTTCTTGTATTCATGTGTTAAGAGCTTACATGATATTATAATATCATGTGAGTAATATTAATTATATATTTAATATATAATAGAATTAAAATTTTGGAATTATATTGTTAAATAAAATATATGATATTTAAATTAATTTAATATTTAATTAAACTTTTCATATTAATTAAATTATTTAAATATGTTATTAGTTGAATCGTAGAATCGGGACCGGTTGAACCGGCGGTTCAAATCGATTTGATACTAGACCAGTTCTTCAGGAGGATCGAACTGGCCATAAGACCGGTTCACGATTGAACCAGTCAAACCTGCCAGTCCGGTCCGATTTTCAAAACAATAATCATCACCAATGTTTTAACTATTGATGATAAGTTTATTAGCTTTCACATTGGGTGATAGTATTGCTTGCTTTTAAGTTATCAAAAAATTAAAAGTATAGTTTTGTATTTAAAGTAAAAAAACTACCAATTCATCACCCTCTTGGTGTGCCTAGGGATAGCTCACCAATGATTAACATCCTACATCGAACTTTCAACATCCATTACACAAGCTTTGATATCAATAGGTTAAGATGATATTGGGGAGTGGATAGCTCGCTTTCGAATGTTCTCATGAGTCTTTGATGGAGGGTTATTACTTATATTTTAAAATAGTAGGAATCTTCTTGTTTGACATAAAAATTTATATATATTTCTTCAAATAATAAATAATAGAGAACTTTGATTAATTATGATTATTATAAATGTAAGAAATACAAAATTTTATTAACATGTTGTTCATCTTAATGTGTTAGTTGAGAGCATACATATAATCTATATGTAAATTTATTTTAATTCATCTAAATGTGAAAAAAAAAAATCATCAAGAGATCAGCACCAGCATTATATATTGGTCGTCGCCTTCAAGCGGCGCGGGTTTGCCCACCACGGCCGCGCCTTAAACGCTTTATTCGCAATTATCTGTTGTGTTGTCACGCTCTTGTTTCAGTCATCGAGGCGTGGGTTGCTGGCAGTCCGAATGGCTGCTGCCAGCGCTGTAACTAGTTCTTCAATCTCCACCTCGCTCCGGCGCATCCGCCGAAACTCCAGTTTTAGGTTTTCAAAGGTCCTCCTCTCCGCTTCTCCAAGTTGTGGCTCGAGTCCTCCAGCGGCCGTCAGAAGCAACTACACAGGGATTCGACTGGCTGAGACGGTCGAGCTTGGCTTTGAGAGGACTCGCGTCGACTCCTGGATCTCCTCGCGGATTCCGGGCATAAGTCGAGCTCGGGTGCAGTCCAGCATCCGCTCCGGTCTCGTCACTGTCAACGGCCGCATTATAGATAAGGTGATGCGGGATCCCAATAACTGTTGTAATGCACGTTGCAATGCTTTATTTAGTTCAGAAACTCGAGAAATCTTTGGTGGGTAAAATGATCCTGATTTTTAATGTATGTAAATTCCCATCCCCCCTAAAAAGAACCAGTGATTAGTCTTGAGATTTGCAGCTTGATGATCCTGATTTATTCCATCTGTAGTTTCCTTTTTTTGTGGATATGTTGAGATTTGTAATCCCTTCAATTTAGCAAGCCTCTAAAGCTTTCTAAATTTGTACAGTTGACAAATTGATTGCTAAGATTACTTATTTATGATTGAAGACATTGCCTGGGCATACTGCCTTCTTAATTTGGTTGGTTTATTTAAGTTCTTGAATAACTGTACGCTGCAGGTTTCACATATCCTAAAAGGAGGGGACAAAGTTAGTTGTGTGGTTTGCGAGTTGGAACCATTAAAGGCGGAACCAGAGGAGATTCCCTTGAATATAGTCTATGAAGATGAACATGTTCTTGTTGTAAATAAACCTGCTCTTATGGTAATTTCATTTTTATAATTCTCTCATCAATTTTTGTGGATGTTATCTTTTTTGGAGCTGTTTCGTTTGGTATTAGATAGTTTTAAATCGGGATTCTAATCCAACAGTACTTGTTAATCTTAAGGATTATGTTAAAATTAGGAACATTAATATTTTTTTTTTCTAAAAGATCCAATACACATTTAATCAAGCGTTTTTTTTTTTATTTTTTGATGAACTTGATCTAGATTAAAAGTACTCCTATTTAAAGATGATTACTAATATTATATTGAACTATTTTTTGGGGAATAGTGAGTGCCAAGTCACAAATTTGAAGTTGGCGGAATTCAAAACAAAGACCTTGACAACAAATTCCAAAATTTGTACTAAGTTAGCTAGCTTGTGTAATTCAAAACTTTAAATGAAATGGCATTTTGAGTTAAGTCTAAGAGCTTAAAATAAGATTAAGTTTAATCTTCACAAGAGTTTAGATTAGTATTAGGATGGATTAGTTGAAGTAAATGGGGTAATCTAGATTGTGCAATTCAGTGGGACGTTTTTATATTGTTTGGCAAGGTTAGTCTATAGATTCAGATTTATATGGATATAATGTTGAACCAAATTGCCACTTTCTTGTTTTGCTTAGACTATTTTATGGATTGATTATTTTCTTCTATCATTTACCTGTTTTATTGATCTGATGATTTGATTTTGATCAACTTTTTTTTGTTTCACGGCTCTGTGCATTTTTTGTCAACTAATATATATCTATAGCTATTTTAATCACATGCCCATCTATCATGTAGCTTGCTATCTGTACCTTGCCATTATGATTTTTTTTGGTAGTTTATGTCATTTCATTCCTATGTGGCATATACACCAATAATATAACTTCAGAGTGACAAGGAAGACAAGATAAAAAGAGCTAATTTTTCAAAGTTGAAAGGTTTTTCAATAACTTGGCATTTTGCTGGGCCATATCCGTAGGATGTGCCAATCACCACATCATGCATTAGGGTGTTTATCAGGATTGTTGATAAATATTTACTTTAGTCGAGATGTTACTCAGGCATGCATGTGTGAGGCAAATTAATTTTTTCACCTTGAATCTATTGTTTTTGCTAAATTTTGTTAAATCATTCATGGGAGCTGCATGCCTACCTGTATGCCTAGTGGCTACTGATTCAGATGCTATTCTTTGGGATGGGTTGGGAAAGTCATGGAAGGTTTGTGGATGGTTGTTTTGCGTAGAGTGTTGCAGCTCTTCTCCCATGAATGCCCCTAATTATGTATCATTCGACTTAGAAAAGTGCAGAATGATTGAACATTTTTCCAAAATTGAAGAATAATAGTCCAAATCTATATAGGAGAGTAATCCAGAGTACTTGCAAAGAGTTTGCTCTCTAAAGTCAAAATAAATTGGATCTTGATCTATGGCATAAGAACCACCGAGGATCAAGTGTCATGGATTTATATTACAAGAAATTTTTAGTTTTCTCTCCAACTTGGTTGAAGGGGCGAGTGAATTTACCATAAATCCTTTTCCATTTGTTATGAATGCAAAATTTTAAATTTTAGTGTGACAATGTGTCATTTATGCAAGTTACACTTTATGCATACGGGGTTCATGCGCAGGATTTGGGGAGGGATTGTTGCGAGTTAAGCTTTATAATTTCTAAAAATCGATGCAGTTTACCCTTTTGATAGAGAAAGAGAAATTTTATTGAATTTTAAAGAAAAAACTTTGTAGCTTTCCCTTCTATGAATAAGGATAATTTTTTGTCCTGTTCTTATAACTAAAAACTATTAGGATAGATTCCAAGGTACTTATGCCTAGTTTTTTTAGCAATTAAGGCGTCATTTCCCATCTTATAGTTCCACCCGAGCTTCAATAAACTCAAGCATTGTTTTACTTATATTGTAAACTTGAAATTTTTCTTGACTTTCCAAAATTTCAACTACTGATGATTAGATTGTTGCTGAACAGAGAATTTTGTTGCCTAGGATATATGTTTCAAATTAAGCATTGATGTGCTTGGGTTTTGAGGTATTTAGGCATCGATGCGTGAAAGCCATACATTAATGTCATGGGTTGCATATTGCAACCTAGCCAGATGTTGACAATATTGATTTTACCCTAATATTGACACAATTGAAGGCTCGTTGTCATCTTTGCTAGAGAAAAAAAAGGTTTAGAGCCTTCTTGGTAGATTGTTGGAGAGGTAACGACCATCTAAATAAACAAATGAGTGATAGGATACTGATGGTCAAGATTTTCTAATGTAATTAATAAGATGCTCATTATATATTCATACGAAGGAAAATTGAGGATTCACATATCACAAGGTACTAGTCAATTTAATTATTCATTCTCTCTAAATGAAAACATTCTATTGAAGTTTTTAAGTTCAATTGATAATAAAAAGAAGAATATTTGAGAATTTTTTAAAGAATTTTGAAACAGATAAAACTAGCAAGTAAAAAAGTTAATTTATTTAAAATTAGATTTTTGATGTATCACTTTTTGACCAAAATAAAAAATTTTAAACTAGCCAATAATATGTAAAGAAAATATATAAAAAATAGAATTATCTTATACAAGAAAAATAGGACTCAGACATGTACATTTAGATGTCTTCCCATGGAATCATGTAATCACACTTGTACTATACTTAAAGGAATCAAACATTCAATTTGTACTCACAAGATTAAAACTAAAAAAAAAAATTGGAACATAAAAGTTATGGATTACATCCCTCAAAATAGTATTTATTAATCCCTCATAGCCTAGGTTAGTAGATAGAGCACAAAAACAATCAAGTTCAGTTCAACAAAATCTTTAAATTTCAATTTTGTATTCCTTAGATAGGCGCCATATCAGACTAGTCCACATACTAATCTAGAAATTCAAATAAGTCGCTAATAAATTAAAGCCAAGGCCGCATATACTTGCTTAATGAACTGCAAGTTGCGGTTGATCATAACAATGTAGGATCATAGAATCCTTTTTACATGGATCACTTGTAGGCGAAACCTTAGCAAACTCATATGCACTCTGGTCTTTAGAGCGGTTTGGGTAATGGCGGAAAGAGTGAAACTCAGCCTTTGATAGCTCTTGAGCTCATGAGCTCATGAAGCTTCTCCCATTGAGAGATCCTATTGTCGCCCTTTCTACAAGTAGGATTCTGTTGACCATGATGATGAATGGTGATATAAATGGTTCATATGTGAAACCACTTGATTTAGTTTAACTGCATCATCATCTAACATATGCTGTTGTATATTTTCATTAACATTGCTTCATTCTCTTGTGCTACATCAAGGACATGCGAGTAATGATAACAATGTTACAATTAAGTTAAAACAATCATATAAGCATGTTGATAGTGGATATATTTTATTTTATATTCATATCATCTACTGTACCACAATCACCTACTATATGCTACATACGAACATTCAATCATATGACTTTTCTCTTAGTTTGTTATTTAACATACTTGCTGATCCTTTTTTGTTGCTTTTAATTTATTACAAATTAAAGAAATTATTGAGTATAACACCTCCATTGCCAAGTCCCAAGCTCTGGTTGAGAAAAGTGGAGGTTTATGTTAGGTAGTTGATAGATATCATAAATTTTGTTTGAATTATCATGACATGAATCATTTAATACATTGTATTAATGCTAGGACATTCCCTGAAAGTGACATGTTGTATGACCTGAATATAACGAGAAGTTTGCAAGGGCCGTTGCACCGACGCTAAGGTGTAGTGTTAATTAAGCAAGGCTCTCACATTATAGACAAGAAAGCTAATCCACGAAACTATAACTATGATAGAAACTTGGAATATAGGTTCTCTTATAGGCAAATTCATGAAAATAATAAATATTATGATTCATGGGAGAATAAAATTCTATGCATTTAGAAAATTTAATGTTTTTAGGATTTAAATTATGGTATTCAGGTATGAGTCATATTAGAAATAATGTAGGTGACTAGGTGTAATTATAGATAAAAGATTGAAGGATAATATTGTTGAAATTAATATAATTGAAGATATAATTATAGTTTTAAAGATTACTATTGCTGCTAAGATTATTAATATTATAAGTATTTATGCTCCTCAAATGGATTTGAATATGTATTCAAAATTAAAATTTTAAAATGACTTAGAATAATTAATACAAAAGATACCTCTTGAAGAATAATTTTTATTGGAGGAGATTTAAATGAATATATTGGTAGAGTGATAGAATATTTTAATAACATTCATGATGGCTATGATTTGGAGCTACTAATGAAGGTGGTATGTTCATATTAGATTTTGTTTTAGCTTATAATTTTGTAATTGCTAATACGTTATTTAAGAAAAGTGTCAAATAGATATAGTAAAACTTAGGTTGATTATTTTTTTATATGAATAATTTATTATTTAGATTACAAAGATTTTAAAGTTATTCCGAGTGAAAGTTTATGTACTTGTTAATGCTTATTAGTTTTGGACTTTGATGAATGGTTGTAATATGAAAAGCAAATTCAAATATTATCTTAGGATTAGATATGGGCATTTGAAGAGCACTAATAAAAATAATTTTGAGAGTAAGATTCAAAATTTTAAGATTTTGACTATGCGTGAGAAAACTAATATTATGGGGGAAAAATAACTAGTAATATGTTAAACTTGAACTGGTCCATCCTGGACCGGTTCATGTCTATGCCTGTCGGTCCAAAGGGGGAGGCGGACAATAGAGGGGGGCGGTAGCATTGGTGGGCCCCATGGCCTAAATTAAATAAGGTTTGGGAGGAAAAATTTGAATGAGGGGCTATTTAGGGATTAATTAATTTTTCTTTTTCTTTAATTAGTCTTTCTTGTTAGGGTTTGGGATTATCTTGTATTTGAAATCAGATTTGGGATCTAGGGTTGTTTCTTTTGGGCTCTAGGCTTGGCTAGAGATTTGGAGAGTTGCTTCTTCCTCTTAAATTGAAGCGTTTGCTATTTTTCTGCATCTACTAGTGGAATACTTCATTTTCTATTAGTTTTCCTATGTTTTTCCCAAGAAATCTGTTGTACCATTACTGTTTTTCTACTGTAAACATTAGTTTTACTCACTGTTTTCACCAATTGTGGTTAGGTTTGCTTGCGAACTAAAGTATTTCCCTTAGGGTTACATGCAAACTCAAGTATTTTCTAACAAATTGGTATTAGAGCAGGTCGATTTAAGGGATATCAATGACTGGCAGGAAAGTTGAAGTATTGAAGGGAGAAATAAGTCAACTAGAGACAGATTTTGAGAAAAAAATTGCTGATTTTCAGAATCAATTTGCTTCAATCCTTAAAAAGATGGATGGAAGGTTCACTGCCTTGGAGGACATGATGAAGAAGATGCTTGAAGACAAACAAAATTTGGCGACATCGTAACCAAGGGAGACCACCGGTGGCCTTGCCAGAAGAGGAAATCCGAACCCATTGACGGGGAGGGAGAATTCGGAAGTGGAGATCCTCGAGGGAGATGATGGAATGCCTCATCTAGAACCATTTTCTAGGGAGGAGATGAGTATGGGCTACGAAAGGTGGAGTGCTGAATTTTTTGGGAGAAGGGGAGATTTCTACTGCTGAGGCGTTGAAGTTGAAAGAAAGAGAGGAGAATTTGATGATGAGATTGGGTATGATTGTCGGAGGGAAGATCGTGACCACTGGGAGCACCTCCTCTTCGTGGAATGGGAGGTTATGGAGGATTCAGGGGCAATGGGGGTGACCTGAAGGTGAGGAAGCTGAAAATGCCCATCTTTGAGAGTGAGGATGATCATAGTTGGATTTACATGGTGGAACGATATTTCGCCGTCAACAGGTTGACAGAGGAAGAGAAGCTGACAGTGGCCAGACTGTGTTTGGAGGGGAAGGCATTGGCATATTACTTATGGCGTGACATGAGGCAACCTATTCGAAACTGGAGGGAGTTCAAAGAGTGCTTACTTGAACGTTTCCGAAACCGGTAAGGGAGGAGAATTTTATGAGCAATTCTTTGCCTTGACACAGGAGGAGACCGTGATAGATTTTTGTGATAGGTTCGAGTATATGGCCAGCAGACTTAATCAGCTCTTAGAGACAGTGCTAAAAGGAAGCTTTATGAAAGGGATGAAAGCGGAGATTTAGGCAGCTGTTAGGGTGATGAGGCCACGAGACCTGGGAGAGGCCATGGAGCTAGCACAGTTGGTGGAGGACCATAATTATCTGGAGAGGGGGGTTAGGGGGAGTAACTTAGGGGGTCATACAGGATGACCACTACTTTCTTAGCTCCCAAGGGACCTACACTAGGAGGGGTGAGGGAGGTGCACAATGAGAGAGTTGGAGGGGGAAATGGGGGAAATTTCAGAAGGCTGACTGAGAGAGATACAGGAGAAGAGGACAATGGGGTTGTGTTTTAGATGTGATGAGAAGTACATGCCAGGGCATATGTGTAAGAACTGAACTCTTCACATTCTCATCGTCTGTGATGATGAGAAAGCTGAAGAGGGAGGTGAAAGTGAGTTAGAGATGGAGGATGAGGAGAAGCAATATCTGGATTTGGCAAAAGTCTCCATAAACTCTGTGGTGGGATTCACTCTGAATCACACTATGAGGGAGAGATAGCTGATAGAGAGGTGGTATTATTGATAGATAGTGGGGCAACCCATAATTTCATCTCTACTCAAATTGTTGTCGTGTTGGGGGTGAAATTAGTGGATACAGAAGGCTATGGGGTGATGATGGTCACGGGAAAGATGGAAATGGATAGCGGAGTTTGTAGAGTAGTGCTGAGGATTCAGGGGATCCAGGTGAGGGAAGACTCTTTTCCCTTGGAGTTGGGGAGTACTTATGTCATCCTATGGATGAAATGACTGCAGACCTTAGGGGAGATCAAGGTCAATTGGGGTTCACTGAGGTTGGAACTTATGGTTGGAGGAATGAGGATGGTGTTCCAGGAAGATGCAGGGCTGTCCATGGTTGGAGTATCTCTCAAATTCATGATCATAACGAAACAATAGGTGGGAGGTGGATATTTGGTGGAATTGCAACGCTTAGAGAGGGTCAGTGTGGGGGAAGAGGGAGAAATTTTCATTGCAGTACAACCACTCATACAATAGTCCAGTGAGGTGTTCCAACTACCTCAAGGCTTACCACCACCCAAAGAGCAGGAGCATACAATAATTTTGAAGGAGGGGGTGTCACTGATTAGTGTGCGACCCTAGCGCTATTGCCAAATTCAGAAGGACGAGATTGAGAAGCTGATTAGGGAGATGTTGGAAGCAGGGATCATCAGACCAAGTGTGAGTCCTTTCTCAAGTACAGTCTTACTGGTCAAGAAGAAGGCTGGGAGCTGAAGATTCTGTGTGGATTAAAGGGCATTAAATAAGGAGACTGTGCCGGATAAGTTTCCCATTCCGGTGATCGATGAACTAGTTTGATGAGCTTTATGGAGCAGTAGTGTTTTCTAAGATGGATTTGAAGTTAGGCTACCACCAAATCTGGATGAAAGAGGAGGATATTCAGAAGATGACATTTAGGACGCACGAGGGGCACTATGAGTTCTTGGTGATGTCATTTGGGCTCACAAATGCTCTTGCCACTTTCCAGTCATTGATGAACAGGGTGTTCAGGCCGTACCTATGGAGGTTTATCCTAGTTTTCTTTGTTGACATACTGGTGTACAATATAACTGAAGAGGAGCACCAGGAGTATTTAAGGGTGGTCTTTGGAGTGCTACAAGAGCATCAGCTCAGGGTCAATCTGAAGAAATGCAACTTCGTACAGACTAGTATGGAGTACTTGAGACATGTGATATCTCAGGAGGGGGTGCAGTAGATCCAACTAAGATTGAAGCCATGTAGAAGTGGCCTCTACCTAGGAACTTGAGAGAGCTGAGGGGATTCCTAGGACTAATGGGTTACTACCGGAGATTTGTGAAGGGGTACAACAACATAGCCTTGCCCGTGGCATAACAGTTAAAGAAGGATAGCTTCTTGTGGGAAGAAGCGACTACTCAGGATTTTGAGAAACTTAAGTTAGACTTTTGTGGTGGAGACAAATGCGTCTGGATATGGGTTGGGGGAAGTGCTAATGCAGCAACATAGACCCATAGCCTACTTCGGTCAGGTGTTGGCAGCTAAAGCAAGATTGAAGTCTGTATATGAACGAGAATTGATGGCAATCGTGTTGGCTATTCAGAAGTGGCGACCATATCTACTGGGACGGCATTTCATCGTTTAGACATATCAAAGGAGCTTAAAGTACCTGTTGGAGCAAAGGATGGTGACGGAGGAATATTAGAGGTGGATATCTAAACTATTGGGATACGATTTGGTGATCCAGTACTAACCAGGGTTGGAGAATAAGGCGGCTGGTGCATGATCCAGGTTTTGGGGGAGAGCTCCAGGAGATAACCATTTCAGTACCCCTGATAGTGGATTGGGGGGAGATCCATGTAGAAAGTGTGCAGGATGAAGAGTTGAAGAAGATCCGAATGGATCTACTGAAGGATGAAAGCAGCCACCCAGGCCACGCCCTCAAGGGGGAGAGACTATTGTACCATGGAAGGTTTGTGATGCCACAAAATTCAATTCATATTCCCTATCTATTGCAGGAGTTTCATGGGAGCGCCATTGGAGGCCATTCCAGAGTAGAAAAGACATACAGTAGACTTGCTGTTGAATTATACTGGAAATGAATGCATAAATTTGTGCAGGAGATGGTGGCGAGGTGTGAAGTGTGTATGAGAAACATGTATATGGCTATGGCTTCGGGCGGGGGGGGGGGGGGGGGGGGGGGGGGGGGTTACTCCAACCCTTGTCACTTCCAAACTGAGTATGAGAGGAAGTGTCCATGGATTTCGTTGATGGCCTACCACGGTTAGAGGGGTTCACTGTTATTATGGTGGTAGTTGATAGGCTGAGTAAGTATGCACATTTCACCCCCCTATGACACCCCTGTACCACAGCGATAGTGGCAGCAGCTTTCATCAGGGAGGTGGTTAGACTACATGGGATTCTAGAGTCAATAGTGTCTGATTGAGATAAGGTTTTCCTCAGTCAGTTTTGGAAGGAGTTGTTCAGGTTACAAGGAACTATTCTCAAGAGAAGCACCACCTATCATCCCCAAACGGACAGGCAAACGGAGGTAGTCAACCGGAGTTTGGAGACTTACTTGAGGTGTTTTCCTTCTGAAACACCAATGATGTGTGTCAAATGGTTGGTATGAGCCGAGTATTGGTACAATACATTGTATCATTCAGCTTCTCAGATGACCCCTTTTAAGGTGCTATATGGAAGAGATCCGTCAGGCTTATAGCACTATGGAAGGGGGAGCACACTAGTATCCTCAGTGGAGTAGCACTTGGAGGAAAGGGATAGGGTATTAGAGGAGTTGAAGAAACATCTAATGATGACACAATATATCAAGAAGAGGCAGGCATATGCACATAGAAGAGACATCCAGTTTGAAGTGGGTCAGAAGGTTTTCCTAAAACTGTGGCCCTACAAACAGAAAACATTGGCCAACAGGAGAAATGAGAAGTTATCCCTAAGGTATTTTGGCCCCTATGAGATATTGGATAAAATTGGAGTAGTGGAATGCCACCTGAAGTTATCCCCATCCGCCACTATACATCCAATATTCCATGTGTCACAACTGAGAAAGGCCATAGGGGAGTATGCAACTAGTGCAGAACTGCCAGCAACATTGACTGTGGAGATGGAGGTGGTCTTAGAACCTCTGGAGCTAAAAGGAATGAGATATGACAAGGAAGGAAACAAGGAGGTGTTGATCGTATGGAGCGGGCTTCCTGAGTTCGACGCCACATGGGACCGCATGAGAGGTGGAAACACTAGTTTCCTTCATTTCACCTTGAGAATAAGGTGAGTCTTTGGGAGGGGGGTAATGTTAGACCTGAATCGGTCCATCCTGGACCGGTTCATGTCTATGCCTGTCGGTCCAAAGGGGGACGCTGACAAGAAAGGGTGGTGACAACATTGGTGGGCCCCATGGCCTAAATTAAATAGGGTTTGGGAGGAAAAAATTGAATGTGGGGCTGTTTAGGGATTAATTTAATTTTCCTTTTGCTTTAATTAGTCTTTCTTGTTAGGGTTTGGGGTTATCTTGAATTTGAATTTAGATTTGAGATCTAGGGTTGTTACTTTTGGGCTTTAGACTTGGCTAGAGATTTGGAGAGCTGTTTCTTCTTCTCGAATTGAAGAAACTTGTATCGTTTGTTGTTTTTCTGCATCTACTAGTGGAATACTTCATTTTCTATCACTTTTCCTCTAATTTTCCCAAGAAACCTATGGCATTGTTATTGTTTTTCTGCTGTAAACAACAATTTTACTCACTGTTTTCACCAATTATGGTTAGGTTTTCTTGCGAACTCGAGTATTTCTCTTAGGGTTACTTGCGAACTCAAGTATTTTCTAACATAATATTAAAAATGTTACAAAGGGTGTGTTTGGAGTTTTAAAAGGAAAAGCTCATAATAGTAAAATTTGTTGGTGGTGGAATCAAAATGTGAAAAAAAAGATAAAAAATTAGAAATTTTATTATAAAAATTAGTGTAGATGTAATAGCTCGAAAAATTGAGAAAGAAATAAATTGGCCCGCAAGAAGTCTAAGAAAGCAATATGTGATACACAAAAGTTTTTAATGAGTTATATTATATATTAGATATTAAGAAGGGTAAAAGATGTATTATAAGTTAACCAAACAAAGAGATTGTGGAGGTAAGGATTTAGTTCAAGTGAAGTACATCAAAGATAGTGATAAAAAAGTACTTTTATTAGAAGAGGATATTCAACAATGGTAGATATATTTTGATAAGCTTTTTAATAAAGATTGTGAGAATACGAATGAATTTAATGACCTTAGCATCCTTAATAAAAATATAGACTTTTATTTTTATTATCGTATTAATAAAATTGAAATTAGAAAGACTTTAAAAAATTGAAGTGTAGAAAAGTTATTGGGCCTGATGACATTTCAATAGAGGTGTGTAAATGCTTAGGAGATGAAGGAATTTCTTGACTTAAAAAAAATTTCAATATTATTTTGAAGATTAAAAATATACCAGATGAGTGAAGAAAGAGTGTGTTGATTCCTATTTTTAAAAAAGGTGATGTACAAGAGTGTGAATTATAGAGGAATTAAGTTAATTTGTCATATATTAAAATTATGGGAGAGAGTTATTGGACATAGATTACGATGATACTAATGTTTTTCAAAATTAACTTGGATTCATGCCGGGTAGGTCTACTATGGAGGCTATAGATTTATTTAGAGGTTTGTTGGAGAAATGTAGAGAGAATAAGGAGGATTTACTACATGTGATATTTATTGATTTAGAGAAAGCGCATGATAATGTTTCAAGAGAAGTGCTTCGGAGAGTTCAAAAAAAAGAAAAAGAGTTAATAATGCTTATATTCAAATTATTAAGGAGTATGTATGCAGGAGTTAGGGGTGCAAACGAGTCTTAGTAGAGCTCGGGTCTCATTGAGCTCGAGCTGGGATTGCCAACTGTTGGAGTGGTTCGAACACGAGCTCGGTGCTAGAACTTGACTCAATTGATAGTTTTTCGGCTCGAGCTCGAATAAGGTGCTCGAACCCGGCTCATTTGTAGGCTCGATAGCTTGACATGAAGTGCATTCTTAATAAATTTTTTCAATGAAGTGCAAAATAATTTTTTGTATGAACATGAAATTCATATGCCAGAAATAATTAAAAACACATTTAAGGAAATAAGTTGAATAATATTAGTTATTGATAAAAACATTCATATATATAAGTAGAATTTATAAAAATAATAGAAATGGATGGATATTATGACATAACTATGAAATAAAACATATCAAAAGATTAAGAAATGGCCATTTTAACAACTAAACAATAATGATATAAAGTTCTATACAAACATTGAACAAAAAATTCACTGAGTAACAACATTTTAATACTAAAACAACAAGTAATACAAAACAACACCAAATTAAAACTCAAATTCAAAAGATTAACAACAACAATACAACAACAACATCAAGCCTTTGTCCCACTACGTGGGGTCGTAAAGTGGCGGGTTGCGTTAGGCAGTCGACAACCAGCGTAAAATTTGTCGAATAATCATGACATGAATCCTTTTAAAAATCGTGTTAAAAAAATCACAAAGATTGAGTTCACAAAAAATCTCATATTCCTCAAATCTCCATGATTTCATCACTTTATCCGGTCACAAGCACCTTCAAATAATCTTTCTGCAAATGATAAAAATAGAAGTCAGAACTACTGCTTTTAATATTAATAAAGAAAACATGTAGATGAATATTCTACCTTTCAAAATTCTTCTAATTTAGAAGTAATATTATCTCCACCTCTTCATTATCCTCCTCTTCCTACAAGTAATTTGCATGAAATGATATCCTTAGTATTACAAAATGATAAAGATTGAAATAAAGACTATAACAAATAACTACCTTCATCCTTCCTTTTAGGTTGTAATTTGAACGAACCCAATTTGAGCCGTATATGAGAGTTTGAACCATTTCAATACTCAAATTTTAATGATAGGTGTCAACAACTCTCTCTCCTACCTTAAATGTAGATTCAGATGCAACTATGCTAATTGGAATTGCTAAGATATCAATAGTCATTCTTGGTAAAACACAATACTTTATTTGGTTGTTATTCCACCACGCAATAACATCGAAGGGGCGTCCCACAGGATAAACTTCTAAACCATCTTCAAAATATTTATCTAAATCAAACTTTATTGATTTTTTAATTATTCTCTTTGAAACATAGGCTGTAAAATCTAGCCAACTACTATACTTGTTTTCCCCAGACTTTTGAGTGCTTTTTGAACTACTACTCATACCTGCAGAACTTGATCTTCCTACTCTGAATGTACCGCATGCACATTCTATCTCTTCTTCAAAACTTGCTGTATATTCTTTGTATTACTCAAACAGTAAGTTGCAAACATACGAGAAGTTTTGTATGCTTTCATCTCCTTCATAGATCATTGGAAATGCAAATTCTATGACAACAAATTTCATTCTTGGGTCCATGATAGCACCGAACACCATTAAAAGATTGCACTCCCCTTAGTATTTGTCAAATTTAGCTTTCATTTTTCTGGACATCTCCATAATAAATCTATTTGAAGAACGTGCCCCATCATTTAATACCTAATTTATTGTACATATTAGTGAAAGGAATAAGTTTGATGTGGGATATTTAGATCCATAAATAATATTTATTGCCTCATAAAAAAACCCCAAAATTTTCACACACCATTCCAATAACATCCCACTCCTCCTTAGGATAAAATACAATAAGCAACCTTTCTTTCCCGGTAAGAGAAGAAGGCTTCCCTCAGTTTGAGTGTAACAATAAGCATGTTATATGTTGAATTCCAACGTGTTAGGTAGTCCATGATAAGTTTCCTTGTAGGCAGCTGTAACTGTTGAACAACTTCAAAATATTTTGTTAACCTTGACTCAGCTGCATTTATGAAACTAACAGAGTCACGGATTTTATCAACAACTTGTTCCACAATTTTGATCCCATCCTTCACCATCAAATTGAGAATATGTGCACAATACTGCACATGAAAAAGCCTTCCTTTAAAAAGTAACTTCTTCCTCACATGAAAGTTGTCCTTTAGCAACTTAATTGCTTTGTCGTTGTTTGCAGCATTATCAACATATACAGTAAATACTTTATTCTCTAAGCCCCACTCACTGGTTGATTTGTAAAATGTGTCTACAAGCTTAGAAGCTGTATGTGGTGGAGGCAAGTGTGAGAAGCTTAGCACACCCTTCTATAAATTTCAATTAGAATCTACATAATGTGCGGCCATTGTCATGTATGAAATTCTTAGATTTTTTAACTTCCATAGATTAGTTGTAAAGCTAAGTCTGCTTATTATTTTTAGTGCTTGATGTAGTTTTTTCTTCTTCGCCTCATACACCAATATAACATCATTTTGAGCCGTTGTTTTACTGTACTTTGTGAAAAATGGTGACATAGACTTCAACACTAAGTTAAAGCCAAACACTTTGACAATTGAGAAAGGTTTCTCTTTTATCAATATGTAATGGGCTACCATCTCCCTACTTTTAGATTGGCCGTCTTTGAAAGTTCTTCAACTTCCATTGTATTCATAATTATCACCAATATATGTCTTTAGGTTCAAAGCGTATGACCTTTTGATTCTTTAAGACACGGATTCTTGCAGGACAACGATCTAAGTGCCTTCTAAATTGTGTTGTTGTATCTGTGCTACCTAAACATAGTTTTTTATTGCAATGAGAACATTCAACTTTCTTCTGATTGTCAGGGAGAGAGCTATCTCCTTAAACTCATCCCATACTATAGATGTTTTTTTTTTCTTTTTTCTATTGTCTGTTGGATTTTCACTTTTATCTTCAATGATTAGTTCTTCATCCCGACAATCATTTAGTTGATTTTCTCCCATAACATTGTCATTGTCATTTCCACCCTCATTGTGTGTTGCAATTCTCCAATTTCCAAATTCAGATGCTTATTAATACTATCTTCAATAACTGTATCTACTGACATTCTATATGAAAGACATCAAAGAAATTATAAATCCATTCATAAAATAAAATTATAAATCCATTCATAAATAGTAACTAAGGTGTTGAAGGAAGAATCTGTTAATATTAGGCTGTAATTGGTTTTTACTTTTATAAAGCTTTACTGCTTTTCTTCAAAAAAAAAAAAAAAAATAATAATAAATTTGCTGCCAAAATGTTCTCAAATAGTTTAAAAACTTTGCTGCAAACAAAATAGTAACCTAAACACACTTATAAAAAATAATTTGATTCACATATTTGCCGCAAACTTTCTCAAATAAAAGCTATTGTTATCGTGAACTAGTTTTTTTTTTAGTTTTGAATGCTGAAAAACACAAACCATAAAACAACTAATCACTTCAGCAGCTGGCAATGACAAAACAAAATAATTTTTGGCATCTTCTTTTTTGTTTATGCGCTAAGATAATAAATAGAAATGAAAGCCATTCTCACTTGAGAAATTTACTCTGAGGAAAAAGAAGAACGAGCAAATCCTTCTCAACAAATTGGTACGATATGCCATTGTTATTGTTGGAAAATATGGGTAGAATAAGCTTATGGCTCTTTGTTTAGGAATAAGAAATGAAGATTGTATAAAAAACAAGTTAAAGTTCACAAAAATCTAGTAATCGCTGGAACGAAGATGGCGGGCGAAGGAAATAAAAAGCCCAAGGTTTAGGTATTTTTACCTTCCTTGGTACTCGCTGGAATGAAGATGTAGATAGCCTTCAGATATGCCCTTCCTCACTGAAACTAAATGGGAGATGGAGTTGCTGGTTGCACGCCCCTGCGGCCTTTGCCCTTCGCCCTTTGCCCTTCGCCCTTCGCCCTTCGCCCTTTACTAATAGCGTGCAGTTGTGCCTTATGTAAACCCTGAAGTAATTAATCTGCCGCTTTGTTGTTTCACATCGCCCGCTTCATTCAATTTCGACGTGTAGTGAGTCCCGCACACCCGTTATTCTGCTTACGCCTACGCAGATCAAGCTGATATGTTATTTGATTGAACTCGGGCTCAATTATTTCACGAGCTCGACAAAGTGCTCGAACTCGAGCTCGAAGCTCAATAAGCTCGACTTGTGAGCTCGTTATTAAGTCGAGCCCAAGTCAGCTCGCTAGCCGGCTTGACTTGTTTGCACCCCTAGTAGGAGCTTTTACTTGTGTTCAAACATAAGGTGGTTTGACCAAGTATTTTCCTATTTCAGTTGGATTACATCAATGATTAGTTTTAAGTCGATATTTTTTGCTTTAGTCTTGGTGTTCTTACCAGACATTTGCTAGAATATGTACTATGGTGTATACTTTTTGCTAATTATTTTCTTCTTGTTGATAAGACTATAGAGGGAGTTGAAGAAAAAACTTGAATTATGAAAGTCAACCTTAGAGTCTAAAGGTTTTTGTTTGAGTAGATCTAAAACCGAATACATGGGATGTAATTTAAGCAATATTAGATCTAGTGGGGGATTGTGATTTTGGTTGATCAAGCCATTAATAAGAGTACACGTTTTAGATATCCCAGGTCTATTGTTCAAAGTGATGGTGAAATAGATTCGGATATTATTGGTAGAATTCAAGTTAGATGGTTGAGGTGGAGGAATGCACTGGACATGTTGTGTGATAGAAAAGTATCCTTCAAACATATGGGAAAATTCTATAAGATGATCGTGTGACTTGCAATGCTTTATGGCGTGAATGTTGGATAGTAAAAAAGAAGCATAAAAGTAAATTAAGTATTGCAGAGATGAGGATGCTTAGGTGGATGAGTGGATTCACTCTTAGAGATTGAATGTGAAACAAGTATATATATGAAAAGATTGGATTAGCTCCAGTGGCAGATAAGATTAGAGGGACTCTCCTTAGATGGTTTGGGCATATAAAACGTTAGCTTTCCAATGACCCGGTTAGAAGAGTAGATGTATTAGATTTGACCTATGTTAAAAAAGGTAGAGGTATACCTAAAAGACTTGGTTCAAGAATATTAGAAATGATATTTTCTTCTTAGATGTAAATGTAAGGTGGTGTGTTTGTATGCAATGAAATGTGAAGCTTGGTCGCTTTTTTCTTCAGTGAATTTACCTAGAAATATCATATGTATGTTCATGTTATAGTTCTTTGTATCATAATATTCCTTCTATTGTCATGCTTATGTTTTCATGTTAGCCCACTTTTCATATCAAACACCCTAGCTTGACTGCCCGGAACCTCTACTTTACCTCACCACTTCTTCTACACATCCTAAGACACCCTTCACTAGGTTCTCCACCTTCCTTAGTTCCCCAAATTAATTCCTCAAGACACTCACCTCTTGGCCTCCCTTGCATTACCCTTCTCATAATTCCACCTCACTGTCACCACTCCAAAAGTCTCCCTCACCCTTCCATCCTCACCTACACCTCAAGGATGGTTGCCCTACTCAAATATTTCACTTAACAACCTCCAAAGTTGTAAAAAAAATGGAGATGAGAGCTGATTGGGCGCCACAAGTTCCTTGTAGGGAGCTTATCACAGCGATGGGATTGCAATGAGCTTGCTCAAAATGGTAAGCTTGGCCATGGACAGATTGACAACAACAGAATTGCATCATTGGAGGTTGGTCACAAGCTTGCTTTGACTGACTCTTGCCTCTTGTTGGCACTGACATTAATTCAAAACCAAAGCCAGTGAGCTTTTTTTGTCTAAGGGTCTCAAACCTTTTGTGTTTTTAGGTTGCCTTAGCAGGAGCTTGTTGGCAGCGGCAATGATCCTGCTTTTCTTTGTGTATTCATAATTTCAGTATTGATATGTACAAGTATTTCAAAAGAAAAACAATATAAGCATCTACTGGTTATCCTTGTTAATACAGCTCGTTTTTCTTGTTGCTTATACAATACTAAGAATTTCTAGCCTTCACGTGGAGCATTTTTTGTTGAATTAATGCTTCTGATTGGAACTTGTGAGCAATCTGCTATAATGACGCAATTTTACTTCTCAATTTGTATAACCTGTACTCTTAATTTTATGAATGTGTGAGCATGAACTTGCGATATTCGAAAAGAAATATGCATCCGATAGTTGCTATTTCTTATTTTAGTTGCATGGATTTCATCCTAAATATAATAATGGCTGGTTACACAAACAAAGTTTCACTTCCAGATGTAGTATTTGATAACATGCCTTAACATTTCACCTTTTCCTCGAGTATTTACCTGCTGGTTGTTGCTAGGTGGTGCACCCTGCTCCTGGAAATGCTAATGGCACATTAGTGAATGCTATACTTAATCATTGTCAGCTTCCAGCAGGTGCATGCATAAACAGAAAAGATTCATCTGAAACTGACAATACAGACTCATCAGAAAATGAGGTTGGTGACTTTTATGTTGGTCATTCTTATGAGGAGCTCAAAACGAGCAGAAGTGATGAGCTTGTTCGACCAGGCATTGTACATAGATTGGACAAAGGTACCAGTGGTCTGCTTGTTGTAGCTAAGGTTAGTTTTATTTTATAAATATCCACAGCCAAATATCTGTGGAGACAATTTCACTTGGATGCTCATGCTAATAGGAATACATGGGCATCCAGATGTTTATATTCTACTTTTCATATGAGTGAATAGACAAGCTTATAAAACTGCCTGAGTAATTTTATGAGCATCACAAACTTGGCCATTTAATTTCAAAGATGAATGTTTACAAGAGCTAGTCAACTTCATGAAAGAAAGCCTGTGTCTGGGCTAGTAATTCAATGTAATGGTAGCTTTAGTTATCCTTTTTATCATTTTTACAATAACTCACTTGTTCTTCTCCATATCTATGGATTTGAGGAAGCAGGGGGCATGCAACTTGATCAGTACCATGTTTGATACAGAAGAGTGGTACTTTGGGAATTACGTTCTTTTGTTCTCATCATCAGCCTCATGCCTACCCAATTTATTTCACTTGTTTATTCATTCCACAGCTCATCCACCTTCATCATCAACTCTCGACTCTTTCATTTTCATCTAACCTCCGTGCCAACTAGACCTGTAGAATATAGTTGTTGTCACTCAAGTTCCATAAATTTTTACTCCTAAGTTATGTTTTTTCCTCCCTCTATTCCTTGTTATAGTTTTGAATTGGAGATCTTAGACTCCCCTCTAACTGCTTTCCTATTTTATTCATTTGAGGGGCTTCAGACTATGATATTTTACATAAAAAATGGTTTGCTGCCTAATTCACAATTCAAAGTAAGTCTCTAGGATCGTTGGATTGATGACATGTAGTATGTTTATAGATGTGAGATCAATTCAATGACTTAGAGATTTCTCTTGGGCTCTTTTGAGCATTGTAGAGTTAATCATTTTACATATACTTGCATGGTATGTAATCCAATAAACTTTTCCATTTTTATTTTAATTGGGAGGATCCCAATTTCAGAAAGAATTCAGAATTTTGTAGTTGATAGTGTAATGATTATAAGCTGAGTTATTGATTTGATAATGTTTGTTATGGTAGACTTATTCAATTTTATGCTTCAAAAAAATGATTTCATGAATGGAGACGTTATTGATGTAAACTTTGTAAGTTGGTAAAGAGAGCTTAAGAGTAGGCAAATAAAAAATATTGCAAGTATCTGTGTGAAGGTTTTCCTTTTCTAGATTACAGCGCAATGCTAAATTTGTCACTGTCCTGTAGCATATGACATAAAATATACTTGCCAACGTATGTTTACTGAAAAAAGGATGATCATGTAGATAGTGTTGACAACTACAATTTTGAAGTTAACTCTCTTTATAATGTTCATTAATGTTATGAGTCCCTTTCTACAGCAATTATTAGCCACATTGGATTATGCTTTAGCAAAAAGAGGATGCGATTATGATCATTTTTTTATTATTTTCTTCTATGTAAAATTTTTTGGTTTCATTTTGAACCGTGACCAAAATTCTAGTTTCATAAATTGCATTATATGCTGTCCTTATGAATGACTTGTTATGAATGACTTGCGATGCATATTGTATCTGAGCATATTCTTTTTATCTTTGCTAATTATTGTAACGTTCTTACTTTAAAATGTCATTTGGGATATAATGGGGGCTGCAACTTCTTTTAATCTTGATGATAGGACGAGCATTCTCATGCCCATTTGGCTAAGCAGTTCAAGCTTCATACTATCCATAGACAATATGTTAGCCTTGTATCTGGAGTCCCATCTCCAAGTTCTGGACGGATTGCGATCCCGATAGTTCGTGATTGCAACAACAGAACCCGCATGGCTACTGTTTCAGGGATCAATAGCAGCAGAAATGCTCGAAATGCGTCCAGTAGGTGATTGATGTTCCACATGTGATTTCCTTTTTTTGTTCCTAATGCAAATTGATCAAGAAAAAATACCACCCAGCTTGGTCTCTGATAAGCTGCTAATATTAACAAGTTGTCAATAAATGCTTTGGGAGTCATTAATAACCATACAAGTCTTTTGTGCCAGAGTTATATTTAAGGTGATAGTTACCTATGCACCTGAAGAGACACCCAACTCAAACCACATTCATGTTTTCCTTAGACCTGTTCTAAAAAAAAAGGGTGTTGTCGGTGAGGGAGGGAGTACAGGTTTCTAGTTCAAAATGCTTTGGAATTAGCAGGGCAATTTATCAATTTCAAGGTGACAATGAACTAGCTTCGAGCAGTCAGTACCTCACCTATCAATTTCAAAGAGGGGTTGAGATAGTTTGTGAACGGGAGACCAAAAATGTAATGAAAACAAAAACGAGCCATAAAATGCTAGAGTGTCGGTTATTCGCTCATGTCATCATGCAATATGCTTGTGAATGGAAGCAGTTCTTTTCTATTTCCCGTCTCTAATTCCATCTTCCTGCCATTCCTACCTCTACGTTTCTTTATCCTCCTTGCTTTCTTTTCATGCTCTATGCTAGTTGATCTTTTTCATGACGCTGAACCCAGGATGGTTGGGATAAAACTAATGATAATGAGTTGGTCTCGTGGAGTGGATTGATTTAGGTTGGGCTTTGGGAGCCTGTGCTTATTAAATGGATCGGTGGCTAAGGGGTTTGGTTTGCAATATTTCACTTTATATATATATATATATATATATATATATATATAAGACCTGGGAACATCTGACTGGTTTTCTCTAACTTTACTAGGTATAAAGTAGTGGAAGTTTTTGCTGCGGGTGGATCTGCTCTGGTGCAGTGGAGGCTGGAAACTGGACGCACTCATCAGGTACGCATGTAACAGTTTGCTAATGATATTACATCATAGGTATCAACCATTGTCTTTTTTTCTTGCCTTAGGTTTAGGTTCCCGGGCTCTATCCGGGCCCTTGTGTTTACTTGAGGTTCATAGCACTACAATGAAGTAACACTGCTTTATTAGGCTAATTATAAGCCATAGTATTCAGTCAACAGTCTTAAACTCCGATTGGAATTTAACCTATTGATGAACAAATGATGAGCAGAAATGATGAGAGTCAAAGGCACTTTGGAATTGGATTTGCATAAATACTTTGAATTTCTTTTGAAATCCTACAAATTTAAACTCACTATAAGATACTTGGAAACTAATTAATTGACAGTCAAATATATAAACTAAGCACACCACACAAATGAACCTTAGTTGTAGGTTAAAAAATGATAGAATCAATGAGCAAGTGATTAGCTAGTGAGCTTTGTCTTTGATCCACTTAACTTTATAAGCTATGAAAATTAAATCATAAACACCAAAGCCACAAGTATGAATACATAATATATAATTACAAAAATATATGCTACAACTGAATTTTAACCATAGTACTTATGATCAGATATTGCACTATTCACCAAAATGACAGTCAAGCATAAACAATAAATTAAGTTGATTAACAACAACAACAACAACATCAAGCCTTTATCCCACTACGTGGGGTCGGCAAATTAAGTTGATTAACAATAATGTAAATTTAACAATAGGTAATTTAACACAATAGAAAATTTTCTGTGGTCGGACACTTATCTAGCTTACATGCACAACTAATCCTCACTCGAATCAGGTTCTACTGTATCGGACTTGAAATACAAGTCCAATTCTTTCACTTCATTGAGCAGACGAATAAATATTTACACTAACTTTTGTTTAAAGGTCAAAAACTTCAGCTACTTGTTCAACAACAAGCGCAACCTACTAACTGAGCTTTGCAAAGCTCCACCAAGTTTCACTCGGCTTAAATCCTATATTTAATCAATTAAAATGTAATTCAAAGCTTTTTTGAACTCGGTGTTGAATCAAGAAAATCAGATACTAAAGTTTGCAATTTCTATTACAAGAAATATAAAGATATACAAATAAAAATTCCTTACAAAATACCGAGAAATTGAATGAAAAGATTTTATCAAAATGGAAGCCTAAAGGAAAGCTTTGATTGATGAGCATTTGATTTGTCTCCTTGAATTTTCTCTCAAAATGATCTAGCTTTTCAGATCTATAAAATGATTTTTCATTCACTTAAAAATAACTCAAAATATCCCCTCGCCCCCACCCTTACACACACACACATATATATATATATAGCTAAATATCTCTTATAATATGCCTTGTAATAATTCTAAAAAATCTATTAAAAAACCCTCCAACGGTTGGCCAAAAGATTCCCAATGGCTAGTCACCCTAGTAGCTGTTGGGACCATCGTTGCATGCTGGGATCTTGATATGATAACACTGTAGCCGCTTTGGTGTTTTTGGTCTGGCATACTTCTTGTCATCCAGTTGAGTGATTGTTTTGGTAGTCACATTGAAATTCTTAATTTGAGTATAACTAAATAAATATAAATAATTTAACATTTTACATATGATTTTATATGTGAGCACGTACCCTAACGAATTCAATTAAAAAAAATTTAATTAATAAAATATAGCATAACTATATATTTAATACTTAATTAATGTTGTTTAAAATATTTTGACAAATTTTATGAAATGTATAAAGCTCGTAGAGTTAAGGAAATTCAGCAACATGAAATTGTACTTGATTAATCTATATTGAAGATATTATAATTAAGTTTATTTTTTAATTAAGATACTAATGGTATAATTATTGTAATTACGTAAATAAAACAAATTTAATGCATGTAATGGAAATTTTACAACAACAACAACAATATCAAGCCTTTATCCCACTACGTGGGGTCGGCTACATGAATCCTTTTTCTCCATTGTGTCCTATTAAAAGTCAAATTCTCGTTTAAATCTAATAAAGAAAGGTCATTCCTAATATTTTCTAACCAAGTCTTTTTAGGTCTACCCCTACCTTTCTTAACATAAGTCAAATCTAATACCTCTACTCTCCTAACCGGGTCATCGCAAGGCCGCCGTTTTATGTGACCAAACCATCTAAGGCGACTTTCTCTAATCTTATCTTCTACTGGAGCTACTCTAACCTTTTCACGTATATGCTCATTTCGTATCCTATCTCTAAGGGTAAAGCCACTCATCCACCTGAGCATCCTCATCTCTGCCACACTTAACTTAGTATTATGCTTCTCTTTTAAAGGCCAACATTCGGCACCATAAAGCATTGCAGGCCTCATTACCATCTTATAGAATTTTCCCTTAAGTTTGAGGGGTACATTTCTATCACATAACAAGCCCGATGCATTCCTCCACTTCAACCATCCAACTTGAATTCTGCTGATAATATCCCCATCTATTTCACCATCACTCTGAACAATAGATCCAAGATATCTAAAACGTGTACTCTTATTAATGACTTGATCGCCCAAAGTCACAATCCCCTCACTAGGTCTAATACTACTAAAATTGCACTCCATATATTCCGTTTTAGATCTACTCAAGCGAAAACCTTTAGACTCTAAAGTTGACCTCCATAATTCAAGTTTACCTTCAACTCCCTCTCTAGTCTTATCAACAAGAAGAATATCATCAGCAAAAAGCATACACCAAGGTACATCCTCTTGCAAATGTCTAGTGAGAACATCCATGACTAAAGCAAAAAGATATGGGCTTAAGGCTGATCCTTGATGTAACCCAACCGAAATAGGGAAATACTTGGTCAATCCACCTTGTGTTTGAACACAAGTAATAGCTCCTGCATACATATCTTTAATGATTTGAATATAAGCATTATTGACTCCTTTCTTTTCAAGAACTCTCCATAACACTTCTCTTGGAACTTTATCATATGCTTTTTCTAAATCAATAAATATCATATGTAGATCATCCTTATTTTCTCTATATTTCTCCATCAAACCTCTTAATAAATGTATAGCTTCCATAGTCGACCTACCCGGCATGAATCCAAATTGATTTTGAGAAACATTAGTATCACGCCGCAACCTATGCTCCAAAACTCGCTCCCATAGTTTTAAAGTATGACACATTAACTTAATACCTCTATAATTCGCACAATCTTGTACATCACCTTTATTCTTAAAAATAGGAATTAACACACTCATTCTCCACTCATATGGCATTTTCTTAGTCTTCAAAATAGTATTAAAAAGTTTAGTAAGCCATGAAATTCCTTCATCTCCTAAGCATTTCCATACCTCTATTGAAATATCATCAGGTCCAACAGCTTTTCCACCCTTCATTTTCTTTAAAGCCTCTCTAACTTCAGATTTACTTATACGCCGATAAAAACATAAATCTTTATTCTCATCTAGGGTGCTAAGGTCACTATAGTCAATCTTATTTTCACAATCTTCATTAAAAAGTTTAGCAAAATATCTCATCCATCTTTGTTGAATATCATCTTCTAAGAAAAGTATTTTTTGATCTTCATCTTTAATACACTTCACTTGAACTAAATCCTTACTACTCCTATCTCTTTGTTTGGCTAACTTATACATATATCTTTCTCCCTCTTTAGTATCTAATCTATTATATAAATCACTAAAAGCTAATGCCTTTACATCGCATATTGCTTTCTTAGTATCCTTACGAGCCACTTTATATATTTCCCAATTATAAGAATTTTTAAAATTAAACCAATTTTTATAACAAAGCTTCTTATTTTTAATTTTTTCTTGCACATTAGGATTCCACCACCAACAATTTTTACTATTGGGAGCTTTTCCCTTTGATACTCCAAGGACATCTTTTGCAATATTCTTAATATCACTAGTCACTTTTTCCCACATAATATTAGCATCCTCATGCACAGACAAAATCTTAAGATCTAAAATCTTATTTCCAAAAATATTTTTGTTAATATTCTTTAAAAGCCCCCATTTAATGTAATGGAAATTTTAGAATTAGTTAAATTTGCTAATACATATAAGATCAACTTCATGATAATGAGCTAATTAAACACATGATTGTGAGCTCTAAAAGCATTGCTCACTCCTTTTAGAGATGGGACATTGAACATTTTCAGGAGGTAGCTTTGAGCAGTGGAAATGACATTGCCTAGAAATTTCTCCCTCTTGGAAGGAATTTATTTTCTTAATTATATGATTTTCCAATGGTACAAGCAGCCAAGATTTATATCTCCCGATGAAGAACAATTTCACTTAAGGCTAGAAATATTCTAAGTGCATTGCCGTAATGATTCTCAAATGTATCGTTGTAATAGCTCTTTTGGTGCAGGCAATTCATATGTTGTGGGGGATGATAATTCACGCTATGTTTTTATCAAGAACCCTAGTTTATTTAGTTAGGGGAGTGTTAGACCGCTCTAGGAGGGGCCGCTTCGGGCGATGCAGAAAGGACCAGCTTAATTCTACATCAGGCAGAAGCCTAGGTGGCACCATACAGATTCCTTCCCCTTTGGGATGGGGTTCACACATTAAGAGAGAGAGAGAGAGAGAGAGGCATATAGCGGTAGATTTGAATCTGAAGGGCTTTTTGGACTTTTGACTTTAAATTATTTGCTTTTAATAGTTATTCTCATCCTAGGGTTAGGGTAAGGTTGAATGTTTGCTGAATTTAGGAGTTCTTGAGGTTTGCTTGGGCTCTAGCCATCGGCTAGGAATTTGGGAGAGCTTAATCTTTCTCTCGAATTGAAGATCCATTATATCTAGCTTGTTTTCTTCTTCTTTTCAAATATTATTAAGATATCCTATTGATTTGCCAAGGAATTTATGCAAATTCTTGCTTTGTTCTTGCTGAAATCTCAAATTTCATCAACTATTTTGATGTTTTTTGCACTTTTTTCTATCAAATTGGTATCAACGCATTTTCTTGGGCGGAAAAATAAGTTTTCATCACTGTTTTTTTGCGATTGGAACTTAGATCCAATTAATGGCAGCAAAAAAGATGGATGCGTTGGAGGGAGAGATGGAACAACTCAAGGCTCGATGGAGGAAAAGTATTATGGGGTGGAGGGAAGACTATCCTCCATCAAGAACTGCTTTGGGAACTTTAAAAATATGATGAAAAAGATGCTTGACATGCAATTGAAAGTATCACCGACGATTCCTAGAGTGGAACCATGAGGGAAGGAGGTTCAGAAGGATGTCGATTAATTGTAAAGTGTTTTCCATCAAGGACAACCACGAGGAGCCCCGTTGGTGGGCTGATCGGGTTATTCCAAATGGAGGACATCAAAGAGGAGGGAAGCTAATCCTTTTGGTAGATTATCCGGGCATGAGGAGAGGCGAAATGGAGAAGGGCATGATTGGGGGAAGCCATGAGGTCAAAATCAACCAAAGGAGGAAGTAATAGAAACACACCACCAGTACACTAGGGAAAAAATGGGGGAAGAAACCAATGGGGTATGGATGGGAGGGAAAATAAGCTAAAGATGCTGGTCTTTGAATGGAAAGGATGCTCAAGGTTGGGTGTACCGGGTGGAACGTTACTTTGCCATCAATGGGCTGACTGAAGGGGAGAAATTCATGGAGGCAGGTCTATGCTTTGAAGGGAAAGCCCTAACCTGGTTCTAATAGAGGGAGGCAAGGTATCCAATCTATGCATGGGGAAAATCTAAGGAGTGCTTGTTAGAAAGTTTTCGAGCCATTCGAGAAGGGGACCTTCACAAGCAATTCTTATCCCTAACTCAGGAGGGGATAGTTATGTAGTACTGGGAGAAGTTTGAGCTGCTATTAGGGACACTGAGGGGGATCTCTGAGGAAAGATTGGAGGAAAATTTCATGAAGGGGCTTAGGGAGGACATACGGGCAGAACTCAGGGTATTAAGACCTAGGGGGCTGAGAGAAAAGATGGAGCTGGCTCAGAGGGTGGAGGAAAAATGTAAGAGAGAGAAGACCATCATGGGACATGGGAGGGGCCTATCCTATGTTGCACCGATACGGATACGGCAACACGAATACGACACGATACAGATATGACACGATACAGATACGGGACACATCAATTCTTAAAAATATAGGATACATGTACGACATGGACACGACATCATAATTTATAAATCATACATAAAAATTAAGAAAACAATCAAAGTATAATTTTGAAATTACAAAAAAAAAGGACAACAACATCATTTGTAGCCATGTAGCTTATAATATCAAAATATAAGTAAGCATTAAATGTCTAGTACAACAACAAAAGCATAAACATAAATTGTCTAGCACATAAAGTTTCAACTATTCAATAGAAGGAATGCCGACCCCACGTAGTGGGATAAAGGCTTGATGTTGTTATTGTTATTCAATAGAAGGAATGATATGATTAGCTTCTTCAGTGGTTTGTCTTTGAACTTCTATATCATCTTCAATAAATATCATAGCTTTTAATTCAGGCTCATCAAGTGAAAGATTAGTAATTTCTAATATTCTCATATCATCAAGAGACTCAAATCCATCTCGGAAATGAGAAAATTTTGCTCGCAGCCACGGAAGTAAATACGATGCATCTTTTTCTTTTTTTTCGGATTTCTTTTTGTTTTTCAACAGACACGTGTATCAGATACGCGTGTCCTTTTGAAATTAAATAATATTTTAATTGTATACGTCTTTGGCGTATCCAATATGTATTGGTGGAGTATCAGAGGCGTATCCATGTATCGGTGTATCAGATACAGTACGCTTTCATAAATAGGTGTATCGGTGCAACATAGGGCCTATCAGAGTACCCCCACAACTCTAACTCCTAGAACTCAAACAATATCATTCCAGTGAGAAAGTGCCTAGTAAGAAGAACGGTGGAGTTTGCCCAGGAGGGGGGGGGACTTCAAAAGACTCATAGAAGCGGAGATGCAGGATAAGAGGACAAAGGGTTACATTTCAGATGTGATGAGATGAACACGCCAGAGCATGTGTGTAAGGACCTAACTCTTAGGTTCTGACCATCTGTGATGAAGAAGAAGCTGAGGAGGGCGGTGGGAGTGAGGCATTGACGAAGGAGGAAAAGTTGCATTTAGATATGATTCAGGTCTCAAACTTAGCGGTGGGGCTCACTTTGAATCACATTATGAAGTTGAGAGGAGAGATAACAAATAAGGAGATAGTAGTGCTGATAGACAGTTGGGTCACTCATAATTTCATTTCGAAATGGGTTTTAGACCAATTAGGGCTAAAACTGGTGGATACAGGATGTTATGGGGTGATGATGAGGATAAGAAAGATGGAGATAGGTAGAGGGGTGTGTTGGGGGTGGTCTTGACCATACAGGGAATCTAGGTGAGGGAGTATTATCTTCCATTATTGCTGGGGAGCACTGATGTCATCTTGGGGAGGAGATGACTATAGACCTTGGGGGATATCGAGATGAATTGGGGGATGCTGACAATGGAGCTAATGGTGGAAGGGAGGAGGATGGTGATTAAGGGAGATGCAAGACTCTCCAAAGACATGGTTTCACTAAAAACCATGGTAAGAGCTATACAGGAGGGTGGAGGATTTCTGGTGGAGCTACAAAGTTTGGAGGGAATTAGAGGGGAGGAGGGGGGACATCCCTCTTTCAGTACAACCAATTATACAACAGTTCAGTAAGATTTTTCAGCCACCTCAAGGATTGCCTTTACAGAGGGGACAAGAGCATGTCATCATGTTAAGTGAAGGGATATCACCGATCAATGTCAGTTCTTACCGCTATCCCCAGATTCAGAAGGATGAGATTGAGAAGCTGATCCTGGAAATGTTGAAGGTAGGGATTATCAGGCCGAGCGTGAGCCATTTTTCTACCCCAGTTCTACTGGTTAAAAAGAAGGATCTAAATTTGCAATTTTGTGTGGACTACCAGGATCTGAATAAGGAAACTATGCCAAACAAGTTCCCTATTCCAGTGATAGATGAGTTGCTAGATGAACTTTGTGGAGCGGTGGTATTCATGAAGGTGGTGGGCCTGATGTCGGGTATCATTAGATGGAGAGGAAGATGTTCTAAAGACATCTTTTAGGACACACGAGCGACATGATGAGTTCTTAGTGATGTCGTTTGGTCTCACCAATGTTCTGCGACCTTTTAGTCCCTAATGAACAAGGTATTCCAACCGTACCTCGGTAAATTTCTTTTAGTTTTCTTTGATGACATCTTAGTTTACAACAAATCTAGTGAGGAGCATTTGGAGCATCTAAGGGCAGTCTTAGAGGTGTTAATAGAAGCATCAGCTAAGGACCAATATAAAGAAATGTTGTTTTGCACAGACAAGTGTGGAGTACTTGGGTATTCTAGGATGGGGTGGCCATTGATCAAGTCAAGATTGAGGCAATGCTGGAATGGCCTTTATGTATGAACCTCAGGGAGCTAAGGGGTTTCCTAGAATTCATAGGGTACTATAAGATGTTCGTGAGGGGATACATCACTATTACTTGGCCTCTAATAGAGCAACTTAAGAATGATAGTTTCTTGTGGGGAGAAGCAACTACTTTGGCTTTTGAGAGATTGAAGACTGCCATGACCATGGTTCTGGTCATGACACTACTCAATTTCAGCCAGATTTTCGTGGTGGAGATTGATGCCTCTGGATATAGGTTAGGGACAATGCTCATGCAAAATCACAGACCTATGACCTATTTCAGCTAGGTGTTGATAGCTAGAGCTAGGCTGAAATCAGTTTGTGAGAGGTAATTGATGGTCATTGTATTAGCTATTCAGAAGTGGTGGTTGTACTTGTTGGGCCAATATTTCATCATCAAGACTAATCAGTGAAGTTTAAAGTACTTACTAGAGCTGAGGATGGGGACTGAGGGCCATTAAAGGTGGTTATCAAAGTTGTTGGGATATGATTTTGAGATCCAATATAGACCATGACTGGAAAATAAGGTGGCTGATGCCTTGTCCAAATGCATGGGGAGCTCCAGGTGTTAGTCATTTCGATACCAATGATGTTGGATTAGGGGGTTATTAAGGAAGAAAGTGTGAAGGACAAAGAGTTAAGAAGGATCTGTTGAAGGATGAGAGTAGCCATCCTAGCTATTCCGTAGATGGGAAGAGACATCTATACCATGGGAAGTTTGTGCTATCACAAAACCTCAATTTATATTCCGCACTTGCTACAGGAGTTCTACAAGAGCGTTATTGGAAGTCACTATGATATACAAAAGACATACAGAAGATTGGCTGCTGAATTATATTAGAAGGGGATGCACAAAGATTTAGAGGAGATGGTGGCCAGGTGTGAGTTTTTCTGCAGGAACAAGTGTATGACTATGGCTCCAGGGGGGCTATTACAGCCTTTGACCCTTCCATGCAAAGTATGGGAAGAGGCCTCTATGAATTTCATAGATGGGCTACCCCGATTGGAGGGGTTCACAGTTATTCTAGTGGTGATGGACAGACTAAGTAAATATGATCATTTCATTCTGCTACGACATCCTTATATGACAGTAACAGTGGTGTTAGCTTTCATTAGAGAGGCGGTCAGATTGCACGGGATACTAGAGTTTGTAGTGTCCGATCGAGATAAGGTGTTTCTCAGTTACTTTTGGTGGGAGTTTCTCAGGTTGCAGGGGACTGTATTGAAGAGGAGCACCGCTTATCACCCTCAGACATATGGGCAGACGGAGGTGATTAACAGGAGCTTGGAGACATACTTGCGATGTTTTATTTTAGAGAGACCTCGGTTGTGGGCTAAGTAGTTGGCATGGACTAAGTAGTAGTACAACACTAAGTACCATTCGGCATCTCAGATGACTCCTTTCAAAGTGTTGTATGGCAGTGATCTATCTCACTTGGTGCACTTTGGGTAAAGTAGCACATCAACCTGTTCAGTGGAGCAGCACTTGGAAGAGCAGGATAGGATACTAGAGGAATTGAAGAGACATCTATTGAGGACTCCACAGATTATGAAATGGTAAGCTGATAAGCACTAGAAGGATATTCCGTTTGAGTTTGAGGTAGGGGATATGGTGTATTTGAAGCTTCGTCCCTACAAGCAGAGGACAATGGCTAGTAAAAAGAATGAAAAGTTGGTTTCACAATACATTGGCCCTTTTGAGATAATAGAGAGGATTTGAGCAGTGGTGTATCGACTGAAGCTACCCCTGACTGCGACCATACATTCAGTATTCCTCGTATCATGTTCAGGAGAGCTATAGAGGATCACACCTCAATTGTAGAGTTACCAGTAATGTTGACAAAGAATTCAGAGGTGGTTTTGGAACCACTAGAGTTGGTAGGAGTACGAAAGGGAGAGGTAGGAAGTGTTGATTAAGTGAAAAAATCTACCTGATTATGATGTTACTTGGGAATCATATGAGAGGATGAAGCATCAATTTCCGTCCTTTTACCTTGAGGACAAGATGGTTCTTTGGGAGGGGGGTATTGTTAGACAGGCCCAGGTGGGGCTGGTTTGGTCGATCCCGAAAGGACCGACCTAATACTACAAAAGTCAAAAACCTGGGCAAAACCAATCAGATACCCCCCTTTGGGTTGGGATCCATGCGTTCAGAGAGAGAGAGAGAGAGAGAGAGAGAGCTGAAGGGCTGTTTGAACTTTTGGCTTTGTATTATTTGCATTTAATAGTTATTCTTATCCTATAGTTAGGGTTATGTTGAATATTTGCTAAATTTAGTTCTTGAGGTTTGCTTGGGCTCTAGCCACAGGCTAGGGATTTGGGAGAGCCAGATCTTCCTCTTGAATTGAAGATCCAATGTATCTTGCTTGTTTTATTCTATTTTTCAACTATTATTAAATTTTCCTATTGATTTGTCAAGGAATTTCTACAAATTCCTTCTTTGTTCTTGCTGAAATCCCAATGGTGATTTCTGTACTTGTTTCCTATTAGGGAGTTAGTCGATCAAACTTTATCTAAGGATTGTTGTTAGAAACTATGAGTTGCGTCATCTATTGAGGTTTCATTTGACTTATGTTAGAAGCTAACTGAATGGACAATTTCAGACCGACTCAGGCTTATAGAGGGTTTTGTGCCTCATTACATGTACTTCAAGTAGTACACAAAGCTCCAATACATGTCTTTGAGGAACATATGAAAATTCATTATAATTATACTATACTAGTTAAATCCTCATGGCAAACTATTTGGTTCGATGGATTTTAGCATACTCATCTGTGTTGATTATTTTGGCTATCTATCTAGTTAGATGATATTTATCTGTGTAGAAGTTTTGAGCTATGTTTATTTGAAAGCATTTTGATGTGATTAATATCATTGTGAGCTTGAGTTAATTTAAATTTGGCTCCAATAATCAGCATAATGGATAATGCATAATTTGCTCTCGACACAAAGCTATATATATATATATATATATAATAATAATAATAATAATAATAATAATAATAATAATAATAATAATAATAATAATTTGACCATCATTTTGGTGTTTTTGACTTTATTTGTGCTTTTTTTATTTTTTTTGGCATAATTGATATAGGAAGTTTTTTTGTTATTGGGAGCCAAAGGATGGTGATATTGGGGTTTGGTAATCTTAGTTGTTTGGGATTAGGGATGGACTCCCATATGACGATCTTGATGATTGATTGATTTTGTGTTGGAATCCTATCAGTGGAGATTTGATGATAACAGAGGCCATCATTAGATGATAGGGGATTGTTTAGATTATGAGATGTTTATCATGATATATTGTGAGTGTCTTGCATTTGGAATGCATTCATTTTGATTTTTAAGGTGTTTTGTATGAGGTAAAATAAATAAAGTTTTTCTCTATACTTCTTCATCAAATCTCTCAATAAATGTATAGCTTCCATGGTAAACCTACATGGCATGAATCCAAATTGATTTTGAGAAACATTAGTGTCACGCCGCAACTGATTCTCCATAACTCTCTCCCATAGTTTCAAACTATGACACATTAACTTAATTCCTCTATAGTTCACACAATCTTGTGCATCACTTTTATTCCTAAAAATAGGAATCAACACACTCATCATTCTTCACTCATCTGACATTTTTTTAGCCTTCAAAATAATATTAAATGTTTAGTAATCCTAGAAATTCCTTCATCTCCTAAGCATTTTCACCTCTATTGGAATATCCAACGTTTTTAAAACCGGCCGGGTCGGTTTAACCGGTTGAACCGCGAACCGGCCGGCCGGTCGGTTACGGGCAGCTTAATAACCGGACCAACAAAGAACCGGGATTGACCCGGTCGAACTGCTGGTTCGACCGCCGAACTGCTGGTTCGACCGTTGAACTGGGTAATCGTCCCCGTTTTAAAAAACCGGTCGGTTCAAATCCTGAGTTTTTTGAGCTATCCGATTTAATCCAATGGCTTAAAAAAAAGAGATCTTATAACAAAACAAACAAAACCCTATTCCCTTCGGTATTCCTTATTTCGGTATTTCGCTCCAATCGCGGCTCTTCTCGGACGGGACGACGGAAGAGGGACGGAAGCTGTTGTTTTGCCTGAGCGACGAAGGTGATCGAACACATTGAACGCTCCCTTCTCTTGGTGAAGTTCTCCACTCCTACCCATTGTGAGTTTTTTAATTTTTATGCAGTTCTCCCGTTCTCTGCTGTTGTTTTCCCGTTAATTTTCATATTTCTTTTATGCTGTTGTTAATTCCTATTGCTAATTGTCAATGCATTTGAGGACTGTTTGGAAATTGTGGCTCTTCTCTTTATATATGATCAAAATATATAAAGAGGATAGTCGATACCAAAACATTAACTGAGATGATCAAAATATATATTTTTTATCCCATCTCCTCTTTATAATTCCTATTGCTAATTGTCAATGCATTTGACTGCAAGATTTAGAATAGTGTTGGCTTAAATCGGGCCAAAAAAAACTTGAGGACTTTAAATTTTCATTCTTTAAAATCTATTCAAATTATGATATTATTATTTTACCTCTATTGCACTTGTAAATTATGCTTTTGTTGAATAGAATAACAAGGAATCTTATGATAACTTTGTTATTTAATACTACACGAACTTATGCGTTTTTTTAACTGTAAGTGCACTTGTACATTTTATGATTTATGATTGTTTATTAAAAATGTGTTTATGTTCTGATTGGTGTTTTTTGTACATAAATAACAAAAAAAAAAAAAAAATTGTCTTCTTAGTTCATTAAGCTCGACTGAAATTTTCCTTCATATTTACCTTTAATAGATCAAACCTCCCATCATCCTTTCAATATAAATATTTCTCATGTATGTTCTAGCAATATGATGGACCGGTTCACCCTGAACCGGTCCGGCCTGGACCCGTGCGGGTCTACAGGCGGAGGGGAGAGGGGCGGGCGGTCCGGTTGGACCAAGGGGCCCCATCCACTTAAGTGGGGGCATTTTGGGGAGGGAGAAATTGTGTGTTGGTATGAAGGGAGCCATTAGGGTTTAGTGGGGATCATTATGAAAAGTGTATTCTCTCTCTTATTTTCTCCTTAGCCTCCTTGCTCTTTTCTAGGGTTTTCTTGTGGGAGATCTTGTCCTTCTCGAAGTGGACAAACTTATCTTGTTTTCTCTTGGTTTTCTTATGCAAAGGTTTTTGCTTCTCATCTCAACCCTCTTGTGATTGTTCTTCTTTGGTTTTGGTGGAGAAATTCCTTTTTTTGGGGGAAAATTAGGGCAAAACCGAAATTGTCAAAACCTAAGGTGTATCAATTTGGTATCAGAGCCCTTGATTCTAGACGGCATGGCGTCAAAGAAGGTAGAAGTGTTGGAGGGGGAAATGGGCCAATTGAAAGAGGAGGTGGGAGAGAAACTTTCGTCGATGGAGGGAAAATTTTCATCCTTAGAGGAGAGGTTTGGAGGAATGGAAGAAATGATCCGGAAATTGGTGGAAGCCCAAGTGGTTCAATCAAATGCTAAGGAAAAAGGGAAATCACCGGTGCCAAACCCTAACCCTAACCCTAATTTTCCAATTAGGGAAGAGGGAGTTATCCAAAGTGAAGAGGGCATGCAAGGGCAATGGTCAAAGGAAGGGGGTGAAGGGTCTGGAGTGGGCCGCCCTTGGGGGATAACGGGAGGCCAAGGGGGCCGGCCATACATGGGCTCGGTGGGCACCCACGGCACACGGGAAGGGTGGCCGAATTTGGGAGGGGGATTTCCGGAAGGGAACCGTGCCACGCGGGAGCATGGTAGACCCACGATGCACATGGGAGTAGGCCAAGGAGGAGGAAGGGAAGGCTATGGCATGGGCTATGGAGAGCCAAGAGAACCACCGTGGTGGGGGGTTCAAAACCCTTACCTTGGGGACAGGAGGGGAAGACCACAAGGGGAAGGGTTTGCTCAAGGGGCATGGGGAGAAGGAAGAGCCTTCAACAGAATTGACAATCGCATGAGGAAATTGAAGATTCCTATATTTGAAGGAGAAGATGCTTATGGGTGGATCTACAGGGTGGAGCGCTATTTTGCAGTAAATGGCGTCACAGAAGAGGAGAAGTTGATGGCGGTTCCGGTATGTTTGGAGGGTAAGGCGTTGGCCTGGTTTCAATGGCTTGAAGGAAGACAACATGTTAGGAGTTGGGAGTTCAGAGACCTCCTACTTCATAGATTCAGGGTGTCCAATGAAGGTACACACTATGAGCAGTTTGTATCCCTAGTGTAGGAGGGCATAGTGGCTGAGTACAGAGAGCACTTTGAACTACTGTCAGGTAGATTGAGAGAGATTCCAGAAGACCTATTGGAGGTGAATTTCATGAAGGGGTTGAAGCCCCACATCAGAGCAGCCATCAGGGTCGTTGCTCCACAAGGTTTAGTGAGGGTCATGGAGACTGCACAGCTTGTAGAGGATAAGCTGAGGGTGGAGCCACCAAGGAGATCAGGGGTGTCTTACCCCACTTACCGACCACCACCCATGGTTGGAGGCCCAAGGGCGACGACTATCCTTCCTCCTAGAGAAATAGCCAAGGAGAAACCCACTACGGTAGTGAACCAAGGAGGATTTAAAAGATTGACTGATTCAGAGCTAAAGGAAAAAAGGGCCAAGGGCCTTTGCTATCGATGTGATGAGAAGTTTACACCGGGGCATAGGTGTAAGGAGAAGACACTACATGTGATCATAGTAGGGGATTCAGAGGAGGAAGAAGAGGATACAGAGGCAACTAAGGAGGATGGAGAGGAGGAAGAGCACCCTCACTTGGCTATGGTTGAGGTCTCACTCCACTCCATAGCTGGACTGACATCACATGCCACCATGAAGCTGGAGGGGGAGATTGCAGGGTATAAGGTGATGATTCTGATTGATAGTGGGGCCATCCACAACTTCATAGCTTGCAGATTGGTGGAGAGGCTGGGACTACTGGTGACCCAAGGTAGAGGGGTAGGAGTCATTTTGGGCACAGGAAAGAAAGAGCGATGTAGCGGGCAGTGTAAGGGAGTGACCCTCACATTGCAAGGAGAGGAGACAGTGCAAGACTTTCTACTGTTAGATTTGGGAAGCACTGACGTGATACTAGGGATGCAGTGGCTCCAGACTTTGGGGGAGATGAAGGTGAATTGGAAGAAGTTGTGCATGGAGTATGGGAAGGGGAGCAGGAGGGTGACACTACAGGGAGACCCCAGTTTATGCAGATCCAGAGTGGCCTTGAAGTCCATCTTCAAAACATTGAGAGAGGAGGGAGAGGGCTATTTGATAGAGCTACAGCAGGTAGGCATGGAGTCAGAAAAAGAACCAGAAGTCATCCCTGAGGTGGTCCAAGACCTCCTACAACAGCACTCCACTGTGTTTCAGATGCCCAAGGGGCTACCCCCTATCAGATCCAGGGAGCATGCTATTGTGTTGAAGGCCGGGGTAGCACCCATCAGCGTGCGACCCTACAGATATCCTCATGCTCAAAAGGAGGAGATTGAGAGGTTAGTAGCAGAGATGTTGGAGGCTCAGGTGATCCAGCCCAGTGTGAGCCCATTTTCCAGCCCTGCACTCTTGGTAAAAAAGAAAGATGGTAGCTGGCGATTCTGTGTAGACTACCGGACCCTCAATAAGGAAACTGTGTTGGACAAGTTTCCCATTCCTGTGGTAGATGAGCTTTTGGATGAGCTTGGGGGAGCCACCATCTTTTCCAAGGTGGACTTGAAATCTGGTTATCACCAGATCAGGATGAGGACTGAAGACATTCAGAAGACGGCCTTCCGGACACACGAAGGTTACTATGAGTTTTTAGTGATGCCATTCGAGCTCACTAATGCTCCCTCCACCTTCCAAGCCCTGATGAATCAAGTATTCCAGCCCTATTTGAGGAGGTTTGTTTTAGTCTTTTTTGATGATATTTTGGTGTATAGCAAATCACTGCAGGACCATATCACCCATCTTGGGGTGGTACTCACGACATTATTGGAGCATCAGCTATATGCTAACCAGAAGAAGTGTGCTTTCGCTCAGAAGGAGGTGGAGTATCTGGGACACATCATCTCAGAGAGTGGGGTGGCAGCTGATCCCACCAAAATAGAGGCCATGGTGAATTGGCCTACACCAAAGTCCCTTAAGGGACTAAGGGGATTCTTGGGACTGACTGGCTACTACAGGAGGTTCATCAAGGGCTATGGTTCCATAGCAGGTCCTTTGAATGATCAGTTAAAAAAGGACAACTTTCAATGGGGAGAAAAAGCAGAGGAAGCCATGAAGATTCTAAAGGAAGCCATGACTAGTGCCCCAGTATTGGCACTTCCAGATTTCACCCAGCAGTTTGTGGTGGAGACCGTCGTCTCAGGAGTGGGCTTGGGAGCAGTATTCATGCAGAATCATAGACCGATCGCCTTCTTCAGCCGGATCTTATCTACTAGAGCAAGACTGAAATCAGTTTATGAGCGGGAACTGATGGCCATTGTCTTGGCTATTCAAAAATGGTAGCCTTATCTATTGGGGCAACGATTCATAGTTCGTACTGATCAGCGGAGTCTCAAGTACTTACTAGAACAGAGATTGGTGGCAGAAGAACATCAAAGGTGGCTAGCAAAACTATTGGGATATGAGTTTGAGATTCAGTATAAACCCGGGGCTCAAAACAAGGCGGCGGATGCTCTTTCCCGTGTGGAGTGTTCACAGCTGATGGCACTATCTGTACCACAATTGGTGGATTGGGGTGAAATGGTGAAGGAAAATCAACATGCAGAGGAGTTAGAGATGATTCGGGCGGCTATCCAGAAGGGAGAAAGAGGGTTCAAAGGGTATCACCTAGAGAACTCTCTCTTGCTATACAAGGGGAGATTGGTACTGCATCGCAGCATTCATTCCCATTCTTCTACGGGAGTACCACGATAGCCGTATTGGTGGACATTCAGGGGTGGAGAAGACCTATCGGCGGATGAAAGTCGAATTTTTTTGGAAGGGGCTAAGAGGTGATGTGGAAGATATGGTGAGCAAATGTGATATTTGTCAGCGAAACAAGTATCAAGCTTGTGCCCCTAGTGGTTTGTTGCAGCCCTTGGTGCTTCCAAACAAGATTTGGGAGGAAGTCACCATGGATTTCATTGAAGGATTACCCAAGTCTGATGGGTATACGGTCATCATGGTGGTAGTTGACCGGTTGAGCAAGTATGGTCATTTCATTCCATTACGACACCCTTTTTCAGCCCCCACAGTAGCCTCTACTTTCATAAGAGAAGTGATTCGATTGCATGGGGTCCCCAATTCCATTGTCTCAGATCGGGACAAAGTATTCTTGAGCTCCTTCTGGAAGGAAATCTTCAAGATGCAGGATACATTCTTGAAGCGTAGTACAGCATACCACCCCCAGACAGACGGACAGTCCGAGGTGGTGAACCGGAGCATGGAGACTTACTTGAGATGCTTCGTTGGGGAGAGGCCTAAGCAGTGGGTCAAATGGCTTCCATGGGCCGAGTATTGGTACAACACTTGCTACCATACCGCATCTCAGTTCACACCTTTCAGGATTCTTTATGGGAGGGATCCACCAGCGTTGGTAAACTATCAGAAGGGGACATCCCCGGTATATCTTGTGGATCAATACTTGGAGGAGAGGGATAGGATGTTGGAAGAGTTGAGGGAACACCTATTGAGGGCCCAACAGATCATGAAGACCAAGGCGGATGCTCACCGCAAAGATGTAACATTTGAGGTGGGAGAAAGGGTATACTCGAAGCTACGACCTTACCGACAGAAGACTTTAGCTAGCAGAAGGAGTGAGAAGCTCTCCCCACGTTACTATGGGCCTTTTGAGATTGAAAGGAAGGTTGGGATGGTGGCCTACCGTCTCAAGTTGCCTCCTCACTCCTCCATCCACCCTGTATTCCATGCTTCACTATTGAAGAAGAGCATAGGGGATCAAGCTGTGGTCACTTCTACTATACCCCAAGGTCTCACAGAAGATATGCAATTTTTATTAGAGCCTCTACAGGTGAAGGAAGTAAGGAAGAATGATCAAGGCAAGAGGGAGGTGCTCATCAAGTGGAAGGACCTACCGGCACATGAGGCTACTTGGGAGATATACGAAGCCCTGCAGGAGCAGTTTCCAGACTTCAACCTTGAGGACAAGGTTGATCTTCTAGAGGGCGGTATTGATGGACCGGTTCACCCTGAACCGGTCCGGCCTGGACCCGTGCGGGTCTATAGGCGGAGGGGAGAGGGGCGGGCTGTCCGGTTGGACCAAGGGGCCCCATCCACTTAAGTGGGGGCATTTTGGGGAGGGAGAAATTGTGTGTTGGTATGAAGGGAGCCATTAGGGTTTAGTGGGGATCATTATGAAAAGTGTATTCTCTCTCTTATTTTCTCCTTAGCCTCCTCCTTGCTCTTTTCTAGGGTTTTATTGTGGGAGATCTTGTCCTTCTCGAAGTGGACAAACTTATCTTGTTTTCTCTTGGTTTTCTTATGCAAAGGTTTTTGCTTCTCATCTCAACCCTCTTGTGATTGTTCTTCTTTGATTTTGGTGGAGAAATTCCTCTTTTTTGGGGGAAAATTAGGGCAAAACCAAAATTGTCAAAACCTAAGGTGTATCACAATATTTCATTATTGTTGTTCTATTTATTTGCTATTGATATTGAAAGATGCAAAATTAGCTATGACTCCACATAACCTTAGCATTGTATACAGAATGGATCTACCAACAGTTTCGTCTCATGATGTGCGTGAAAAGATCGATATTGCTTGGAGTCATTGTAGTGAAAGTAAAGGTGCAAATGGAAATAAACAATATAGATGCCTACATTGTGGGATTATATATAAAGGTGGAAGAATTAATAGGATAAAGCAGCATATAGCAGGACTAAGAGGTAACATATCTTCGTGCAAAAAAGTCCCACATGACATTCGTCACCAGATGATCGAAAATTTAAAAGAAATAGGTAAGAAAAAAGAACAAACCCACGAGGAGTTAGAGCAGAACACAACATTGTTTGTTGATGAACATATAGATGATGAAAGGGGGTCTTCATCACTTCCAAAGTCACAAACCTTTGATGCACACCATGAAGGACTTGACAAAGGGAAGAGAAAGAAAGATGAAATAGATAACTTTTTTCACAAAGAACTAAACCAGGTTCTCAACCCTCATTGAAAAGTGTAATGGCTTCCAAAGAAGCCATAAATCGTGCTGATTTAGCAGTTGGAAGATGGTTTTACGATAGTTGCATCCCCTTCAATGCCATAAACTCTCCTTTTGCGCAGAAGGCAGTTGATGCTATAGCTGCAATTGGACCTGGTTTTAAGTTGCCATCATATCACAAATTGAGAGTTAATCTTCTGCGAGATTGCAAAGAGGAATTTCGGTTGTTGATAGATTCATATAAAAGATCTTGGAAAGAAATATATTGCACACTCATGACAGATAGTTGGACAGATAACAGGAATAGAACTTTGATTAATTTTCTTGTTTATTGTCCAAGGGGCTTAGCTTTCCTGAAATCTGTTGATGCTTCTGATATTACAAAGGACGTGAAGACACTTTGTTCATTATTTGGTGAAGTTGTTGAATGGGTGGGGCCACAGAATGTTGTGCAGCTTGTAACAGAGAATGCTGCAAATTATAAAAAGGCCGGTGAATTACTGCATGAAAGGTTTGGCAACATTTATTGATCTCCATGTTCAGCTCACTATTTAAATCTTATTCCTAAAGATTTTGGGAACATGCCTCACATTCAGGATCTTGCCCAAAGAGCTTTAAAAGTTACAATTTTTATCTACAATCATGTCTTTATTCTAGTTTGGCTAAGAAAAAAAGAAGGTTGGAAAGAGATTATTAGGCCTGGAGCTACTAGATTTGCTACAACTTTCATCACTTTCAAAAGCATATCTGAACACAAGCAACATTTACAGGCTTTTATAACAAGCAAAGCTTTCTTTGAATCAAAGATTTCCAAAACAGTCAAAGGGCAAGAAGCATTATCTATCATTTTAGATAATAAATTTTAGAATGACTGTTTGGTAAGTTCCAAATTGACTGGGCCTTTAATTCGATTATTGAGAATTGTGGATTCGGATGAAAAACCATAAGTAGAATTTCTTTATGATGGAATGTACAGAACAAGGAGAGCAATCAAGTTAATGTTTAGAAATGTCAAAAGGTTGTACAAACCTTACACAAGTATTATAAAGAGGAGATGGGATAGTCAGCTAAGACAAGGTATACATTGTGCAACATATTTTCTTAATCCACATTTTCAGTATGATAAAGATAATTTTTGCACCAAACCTGAAGTGCTGCAAGGTTGAACTGAACTGATTGGAAATAAAGATATATGTCTTAAACTATAAGTAATAATGAATGAAGTTAGGCTTTTCCGTGAAAATTTGGAAAGCTTTGGGAAACCAATTGCTCTAAGGATGGCCAAAGAAGTGCAGCCTGGAGAGTGAAACAAATATGTTAGAATGCATTTATTCTTTCATGCATATCAGATATTAATTAACTAATATTTATATCTTTGTAGATGAATGGTGGAAGATGTTCGGATCAAGTGCCCAAATTTGCAGAAATTAGCTATTGGAATTCTCAGCCAAACATCTTCCTCTTCTGAATGTGAAAGAAATTGGAGTGTATTTGAACAAATTCATACGAAGAGAAGAAATCATTTAGAACATCAAAGGCTTAATGATCTTGTATTTGTTCGATACAACCTCAATTTGAGGAATATGTATGAATACATGACTTGTAATTATATTTAGATGTCATTTTTGTATGATTATATATCTTAATAATCTTTTGATTATATTTAGATTTCAAACAAAAAAAATGAAATTATGATCCTTTGGATTATACAAGCATAGAGATGGTGGATTTTTGGGTTCTTGATGAAGAACCAGTTTCAGAGCTTATTCTGGAGAATTTAGAGAATGAAATATATGCTGAAGATGTCATTCCTGTTGCTGAAGAGCTTAATACTAGTTCTACTAAAGAACCTCTATGTAAGTTTATAATTAGTTTAAGTTATATTATTTGAAAGAGATGTTTAAAATATATTATATAAATATATAATATTTTATATTTCTAATATGCAGATGATGATGTCCTTGATGATGTTCGAAATGAGAATGAAATAATTGACAATGACGATATTGATGCTTTTGGAGGGGAATGTTTTGATGAACAAGGATTTATGGATATAACTTTTGATGCTTCAAATCTAGGAGACGAGTTCTAGCTTTATTTTCATATTTATGTTTGAACGTTGAAGTTTGCCTTAATATGAAATTATGAACATTTTGTTTGATGACAAAAACTATGCATTTGTTTATGTTTTATTGACTTATTTGATGCAACACTTATATTATGTGTTATTTGTTTATATTTCATAAACTTAATTGATGTTATGTTCATGTTATGTGAATTAGGAGCTATGAAAATAGAATGTAGAATGAAGGTATTACAGGAAAATTTAATATTTATTTTATTTTTATTAATAATATTATTATTTATTACGTCATCCGGTTTGACCTCGGTTCAACCGGTCGAATCGTGAACTTCTCATTCTTCCGGTTCGTTGTCCGGTCCGGTTTTCAAAACCTTGGGAATATCATCAGGTCTAATAGTTTTTCCATTTTTTATTTTCTTTAAAGCCTCTTTTAACTTCAATTTTACTAATACATTGATAAAAATAAAAATCTTTATTTTCATTTAGGGTGCTAATGTCACTAATATCAATCGTATTCTCATAATCTTTCTTGAAAAGTTTAGAAAAATATTTCATCCACCTTTGTTGAATATCCTCTTATAATAAAAGCATTTTTTGATCTTCATTCTTAACACATCACTTAGACTAAATTCTTACTACTCATATCTCTTTGTTTAGCTAACTTATATATATATATATATTCGTCTTAGTATCTAATATATTATATAAATCATTAAAAACTAAAATTTGTTGCGTACCTGATTTTAAGAAATAGAATTTTGATAATTGCAAGTACTTCTGTTTTACTACGACTGGCTTGCCAACTAACATTTCAGGTCCACAGGATCAAGACTATAATTTGAACCAGCTCAAGATTGGGTAGACTAGGTCTGAGTCAGCTTGTAATGTACTTTTTCCCTTTCTTGAGTCAATTGTAATCTTTGTGGTGCCTGATGCTAAATAACCCTGCACACACACACTTGGGTGAATTTTTTTCTGTCTGACTTAGAGTTTTTTGATTTTGCTAACATCGTCCGGGACGATCGATAAAAAACAGAAATCCTAATTAGGGCATCCTGGTTAAAGTAGCCACCATTAAGCATATCATCCTGGATGATTTTTGTATCGGTCGGGACGATATGCTCAAATCAGAAAGAATCCGCCGCTAGTTCCATTTAGGAAGTTTTATTTTTTAATTATCATCCAGGACACGTCCTGGACGACGATGGGGTTCAATTATATCTAAATTGATCTGGTGATTAAGAAAAGTAATTAAGGCTGATTGATACGATCATATCGTCCTAGACGATCGCAGGATCGGCCAGGGCGATCAGTTCGAAAACCTTGATTGCTCCTGGACGATCAAAATCATACATCATCTGTTCAGAGCGATGTTCAGGACAATATTCTCTGATTAGTACTAATCGTACAGGATGATATATTATCATCCTGGACGATAGGAACAAAAAATCTTTTAATCGTCCCAAGTCGTTCGGGCTGATTGAGCTTAATTTGTACTGATCGTACAGGACGATAAAGTCGGTTCTTGAAAATCTATATAAAGGACTCGTGTTTTCTCAAGCTTAAGGATCCTTTGTTGTTGTCTTGACCTGAGAGAGCCTAGAGGAGAGGGAGGAACTTGTGAGGGTTTCACAAGGGTTGCTTCAAGAAAGGTTCCAAGGCGTCTTCTCCGATCATCATTCCTCATTCTTGGAGGATCGAGGGAGGTCTTCTTCAGCAATTGATCGAAGTTCTCTGCCTATTTCAGGAGAAAGCAAAAGGAGTTGGGTTCTCTGCCCATTTCAGGAGGAAGCAAAAGGAGTCAGTTCTTTGTCGCACCGGGGTTGGTGGAAAGGAGTTTTTGTAAGGACTTCTCCGCCTAGCTGTGGGGACTAAAGGAGAGACACTAAGTTAGTGCAATACTCGGAGGGTGCCTCTGAGGAGTGGACGTAGGTCAAGGTTTGACCGAACCACTATAAATCCGGTGTGTTCTTTGTTTGTTTTTATCATTTTCACTTGATTTCTGCTTTGTGTCTATTTTCCTCCTTTTTTAGATGTCGAAAGGGGGAGTAGTGTGTTCTGTTCTGAAATTTGAAACCATTGTTTCTGCACTGCTTCCAGTTCACTATCTTCATGGCTTAGATTTTCTTGTGTGTTTGCCATCATGAAAAAGGGGGTGATTGTTGCGTATCTGATTTTCAGAAATAGAATTTTGATAATGGCAAACACTTCTGTTTTACTACAACTGGTTTGCCAACTAACATTTCAGGTCCTCAGGATCAAAACTGTAATTTGAACCAGATCAAGATTGGGTAGACTCGGTCTGGGTCAGATTGTAATGTATTTTTTTCCTTTCTTGAGTCAATTTTAATCTTTGTGGTGCCTGATGCTAAGTAATCCTGCACAAACACACATTTGGGTAAAATTTTTTTCTATCTGACTTAGAGTTTTCTGATTTTGCTAAAATCGTCCGGGACGATCCAAAAATCGTCATGGACGATCGATCAAAAACAGAAATCCTAATTTGGACATCCTGATTAAAGCAGACATCATTAAGCATATCGTCCTGGACGATTTTTGTATCAGCCGGGACGATATGCTCAAATCAGAAAGAATCCACCGCCGGATCTATTTAGGAAGTTTTATTTTTTAATTATCTTCCAGGACGATGTCCTGGACGATGGGGTTCAATTATACCTAAATTGATCTGGTGATTAATGAAAGTAATTAAGGCTGATTGATACGATCATATCGTCCTGGACGATCACAAGATCAGCCAGGACGATCAGTTCAAAAACCTTGATTGCTCCTGGACGACCAAAATCGTACATCATCTGTTCAGGACGATATTCCCTGATTTGTACTAATCGTACAGGACGATATATTATCATCCTGGATGATAGGAACAAAAAAATCTTCTAATCATCCCAAGTCGTCCGGGCTGATTGAGCTTAATTTGTATTGACGTACAGTACGATAAAGTCGGTTCTTGAAAATCTATATAAAGGACTCATGTTTTCTCAAGCTTAAGGATCATTTGCTGCTGTCTTGACCTGAGAGAGCCTAGAGGAGAGGGAGAGAGAGGGAGGAACTTGTGAGGGGGAGCTTGTGAGGGGTTTCACAAGGGTTGCTCCAAGCAAGGTTCTAAGGCGTCTTCTCCGATCGTCGTTCCTCGTTCTTGGAGGCTCGAGGGAGGTCTTCTTCAGCAATTGATTGAGGTTCTTTGCCTGCTTCAGGAGGAAGCAGAAGGAGTTGGGTTCTCTGCCCTCTTCAGGAGGAAGCAAAAGGAGTCGGTTCTCTGCCGCACCGGGGTTAGTGGAAAGGAGTTTTTGTAAGGGCTTCTCCGCCTACCTGTGGGGGCTAAATGAGAGACACTAAGTTAATGCAATACTTGGAGGGTGCCTTCGAGGAGTGGACATAGGTCAAGGTTTGACCGAACCACTATAAATCCGATGTGTTCTTTCTTTGTTTTTACTTACACATTTAATTTTTGCACTCATTATTTTTTGTGGTGAATTGTGTTTTGGTTTAAGTTCGTGTTTTAATCGAAAAGTTTTAAAATACCAATTCACCCTCCTCTTGGTTAACCTCGGGACTAGTTCATAAGGGCTTAACATCCCTAACGAACTTTCAAAATTTTTGCATTGCAAATTGATTTCTTAAACTCCTTATGAGCGTCTTTATATCTTTCGTAATTATCAGAATTTTTATAGCTAAATCAATTTTTATAACAAATCTTCTTATTTTTTTATCTTTTCTTGCACATTTTGATTTCACCACTAATAATTTTTAATATTAGTAGTTTTTTTCTTTGATACTACATACACATCTTTTACAACATTCTTAATCTTACTAACTACTTTTTTTCATATAATATTAGCTTCCACATGCATAGAGAAAATCTTAAGATGTAGAATCTTACTCACAAAAATATTTTTTAAATGCCCTAATCTAACCCTAGAATAATGATTTACTTTATTTTTTATTTTCTACCCCTTCATCTTTAAGTCCAAAACTAATAAGTGATCTTGGGTACATAAACTTTAACTTAGAATAATTTTACAATCTTTGCAATCTGAACGATCAATTTTTTTATAAGAAAATAATCAATCTGATTTTTACTCTATTAGTTCTTATAAGTGATGAGATGCTCATTTCTTTTCTTGAATAAGGTATTAGAAATTATAAAATCATATGATAAAAAAAAGTCTAATATAGTTTTACCACTTTCATTAGTCGTTCCAAATTCATAGCCACCATGAATGTTTTTAAAATCATTTACTTCTTTATCAACATGTCCATTAAAATCTTATCCAATAAATTTTTTTTTTCAGGAGGTATCTTTGTATTAATTTTTCTAGATCATTCCTAAATTTTAATTTTGAATACATATCCAAACCTATTTGAGGAGCATAAGAGCTTATAATATTAATAATTTTTTCATCAACAACAATCTTTAAAATTATAATTCTATCTCTAATTCTATTAATTTTTATAACATTATCCTTCAATCTCTTATTTATAGTCACACCTACACTATTACTATTATGACTCCTAGCAGAATAATCTCCTTAGCTTTCTCACTGACCCATTTAGTTTTTTAAATACATAGAATATTTATCTTTCTATGAATAATAATATATATTAATTTTATTAATTTTTCAATAAGGTAACTTATATTCCATGTTTCTATCCTATTTTAGTTTTATGGACTAGCTTTTTTGCTCACATCCGTCCATGATGTGCTATGTTGCACCGATACGGATACGGCGATACAGATACAACACGATACTGATACGGGACATGCCAATTCTTAAAAATACAGGATACGGATACGACATTATAACATATAAATAATACATAAAAATTAATAAAGTAATCAAAGTGTAATATTTGAAATGACAAAAAAATTGAAATAAAAGTAAGCATTAAATATTGAAATGTCTAGTACAACAACAAAAACAAGAAGATAAATTGCCCAGCACATGAAATTTCAACTATTCAATAGAAGGAATGATAGGATTAGCTTCTTCAGTGGTTTGTCTTTGAGTTTCTATATCATATTCAATAAATATCATAGCTTCTAATTCAGTCTCATCAAGTGAAAGATTAGCAATTTCTAATATTCCCATATCCTCAAGAGATTCAAATCCATCTCCAGCAACATCCCACATCCTGTTGTCTCCTTCCATATAAGTCGAAGGTTTGTATGCACGTAAACTAAATCTTCAGCCCGTTGTGGAGTAATTTTATTTCTCTTCATTGATTGGATGAATGAGTATGTGCTCCAATTTCTTTCACAATAGGATGAGGATGAAACTTGGCCAAGCAATTTTATGGCGATTGTTTGAAGTAGAGGTGCTGAAGCTCCATGTATAATCCACCACATTTTCGGATCAATTCTCCACCTATCACGCAATGACTCTTGGTCACCAAAGTCCTCTAAATAACCAAAAAATTTAGCAAGCTCAATATTGACACTTCTTCTCTCCTCCTCATTTGGAAAATAACGCTTCAAACATGTCTTCCATGACCACTAATCTTGAACAAATGAGCTTTCACTCTATAATATGATCCTTTGTATGTTGCATTACAAAAATTGCATTTGAATGCAATATTGCCTCCCTTTCTGATGTTTTACCTATTTTTGTAACATAACCCCATAAAGGTTTGTTATCTTCAATATTAATTTCTGATGGACCATCATCAGAACCAATTCCTACTCCACTAGAGCTCATTATCCTACAAAGGATCTATACAAATTAAAACATATGAATTTGAAACATGAAAAAATTTAAGTGAAAGTGTAGATATGTTGCGACTCTGCCGGGGGTCCAAGGGGGCGCTGCCCCCTGGCGGGGTTCGACCTGCCCGGTCAGGTCGTGGGGTCAAGGGGCAGCGCCCCTGCGGGGGTTTTAGGAAATTTTTTTGTAAGAGTAATTTTGAAGTGTTGTTTATTTTTAAAGTTATTTTTATGGAAAGATATCGAGCAATACCGAGCATGTTTTAGCTTCTCGGTGCCGCTTGGTACCATTCGGTACCCCTCCATACCGAGCAATACCGAGCGGTACCGAGTAATACCAAGTTACAATACCGAGCGATACTGAGTTCCAATACCGAGCAGTACCGAGTTCCAATACCGAGCAATACTGAGTTCCAATACCGCTCGGTACCGAGTAGTACCGAGCAATACCGAGTTCCAATACCGAGCGGTACCGAGTTCCAATACTGAGCAGTACTAAGTTCCATTACCGTTTTGTACCGAGTAGTACCGAGCAATAACGAGTTCCAATACCGAGCGGTACCGAGTTCCAATACCGAGCAGTACTAAGTTCCAATACCGCTCAGTATCGAGTAGTACCAAGCAATACCGAGTTCCAATACCGAGCGGTACCGAGTTCCAATACTGCTCGGTACCGAGTAGTACCGAGCAATACCGAGTTCCAGTAACGTTCAGTACCAAGTTTCGATATCGAGCCTATGATTAAGAAAACGAAGAACGATAAAGAAAACGAACCTTCACTGCTCACGTCGCCTTCACTGTTCGCGTTGTCGAGCCGCTTCGTCGATGAAGGATGATCCTATCGACTTTAATGCTCGCGTCGTCAAGCCTCTTTGTCGACAAAGGATGATCCTGTTTGCTTCTATGCTTGCGTCATCGAGCCGCTCCTTCAACTATAACGAAGAAGATGAACACGTGTGTGGAAACGAAAAACCTAGCTCTTTGAAATGTTTCATCCGCATAAATGAATATGGATATTGAGCGGAAACGGTGGAAAGTCGAAAAGAAAAGGTAAATCGTGGCTCAGTGTTTTTTTTAATAGGACACGCGATACGCGTGTCCAGTCAATTTTAAATAATATTTTAATCGGACACGGCAAGGCCGTATCCGACACGTATCCGTGCCGTATCGGAGGCGTATCCGTATCCGACATGTATCCGATACAGCACGCCTCGTAAATAGGAGTATCCGTGCAACATAGCTTGTCGTTGTACTTAGGCCACACAATGCGTCGCTTCCAAAGAAAGCCATAGCATTAACATAATGTATTAAAGGATTCATGTTATGATTATTCAACAAGTTTTACGCTGGTTGTCGACTACCTAATGTGACCCTCTAGTTTTCTCATCCAGGACTTGGAACCTAGCAACGACAATATTATTCATTTTATTTTCAACCGAAAAAAAACTTTCATTATTTTACTACCAATCAAATATTCATGAGTGTTCCAAATATATCATACTTAATCTACAGTGCATGATTATTCTACATAACTTGCAAACAATCCCTTAGTAGAGCTTTTATCGTATAGAGGCATAAGCTTTATTTGGTGGGGTTAATATAATTTGTTTCAGTTATGATAATCATATGCTCTCTCTCTGTATAGGACTCACAAAATGGTCATATGATGACCATAATTGCAGTGATATTATTCCATCTAATTACGATCAACGTATTGTCCAATCTGGTTATGATCAATGTACACTTTACCCATTAATGATTTCCTAGGTAGGCTTTATTTGGCTTTGGATTTCGGGAGATCCTTTGGGCTTGATTGAATCAATGGGAGGCAACTCTTTGGGGATATTTGTATTTATTTTTTCTATGAGAGAGGTTAGTTTGGTTAATCCACCAGGGAAATGACTTGTTAGCTCATGCTGTGAGTCCCTGGGGCTTCAGCATTGGGCTGCTTGTGAGCTTTGAGATTTCAATTATGAGTTTGGTAGCTTATAGAAAGTGGGGCTAGTTGTGACTTATCTTTTTGTGTTTTAGGGATAAGTTTTACTTAAAACAGAGATGAGTTTGGCTCATTATTTAGAACGATTTTGTAAGTTTTTGTTATGTTCCTTGCATTCAAGAGATATTTGAGTTTAACTTCCATTAGGGAGCTCCTGATTCAATTGAAAATATCCTATTTTAAGGTACTTTTAGTTCTCTAGTTTATATTATCTTTTTTTTCCATTTAATTTTGCTTAGGAATGAGTTTTCTAAGTTAATATTTTCATTCTTGTTGTTGTAGTTATCTATACTTGTTGATGAAATTTTAACACTATGTTGCCATAACCCAGGTTAAGGGGGTGACGAAAATATCACATTAGTTATTATATGCATAAAAGATGATGGGTCAATAGGCACGTTGAGATGACTCATGCTTGCTATGTAAGATAACTATGTTTAAGGCGATTATAAAGATGCTCCTTTTGCTAGAGCTGATCATGTTTAGGTCGTAAAGATTTATTTGGTCATATCTGATGCTGATGAACTTATGGTTAAATACTGATATTTTACGAAATATAAAATATGTATCTTCGCAGATGATCATGCTTTAACGTATTATCACCTTGTAGATGACTAAGCTTTGGCACCTGTAATATACCTTAGATTCGAAGCACTTTGAGATGTACCATTCTAATGATTAGAAAATACAATGCAAGAAATTAAATGGCTCAGAAAATAAAATGCTTGAAATAAAAGAGAGAGGGAGAGAGATTTGGGTTTAAAAGAACTTCCAACTCGATGGCAATGTAGAATTATAATAGAGTTTCACCGAGGGAACTAGAGGATTTTAGTAATTTATGAGCGGGTTGCCTATTTATTTATGCAGAGGAGAGGGTGGAGAGGGAGGTGAGTCTCCTCAGTAATATGGGATTAAAGTCTTTCACCACTTTTGATACTTCGAGGAAGTGGAGTTGACTTCAAATTTTATGCTTTTGTTTTTTTATGAAAGCTATAGTATTTTTAGTTGCAATTAGCTACAGTGATTAACATCTAACTTATAAGGAGTTATGTCAGCAATCTAGGATTCAAATTTTATCAGTTTATATAAGAAATGAGGGAGATATATCCAGAATATTGAAGGGTGATCAAATCGATTTTAAAATTTCAGTTTGGATTCTTTGAGGTTTCAATAACCTGGGTTTAATGGAATCAAAATTAGTTCAAGTCATGAACATTAACTTTTTAGGGAATTTGATAGGGATTTAGGGTCCATTTTTTTATCCATTTGTGTTACGAAATGAATAAGTAATACAAAAGGGTGGTTACATGCTGATTCAAAAATTTAGGTTTTGGGTTCTTGTAGTTTTCAAGAATTTGGGTTTAATGCCAAAATTAGGTAATGTGATGAATAGCAAAGTTATAGGGAATTGTGTTAGGTATTTAAGGTTCAAATTGAATCCATTTTAGATCATAAATGAGCATATGTTGACCTCCTGTATAAAACAAAAGAGAGAAAACAAAAAAAATAAAATCCACGTACCTGCCATCCCACGCAGTCGCACGTCGTCGCCGCATTTCTTACGTCGAAGCCACTCTCGAGTCGTTTCACCCCACAATCTCCTCCTCGCGACGTTAAAGCCGAACGAAATGAGAGGCCTCGGGCGCTGGCTAATTCCCGAATTCTCTCGGTCCCTCCCGCTCTCTTTCTCTCACGATCATTCTCACTCTCTTCCCCCGAATCCTCTGCTCATTCTATTTCCCCCTCTCCCTCACACGAGCTCCTTCGGCATCCTTCATCGCTGCCCGACCTTGCTCCTCTCGACGACTTTCCTTGCGATCGGATCGAAGTTACGACATTCCAATCGGAAGCAGGCGCAGGAGCACGCTCGCAGTGAAGACAACTTTCTCCCTTTGCTTCTTCGGCTCCTTCCTGGTTGTCCGACTCCGCTCCTTTGGCGATATTCCAGTCATATTAGAAGTTGACATTTTGAGCGGAAGCTACAACGGGAGCTCGTTCGATGTGGATCGGAAGTTACTAAACTTTGATCGGAAATAACTGGGAGCTCCGCACGCTGTGAGGGTAACTCTCTCCCGATCGCACGCTTCTCCGGCTTCCTTATTGCTGCTCGACTTCGTCCCCCCGACGGCGTTCCCCTCCTGTTGGATCAGAAGTTGAAACATTTTGATCGGAAGCGGCAACGAGAGCCGCTCGTTGTGAGGACGACTTTCCCTTCACGTCGAATTGAAAGTTACGGCATTTTGATCGGGAGCCAGAACGAGAGCTCGCCGCTGTGAAGGTAACTTCGTCCCTTTCGTGCGCTAATCCGGCCAAATCCCATGTATCTGTCGAACCCGAGAGAGAGAGAGAGAGAGAGAGAGAGAGAGAGAGAGAGAGAGAGAGAGAGAGAGAGAGAGAGAGAGAGAGAGAGAGAGAGGGAGAGATTAATTAGTTTATTTTAATTAAAATTAATTTTTAATTAATGTTAACTGTAATTATTTTAATTAATTATAATTAGTATAATTAATTATAATTAGTTTAATTAAATGATTATAATTAATGTTAATTAATTATAATGATTTAATTAAATTAATTTTTATTAATTATTATTAATTAATTAAGTTTAATTAATATTAATTAATTTTAGTTAATTAAAGATAAATATGATTAATTATTTTAATTAATTATAATAATAATTAATTACTTTAATTAATCATAAACATAATTAATTAAAAAGATTATAGTTAATAATTAATTATAATTAATATTTTAATTAAAATAAAATAAAATAAAATATACTTGCTTTCCTTGCCTCGATCCACAAGTCAACACCGCCGACAATCGCCGACGACTCCTCCCCGCCGGTCTTCAAGGTATAAACTTCTGACTTAAATCCCGCCCTCGACGTGCTTGACGCGCCGGTGGATCCCCTATACGCACTCTTGTAGCACGGTGGGGGAGAATCCGGTGCGACATGTGCGACGAGGCGGGTAAGCCCTATACACGCTCTTGTAGCGTGGTGGGGACAGTCCTCGACCACGACACCGACACCGCCGACGACTGCTACGCAAGGTATAATTCCTAAAACTCAGATTCCTCATTCTCGTCGTTTGTGGCGGACCGACAAACCCCCTATACACGCTCTTGTAGCATGGTGGGAGGAAATCCGGTCCGGCGCCTACGACGAGGTGGATAATCGCCTAAAATCCCATTTTCGACGTTTGCAGCGGACTGGAGAATCACCTATACGTGTTCTTGTAGCACGGTAGGAGGAAGCCTGATGCATACGACGAGGTGGGTAAGCCCTATACACGCTCTTGTAGCGTGGTGGGGAGTCACTGCTGTTCTGGTACGGGTACTGTTGAAGGCCCCATACACGCTCTTGTAGCGTGGTGGGATGAAAATTTGTACGGCCGCGATGTCTACGGACACCTACAATACATGCTCGAGTAGCGTGATGGGAAGGCCCAACTCCCCTACTTTCCCCCAAACGGGGGATATGTCGGGGTGTTGTCGAAATTTTTACTGAAATGTACAATGACTTGAACAATTTGAAGACCTTCTTGGGAAACAATGCAGAAGACCTGTACTTGAACAGAAATGCATAAAACTTGAACTGAAACATGCAGAGGACTTGTATAAACAACAGAAGACTCGTAATTGAACAGAAATGCACAAAATTTGAACTGAAACATACAGAGGACTTGTATAAACAACAGAAGACTCGTACTTGGACCTGAATGCATAGAACTTGAACTAAATGTGCGGAGGACTTATATGAACAACAGGGGACTTGGACCTGAACAAAAATCTAAGTAATTTCTAAAGATCAAATCCAAATAAAATGAAATCAAATTGGAACCAAACTGAAATGAAATCTAACATGGATTGAATAAGATCACTCAAGCTCACTACTTGAACTCAAACTGGAATAATATGTGGAGAGTAGGGAACTCAAATTGAACTCAAGTTGGATCCAAATTTGACATGAGCAATAAAGAACTTGAACTTTCAAGAACAACACACAAGACTCAAGCATGAGTTGAACCTTGGACTTGGGTTCAATGGAATACATAGAACTGGGCTTTGGATGAATGAATAAATGAAGATCTAAGTGCACAGTCGTCCAAGCTAACAACAAGTTGCAAGTAGGAGATGAAATCTCGATGCACACGAAAGATGAATGCAATGAACTCCTACGATAATCCCTACAATGCCTGTTGATTGAGATGGCAATATTGGAGACCAGCAATCATAGATCCACCCCCCACAAGCAAGTGCAATCGTCAACCACCCGAGATTGGTGAAAGGATGGATATGATGCAGAAGCAATGGGTCTTCTACAAACATTTTTAGGAGGTCGTAGTGGATACAACGGGTCCCCGCAAATATATACAAGTCGCTTGTGGATAACAACAGTGGGTATGTCGTAGGTACAATGAACCACTGTGGGCACAAGTACAGATATCACCTACGACAGTGGTGATCAAGATCTTCAAGTATTTCGGGTACAAGGGTGCCTCGATGTACAAAAAAAGTACAGTCCCAGCCAGAAACGAAGAGGAAGTTTGAACAAATTAGAATCAAACTTCCTAGTGTTCCAAAATTCCTTCTTGATCATATATTCAAAAAGAAAATGATATTTACATCTACAAATATCAAAGTCTAGAAGTCCCGTCTCCGGTGATTGAGAAAGGGGAGTAAACATCAAAACGCCACGCCACCGGATCTGCAGCACTCCTACTAGCAGACAGAAGGCGTCTACAATCTACAATGCAACGCCACCGGATCTGCAACACTCCTACTAGCAGACAGAAGGGGTCTACAATCTACAACGCTACGCCACCGGATCTGCAACACTCCTACTAGCAGACAGAAGGCGTCTACAATCTACAACGCTACGCCACCGGATCTGCAACACTCCTAGTAGCAGACAAGGCGTCTACAATCTACAATGCAATGCCACCGGATCCGCAACACTCATATTAGCGGACAGAAGGCGTGCATAAGCTCTCAAATGAAAAGTTGTGTGCATCCAGATGATAGTTATTTACACAACTACAAATACTTCAAAGTACCTCTGCACCTACACTATAGTTTGTATATACATAGGTACACAATGGGGTACGTCTAAATCAATATAAAAATCACCTGCATGGGCCCCGACGAGCGTGTTATTGGTATACACATGACGCCTTGGGATGCTGCGCGTGTCGATAAATGAATTCTAGTTCGAACCTGATCCTTCTATACAGACCAATAGAAGTCGACAGGGTTCAAACCTTTAAACGAATACACGGTTGTAGCGACCAGTGTATTTGTTTCAATACATTCATATTAGGCCTTCAAGGCCTACAGTCAAAAGAATTAACTAAACAAAAGGAATAAAGCCTATGAAACCCAATCCTCCTTAGTGGATAAATATGAGCAGACAGGGTTCGAACCATTGGATAAATATGCGGTCACGAAGTCGACCGGAATATTTATCTTATACATTCATATTAGGCCTTCAAGGCCTACAGTCAATAAAGCCTACAAGAAACCCGATCCCATATCGTTAAGTTGATAGGGTCGACAAGGTTCAATCAAATGGAAATGACCTCAAGTACACCCCGATGATAGCCGTGTTGATTGCTTATCTCAACCGGAGGGGTTCATAAACATTTCCAAATGACTCCTAAATATTCAAATGTCCTCCAAGCTCCACAAAAAAATCCAAAATTCCACAAATCCTAAAATTCAGATATTTAAATTCGAAATCAAACCATCAATCACTCAAAGCAAAATTCATCCATCCTCCGCAACAGTTTGCCGGGGTGGACAAATCAAAATTTACTTTAGCTCACAAAGAGCCAAATGCCTAGTCGAAAATATCACTAGGATCCATTCTTAAACCAATCTCCTGCCAGTAAGGACGTGGTACGTGTCCTCTGACCGGCGGTTTGCCGCCAAATGGCACCGCAGGATAAACGGTTATGACCCGGGGTCCTCTGAACCGAGTGGTTTTGCCGCCAAATGGCACCACGAAATACCGGTTATGGCCAGAGCCAATACGTTCCTTATTGGCATCAAATCCTTGAGATATGAATCAATAGGATATAATTGATAGGGCACAAAGCTCTCTGCGAGCTAAGGTGGATTCAAATTTGTCCCCTTAGACAAGCATCCAACCCAGGTCTACAAGGTCCCCTTGGACGAAGCATCCCATGGCTGCCGACAAGGATCCTTCTGTTAGGTTGGGTCGACTACCTCCTCTGACTAAGTAGACCAGGGACCACGATGGCCCGAGACGACGGAACCATGGGATCTTGATCGGGTCTATCATCCATTCCCCCACCATCCGTTTTAAGTGCAAGATAGTGCAATTTCTATTTAAATATCAAATCCTCCAATCTAAATACCCAAATCCAAACTCAATTCCCAAACCCAATGCTGCTACTATATGCCAGATAACACGTATATCTATGTATCTGATTGACGACTAGCCTTAATCGAAAGTTATCTCTCGTGATCGGGAGGGGTAATTAACTATAGGGGCTTGCGCCTATAGGAAACCAGAACTCAGATCATAAAGTCCTTGCAAAATGAGGGCGAAATCTCTGGGTAGTGTCTTATCTACAAACCCATCTGCCTTCCAAAGTTTACCTCGGAACTTATTCAGTTAAAACTCCCTCGCCGAATAAAAAAGAAAAGCGCGAGCGGGGAGGCCGGGGCCGAATTTTCGGAGCCCACAGCATAATAGTGAGTAGTAGTTAGATTGATTGTAAAAATTTAGATTTCGGATTCTTGGAGTATTCAAATTTTGGGTTGAATGGAGTCAAATTTAGCTAAAGTGATGAACATTAAAGCTGGAGAAAATTGTGTCAATGATCTAAGGAATATACTCATTAGTTTCTATTAAGAAATAAGCAAGATATACCTAAAATATTGACAAGTTGAAATACTCTTAAGATTCATTAGAGTATTTTAAGGTAATTTTAAGCTCGATTCTTGCACCTTTAATGTGTCGTCGACAATGTTTAAAATTGCGTATTCGAGTATTGAGGCGTTTTTCATTCATGAGGCGAGGCGTAAGCCTCAAGGCGTTTTGAGGCGTAAGCCTCAAAATCAAAAGATTGCGTAAATATAAAATGATAAATTTTTTATATACTAATGAGTGAATAATATAAAACATAAAAAAAACATAAGATATGAAGTGAAATCAAAATATCTCAATAATAAGACAACATGAAATATAGTTCAACTCAAAATTCTATCTTTCCCAAATCTCAGTATTCTTTTCATTAACATATAATTCCAATTTCCAAAAATAAATAGCAATGACATATCACATAAGAACTCATAAGTCATTAGCACTGTCATCACTAAGGGGTTCTTCATTTGAATCATCATTATGGTGAACTATTCTCTCCCCTTTCTCATTTCCTATAGAGTCCAATGTCAGGCATTTACTTCAAGATTTATGTAAGTTTTAATATATATATAGCGTGAGGCATAAGCCTCATGCCAGTGAGGCGAGGCGGGCCTCAATCAAGTTGAGGTGCAAGCCTCATAAAAAAAACTCGAGGTGTAAGCATCGAGGCGTTTTTTACTGGAATTGCGCAAAGGCGGGCCTCAAGGCGAGCCTCATATTGCGCAATTTTAAACCATGGTCGTCGATACCTTATAATGTGATCATGTTAAGGGATTAATTTGGGACCCATTATCACGTAAATAAGATGATTAAAGATCTTGATTGAAGTTGTTTGAAATTCATTGGATTGACATAGGGTTGACTAGATTGATTATTATTGATCCTTCAGATTTTGAGGGTTGTGAGAAATAACTCCTTTGCCTTTTGAGATCTCCTTTGATCATTTCATCTCCTAGGGTGTTGATGTGGACCCCTTTCAATACAATTATTGGTTGACTTGGGGTGATTATCAATCCTTTAGATTTTGAGGGTTGTAAAAACACAACTCCGCATTTTGAGGACTTCTTTGATTACTGTCTTTTCTAGGGGTGTTGATGTGTACCCCTCTCAGTACGTTCTAGTGCTATACATGTCATTCTTTGGAGGCTATTTAGAGGTTAAGATTGATCACAAAATAAAATAATAATTAAAATAATTTCACATATTATTAAATATGAAATAATTCAAGCATCTAAAAAAATTAAGCTAATGAAATTCTCAAAAATGTCTTAAAATTTGTTTTGAAATATTATAAATAAAATCTAATCAAATTTAATTGCATTTATCAACACGAATATCTTTAGTAAGACTTAGGCTTTGTTCAAGACGACTTTCTTACGGTTTCTTAAAGTAAATGTTTAGTACAAAAATTAGAATTTTTGTATTCGGAAGATGATTAAGCAGTAAAATTGTACAATGAAATCTAATTACAATACTCTCACTAAGCTAGATTATGTTTGGAGCTTGATTCTTCACGCGAGTCTTCTTATCCTATACCCATGAATGCATCCTCTAACCGACCATTCATTCAAGTTAGTCCATTGAAAGCAATTTTCAATTCACAGTTGCTACAAAGTGATTAACCTAAAATAAAATACTTAGCAATAATTAGATGACACTTCAAAAGATTCGTTCTTATCAAATCAATTTTAAGCCACACATATTAATGCATCAATTAGATGTTCAATTGTCTTTGCACTTTTCCATAAATTATATCTCAATATCAAATGAAATATTCCTGAAGAACCTTTTTTTGTATTAAAAAAGTGGAGATAAAGTATGCTGTCCATTAGCATGGGAGGTTTAGCCTTCATGTAAACGACTATGCCTAGCTTGTGTTGGCATTGAGGTTTCATTTGGGTTAGCTTTTTTATTGATTCCTAAAATATTTGAAAAAATTTGTACTAAAAAGTTATTTATAAAGCGAGAAAAAAACTGTTCCAAACAAAACTACAAAACTTCAATGATATGGCAACAGTTATATAACATTGGGTGTGCTGCCTTTGAGCAGATACGCACACATGCAAAGTACTTGGGAATCCCACTACTGGGTGACGAGCTTTATGGAGGCACCAAAGGCCTGGCACTGTCACTGCTGAAGTCAAGGACTCCTGTGAGTTGCCATGCTCTTGTATCAGATATGGTATCCAAGTTACAGAGACCTTGCCTCCACGCTCAATCACTGGGGTAAACAAAATTAATTTCAAAAGCTTCAAATTTGTTTACCTGATTTCAATTGTATGCCATTTATTTATTTCTTGAGATAGGAGCATCTTGCCTACTCATCTTATGCAGATTTAAGCACCCTCACACAGGCGAACATCTGCATTTTTCATGCCCCCCACCTGATGACTTCACCGAGATATTGCATCAGCTTCGTACTATTTCGGACCATCAAAGTAAAAACGATCACAGGTTAGAATTGTAGGCTTCGTTCGATTTTTACTGCTGCTTAAACCGACTTTTTAATACAAAAATTAGAAGCTTTATACTAAAAAATTATTTTAAGAAACATAAAAAAAATCATCCCAAACGAAACTGTAGTCTTCAGATATGTTTTTATGTGCCGCTTGATAGAAAATATTGTATTGGCATATTATGTACAAATGTTATAGCAGTTAAATCGTTACTCTAATTTTTTTTTTTTCACTCCAGTTATTTTTCTGGTGAAAATCGTTCTCTCATATGCTTGTTTTAACCTTCCTGTCAAAATCTCTGCCTTTGAGGTCTTTCAATATGCAACATTGTAGGGAACATGCAATGGAAATTGCATGCGAACAAGAAGTGGAGCAGTGGTTTTTTATTTGTGGGGGCACATTTTTTATTTTAAAAATACCCTCAAACTATTTTGTTTTGAGCTTGAAATTGATATTATGATTTTAATTTTTTTATTATAGTTGTTAATTATAAAAAGATAAATTTTATGATAATAAAAAAATTTATTTGCATACTCATATAAATTAGTTTCAACTCAAATTTATTTAGATTAGACTATTGGGAGTGTGGTCGGCGACTCGACGACGTAGCAGTGGATAAATTGGCTAAATTGCCATGCACAAGCATGAATCTGGATCATAGGGGAGGTGAATGAGATGAGGGATCTAGCGGGGGTAGCAACGAGTGAGGTGGGGATTGAGTCGCAGAGACGCAGGAGAGGAGAGCGCAAGTTGCGGCCTGTGGGGTCAAGCGCGGGATCCGGGTCAAAATTGGGTCATTTTCGAGTTTTTGGGTTAACCTGAACCTGACCCAATTTGCAAATGGGTCGAAATCTCGAATCTAAACCCGACCCATATTGTAATCAGGTTGACTCAAATATGAATTTTTTTGAATCGGGTCCAATTCAATTTCGTGTCATGTCAAATATTGACACTCCTATCCAAACAATCATACTAAACAAGCGAGTTCTAGCTTATGTGACATTTTTTTAGTAATTAATAAATCAATAACAATTTGCTTATTAAATAGAGTCGTCACTATTTCTTGTTAGCACATGAATTAACCTCCTTATAACTCCCAATTAGTGAATCAGTAGATGATAACCTAAAAGCATAATATTTAAAGAAAAATTTGTCGACCCACCATCTTGTATAAATGTAAATCACTCCCCAGCCAACACTAGTAAATGATCAATTTTTACTTGTCTTTACACATTATTACTATAATATTATAAAAATAATAGTAACTAGTTATTACCTAATCACATGCCTATATTTATTTACAATACTTGCATTAATAATCTAATCAGATTAATATATCAAAATCTATTGTGTGTAATTCATACAAAATATTATAACTACAATTTTAATTGGTAAAATTATGAAATTAACAAGTTAAAATATTCATAATAATTATTACTATAATATATAAAAAGTTACACAGTAGAAATTCACTAAATCTGAAAAAAATGCAATAAAATCAATTGGGAGAAAATCAAATGGTCGAAAGCAAAATTTTTGATAATATAAATATGATAGAACGAACTAGCGCCTAAAAACCCGAATTCCTCTTTCCTCTCTCATTCCCTACTATTTTTTTTCCTTCCACGACAAGCCAAAGAAGAGAGTGAGGGAGGGTCGACTGAGTGGAGAGAATATATATATATATATATATATATATATATATATATATATATATATATATATATATATATATATATATATATATATATATATATATATATATATATATATATATATATATTATATATATTCATTTTAGTGCTTGATGCCGAGCACCACATTCGATTCCAAAGTTACTATAGAGCAGAGTCATGACACTGAGGCACAACTTTGGTGCTTCTTAGCGCTCGAAAGCACAACATCGATGTGCTTGAGAGCACATCACCACAATGCTCCCAAAAGCTAACTTTCGGAAATTCATTTTTTTGAAAGAGCTGTTACATTTTTAGTGGATCAATTTAATATTTATATTATTTTTTTGGGAAATCAAAAGAGAATATGCATTAAGGATAAATATATGAGTACACTAAGCGTTGTTAGTTTTGAGAACTTTTTTTGAGAGCTTCAGAGTATAGAAAAGAGAACGAGATTACTAAAGCATTAGCAATTGCCAACACATGACATAAGTATCAGTAGCCTCGTTAGCACTAGATCCGTCTTCTCCAATCATCATCTTTTGCTCCTTGGTGGTTCTAGGGAGGTCTTCATTAGCACTAGATGAAGGTTTTATTCCTACTTTAAGAGGAAGCTAAAGGAGTTGGGGCTCTTTACCCTCTTTAGGAGGAAGTAAAAGGAGTTTATATTCTCTGCCTCACCAAGGTCGATGAAAAATATCTTGTGAGGGTTTCTTCGTCTTACTATGAGAGAAAAAGGAGAGACACTATAGTTTTAATTTGTGTTATGATGACTCGACACCCTATTCCCAACTTAACATTCATAAGTAATCAAAATTAATAAATTAAAACTGCTCACAAGACACCACTACATACCACAATAAAATACATTAACATGCTAGATATTAACTTTAATAAGCATGGTGAAGAAAACATAGCATAAACAAACAAACATATTACTACATAGCTTTACTATTTCCTAAGCAAACATAGAAAGACATGCTTGGAGTTGGGTTTGAATTAGACAACACTTGACGTTAAACACAAACTAATATTGAAAGTTGCTACAAGAAACATCTGGCGAATGAATACCTTCTTTCTCACGTTGTATCTCATGATATCGCAACTATAAGAAATGAGGACTAACGAGATGACCATCAACTTTCAAGAACCTCATTTGAAGATATTTCCAACCAATGACATTTACAAAATCTCTCGTCTTACCTCAGCATGCGCATTCCATGTTATATAGTCCTCATCTTATGACTATTCATGGATACAACACCTAAAAATCTCATTTGCATTCGTCTTTGATTCCAATGGACTATCAACAACCCATGTTATACAAGCATGTATTCTTTTATTTGTCTTATCGAGCCTTTCTTTATTGAGATGTCTCAAATCCTCTTCATACACTGCCAATATATTTTAAAGGCAGCAACTAAAATCTTCACAACTCAACTTCATATGTACATGTATCCTTTAAATAGCAAAGGTTATACATACCCAACCTTTACATACAACTTGAAAGTATAATATTGCTTGATTTGTCTTACATCTTTACATGTTATTTGATATGATAAATTGCTACAAACAACAATATCATATTAATGAATAAAGAGAAAAAATTAAAATGATCATATGCTTTGAATGAAATGTTGACAAAGGAATCCAAAATTTATACCAACTAAACGTACACAGTAAGTATTTTTATTGAACTGACATATCTGAAATAAACTGACCTAATTTATAAAATGTTATAAATCAAATACTTATATATATATATATATATATATATATATATATATATATTAAGATTATCTGTTACACAAATAAAAAATTTATACAAATGAATTTATAATACCATTAATTTAAACATTTTATAATAAAACTAAATATATAAATAATATATTATTTTTATTTAGTTAATGATATAATTTATTTAATTGTATCATAAGAAAGAGGTTAATAATGCTTATATTCATGTCATTAAGGATACGTATACAAGAGTTGTTACTTGTGTACAAACACAAGGTGGTTTGACCAATTATTTTCCTATTTCAGTTGGATTACATCATGGATCAGCCTTAAGCCCATATCTTTTTTGCTTTAGTCCTAGATGTTCTCACTAGACATTTGCAAGAGGTTGTACCCAGATGTATGCTTTCAATGATAATATTCCTATTGTTGATAAGACTAGAGGAGTTGAATGTAAACTTGAATTATGGAGGTCAACCTTAGAGTCTAAAGGCTTTCATTTGAGTAGATCTAAAACTCAGTATATGAAGTATAATTTTAATAGTAATAGATCTAATTGGGGGATTATGATTTTAGGCAAGGGCAATCAAGTCATTAATAAGAACACTCATTTTAGATATATTGAGTCTATTGTTTAAATAAATGATGAAATAGATGGAGATATTATTAGTAGAATTTAAGTTGGATGGTTGAAGTGGAGGAATGCATCGGACTTATTGTGTGATAGAAAAGTCCCTCTCAAACTTAAGGGAAAATTCTATAAGATAGTAGTGAGACCTGCAATGCTTTATGGTGCAGAATGTTGGCCATTAAAAGAGAAGCATAATATTAAGTGTTGCAGAGAAGAGTATGCTTAGGTGGATGAGTGACTTTACTCTTAAAGACATGATACAAAATGAGCATATACGTGAAAATGTTGGAGTAACTCTAGTAGAAGATGAGATTAGAAGATAGCCTCCTTTGTGGTTTGGTCACATAAAACTGTGACCTTCTGATGACCCGATTAGGAAAGTAGAAGTATTAAAAGAAAGATTGGTATGCCTAAAAAGGCATGATTAGAAAATATTAGAAAAGACCTTTTTTTTTAAATTTAGATGAGAATTTAACTCTTAATAGAACACAATGGAAAAAAAAAAAGATTCATATAGCCGATCTCACATAGTGGGATAAAGGCTTGTTGTTGTTGTAAATGATATAATTTCTTCAGATTATACTATATAATTTTAATTCACTAAAAAAATTTGTTAGATGATTATATAAAGATTACTACTATATTAGCTTTATTACATAATTATAAAATATTAATAATGTATATACAAATATATAATATAAGTTAGTTAAATAAAAAGTTAGATAGATAACAATGTAATACGTGTAATAACGAATTGCGTAAAAATAATGCAAAATTTGAGCTCAAAAGAATAAGCGTGCTCGTAAAATTTGATTTGAACGGAATGCGGATAATCATTTGCCCCATTCAATAGAATGCAGTAATTTCCCCCCCCCCCCCCCAAAAAAAAAAAAAAAAAAAATAAAAAATAGAATGCGGTAAACCGTTTACCGCGAAAAGGTGTTCTCTGACTTCTAGCTAACCAGAAATATCTTTTCGGCATTCTGCCAAATTGGAAAATTAATTAACGTATTATTTGGAAACGGAAAATTATTTTACGTGTACCTCCGGCTAAATTATTGTTCTAACATTGCTCCTTTTTATAAAATTGCCTTACGAGAAAGGAATCAGCAGTAAAAGAATTATATTAAAATAACTTGCCAAGAAATTGTAAACAAGTTGCTCCACATAGAATTTATATACAATGAATAACTCAACCGAAATTCATACAAGATTATTCAAAAGCTTGGCTCCAAATAATTGAGAAAAAACTAGTAATGAAAATGATGAAGAAGATAATAGAAATTAAAAATATATAAAAATAAATGAAGACATAATATGCAAAGATTAAAATTAGGCATTGAAATTGAAGAAATAACCTAGATTTATCATCCATTAAGAGAATACCTTGGAGACTAAAAGAAAAATTATGATGCCTTGGAACCAAGGTTGTTCAGTTTCTAAAGAGAGAAACTGATTTTTTCAAATAATCAATTTGGCGTGACATCTTGATTTCCGATGCTGGTGTCTGATCGCCGGTCATCAGACGTTCAAGGATGGAATGGAACCTTCAAACTGGAGTCACTGCTAATCATCAACAAGGGTTTTTTAAATCTTCTCCTCCAGCATTTGTTGGGGTTTCGTCCATGGCTGAAAAAGCTGGAACAAATGGTATTCGTCTGAATGTCAACAAAGGCAAACCTTTAACTATAAACGAAGGTGGACTGTTAAAAACAAAGAAGATTTTTCAAGATATTGGCAAAGGTAAGAAAGTCATGTTCGGAGAAGATCTTAAAATGTCAGATAAGCAGGAGTTCTCGAAAATTTCCTTTGGATCTGCGTTAAAGACAGCTCGATAGAAGATGTTGTGGATACTGGAATGGTTAATGATAAATTCAATCAGAATTCAGGAAAAGTATCAAATAAAAAAGACGCTATTGATGGCAATTGTGGAGTTATTGCTTCTATGAATCTTGAAGGAACTGAAAAAGAAAAGATTATTGAAGATTTGGAGGTAGTTCAGCATTGTGTATCTGGTGAACGTGATTCATGCAACCTTATGGTTGAAGATGCCGAAAGCTCAAAGGTAGTTTGATCTGAAGGCAACAATATGGCAAATGTTTGGCACAAGAAATCTAACAGGAGGATAGCTGATTTGGACATTGGTAATTGCCTTATGAAAGATGGTGAAACTATAAAGCTGCATGAGGAAAATGTAATGAAGAATACAAAGAAGCTGCAGAATTCTCTGGTTATTAAAGTATTTGGAGACAATATTCTGGCTTATGTTATCAATTCTAAAATCAAGAGACAATGGTTGTATCTAGGGAAATTCAACCTAACTTGGCTTAGGAAAGGATGGATTCTGTGTTCCTTTGAAGATGAGGAAGCTTTGGATTTGGTCCTATCTAATGGACAGTGGTTTGTAAAGGGGCAAATAATTGGTGTGGAGAAGCGGTCTACTTCGTTTACACCGGATTCATTAAAGGGATTGACAACACCAATTTGGATTAGAATGCCAAGCTTACCGTTGCAATGCTAAGATGACATTAATGTATGTAGGATTGCTTCTAATATTGGCAAGCCTTATTTAATAGATGACAATATGTTTCAATGGGGAAGGAGAGAGTTTGCAAAGATTTGTATGCATATCCAACTTGGGAACAAATTACCTCTCGGAGTCTGGGTGGAAGGATGTTCGGGTAGATTCTTTCAGAGAATCGAGTATGAGAGAATCCCAAATCTTTGTTTTAATTGTGGTAAGATTGGCCATTTAAAAAATTATTGTCCAGAGGTGGACTTAACAACAAATCTGGAAGGATTGAATAATCCTGAAAAAGTTGATAATGGAATTTTACATGGAGGGAATAGCTTGCATAAATTTTCAAAGGAAATTATGGGAGAATTGTCTAAAGAGACAAACTCTAATTATGGGCCTTGGATACATGTCAATTATGGTAAGAAGAAAACTTTCAATCAAAGGAATTCTGCCATTCAAAAAAAGAAAACTACAGTGAAGGAATATGTGATTAAACATGTTGAAGATAAGAAGATAGAACCCAATGCAACTTCTGATTCTATTCAAGCTGAAATTTCATCCAAGGAAGAAAATGCTGCTGGAGATAAGCGAGTTGTTAATACTGGAGTGCAAGTTTATCATGGTGACTGTGATAAAACGTCTCCCAATAAAGGTGTGAACAAATTTTCTGTTATGTCTGAATTGCCGGAGGAAGGAGAACTAATTCCTGTTAGTGATGAGCAGGGGAGTTTGGGAGATGTGGTAGTAATTCCTAATGACACAACTCATTGTCATGAAGGAAACCATTCACCTATTCCTAGTCCAGAAGCTGTAAAGGCTGAAGGGAAACAGGATGACAGCTCTGCATACTATAAAGTTAAATTAGCTAAAGAGTTGAGGAGCCTGGGACCTATCAAATTATTATCAAGGAATAGAAAGAAGGATGGAGATGGTAATGAAAAGATGGGGATCCATTCTGTTGCGGATCTATGGTTTATGATTTTGATGATAATAAACATTCTTATTTCTCTAAGATTGCCTTTTATACTGACATTTCAGGTCCACACGATCAGCCTGCAATTTGGAACCAGCTCAAGAGTGGGTAGACTATGTCTGAGTCAGTTTGTACACTTTTTCCTTTCTTGAATCTGTTGTATTTGGTTTGGCACCTGATGATTTGTAACTTGAAAGATTTTCTGTTGTTCCCTAAAGATTTCTATTTTTGGTAACATCGTCCGGGACGATATTTATATCGTCCTGGACGATCTGTTCAAAAACAGAAATCCTAATTAGGGCATTCTCATTAAGGCAGCCGTCATATGTTAATCGGCCTGGACGATACCTGTATAAGCCTAGACGATAGGCTCAATTCAGAAACAATCAACCGCCATAATCAGATTAGGTATTCTTTATTTTAGGAAATCGGCCATGACGATATACACATCGTCTAGGACGATCTAACTCAATTATGCCTAATTTGATCTGGTATCTTTGGAAAGCATTAATGGCTGATTGATACGATCACATCGTCCGGGACGATCGTAGGATCGGCTGGGACGATGTCCTATACGATTTACATCAGCCAGCATTGATTCCGGGCGATAATCTGGACGATTGAAATCGGTTTTAAACTAATCGTCCGGGACGATGTAACCAATTTTCTTCTGATCATCCCAAAACGTCTCGGGCTGATGAGCTGAATTTGTACTAATCGTACAGGACGATAATCGTACAGGACGATATGCCTATCGTCCTGGACGATAATGTCGGCAACTTGCATTAATGAGCTCGTTTTTAGCTCTTCTATTTAAGCTATGACAAGGCACTTTGTAAGTGTCTTTGGCAGCCATTGTAACTTCGTTCTTTTGGGGGGAACTTGAAGAGAGAGCTTGAAAGGGAGTGAGGAAAGGGTGGAGTTTGAGAGAGGGAGAAGATCTTGTGAGGGGAGACTCAAGGGAGTGTGGAGGGGGTTCCACACGGTTGCTCCGGCAAGCTCGCACCTGAATACCGTTGGATTCAAGGCTTGTCCCGAGGAAAGTTCACCAAAGAAGAAGATCTCTTTGGTGTCAAAGGACCCGGCAACTCCACCGCACCGGGGAAGGTGGAAGTGATTTTGTAAGGGCTTCTCCGCCTAGCTGTGGGGGCTAAAGGAGAGACACTTAGTTTAGTGCAATACTTTGAGGGTGTCTCCAAGGAGTGGACGTAGGTCAAGGTTTGGCCGAACCACTATAAACCCGATGTGTTCTTTTCTTATTATTGCTTCCGCATTTAATTTCCGCATCGTTGATTTCTTTGTGGTGTTTTGGTTTGTAGTTTTATTTTAAAAGATCTTTAACAACCAATTCACCTCTCTCTTAATTAGCCTTGAGCCAGTTCATAAGGGCTTAACATCCCTAACGAACTTTCAAGTGGTATCAGAGCACTTTCTAGTGCCATCTGAGCACTTTCAAGTGGTATCAGAGTCGTTTTTAAAAAATAAGTTTTTAAAAGCTTTTGAATTTCGATCCAGAGCTAATTTTTCAAATCATAATATTGCGAAAGGTTATTCAATCATCAGACATCCTTTATTTGAAAATATCTCATTTGATTTTTGAAAAACTCGCATGTCTACTTTTTTGCAATCGATTGATTTTCGCATGTGGCATATGATTTTAACTGGTTATTCATCACCATCACGTATTTTTGATAGAATTAAAACTGACATTCCTTTTAGTCAATGGAATAGAGATGAACGAATCGATGCTCAATTGAATGCAAAATTTTTAAATTGCTTTTTTCTGTGCTTTAAATTCTGAAGATATATGTTAGTATCCACGTGCACTACTGGTAAAGAAATTTGGGATAAACTAAACACTATATACGAAGGCACTAGTGAAATCAAGCAATCCAAGTTGAATATGTTAATGCATGATTATGAACTATTTTCCATGAAACCTTATGAGACAATTTTAGAGATGTATACTAGGTTTATCCAAATTGTAACATCATTGCCTGCTTTAGAAAAATAATTTTCAAATTTTGAAAAAGTTAACAAAATTCTTCGTTGTCTACTGGATAAGTTTGATGTTAAAATTGTTGTTATTTGTGAATCAATAGATTTGAATGATTATTCTATTGATAATTTGATTGGCTCACTCATTGCCTACGAGCAAAGTTTGGGTCAAAGACTTTTGAATGTAGGTGAAACGATTGTTCTAAAAGCTGAAGATACAGAAAGAGATAACTTAGTTGGTGACGAATGCAATGACTTATCAAGCAAATCACAAAACTCACCAAAGTATAAGCAAAAGTGGAAAAAAGTTAAAAATGGTAAGGATGTTCATATTTCTTCTGACGTTATTTGCTTTCGATGTAGGAAGCCTGGACATATGAAAAATCAGTGCCCTAATTTAAAATTTCTTCCTACGAAAGAAAAGGGCAAAGTGAAGCAAAATTTAAACTAGGGAAATAATGAAAGGCAAAAAATCTCATTGGCAGATCTGGTTTCTGAAGCATCGGACCAGGAGAGAGATAATGGTTAAAAGCCTTTCGTGTTTTTGTGTTGTGTTTTTGTTTTTATGTTTTTCAATTTTATTTTGTGTTTTTACTTTATTTATTCTTTGAAATTTTCATTTTCGTAAAAGTTTTTCTCTGATCAACACACATTCACTTTTCTAAAAATGAAAAATCTACTTCCTGTTTTTCTTGAAATCTTTGGTAAGTTGTGTTTGACTTCTCTAAAACAATCAAAGGAAGGAAACTCATGTTTTTTACTCTCAATCTATATTTCCTAAAAGAGGTTATTCTACTTTTGATTTAAAATCTTTTTCATATTTTAAATTAGTCTTTGAAACTAAAATTTTTAATCTCTCTACATTTTATTTATCGCATAAGGATCTTTTGTAAGTTGTTGAATCTAACTCATAATTGTCTTAATCAAGAATTCGCTTTATCAATAGGATGAGTTTACTTTTATTTTTAAGATTACAGAAATGTAGCATATTAAAAAAAAAAAATTGATCAATGATGTCAAAAATAAAAGATGCACAATGACGCCAAATTGAAAAATATATACAAAAGTGTATAAAAAATCAAAAGATGCGCAGTGCGCCAACTAATTGTCAAGAGGCATAAAATGAGCCCACAAAGTTTAATGCTTACCATTCTTGTACTTCTTAAAAGCTTAAGAAAACCCTTAATACTTTCGATACTTTAGTTTAAAAATCTTGATTCAACAATTCGTGCACTAATCTTCTATTAGATATATTTTATGAAGGGAGTTTTGAAAAATTAGTGTTTCTTTTTCTAATTTATTCCTTGATTTAGATATTGAATTAAAAAATTTTTGAGCCTTTTTAAAAAACGTGAGTTTGGATTATCAAATTCTGAATTTCTAACCTTTTCTGGGCTATGCGTTGTCAATCCAATTCTACTAAGTTTTTGATTAAAACCTAGAGGTAACTTTCTCATTTTAAAAATATTTTTTTTCACTAGATCAGGGAACATTTTTGTCTTTTGTTCGTTTTGGTTTTTGTTTGTGCCTCCTCTCTTTTTGATAATGTCAAAGGGAGAGAACATATTTGTTGAATTTTTGTACAGTTATCGTATTTGTATCATTTTTTTAAAAAAAATTTAAAAACAACAAAAATATTTGTATCTCCCGTATTTTTAAAAGTGTTATTCTAATGAGGGGGAGATTAGGAAGAGTATTTACTTTTTTAAAAATTCAAATTGAAATGTTTTGTCATCATAAAAAAGGGGGAGATTGTTGCGGATCTATGGTTTATGATTTTGATGATAGCAAACATTCTTATTTCTCTACAATTGCCTTTTGTACTGACATTTCAGGTCCACACGATTAGACTGCAATTTGGAACCAGCTCAAGAGTGGGTAGACTAGGTCTGAGTCAATTTGTACACTTTTTCCTTTCTAGAGTCTGTTGTATTTGGTTTGGCACCTGATGATTTGTAACTTGGAAGATTTTCTGTTATTTTCTAAAGATTTCTATTTTTGGTAACATCATCCGGGTTGATATTTATATCGTCCTAGACGATCTGTTAAAAAACAGAAATCCTAATTAGGGCATCCTCATTAAGACAGCCGTCATATATTAATCGGCCTGGACGATACTTGTATCGGCCTGGACGATAGACTCAATTCAGAAACAATCAACCGCCATAATCAGATTAGGTATTCTTTATTTTAGGAAATCGGCCAGGACGATATACACATCGTCCAGGACGATCTAACTCAATTATGCCTAATTTGATCTGGTATCTTTGGAAAGCATTAATGGCTGATTGATACGATCACATCGTCTGGGACGATCGCAGGATCGGCCGGGACGATGTCCTAGACGATTTACATCGGCCAGCATTGACTCCGGACGATGATCTGGATGATTGAAATATGTTTTAAAGTAATAGTCCGGGATGATCGTGAGATCGGCCAGGACGATGTAACCAATTTTCTTTTGATCGTCCCAAAATGTCTTGGGCTGATGAGTTGAATTTGTACTAATCGTACAGGACGATATGCCTATCGTCCTGGACGACAATGTCGGCAACTTGCATTAATGAGCTCATTTTTAGCTCTTCTATTTAAGCTATGACAAGGCACTTTGTAAGTGTCTTTGGCAGCTATTGTAGCTTCGTTCTTTTGGGGGGAACTTGAAAAGAGAGCTTGAAAGGGAGTGAGGAAAGGGTGGAGTTTGAGAGAGGGAGAAGATCTTGTGAAGGGAGACTCAAAGAAGAAGATCTTTTTGGTGTGGAGGGGGTTCCAAACAGTTGCTCCGGCAAGCTCGCACCTGAATACCGTCGGATTCAAGGCTTGTATCGAGGGAAGTTCACAAAAGAAGAAAATCTTTTTGGTGTCAAAGGACCCGGCGACTCCGCCGCACCGAGGAAGGTGGAAGTGATTTTGTAAGGGCTTCTACGCCTAGCTGTGGGGGCTAAAGGAGAGACACTTAATTTAGTGCAATACTTGGAGGGTGCCTCCAAGGAGTGGACGTAGGTCAAGGTTTGACCGAACCACTATAAACCCGGTGTATTCTTTTCTTATTATTGCTTCCGCATTTATTTTCCACATCGTTGATTTCTTTGTGGTGTTTTGGTTTGTAGTTTTGTTTTAAAAGATCTTTAACAACCAATTCACCTCTCTCTTAATTAGCCTTAGGCAAGTTCATTAGGACTTAACATCCCTAACGAACTTTCAAGTGGTATCAGAGCACTTTCTAGTGCCATTTGAGCACTTTCACATTCCCCTTTGATTATTCAATGGCTTCAATTATGTTTTGGAATTGTAGAAGAGCTAGAAAAAAAAACAAGCTTCTCTATACCTTAAAGAGATAGTTAAAGATAATGGAGTTTTTTTTTGTGGGGCTTCTTGAAACAAAAATTACAAAATCAACATGGAAGATATAAATAATCTTATTGGTGATTCTTGGGACTTCTTTCAAGTGCCTTCAGAAGGAATGTCGGGAGGAATTCTAATACTTTGGCAAAATAAGGTTTCTTCCTTTTCTATAGTGAATTATTCTAAACAAGTGGTGATAGGAGATCCTTAGGTTGTCAATAATGGAGTTTGGAGGATAGCTTCGGTATATGGCAGCAAGGAGGTGGTTCATAGGAGAGTACTTTGGGAAAAAATTAAAAGAGCTTAATACCAATAGTATTCCTATGGTTATAGGAGGGGATTTCAATTGTTTGTTATCTAAGGAGGATAAAAGGGGAGGAAAGCTATTTCGTTTCTCTCTAGCTTCTAAAGAAATGAAATCCTTCATAGTGAACAATGATCTTTATGAGATTTGTTTTGTTGGGCCAAAATTTATGTGGCGTAACAACAAGGTGGGAGGTGCTCGCATCTTGAAAAGACTTGATAGATGTTTTTTAAATATAGATGCATTAAATCTTCTAAAAAGATGGTGGTGAGATATCTAGCTAGAGTTGCATCGGATCATAGTCCCAGCTGATTTGTTCCAAGTCTTCTGGACAATTGCCTTTGACGCCGGATAAGAAGCCCGTAAGTCTTCATATTTAAGGAATATGTTTTTATGAACACTTTCTTTAAAATTTTAAGAATTATAGGGCAATGGTCAAATGCAATCCTTGCCAAGTGTCTGACTAAAGCATTGTGAATCTCATTCAAAGCTTTTTTAGTATTCAAAAGACATCTATCTATCTTTCCAGAATCCGAGCATTCCCGATTTTATTGTTGCACCATGTAAATTTTGGTCCCACCAATCCAACATCATGAAGATCATTCCCAGACATGAAAGATGTCATCTCTAGCGGCCCTTGAGAAAAGGTGAACTTCTTCCCACCCCTCTTGTCCTCTTGAGATAATATACAATTGAAGTCTTCCCCTACGACCGAAGGACTCTCCCTGTCACATTTCATTTCTAGTCTTTTCCACAACCTCCTTCTCATATACAAGTTTTTATTGTCATACACCGTTGAAACCATCCAAGTTCCTTTGTTGAAAATATTCAACTCCCCAATTACACATTGGGTGAAGCATCCAATAAAGAGAATGAAGCAAAGTTAGATTTCCACAAAACCATAATTCCTCCAGAAGAGCCATCAGAAGGATATAAGAAAAAATCCCAATTATCCCCCATGAATTTACTAATCTCATATTTATCAAAAGAAGAAATTTTTATTTCCACAACACCAACAAAAAACACATCCCAATTTTTAACAAACTCTTTTAAATAAAGAGAGGCTTCCCTTTTATTTTCCCCTCTACAGTTCCACAAAGTTAAGGAAGTCATTTAGATATAGAGGGGGAAGGACCCCCACTCCTACCTTTATTCAGTCCCTCTGTTTTTTTGTTTCTTGATGAATTGCTCAAAGGGCTAAGAGATTTAGTTCTTTAAACAGTTTCGATTTGTGAGAAACAGAACTCACATTTTCCAATTGTTATTCCCCATGTTTTTAGGAATATCTTCAAACTAACTATCAATACTTTTTGAAACATAAGTAAAAGCATTACTGATTTCATCATTTTTTAAAATTTCTCCTTCTTCCAAATCAGGTTCTACCGGGACATTCAGCAAAGGTATTGAATTGACTCCTTCAGCCTCTGATTCCAATAATTTGAATTTATTTTCTTGAACCGAAAAATTAGAGATAATAGAAGTAGAATTTCTACCAATCTCAAGTGTTGAACTCCTTGTTATTTTTTCAGAATAGCCAACAGCAACCACCTTTTCATTTATTCCAGTTTCAGCACCAGAATTTGCAACAACAACAACATCTGAGTTCACTCCTTCCAGCTGTAGTTCAGTTCCCGTTTCCTGTTCTTCCAGATTAACCGAAGAAAAGGTCTTTTTTTTATCTATACTTTGATCAGCAACCAATTCAGCATTTTGTCCTTTATCAATCTCCGAGCTCTTCTTTTGATACAAAGTGTTTCCCCTTCTTCTTCTCTTATTATTAACATGAACCCAAGGTCCATAATTCATTTCTTCCTTAGGATTACTAACCAAAGGCAATGTTTAAAATTGCGTAAATAAGTATTGAGGCGTTTTTTGTTCGTGAGGCGAGGCGTAAGACTCAAGGCATTTTGAGGCGTAAGACTCAAAATAAAAAATTGCATTGAGTGCAAATAAATGTTAAAAGTAAATTGTTATATAATACCCAAATAATATGTTAAAAAATGACATATTATATTTCTATTGAATTATGAAGTAGCACAATGACATATGAAACAAAAATTTGCACAAGACGAAAGGTGACCAATGATAAATTGCATGAAATATAATTAATACAAATATTTCATGTGCAAAAATTATTAAATATAGAAACTGCATAAAAGTATCATATAATATTAAGTTCAAATTCTTTCTTTCTCAGTTTCCTACTCATCTACATTTAATTTTTAAAAAAGATTGAAAAGTTGGCAATAATTAGAAAATCATCTATATTGTCATCACTGAAGGATCTTTATTTGAGTCGTCATTATAACAAATGGATCTCTCTCCTGTCTCATCTTGTGGAATCCAATGCCTCCAAATATGCATCTTCTTTATTTATTTCAGGCATCTTCCTCTTTTATAAATATTTTTCATCAATATAGAGATGAGATTAATACTCTAAAATTTTGGTGGTGTGCAGCTTTCAAATGATCATTGATATATATATATATATATATATATATATATATATAGGGTGAGGCGCAAGCCTCATAAAAAAAACTCGAGGCGTAAGCCTCGAGGCGTTTTTCACTAGAATTGCGCAAAGACGGGCCTCAAGGCAAGCCTCATATTGCGCAATTTTAAACAATGACCAAAGGTAATCCTAAATCTTTTTCTGCCTAAACAGTTTTTGACGAGCTAGCATCCACACCTTCCTTTAGATTGCAAGAATTGCTCAAATGACCTATCCTTCCACAATTGAAGCAAAATGATGAGATTTTTTCATACTCCACTTTTTGAAAGAATTGTCCATCAAGGCCATCCACCCAAACACCCAGTGGCAATTGCTTATCTAACTCCAACCGGACATAGACTCTTGCAAACTCCCTTCTTCCCCATTGGAACATATCACCGTCAATTAGCAAAGGAGTTCCAATTAATGAAGCAATCCTGACAACATTAATTTCGTCCCAACAATTGCATAAACCGAAATTAATACATATTTAATGCCAAAGAAGAACACAATGGAAATTTCAAAGTTTATATTCATCGAAAACACAAGATGTGTGCGTTTGAGTAAGGCGACATTGTTAGTTTTGGCATTAAATTTTGTTGTAGTATTCTTTGCTCATGCCTCATGGTGCTGATCCAATGAAGACAGGATGGAATACTTTGATTACCTCAACGGATTTGGTTTAGTTGTTTTGGTTTAGCACTAATCAGTTTCCCTAGTGGAGTAAATGTTCCAATTCCTTACTGTTCTCCCTCGTGGCTGCAGAAAATTTCCATAAACTTTTAGGTTTTGGTTCAGGCTGGTTCGTGGTTACTCAACTAAAAGAACTAAGAATCAAGCATTACCTTGGTTCGACCTATTTTTAGGTACTGGATCCAAACTATGACTTGAGAGAACTAACCCAAATCGTCATTTTGGTATGGGTCAGATTCATTCTTTGATTTAAAGCTATTTTTAACATTTTGTACACACATAGGTAACTTGAATCCCTGATTGATCAGTGATGTCCTCTTTTTCCTTCTTTTTCATATAAATAAATCAGTTCAAGATTTCATTGTGGCTGAAAAGTATAGAAGAAAATTAAATAGCTTAATACAAAATCTATCTATCTATTGATTACAAGAGCAACAAAATTATTTAAAAGTAAGAAAATATGATAAGAGGGAAAGAGATATCTTATACCCCAACAAGCTAGCAATCCAACGGAGGGGGGCTTATGAAACCGCGTTCTGCCATGATCTCTACAAGCTCATCATGTTTCCTTAGCTGCCCAGCTCTCCTCAAAAGCTCCTGCACCTTCTCATACACCTGTTTTGTCGGCTTCAAACACTTGTCCTCTAACAATTCCCTCATTAGCTGATAAGATCTCCTCCAACTCCCCCTCTCACAAAATGCAGTTATCAACACCCCATAAGTATTCACATTCGGCTCTACCCCCTCCTTCTCCATCTCCTTCTTCATCTTCAGCACCATGTCCATAGTCTTATCCTTGCTAAAAAGCTGCATTAAAATATTATACGTAACAGTACTCGGCTGGCACTCTATCTCCCGCATTTTCTCATACAACTTATGCGCAGCTTTCACATCCCCCAAGATTAAAACACACTTTAATATATGATTAAATGAGTTTGCATCAGGAGCGCATTCCTTCCCCTTCAAAATCATCGAATTCAGAACCTTTAGAGCAGCATCGAGATTCTTCTGACCTTTACTGCAATGCGCCTCAATAAGAAAGTTGTAGGTAATGCCGTCGGGCTCACAACCAAGCCGCCGCATCTGGTTATGAACTTGCAGTGCTTGCTCTGACCTCCCCGCTCGAACATGAGCTCGCATAAAACAGTTAAAAGTGGCAGCATTTGGCGTGCAGCCGGAGTCGAGCATCTGGCACAGCACTTCCTGAGCTCTAGGAATCTGACCAGCCCTGCACATAGCGTCGATGACCGTAGTGTACGTGTAAACATTTGGTTGAATTCCGGCGTTGCGCATGGCGGCAAACGCTTGCTCAGCTTTCTCGAGACTCCCGGCACGGCACCAGGCGTGGACGAGGTTAGAGTAAATAACGACGTCAGGAGGGAATCGGCTGGAGAAGGAGTCGAAGAGTGATTGCGCCTGAACGGCTAGGCGCTGGCGAGAGAGCGCAGCGAGAAGGAGGGAGAAGGAAATGGGGTCTGGCTCGAGGCCATAGTCCGGCATGCGGTGGAAGGCATTGATGGCTTCGGAGGGGCGGTTGGCGCGGGAGTAGCGGCGGACGAGGGAGGAGAAAGCGGAGAGAGGGATGGGGATAGAGAGTGCATGCATGGAATCGAGGAAGTGCCATGCGAGATCGAAGTGATGGAGCTTGCCAGCGAGATCGATCATGGAGGTGAAGGGCTTGGAGGGAGAAGAAGGGGAGAAGGAGATCCACCAATTGAAGAAGGATAGGATTTGAGGGAAGGGGATACCGTGGCGGAGGGTGGAAAAGCGGCGGATGATGTGGTGGGTGAGGGCAGGGGAAGGGGGAAGGGGGAAGATGGAGGAGAAGGAAGATGAGAGGTCGGGGATGGTGAGATTCGGCGGTGGAGAGGCGGAGGGATCGGGGTTGGGGTGGTTGCGGTGGTGGTCTTTGATGATGAAGTGGAGTTTTTCGAGGAGGTGGGACTCCGCTGGAGAGAGGTCATCGGAGACGGTGGAAGGCGTTGACGGGCCAATGTTTGGTGGGGGATTGGGCGCTTGAGTAGGAGAGGGGGAGGGGGAGGGGGAGGCGGAGAGGCGGCGTAGGAGTAGGAGTGAGGAGGAAGGCCTGGGCCGGAAGTGCAGAGCCATGGAGTGTGATGCACATGATCGTAGGGTTTGGGACATAGGGTTTACCAACAAAAAAACCAAAAAGTATAAGAAATTTACTAACTATATTTGAATAAATTATTTGGTGCGATATGTCTGTACTTTAATTAAAATTAGATATGTGAATACATGCATATAATTTTGTTTTTATGTCTGGTCAGTTTGATATCTTTGTACCTTTTAAATGTCGGGGTTTAGGGTTCGCGCATAAAAAATCCCGCAAAATCTCCCAAATTCAACTATTTAGGACTTCTCAGGCCTGTTCAGAAAAAAAAAAAAAAACAGAAGAACTTTGGAATATTCGCGGAGATGGGATGCTAACATGACACAAATGCTGAAAAGAGGTATGGAAATTTTCAGGAATTATAAGTTAATTTGGTTGGAACTGTAGCAAGTTTTAACTTATCGGTAAATTTCTATCTCATCCTAAGTTGTTCTAAGGGTTTCAAAAGTTATGTAGAAATAAGGACTTAAATACTGAGTGTTGAAGAACTTTGCAATATGCTACCTTGTTTTTTTTTTTTTTTAATTTATTTAGGTGTTATTGTTTCACTTTCACTACATTTGCAATAACGCTTTCAAAACACATTCATAGAATTTTTGCCGCTTTTACTACTCTTTTATTGTGCTTTTACTACGCTTTTGCTAATCTTTCACCGTAGTAAAAGTGTCGAGAAAATGCAGTAATAGAGCATCAAAAGCACAGAAACAACGTAGAATGTGCCATTTAACTTCACTTTTGCAAAGATTTCTCTGCGCTATAATTACTTTTTCACAACGCTTTTGTTGCGCTTCTGATGCGATTTAACTACTCTTTTGATGTACTATAAATGCACTTTTACTGCATTTTTTTCTTTTTACAGATTGTTTATAAAAATGAGAAAAGAAGCATATGATGCTTACTGTTAAGAGAGTTGGAATTTGCATGTTTTACATTATTGCAACTTGTATAGTTTTGATGATTCCAAATATTATTGTTTTATGTGTAGTTATCTCCTAACACTTTTTAGAAGATTTATTTTTGCTATTGTGTGTACTAACATTTCAGGAAAATCGAACTCCAAACTATGAAGACTTCAAATCAAATTCAACATACAATCCTTTGTAAATTGAAGTTTTAAATTGTTCTTTAAATTGAGAGGGAGTAATTATAATTGAGTGAATAAAAACACACACACACACACTTAAGGAGATCTTACAAAATTTATACTGATCGTATGAGACAAACCTAGTTCTACGAAACAATCAGGTCAATTATCTCCTAGTAAGAGCAATGCGAATAGGAGTTGGAGGAAATTTTTCTAAGTCCTGATCGTCCAGGACGAAATTATTTTCATCCCAAGATGAGTTAGGCTATGTAAAAATTTCATCCAGATGAAATCCAAATCATCCCCGGATGAAGTCTTCTCTATAAAAATTTTGTTCAGATGAAATCTATAATCGTGCCAGGACAACTTGGGCTCTATAAAAATTTTGTCCAAAAGATATCCAAATCTTCCCCGGACGAAGTCTTCTCTGTAAAAATTTTGTTCAGACGAAATTCATAATCGTGCTAGGACAAGTTGCCCTCTGTAAAAATTTTGTCCGGACGAAGTCCTGTTCATCCCACGACTTAAGTAAGTTGGTTACATCATGTGGTAATTTGGGAACTGACCTATGAAATGACTATTCGTTCGGACGTACCTAGTTTGTACAGGACGATGATCGTGTATGAACATAGTTCGTACCAATATTCATTAGGATCATTTCTGACACTTTAAGTAAAATTGTCCAGGATGATCCATGATTGTACGGGATGATCCATTTTGTGTTGACTTGAATATTTGCAGTTTTTGGATGGTTTTTCTTGTCTCTCTTATATAAGGTCCAATTTTTACTGCCACCCAATCTTTTTTCTCATTTATCTTCGTGCCTATTAAAAGAAGAGTCAAAGAGAGAGTGTGAGAGAGCATTCAAAGAAGAATTCTTACTACTGGAGCGTTAAGGCTTCACCTTGTTTTTAAAGGTAAGATTCTCTTCTTGTGATTTTGGATTACTTCACTTTTTTCTTTCTTCCTTCTAGAATTCTTGTGAGAAGATCTGTCAAGGAGATCCGCTTCTCTTCCGACACTTGGAGAGTGTGAATAGTCGCGGGTTCTCTGCCCACACTAGGAGTGTGTGAAAGGATGAACGGTTCTCTGCCGACATCGGAGGAGTGTGAAAGGACAGACGGTTCTCTGCCAGTACTGGGGATAGTGTATAAGGATGATAGTTCTCTACCGCACCGGGTAGTGGTGAAAAGAGTTTTATAAAGGCTTCTTCACCTTGCTGTGGGTGCAAACGGAGAGTCACTAGTGGCATTAGTGTAATACTTGGAGGGTGCCTCCGGGGAGTGGATGTAGGACTGGTTTTGACCGAACCACTATAAATCTGGCGTCATTATTTTTCTATTACTTTTTTTTTATTTTTGTGATTTACTGTTTTAAAACTGTGGTTGAAAAAAACTATTTCTACAAAATTCATTAAAGTTTTATTTTGATTTAAAATACTCAAAAGAGAGATTAATTTTTAAAAAACCAATTCACCCCCCCCCCCCCCCCTCTCTTGGTTAGCCGTGGGACATTAACTTAGGCTTAACAACCTAATTCATAGTGAACGAGTTTCAATAAGTGGTATCAGAGCATTGTTTCAAAAGCATAAGTTTAGAATACTTTTTAATTAACGTAAATGGCTACATTTGGAAATTGAAACACACCTGAGTGTTACTCTATAACTAGAGCTCCACTATTTGACAATATACCTTATGATTTTTGAAAAACTCGTATGTCTAATTTTTTATAGTCACTTGATTATCGTATGTGGATCTTAGTCCATGAAGGATATACAAAACCAACTAGATTAGTTGACGGAGTTAGAGTTGAAACACCTTTTGCAGACTGGATAGTAGAAGAATGTGACTTAGCATAACTAAATGCCAAATACTTGAATAATTTCTTTTGTGCTTTAAAATCAGAAGACTACATGCAGGTTTCCACTTGCAAAAGTGGAAATGACATATGGTATAGACTTTGTATTACATATGAGGGTACTAATGAGGTTAAGAAATCTAGACTTAATATCTTGTTGCATGATTATGAACTATTTTTCATGAAACCAAATGAATATATTTCTGATATGTACACAAGATTCACACAAATAGTCACCTCTTTACATGTATTGGGTAGGGAGTTAACAAATGCTGAAATAGTTAATAAAATTCTTCATTGTTTACCTACTGCATATGATGCTAAAATTACTAGCATTACAGAGTCTAAGGATTTAAATATTTACTCTATTAATAATCTTCTTGGTTCGCTTATTGCTTACGAGCAAGGAGTTAGCCAAAGAAAGGTTGATGCGGGTGAACCAAGAAGGGAGAAAACATAGCACTTAATGTGGAAGAGCCTGAGAGTGAACACTCACAACCTGAGGATGAAGGCGACATCGCATTGATGACTAGATAATTCAGAAGCTTTCTGAAGAGGAAGCAGAAGAGATCCCAGCAGTGGAATAGAGGTAAATTCAATAGAAATGCCAAGGTTTCAAATGAAATTATTTTCTAAGAGTGAAGGAAACCTGGACATATAAAGATGGATTTCTCAAAAAGCAAAGCCAATCCTAGCAAGGAGAAGGTTGAGGAGAAACCATTTGTGAAGAAGCGCAAGATGAAGTTCCAATGAGCTTTTTAGGCAGACTTAGCTTCGGACTCGTCAGAAATAGAAAAGGAAGAGGAAGTCACTAATATATGCTTAATGGCCGACAATCTTGATCAGTGAAATTACTTGATGAGTTTGATGACTTGAATAAAAATCATGAGAATTTAAAATCATCCTATGCAGAACTCGAGAAATATTTTAAGAACTTTAAGGATGAATCAAAGAGCAAATTATATAAAATCAATTATTTAAATTGAATTTTGGAATATATGAATTCATTTTACAAATTAACGATAAAAGCTCTCGAGGATAATATGATACCTTCTAAATTTAAAGATTTTACTAATCCTATTATGTATCCTAAATTTATGCAATACCTGAAAAGACAGATGAATGTTATAAAACTTATAAAACCATTTTCAAAAGTAAAATGTAATAATTATGAATTATTTGGACATATAGCTCACACCTGTACTTTAAAGATGAAAACTAATTTGGTGTGGAGACTTAAGATGCATAAACCTAGAAATATTATACATGCATCTGATTATAAATTACTAAAAGGTGAACCCAAACTTGTTTGGGTTCCTAGATCTAACGTTTGATAATTTTGCAGGGTCGCTCTCACATAAGACCTCGTGAGAGCATATGGTACCTAGATAACGGATTTTCAAAGCATATGACTGGAGATACTATTCAATTCATAACGCTGGAAGCTAGGAGTGGAGGCAAGGTTACACTTGAAGATAACACCACAAGGAAGGTGGTTGGATCACGTATGATTGGAAATTTTAAGAATTTTTTCATAGACAATATGTTATTGGTAGAAGACTTAAAGCATAATTTGTTAAGTATAAGCCATATACGTGATAAGGGTTATTGTGTAAAATTTTTTCCTACTAGCAGTATATTAAGCCTAAATGATAAAGATGTTTTGAATGGTAAAAGGGTAAATAATGTTTACATGCTAGATTTAAATTGCATTAATTCTCCTACTACTTTTTGTTTGAAAACTGTATCTGATGAGTCATGGTTATTGCATAGGAGACTTTGTCATTCTAGCATGAAAAACCTTAGGAGGATTACCCAAAAGAACTTAGTGAGAGGTATACATAAACTAGACTTTACTAAGGACCACCTTTGTGATGCATGTCAACTAGGAAAGCAAGTGAAGTCCTCTTTTCAGTCCAATAAAGATCTTAGAACTAGTAAACCTTTAGAGATTTTGCATATGGATTTTTTTGGACCAGTTGGAACTGTGAGTTTAGGAGGGAAGGTATACAGATTTGTGATTGTGGATGATTACTCAAGATTCACATGGTTAGATTTCTATTTCATAAGAGTGAATTATTTGAGGAATTTAGAAATTTTTTAACTTGGATTCAAAGAAAACTAGGATGTGAAATTATCTCTATACAAAGTGATCATGGAGGAGAATTTGAGAATGATAAATTTGAAGAATTTGTAAGGAGAAATGAATTGATCACAACTTTTCTGCACTTAGAACCCCTCAGCATAATGGGGTAGTCGAAAGGAAAAACAGAACATTAATAAAAGTCGCCCGAGCAATGTTGGCAGAATACTCACTTCCAAAATATTTCTGGGCTAAGGCGGTTAGCACTGCATGTTATATTCTGAATAGGGTGAATGTGAGATCAAAATTAAATAAAACACCCTATGAGTTAATAAACGGAAAAACACCTAATTTATCTCATTTGCATGTTTTTGGTTGCAAGGTGTTCATTCATAACAATAGAAAATCTGTCTTAGGAAAATTTGATCCAAAATCAGATTAAAGAATTTTTGTTGGATACCCAAATGTTGGAAAATCTTATAGGATATTCAATAAAAGAACTTTGGTAATTGAGGAGACCACACATGTTGTATTTGATGAATCTGGAAATATGAAAGAGACAAATGTTGAAGAAGATGAAATTGAGATTAACTCCCAAAAGATTGAAAAGATGAATTTGGAAGAAAATGTGAAAGAAAATTTGGAGATAAAAAATCTTTTGCCTAGAGATTTGAGATTTTCTAAAAACCACCTAAGGGAATTGATTATAGGTGAACCTAGTGATGGTGTAAGGACTAGGCGTGGATTAACAAAGAAGTCAATTATTCAGCCTTCTTTTCAACTATAGAACCCACAAATATTGATCAAGCACTATCGGATGAATTTTGGATTTTGGCCATGCAAGAAGAGTTGAATCAATTTGTAAGAAATAAAGTTTGGGAATTAACTACAAGGCCAAATGATCAAAGTGTAGTTGGAACTAAGTGGGTATTCAAAAATAAAATGAATGACTTAGGAGTGGTTATTAGAAATAAGGCTAGATTAGTAGCTAAGGGGTATAATCATATTGAAGGGATTGATTTTGAGGATATTTTTTCCCCTGTAGTTAGACTTGAAGTAATTAGGGTTTGACTAGCTTTTGCCTGTTTTAGAGGATTTAAATTGTATCAAATGGATGTCAAAAGTGCCTTTTTAAATGGAGTAATACAAGAGGATGTTTTTGTAGAACAACCTCAAGTATTTGAAAATTCCAAATATCCAAATCATGTTTTTAAGTTGAAAAAGGCATTATATGGATTGAAATAGGCACCTAGGGCTTGGTATGAGAGGTTGAGCACCTTCCTACTTGAAAGATCATTTGAAAAAGGAAGTGTGGATACAACTCTCTTTTTGAAGAGATGTGAAAAGGATATACTCATTGTTCAAATTTATGTGAATGATATCATTTTTGGATCTTCAAATAAAAATCTTTGTGATGATTTTTCTAAAACAATGAGTAGTGAATTTGAGATGAGTCTAATGAGAGATTTGAGTTACTTTCTAGGATTTAACATTAATAAAATTGAAGAAGGTACATTTATTAGTCAATCAAAATATGTTAAGGACATCCTCAAAAAGTATGAAATGGACAATGCTAAACCTGTTAGTACACCAATGAGTTCCTCAGTTCAGTTGGATAAGGACCCTAAGGGAAAATCTGTTGATCAAAAGAAATTTAGAGGGATAATTGGATTATTGCTTTACTTAACAGCTAGCCGCCCCGATATCATATTTAGTGTTTGCTTGTGTGCTAGATTTCAATCAGATCCAAAAGAATCACATTTGACAGTAGTGAAAAGGATTTTAAGATATCTTTTAGGAACTCAGAACTTAGGAATTTGGTATCCTAAGTTTAGCTCCTCTTTTGAAATAATTGGTTATTCAGATTCTGACTTTGTAGGCTATAGGGTGGATAGGAAAAATACTTCTGGAACATATCAATTTATTGAAAATTCTTTAGTCTCTTGGTCCAGTAGAAAACAAAATTCAGTAGCCCTATCTACTACTAAAGCTGAATATATTGCATTAGGAAGTTGTGTGGTACAAGTACTTTGGTTGAAACAATAGTTGATTGATTTAGGATTGACTATAGACACTATTCCAATTTATTGTGATAACACTAGTGCTATTTGCATTTTTAAAAATCCTATTTAATATTCAAGAACCAAATACATAGACATAAAGCATCATTTCATAAGGGATCATGTATCCAAGGGGGAAATTGAACTCATTCATGTTACAACTGAAAATCAAATTGCAGACATTTTTTACAAAACCTTTAGCCTTTGATACTTTCAGTTCATTAAGAACAAGGCTTGGTGTGATTGATTTAAATGCTTAAATAAAAATATTTTCTACAACATTGATGTTTGTTTTCTAGTTAATATTTTTGTGTTCGTTATGAGTTTTTGATCTTATTTTTATGTGATTTTTTTAAGTCTATGTTTTATTGTTGTACATGGTGTTTTTGATGTGTTTTTTGAATTTTAGTTTTATTTTTGTGCAAAATCAAAATTTTTTTAAGTGATAATCGTCAGGGACAAAAAATTTTCGTACAGGACGATTTGTGTAATGTGTCAAAGTGTCAGCTTTTAAACTGTTTGCATGCAGTTTTTCAGTGTTTAATGGTCTCTTCGTCTAGACGATCGTTATGATCGTACGGGATGATTTATTTTTCAATCGATGGGATGAATGAATGAAGCGGTTGAATGGATAAGGTAGTTTTTAATACGAACTTCGTACGTACGAACCTCTGGTTCGTCTAACGAACATATGTCGGTTTGATGTAGGGGACGATTTCAACTGCCATTAAAATGATATAAGTTCTGATCGTCCCAGGACGAACAAGTGTTTGTCTGTACGATCAGACTGGTCAAAAGTCTGTACGAAAGGATGCTTCGTAAGTCGCATTGATTACGAAAATCCATTTCATTCTGGTCGTATTGAATCGTCTGCACGAAATATTTTCGTACGAAACGAACGAAAATTTTGTACGGGACGAATAATTTTCATCTGGTACTAACGAATCATTTTTCAATAAAAAGGCGATCTTTTCAACTTAATTGTCACTCTCTAAACATCACTTTCAAATCCTTTCTTACTCTAGTTCATTTTCAAATGGTCAGTTCAAGCAAGCGTCAAAAGGTCTTAGCCAAGAAACCACATAGGAATTCATCCGAAAATTTTTTGTCCAAAACAAATGAGGATTCTTTTTCTAGGTTTGCTTCAGCCAAAATCACCCCTTCCCGGATCCTAATCCAAGAAGATATTACCTTTCAAGTAATGCATTTATTTACTTCAACTCAGTTTCGCTTTATCCTTACCCTCAACCACCTCTATAACAAAGAAACCTTTCACTATTTTCTAGCCAATATGTCCTTCAACTCTGACCACTCTGTGATTCGCTCCTATGTCTTCAAATAAAAAGTTGAAATCACCAAGCATGACTTAGGAGCATTTCTAAATTTAAGGACTGAGGGAGAAAGAGCCCATACCTTAATCACCAATGATCAATATAAATTGTATGAAATCAATAGGGTGATTAGATGAAATGGTTTAAATGAGCATGTGGCTAAGGTATCCGGTCTTGTCCGAAAGGCACGCATCATCCAACACGTTCTTAGAACTTCAATCATTCCAAAAGCTGGTGATATAGTCAATATTACCCCCCTTCTCTCTATGGTGACCAAATACCAAAATTATTTGTTGTGACTTGTGTATTTGTGTCAAGTGTATTTTTGTATTTTTTATTTGTTTTATCATATGTTGTCATTGTGTGTTTTTTTTTATTTTTGTTTTGTGTGATATTATTTTGATTTTGTATAAAATCTTTCAAAAATAAAATTTTTGAATCAACGCCTCCTTATTTTCATGTATTCATCAATTCAGGGGGAGTTTAAGAGATTCTTAAAATTTGAAATCCTACAAACAATAATTGTTTTGTCATCATCAAAAAGGGGGAGATTATTAAGAGAGTTGGAATTTGCATGTTTTACATTCTTGCAACTTGTATAGTTTTGATGATTCCAAATATTATTATTTTATGTGTAGTTATCTCTTAACACTTTTTGGAAGATTTGTTTTTGCTCTTGGGTGTACTAACATTTCAGGAAAATTGAACTCTAAACTATGAAGACTTCAAATCAAATTTAGCATACAATCCTTTATAAATTGAAGCTTTAAATTGTTCTTTAAATTGAGAGGTAGTAATTGTAATTGAGTGAATAAAAACACACACACACACTTAAGGAGATCTTACAAAATTTGTACTGATCGTACGAGACTAACCTAGTTCTTACGGAACGATCAGGTCAGTTATCTCCTAGTAAGCAATGCGAACAGGAGTTGGAGGAAATTTTTCTAAGTCCTAATCATCGAGGACGAAATTATTTTCATCCGAGGACGAGTTAGGCTCTGTAAAAATTTTGTTCAGACGAAATCTATAATTGTGCCAGGATGACTTGGGCTCTGTAAAAATTTCATCCAGACGAAATCCAAATCGTCCCTAGATGAAGTCTTCTCTGTAAAAATTTCATTCAGACGAAATTCATAATCGTGCTAGGACGAGTTGCCCTCTGTAAAAATTTCATCCAGATGAAGTCCTGTTCATCCTAGGATGATGTGAACTGACTTAAGTAAGTTGGTTACATCCTGTGGTAATTTGGGAACCGACCTATGAAATAACTGTTCGTCCGGACGAACCTAGTTCGTACTAGACGATGATCGTGTACGAATATAATTCGTACCAATATTCATTAGGATCATTTCCGACACTTTAAGTAAAATCGTCCAGGATGATCCACGATCATACGGGATGATCCATTTCGTGTTAACTTGAATATTTGTAGTTTTTGACGGGTTTTCTTGTCTCTCCTATATAAGATCCAATTTTTACTGCCACCCAATCTTTTTGCTCATTGATCTTCATGCCTATTGAAAGAAGAGTCAAGGAGAGAGTGTGTGAGAGAGCATTCAAAGAAGAATTCTTACTACTGGAGCGTGAAGGCTTCACCTTATTTTTTAAAGGTAAGATTCTCTACTTGTGATTTTGGATTACTTCACTCTTTTCTTTCTTCCTTCTAGAATTCATGTGAGAAGATCTGTCAAGGAGATCCAATTCTCTACCGACACTTGGAGAGTGTGAACAGCCGTGGGTTCTCTACCCACACTAGGAGAGTGTAAAAGGACGAAGGGTTCTATGCCCACACTAGAAGAGTGTGAAAGGACGAAGGGTTCTCTGCCCACACTAGGAGAGTGTGAAAGGATGAATGGTTCTTTGTCGACATCGGAGGAGTGTTAAAGGACAGACAGTTCTCTGCCAGCATTGGGGATAGTGTAAAAGGACGACGGTTCTTTGTCGCACCAGGTAGTAGTGACAAGAATTTTGTGAAGGCTTCTCCGCCTTGCTGTGGGTGCAAAAGGAGAGTCATTAGTGGTATTAGTGCAATACTCGGAGGGTGCCTCCGGGGAGTGGATGTAGGTCTAGTTTTGACCAAACCCCTATAAATCTGGTGTCTTTATTTTTTCGTTATTTTTTTATTTTTGTGATTTACTGTTTTAAAATTGTGGTTGAAAAAAAACTATTTCTATAAAAATTCATTAAAGTTTAATTTCGGTTTAAAATACTCAAAAGAGGGATTAATTTTTAAAATACCAATTCACCGCTCCTCTTGGTTAGCCGTGGGACATAAACTTAGGTGTTGACCTCGATTTTGCCCAGACTTGGGCCCGGACAGTTGACTTGGTCAAATTGACCAAGCTAGACCCCAAGACCCTCTCCAATGGGAGCAGTGAGTCGAGTCGAGTCTGTTGAGCCCTAACTTGGACCCTGGGTCAACCCGGTTGACCAAGTCAACCAGGGTTGACCAATTTGGACCTTTTGAGCCCAAATCAATTCTAAATCGATTCGAACCTACCTTATGGCTCAACCCATTAATTCCCTTAATTTTCTTGACTGGTTGATTGACTTGGTCAAACCAAGTCTTTAATAGGTTAAAATAACCTATTTAGAGCTCATTAAGCCCCCATTAATGGATTTAATTGCTCATGAACATTTTGAAATTCAAAGTCTCGTGGAATCTATCTTATTTCCCTCCTAATTACCTATTGATTTAATCCCAACCGTCCAAGCATTGATTAGAGCTTTAAATAGGAAAATTTAGGGATTATTTTGGGATCTTTTTTGATTGCTCTGGCCCTAGCCCTTCTCGTTCTGAGAAACTTGGCGTGAGAGTTCTCCTCATACTCCTTCACCTTTCCCACGTCGGATCCCGACGAGTAAGGCTTGCCGGCGGCGAGAAATCCGGCGAACCAAGGCTGTTTTCGTTTCAAGGCGTTTCGTGATCAATCTAAGGCGAATCAAGGCTCGACATCAACTAGAGACTTGTTCTAGAGGATCCCACGAGTCCAACAAGACCAAGATCTCCCGAATCCACCGTGTGGATTGAGGTATATCTTAAACCCTAGTTAGAACACTTAGGGTTAATTAGCATCGTCATTAGCAAGTTTTGATTCGAACAAAATACCCCCCAACGATGCTCTTCATGTCTATTATCTGTGGTTAAAATTTCGTGGAAAACCATCGAGCGAATCGAGAGAACGACGCGATTATCCGTTTAGGGCTTCGGTCGATCACCTGCATGCATATCCCGTAGATCAGACCGTTGATATTCAAATCAACGGTTTTGATCGAGAAGGACCGCGGGTCTGTCCAGCCGCGCGGTCAGCTTGAGTGCCTGGATTGCGGTCCGCCTAGATCTCAGCCGTTCGTTTGGATAGGCACGGGATCGAGCGATTCGGAGAGCTCACTGACTCATTTAAGTGAGCCGTGGGTCCCGCCGCAATCATTGGTCAATGATTAGCGGCGGCGCCAATCATTGGCGTGGACCGCGGGACCAATCCGCTTCCGCCACGTGGTGCCGCCTATTTAAAATTTTTTTAAATTATTTTAAAATACATAAATCTTCAAAAAATCACCAAAAATTCATTTTTCGTCCGATTTTTGCGTGCATTATATCGTTTTGTTCGTATTTTCATTCTCTACACTAGAAATTTTTTTATAAAAATAATTTAATTATTATTAAAATAGTAAAATAACCTTATTCTTATTTTTATTTAAATTATTATTTTAGTATAATTATTATTATATTGTTATTTAATAGTTATTTATATTAATTACTATTAGTTTAAGTTATTATTTTGATGTTTAAGTTTTATTTTGTAATCATTACTATAATTAATTATTTTTGAGATTATTTTTAATTATATTTTACTATTTTCTATAATTGTTTATTTGTAACTATCATTTATTGATTTAAACTCACAAAATTCGTATCTTCTTCGTTTTCACTCCGTTTTTAACGCACAGCACATTGTTTTGGGTGTATTTTGAATTCTGCATAGTTTGAGACCATTTGTAGACAAAAATTATGTGTATATTTTCTGTTATTCCAAAAACAATAAAACAACACTATTTTAAAATATCCTATAATCATATTTAAACTTCAGAAAATCGTATCTTCGTCGTTTTAAATCGGATTTTATGTATAACCCCTCGATCTTTTCAGAAAAATGTGTATTTTATTTTGAAACTGTTTTCAGCCACTGATTTTCACTATTTTGGCAGATTTCTATTTTTGGGGCATTATTTGATTATTTAATTATTATTTACTTAATTAGTATAATAATTATTTTTATGATACAAACTATTTTCAAACCGCTTTGAAACCACAATTAGGTGGTCTGTGGGTCTCCCTATACTTATGTATTATGAATTGAATTATTTTCAATTATTTTATTTTTTCAAAAATATATTTATATCTATAAGTACTTTTAAATTATTTTAAAACTACTTATACCTAAATCCTAATTTTGGGAGACCCGCTACTTATGAAATTTTAGACATGGGTTCTAGATATGAAGAAAAATCATGGGGGAAAGGATTAGTGGGTGATTGAGTTCCAATCATTCACTAATTCTTTTATTAGGTGCCTTTCCTTTTATTTTTCGTAGATTGCATGTGTAGGTCGCACCACGAGTACATAGCTTAGGATCTCCTAGATCTAAGGACATGGTGTGTTTAGTTTATTCTTGTACTCCCATGCAATTATTACCTTGAGGGTTAGACTAAACATCACTTTAAACTCCTACAACGTAGTGACACCATAAGGACAATAATTAAGGACTCGTCTAGCGAACTTAGAAGTTTTCTAGGAGCTAGGATAGATCCCGGATTGACATGAAAACTTCAACACTTAGACTTAGTGACATCATAAACCTCCCAGAATTTTCTAGGGATTTTTAGGAGTCTTTAGACCCCTTAGTTAGCTAACCCTAATTAACTGGTTAAATAAGGCCTCGAGACCTTCCGAAAAATACAATAAATACAATTTATGTCAGAAAATTACCCATAATACCTTGAACTAACTAGAATCTAATCCTTGACCTTAGATAAATAGGGCTCCTTATTTTGACTTTAGGTTGACCCTTAATTTTACCATAGGTGAAAATTACCGTTTTGCCCCTAATAAATCATTAAAAATTATTAAAAATCCCAACTCTTCTCCAAACACTTGGGAACACTTTCTCTGGTCATTCCTGACATTTGGGAGTGATTTCAATCAGTTTGGAGCTGATTTGGAGCAAAACTTTAAAAAAGGCCCTTTATTATGAAATTTAGAAAATTCCCTTAATTACCCGATATTTTAGAAATCCATAACTAATTGTAGAAAATTCTAAATTAGGTAAAATCACTTGCATTGGACTCCAATTAGGGTCTAGTATTTATTAAAAATATTAGGTTTCTAGAAATTGTCCTAGATTAAAAAGTCAACTTTTTGGTCAACCATAGTTCATTTAGGGCCCGAAACTTAGAAAATTCATAACTTTGTTTAGAAAACTCCAATTTTAGTGTACTACCTGTCTAACTACTTGTATTAAGGTCTAGTATTTTCCTAAGGTGATAAGAGACCCAGACTTAGCCTTTTTTCCATAGTGACTTTTTGGACCCTTAGCTTAGTTCTTAGGAGGACCCGGGACTTTCCAAAATTGACTAATACGATTTTAACTTCAAATATCATCACCCTAAGTATTTAAAACTGATCAACAAACTAAAATAATTAAAATGCACCCTAATTCACTAATATTTTAATTTCAACAAAAATTGCCTTTTCTAGCCTACAACAGACCTGAACTTTAGACAATTTTAACTAATTACCCCACTTAGGATCTATCCAAACCACACCAACCTTACACATACATAGAATTGTTTGTTAGGGCACCACATATAGACCTAGGTTAGGCCGCTGGGTTTTACTTTCCTGCTGTGTGCCGGAGCTTTCCGTGATTTTCACTGCATGCTGTTTGAAAAATGATTGGTGTGTTTGTTTACTTTTTCTGCACTCTGGATGTGAGCGCTAGATTTACCCCTAGGTTAGGAGCGCAATATATATATACTGTTCTTCCGTGCAGGTGTCCATGCTCAAGCTAATAAAAGGGGGGCACCATTATATTTTCTAATGTTGTCTTATGCAGGTGCTTGCTCAGCCCCCTCTAAATAAAACGAGGGCTAAATTAATTATAACTGCACAGGTGGAGCGCTTAACCCTCAAAATTAAGAGCATGGCTTGGCACAGGGTCAATGGTGTTAGCATTTTAACTTTTATATAAACTGCTTGAGATTTTTATTAGGATAACCATGCAGGGAGTCTAGAATTTTCTTTTATAAATGGATGTAAAAATTTGTAATAAGTTAAGAGTTGTGAAAATGCAACTTTGAGTGTGGATATTCTTATCTTACTTGAATCCCAAAAGGAGAAGGCATCCTTATAGGGGATAGTCTTCTTCCATTTGGGAAATCGAGTGGGATGGCTTTAGATATCCAAAGAGAAAAGGCAATAATCCCAAATGGGAGAATTGTCTATTCATTTGGATATTCAAGCCACGACGGATCCAAGGAGTCTAAGTAGGAGAATTCTGAGGAGTCCAAGGAGGAGAATTCCAAGGAGCCCAAGGACAAGAAGACACCCAGAAGATTGAAGACCAATATCCCACTCAAAGTCATTTGCGTCTGTCATAGGCATAGAAATCCGAGTTGTTGGCAGTGGTGCCCGGCCACTTTATTTTTTGCAAATTCTGGTTGTAATAGGGGCAGTTTGCCTATGGACATTTAGATGATTTATTTTAAGATTTCTATTGATGTGCTTTCCTGACTGCCCTGACTGCGCAGTAGAAATTTTCTATTTTTCTTAGGTTTCTTTTCTCGCATGCCGATTTTATTTTCGCCTGGATTTTCGTTAGGCTCTCTAAGGACTATAAAACTTTTCTACTCGTAACTAACTCCTAAAATTTTAAGTTCTAAATAACATAGAAACTTAACGAACCTAGGGAACTGCCGGAATCGTCCGGGGTAGCATGCATATTACTGCATTTCCCTTTCCTTGCTATAAGACATCTCCCTGCCTGCGGGTAGAGTCCGAATAATCTGGCCTATGAGGATGAAGTGCCGGACCTAGGGAGACCTAGTCTTTTCTAAAAATTATTTTATATTAAGTCTATTTTTTTTTTAAATTCTATAGCATTCATGAGCTGACATTTCAACTAGCATGCATTGCATTAGAAACCAATTTAATTAAAATTTAATTGCATTAGTTAGAGGCATCTGACCCATATAAGTCCAGGACCACTTAGGAAATTCTCTAGATGTCGGTCTTATTTCCAAAGAACTGTACCACCCTCCCATCTTTCATAACTGACTTAACAGCATGGTTTTAAAGTGATTAGGTGGTTAGCTGGCTCCCCCAATCCAGGCCGGGGTAAGTCCAGGTTTTGCACTGCATTAGCTAGGACACGGGTCTTGGTGTTCGTAGAACACTAAGTCCAACCTAGATTTTAGGATTCGAGGCTACTACATTCGGTCTCGTAGTATACCTTAAATAGTAGGTAGGTCCTTTTCTTTCAGGGACTATAAATCTTACTTATCTGCGTCACAGGATGACGCCACCTCCATCCTTCTCTCACGCATGTGACTGATTGCCTTATTTTCCTTTCTCTAGTTTCCCTTTAGTACCCTAGAGCCTCCGAATACTGGTTTGAGCCACGCATGCTGATTCAGCCCTTCGGACCTTTCTTCCATTTGAGTAGGATTTCCTATTCTATACCCTCGTGCCGATCCCACTTTAGGAGAGGATAATGTATGATCCTTAATTGAGAGTTTTCTCAGGCTTCGGCCTGGGATGTAATTAACCACGAGGGCTTGCGCCTGTGGGAATCTCGGTCCCACTTCTACTAAACCCCATTCGAACTGTTGTATCGGATGGGGAAAACCCGTGACTAGGTCTTGTATATTGCTACCCATCGAGGTGTGTTGGTGAAAGCCTCTATCCTCAATGGTTAGTCGTATGCACGATCCAATATGTCCCTTCCAATTGACCCGTTCGTGCGGTTTTCTTTTGGAGGTCCACAGGTTTCTGGCGACCACAGTGGGACCAGTTTCTCTCTCCATCTTTGGATTATATATTATCTTTTCTTGTGTATACTCCGGGATTGGTACTCCTTAGATTAGGTCCGTCCCACTCTTAGTTAGGGTCTTTCCTTAGTTAGGGTTCCTCTCCCTATAGCTAAGGTTCCCCTACTCTACTTCTTTTCCAGCCTAGCAGGCTATTCCGTCCCTTATTCAATTCCTATCTATATTTATCAAATCTTTCAAATCCTTCATTCTTTTGTGATTTCAATTCTAACTAATTCTTTTCACTTTCTTTTCTTGGCAGCAGTGCCATGGCTTCCTTTGTTCCTTTCGTTATCTTTGCTTTCGGTTCGGATGCGTGGGTGACTCTCCCTGAGTTCCTGCTCGCTAGTCCGCTAGTGGGAGGAATCACTTTTGGTTCCTTCACTGACTCGGTCTTTGTCACTCTCGGCGGGCCGACCCCGGCGGAGGCTGCTGCATTCTCTCCTCCTCGAAGGAGAGGACGCACAGCCATGCGCCCTTTCGGACGACCAGCTGCTCGGCGGACAGCCCGGGCACCTGCTTATCCCGTTCTTGTACTTGCGCAACCAGTGCGCGCTGTGGCTAGGCGACCAGTGCCTAGGCCACACCTGATTCTAGTTCGTCCAGCGGTCAGGCGACCTGCGCCTGCCGCTCCTGCTGCTCAGGTTGCCCCGGTCCCTCAGCGCCGGTAGCCTGCTGCTATTGTTACTTCGGCTGTTCTGGTGGAAGTACCTCGCGTTCGTGTTGCCCCTCTCGCTTCCACTAGGAAGAGGGGTGCCCAGACCGAGGTGACTTCGCCTTCTTCTGGCCAGGTTTCTATTTTTGCTCTGCTTTCTCGCCCCGAGACTGTCGGGCAGACCCCGGCACTTCCAGTCGTTCCTGTTCCCCCTGCCATCCAGGTAGTGGGTTCAGATGTTCCCTCCACCTCTACCTCCGGCCTTGGGAGAAGGGCCCGAAGGAATAGGAATAGGAGGCTCCGTCTAGCTGCGTCAGAGGCAGAGAGGTAGCGGATGACAGATGTCGTCGTTCACGATGAGATAGTTCAGAGGCAGAGGAGAGTGGCTCCCAGGAAGCGGAGGCCACGTCCAGTTATTGTTGCACCTGTTCCAGAGGTGATGGTAGCCCCCGAGTTGGAGACAGTTCAGGGAGGACGCTTCTCCCCGTTGACGCATAGTGGTGATGAGGAGGACGTTTCCCGCATAGCGGCGTCTCCTCCTGTCGCCACTACTCTACCCCGAGCTAGGTTACCCAGGGACGTTGGTGTCCGAGCCCTCACCTAGAGGATTCAGAACATCGTCCGCTTAGCTTGTGGCAGAGGGCCCGTCAGTCGGGAGAGCTTACTCCGTCAGACTTCTCGGGCTACCTTTCAGTTACAGAGGCAGACTGCAAGGAGGCTTTACAATTGGCAGAGGGGGCAGACACCCCAGTAGCCTGCAGTTCCAGCAGTTAGGCCGCCAGCAGTTGCTCCTGTGGTAGGACGACGCCTACGTCGTCGAGGATGGAGATAGCAGCAGGAGCCTGCCCGGCCTTAGGTCAGTTCAGAGGTGGTAGTCCCAGAGCAGCCAGTTGCTAGCACAGTGCCCCGTCGTACCAGATGGGTTTGGAGACGTCGACAGGCAGACACCCCTGTCGACCCTGTTCAGTTAATTGAGTCAGCGCCACTGGCAGAGACAGAGCAGCCAGATGAGGCAGTTGGTCAGATGGATTTGGCAATTCCTTCTGGGTCTGAGGCAGTCCCGATGGCAGTCGATGATGGTCCAGTTTCTACCTCAGACAGATCGCCAGTACAGATTAAGACAGAGTTAGCCCCTAGCACTCATAGGATCACCTCTCCTATGAGCCCGTACATAGAGGCGATGCGATGAGCTTTTTTAGATGACGATGATACACTAGTGGATTCCGATGAGGAGGTGCCAGTACACCGGGTTTGTGTAGTTACCCGTAGAGGTCACTCGGATGAGAGAGAGCCCGATGACCAGGATGAGAAGGAGAGCCCGAGGTGGGTGGATCTCCCAGATCAATTGATACGGATGCTACGGTCCTGAACCTCCAGGCACAGATGGCAGAGATGGCCAGAGCCATGGCAGCCATGATAGCACAGTTGACCGCCGCCCTAAGTGGCAGGTGTAGCCGCTGCCAGTACTTCTAGAGATCAGCCAATTGTGCCCCCAGTTGCACTAGACCCCCTGAGAGTGGACAAGGTCCAGAGAGTAGTGCCTACAACACCTTTAGTGGTTAAGAGTCAGTCAGCTCAGTTGTCAGCAGGTCAACTTCAGGATCTGATTGCCCAGAAGGTAGAGCAGGCCATTTCCTCCAGGAAGAATGGAGAGTCAGTTAGTAGAGGGCGGCCTTACCTGATAGAGTACGAGCAGGAGCCCTACCCTCCTGGTTTTATCCCTCCTAGGTTCAGAGTGTTCGACGGGTTTGGAAACCTGAGGCAACATGTGGCTCAGTATCGGGCCATATGTTATAATATAGGAGGGAGCGACCCGTTGATGTTGAGGCTGTTCGTCAGCAGCTTGGCGGGGGTGGCGTTTGCTTGATACGCTGACCTCCCCAACGACTCAGTCAGGACTTTTGCAGAGCTGGAGCAGTTGTTCATCTAGAGATTTATCAGCACTGAGCACAGAGTTACAGTTGGGGAGTTAGTAGTCACTAGACAGAGGCCTAGAGAGTCACTCACAGACTACATAGTTAGATGGAGGAACCTAAGTTTACAGTGCGAGCCACAGTTGCAGGAGCAGCACACAGTTGAGATCTTGTTGAAGAACATAGATGGTCCCATAGCTCCATACCTAAAGGGTTTCACAATACGGAACTTTCAGAAGCTACTGACCAAGGTTATTAGCCTACAAGACAGCATACCCGATGCAGTCCCTCATAAGACTGAGAGTCAGCCTTCGTGCAGACCTCAACGGCAGGAGTTTTCAGGGGCACCTCCACCCAGGAGAGGGGAGGTACACAGTACTCAGGGACCAGTGGATAAGGGCAAGAGGCCCTTAGGCAGTTCAACACCTCCACAGCAGTCACGCTTAGCTAGTCAGTCACACTCAGCTAATCAGCCAACAGCACAGCCCAGGACCTCCCATAGGACTCCAGAGAGTCAGCAGTCCTTACAGGAGAAGCTTAGTAAGGAATACCCCTTTAAAAGGGAGAGTGTGAAGAAAATTTTTAAATTCCTTACTAAGAAGAACATACTTACCTTTCCCAGCAGCAGTAGAGTGGATGAGGAGGGTCAGACTGAGCACCCACTCTATTGCCCTTACCACAGATGCATTGGGCATGTGTTAGAGGATTGTTTTGTGTTCAAGGATAAGATTGAGAGGTTGATGGCCACATGACAGATACACCTCCAGGACAGCGACCTAGTGCAGCCCAAGTGCAAGGTCCCTCAGACAGTTCAGCTAGTCTCCAGCCCCAGTGACAGCCAGAGTGATGCTCAGGGCACTACTAGTAGTTTACCCATGAGTTTTGAGGATGAGTGGCAGATAGCACTCTCCAAGAAGACCTAGCAGATGATTAAGTAAGCTGTATAGAGTTCAAAGGCAGTTGAGAGGAGGCCTCCCAAGGCCAAATTGACAGTTGCCACTCCAGGTTCTTTGTTAGCACTTGTTTTACTTTTCTTTCTTTTGTTGTAGTGCCAGATGAGCACATTTTCTTTTTGCCTTCACTTGTACTAGAGAGATAAAAAAAATAGTTGTAACCTCAGTAGGGAAGATAGGCCCCCTTCTACCACTTAGGTCGAATGACCTCGTTCTCCCTTATGTTGATGATTAATCAATAAAAGAAAAATGATGATTTGCAATTATGATTGACTCTTACACCTCTTCTAGCTTTACTAGCTTTGTAGTGATGACTCATGAAAGAGTATGATCTCTTTATCTCACCTTAGGGGTGGATAGATTTCTTCTTTTGAACTAAAATCTTTTTCAAATTGAAATTGGATTTAGAAGTAAAAATTTTCTTTATTATCTTGTGATTCTCTATCTCATAGATAAGTATAGTATATTGATGCATAAAACTTCATAATTTTCTTAATCATGCTATTCATTCTTATCAGAGGATAGGATTTATTTTGTAGATCATTCTTCCTTGTCCAAGAGAAGTAAGTTTTCTTCTCTTGTACTTGGAAGATGATCTTACAACTGAGAAATAGTTTTCTTTTTGAGATTTAGAAAAGGAAGCCAGTTACAAAAAATGAAAATGCACAAAGTGGCAAAAGTGAAAGATACACAAAGTGTATCAAGTAATTGAAATTTATGCAAAGCACATGAAAGTTGAGAAAGTGTCTCAGAGAGCCCAAAAGTTATAAGTAAATGGCTTCCCTTTCTAGTAAATCTCTAAATCTCAGAAAATCTATATCCTTTTGATATTTTTGATACTTGAGTCTGAAAATTATAATTTTGAAATCATTATTATACATTGATATCCTATAAGATGTGGAAATATATTCTCATACAAGAAATAAAGAAAATTAAATTTCTTTCTCTAATTTAAATTCCTTTTTGGATTAGATTTTAATTCAATAGAGGAAAATACTCATATAAGTGAGATGTCATGATTTAGCTAGTATGGAGCTTGATGTGAGTTAATAAATTTAAATTGAGGTTCTTTTTAAGATTAGAGGGAGTTAAATACTAAAAACTCCTTTGGGATATGTGCTCACTTATCACTTTTGACTAGGTCCACACCCTCCTGTACTTGTCAGGATCGGTGATGTTGATCCTTTATTAGAAAGTGAATGGCTTCTTCCTATCAGTTCTGCTCTGATAGTTGAAACCCCCAGTCCATTCACATGAGTTGAATCTGATCAGGGATGTTATAGTCTTTTAGATTAGACTCTTTTGAGATAGGATATTGGGTCCATACCCACCTATGTTAGTCAGGTGGGGTGATAGTGATCCATTACTCCTATGAGATTCTCTTCTTCCTATCAGTCCTGCTCTGATAGTTGAAACCCCCAATCCATTTACATGAGTTGAATCTGATCGGGGATGTCTTAGTCTTTCTAGATTAGACTCTTTCAAGAGAGGATACTGGGTCCACATCCACCTATGTTAGTCAGGTGGGATGATAGCGAGCCATTATCCCTATGAGATTCTCTTATTCCTATCAGTCTTGAGCTGATAGATGTAGCCCCTGGTCCATTCATATGGGTTGAATGTGATCAGGGATGTCAGATTTATTAGTTTAAACTCTTTTAAAAGTAGGATACTAGGTCCACACCATCCTGCGATAGTCAGGTGTGGTAGTGTCGATCCTCTATCTTAATGATTGATTTTAGTTATACATCAATTTCATTATGATTGTGCTCCCCAGTTCATTCACATGAGTTGAATATGGTCTGGGTTATCAAAACCAATGATTTATTTTCTTATAAGATCCTGTATGATTTTCTCTCTCCTCAGTTTTATTCATGTGGCGAACATGGTCTGGGATATCAAAACCAAATCACAATTCTCTTTAAAAAAATGAAAAAATATATATGTGATAAAAAGAGGGAAGATCTTAGTAGAGCAAAATCGGTTGCCCTTGTCATAGGAGAAACCCGATAATACTCTCTAAGAGCATGAGTTCCCTAAAGTTCTTTTTCTTCCCTCTCCTTTGAGGTGCCTTGGTGTCTACCTCAAGGATGAAAGCACACATATCTGAGTATGATTTTCCACAATTTTAATTATCTTTGCTAAGTGATGTAGTACATTGTGTTTTGAATGTTAACATCACTACCTTGTAGGCTTGGGTCTTCCTGAGGAAGGATCAATCCCCTTCTACCCTCTTTTGGCAGTTTACTCTCCCATTCATGCACTGCTCTGAGCTGCCAGAGTGGTCTTCTAAATGTGATGGTGTCACTTTTACTCGGCACAAGGTCCTACCCGATCATGGTAGATGTTACCACTGTGGCCCTTTGATGTGTTATCACTCTTATTCATGATTACTGTCCTCAGGTAGCGAGTATCCCCTTACTACCTGGAGCTTTTTTTTTTAGTTGCAATGTAGTACATTTTGCCTCAGATGTTAGCATTGCATCTTTAGGAGTTTTGATTTTTTAGTGGAAGACCGGCTCTTTGGTTTCTTTAATCACTTTGACATTCGTACTCTACTCTTAGCTGCTAGAGTAACTCTATGAGTGTTATTCTGTTGCTCCTACTCCCCACAGGGTCCTACCTGATTAGGGTAGGTGTTACCACTGTGACCCTTTTCATGATTCTTCACTCTTATACATGATTACTGTCATCAGGTAGTGAGGGTGTCCCCTTCACTACCTAAAGCTGCTTTACAAGTAGTGATGTGGTATACATTATCTCGGATATTAGCATCACTACTTTGAGAACTTCGATCCTCTCGCGGAAGATCAGTTCTTTTACTACTTTTCAGGACTTATCTTACCATTCATACATTAGGCTCAGTTTGCATATCAATCTTATGAATGTGTTAAGGTCACTTTCACTTTCCACAGGATCCCACTAGTTTGTGTGGGTGTTACCACTGTGTGACCTCTCATACTCAGAGTTATTGCCCTGAGCAACGGAAGTTCTCTCTCGCTGCTTTGGTTCTTTTCCCCTTATTCGGTGATGTGAGACGTCGTGACTTAGATGCCAATATCACCGCTTTCTTGAGCTTTGATTCTCAGATATAGAATCATCTCTTCTAGATTTTTACTACTTCTTTCCCCATTGAGATCTGACTCCTAACTGCTGGAGAGGACCTTTGGATGTTTTGATACTCTTTCCACTTCTTACAGGGTCCCCATCAGTTGGTGTGGGTTTACCACTGTAGCCTCTTTGAGGATTGTTTTTGTTACTAGGCTTAGTCCTACCTTCTGTAGTAGAGGTGCCCCCTCGCTACTTCAATTCTTTTTACTCCTTTGGAATGAGATTACTCCTTTACGCCCTATACTGAGGGTGTATCTCTTCCAGCTTTGTTTGGGAGACGTCGTTCTGATATCTTCCTCCCCTTTTCTGTAGGGTCAGGGCTCTTTAAGAGATCTCGACGGCATTTGGATACTCATGGCCACGACGATTTGTCCTCTACCATGTGGTTACCAGAGCGCTAGCTTGAGATTCCTTAAGTAACTCTACCCTTAAAATTTTTACATGTACCTTTCCTTTCTTCCTCATATCCCTACACTGATCTGTGTCAGGTCGATGATGAGATGACCTGTGCATTCTACCCCATTGTTTTGATACTAATAGCTGGATAGTTGGTTTTACTTACCTGGTTGAGAGAGCCCGACAGAGTCACTGGGAGGCATTCCTCACCACTCTTTCCTCTTCACATCATTGTTGGCATATACGCCAGATGATCGTATTGAGTGTTTTGTCTTTATTCTACTATAGGCATATACGCCAAGTAGAGACTCTGCCACAGGCACATACACCGGGCAGAGGTGACCTTTCGTTACCTTTTTGTCCTAGTGCCGGCATATGCGCCGGGTGGATATTAGGTTTCTAGTTGAGAGAGCCCGACAAAGTCCCTGGGAGGCATTCCTCACCACTCTTTCCTCTTCACATCATTGCTGGCATATGCGCCAGATAATTGTGTTGAGTATTTTGTCTTTATTCTACTATAGGCATATGCGCCAAGTAGAGACTCTGCCACAGGCACATACACCGGGTAGAGATGACCTTTTGTTACCTTTTATCCTAGTGCCGGCATATGCGCCGGGTGGGTATTAGGTTTCTAGTTGAGAGAGCCCGACAGAGTCCCTAGGAGGCATTCCTCACCACTCTTTCCTCTTCACATCATTGCTGGCATATGCGCTAGATGATTGTGTTGAGTGTTTTGTCTTTATTCTACTATAGGCATATGCGCCAAGTAGAGACTCTGCCACAGGCACATACACCGGGCAGAGGTGACCTTTTGTTACCTTTTATCCTAGTGCCGGCATATGCGCCGGGTGGGTATTAGGTTTCTAGTTGAGAGATCCCGACAGAGTCCCTGGGAGGCATTTCTCACCACTCTTTCCTCTTCACATCATTGCTGGCATATGCGCAAGATGATTATGTTGAGTGTTTTGTCTTTATTCTACTATAGACATATGCGCCAAGTAGAGACTCTGCCACAGGCTCATACACTGGGCAGAGGTGACCTTTTGTTACCTTTTATCCTAGTGCCGGCATATGCGCCGGGTGGATATTAGGTTTCTAGTTGAGAGAGCCCGACAGAGTCCCTGGGAGGCATTCCTCACCACTCTTTCCTCTTCACATCATTGCTGACATATGCGCCAGATGATTATGTTGAGTGTTTTGTTTTTATTCTACTATAGACATATGCGCCAAGTAGAGACTCTGTCACAGGCACATACACCGGGCAGAGGTGACCTTTTGTTACCTTTTATCCTAGTGTCGGCATATGCGCCGGGTGGATCTTAGGTTTCTAGTTGAGAGAGCCCGACAGAGTCCCTAGGAGGCATTTCTCACCACTCTTTCCTCTTCACATCATTGCTGGCATATGCGCTAGATGATTGTGTTGAGTGTTTTGTTTTTATTCTACTATAGGAATATGCGCCAAGTAGAGACTCTACCACAGGCACATACACCGGGCGGAGGTGAACTTTCTTTCCCTTCTATCCTAGTGCCGGCATATGCGCCTGATGGATATTAGATTTTTTTAGTTGAGAGAGCCCGACAGAATCCCTGGGAGGCTTTCCTCAACACTTATTTTTCTCCTCATATCATTACAGGCATATGCGTCGGGTGATTATGTTGAGTGCTTTTTTTTTAATCTACTACAGGCATATGTGCCGGGTAGGGACTCTGCTGCAGGCACATACACCGGGCGGAGGTGAACTTTCTTTCCCTTCTATCCTAGTGCAGGCATATGCGCCTGATGGATATTAGGTTTTTCTAGTTGAGAGAGCCCGACAGAATCCCTGAGAGGCTTTTCTCAACAATTCTTTTTCTCCTCATATCATTACAGGCATATGCGTCGGGTGATTATGTTGAGTGCTTTTTTTTTTATCCTACTACAGGCATATGTGCCGGGTAGGGACTCTGCTGCAGGCACATACACCAAGTAGATGTGACTCTTTCCTCTCAACATCATTGCTGGCATATGCGCCAGATGACTGTGTTGAGTATTCTTCCGTTACACTTCTTTTGACATATGCGCCAAATGGAGACCCTGCTGCAGGCACATACACCGGGCAGAGGTTTTCTTTTTCTTGTCCTACTGCAGGCATATGCGCCGAGTGGACATCGACTTACTTGGTAGAGAGGGCCTGACAGAGCACCTGCCAGAAACTCCTCGCCACCCTTTTCCTCTGAGTGTCTGGTTCCGATTAGGCAGACACCAGGTTTCGTGACTCCTCTCTTTGCTGGCTTGATTTGGTCAGGCAGATACTGAGTCACCCCAATCCACTGCTATGAGATATGCGGGAGGATATGGAACCCTTTCACCCTCTATTATGCTGATTCGATATAGTCAGATAGATAGTTGGTATGCTTTTACTACTTTACTTCTGGTTCTTCTCTTGGCTCTGCCCCTACTACAGGGTAAGGCCAGAGGAGAATATCTCTACCTTTTTTTTCACCCTTGAGGTGATCTTTACCTTTGGTTCTCTCCTTGGCTTTTCCCTTATCGAGGGGTAAGGCCGGGAGAAGACCACACTACTGGTTCACCATCTTGGTGATTCTTGACTTGTGCACTGCTGCTTTCCTTCTTTCCTAGGCTCTGCCCCCACTATGGGGCAAGGCCAGGAGAAGAATCTCCTTCTTTTTCACCATCTTCCTGATATTCCTTTATTCATGATTTCCACTCTACTTTCTGTGGCATAGTCGGTCAACGCCAACACGAGCGGTTCACTAGTCGTTTGCCACTCCTGTTGGGGGTCCGTTTGTTGACCTCGATTTTGCCCAGATTTGGGCCCGGACAGTTGACTTGGTCAAATTGACCAAGCCAGACCCCAAGACCCTATCCAATGGGAGCAGTGAGTCGAGTCGAGTCTGTTGAGCACTAACTTTGACCCTGGGTCAACCCGGTTGACCAAGTCAACCAGGGTTGACCAATTTGGACCTTTTGAGCCCAAATCAATTCTAAATCGATTCGAACCTACCCTATGGCTCAACCCATTGATTCCCTTGATTTTCTTGACTGGTTTGACCAAGTCAATTGTTGACTTGGTCAAACAAAGTCTTTAATAGGTTAAAATAACCTATTTAGAGCTCATTAAGCCCCCATTAATGGATTTAATTGCTCATGAACGTTTTGAAATTCAAAGTCCCATGGAATCTATCTTATTTCCCTCCTAATTACCTATTGATTTAATCCCAACCGTCCAAGCATTGATTAGAGCTTTAAATAGGAAAATTTAGGGATTATTTTGGGATCTTTTTTGATTGCTCTGTCCCTAGCCCTTCTCGTTCTGAGAAACTTGGCGTGAGAGTTCTCCTCATACTCCTTCACCTTTCCAATGTCGGATCCCGACGAGCAAGGCTTGCCGGCGGCAAGAAATCCGGCGAACCAAGGCTGTTTTCATTTCAAGGCATTTCGTGATCAATCTAAGGCGAATAAGGGCTCGACATCAACTAGAGACTTGTTCTAGAGGATCCCACGAGTCCAACAAGACCAAGATCTTCCGAATCCACCATGTAGATTGAGGTATATCTCAAACCCTAGTTAGAACACTTAGGGTTAATTAACATCGTCATTAGCACATTTTGATTCGAACAAAATACCCCACAACGATGCTCTTCATGTCTATTATATGTGGTTAAAATTTCTTGGAAAACCATCGAGCGAATCGAGAGAACGAGGTGATTATCCGTTTAGGGCTTCGGTCGATCACCTGCATGCATATCTCGTAGATCAGACCGTTGATATTCAAATCAACGGTTCTGATCGAGAAGGACCGCAGGTTTGTCCAGCCGCGCGGTCAGCTTGGGTGCCTGGATTGCGGTCTGCCTAGATCTCAGCCGTCCGTTTGGATAGGCGCGGGATCGAGCGGTTCGGAGAGCTCGCTGACTCATTTAAGTGAGCCGCGGGTCCCGCCGCAATCATTGGTCAATGATTGGCGGCGGCGCCAATCATTGGCACGGACCGCGGGACCAATCCGCTTTCGCCACGTGGCGCCGCCGATTTAAATTTTTTTTTTAATTATTTTAAAATACAGAAATCTTCAAAAAATCACCAAAAGTTCATTTTTCGTCCGATTTTTTCGTGCAATACCTCGTTTTGTTCGTATTTTCATTCTATACACTAATTTTTTTTTATAAAAATAATGTATATATTTTTAATTATTATTAAAACAGTAAAATAACCTTATTTTTTTAATTTAAATTATTATTTTAGTATAATTATTATTATATTGTTATTTAATAGTTATTTATATTAATTACTATTAGTTTAAGTTATTATTTTGCTGTTTAAGTTTTATTTTGTAATCATAACTATTATTAATTATTTTTGAGATTATTTTTAATTATATTTTACTATTTTCTATAATTGTTTATTTGTAACTATCCTTTATTAACTTAAACTCCCAAAATTCGTATCTTCTTCGTTTTCACTCCGTTTTTAACGCACAGCACCTTATGTTGGGTGTATTTTGAATTCTGCATAGTTTGAGACCATTTTTAGACAAAAATTATGTGTATATTTTCTGTTATTCCAAAAACAGTAAAATAACACTATTTTAAAATATCCTATAATCATATTTAAACTTCGAAAAATCGTATCTTCGTCATTTTAAATCGGATTTTTGTGTATAACCCCTCGATCTTTTAAGAAAAATGTGTATTTTATTTTGAAAGTGTTTTCAGGCACTGGTTTTCACTATTTTGACAGATTTCTATTTTTGGGGCATTATTTGATTATTTAATTATTATTTACTTAATTAGTATAATAAATATTTTCAGGATACAAACTATTTTCAAACCGCTTTGAAACCTCGATTAGGTGGTCAGTGGATCTCCCTATACTTATGTATTATGAATTGAATTATTTTCAATTATTTTATTTTTCCAAAAATATATTTATATCTATAAGTACTTTTAAATTATTTTAAAACTACTTATACCTAAATCCTAATTTTGGGAGACCCGCTACTTATGAAATTTTAGACATGGGTTCTAGATATGAAGAAAAATCATGGGGGAAAGGATTAGTGGGTGATTGAGTTCCAATCATTCACTAATTCTTTCATTAGGTGCCTTTCCTTTTATTTTTCGTAGATTGCATGTGTAGGTCGCACCACGAGCACATAGCTTAGGATCTCCTAGATCTAAGGACATGGTGTGTTTATTTTATTCTTGTACTCCCATGCATTTATTACCTTGAGGGTTAGACTAAATATCACTTTAAACTCCTACAACGTAGTGACACCATAAGGACAATAATTAAGGACTCGTCTAGCGAACTTAAAAGTTTTCTAGGAGCTAGGATAGATCCCAGATTGACATGAAAACTTCAGCACTTAGACTTAGTGACATCATAAACCTCCCAGAATTTTCTAGGGATTTTTAGGAGTCTTTAGACCCATTAGTTAGCTAACCCTAATTAACTCGTTAAATAAGGCCCCGAGACCTTCCGAAAAATACAATAGATACAATTTAGGTCAGAAAATTACCCATAATACCTTGAACTGACTAGAATCTGATCCTTGACTTTAGATAAATAGGGCTTCTTAGTTTGACTTTAGGTTGACCCTTAATTTGACCAAAAGTAGAAATTACCGTTTTGCCCCTAATAAATCATTAAAAATTATTAAAAATCCCAAATCTTCTCCAAACACTTGGGAACACTTTCTCTGGTCATTCTTGACATTTGGGAGTGATTTCAATCAGTTTGGAGCTGATTTGGAGCAAAACTTTAAAAAAGGCCCTTTATTATGAAATTTAGAAAATTCCCTTAATTACCCGATCTTTAGAAATCCATAACTAATTGTAGAAAATTCCAAATTAGGTAAAATCACTTGCATTGGACTCAAATTAGGGTCTAGTATTTATTAAAAATATTAGGTTTCTAGAAATTGGCCTAGATTAAAAAGTCAATTTTTTGGTCAACCATAGTTCATTTAGGGCCCGAAACTTAGAAAATTCATAACTTTGTCTAGAAAACTCCAATTTTAGTGTACTACATGTCTAACTACTTGTATTAAGGTCTAGTATTTTCCTAAGATGATAAGAGACCCATAATTAGCCTTTTTCCCATAGTGGCTTTTTGGACCCTTAGCTTAGTTCTTAGGAGGACCCAGGACTTTCCAAAATTGACTAATACGATTTTAACTTCAAATATCATCACCCTAAGTATTTAAAACTGATCAACAAACTGAAATAATTAAAATGCACCATAATTCACTAATATTTGAATTTCAATAAAAATTGCCTTTTCTGGCCTACTACATACATGAACTTTAGACAATTTTAACTAATTACCCCACCTAGGATCTATCCAAACCACACCAACCTTACACACACATAGAATTGTATGATAGGGCACCACTTCTAGACCTATGTTAGGCCGTTGGGTTTTACTTTCCTGCTATGTGCCAGAGCTTTCCGTGGTTTTCACTCCATGCTGTTTGAAAAATGATTGGTGTGTTTGTTTACTTTTTCTGCACTCTGGATGTGAGCGCTAGATTTACCCCTAGGTTAGGAGCGCCATATATATATACTGTTCTTCCGTGCAGGTGGCTATGCTCAAGCTAATAAAAGGGGGGCACCATTATATTTTCTAATGTTGTCTTATGCAGGTGCTTGCTCAGCCCCCCCTAAATAAAATGAGGGCTAAATTAATTATAACTGCACAGGTGGAGCGCTTAGCCCTCAAAATTAAGAGCATGGCTTGGCACAGGGTCAATGGTGTTAGCATTTTCACTTTTATATAAACTGCTTGAGATTTTTATTAGGATAACCATGCAGGGAGTCTAGAATTTTCTTTTATAAATGGATGTAAAAATTTGTAATATGTTAAGAGTTGTGAAAATGCAACTTTGAGTGTGGATATTCTTATCCCACTTGAATCCCAAAAGGAGAAGGCATCCTTATAGGGGATAGTCATCTTTCATTTGGGAAATCGAGTGGGATGGCTTTAGATATCCAAAGAGAAAATGCAATAATCCCAAATGGGAGAATTGTCTCTTCATTTGGATATTCAAGCCACGACGGATCCAAAGAGTCTAAGGAGGAGAAATACGAGGAGTCCAAGGAGGAGAATTCCATGGAGCCCAAGGAGAAGAAGACACCTAGAAGATTGAAGACCAATATCCAACTCAAAGTCATTTGTGTCTGTCATAGGCTTAGAAATTCGGGTTGTTGGCAGTGGTGCCCGGCCACTTTATTTTTTGCAAATTCTGGTTGTAATAAGGGTAGTTTGCCTATGGACATTTAGATGATTTATTTTGGGATTTATATTGATGTGCTTTCCTGACTGCGCAGTAGAAATTGCCTGCTTTTCTTAGGTTTCTTTTCTTGCATGCCGATTTTGTTTTCACCTGGATTTTCATTAGGCTCTTTAAGGACTATAAAACTTTTATACTCGTAACTAACTCCTAAAATTTTAAGTTCTAAATAACATAGAAACTTAACGAACCTAGGGAACTGCTGGAATCGTCCGGGGTAGCATGCATATTACTGCATTTCCCTTTCCTTGCTATAAGACATCTCCCTGCCTGCGGGTAGAGTCCGGATAATCTGGCCTATGAGGATGAAGTGTCGGACCTAGGGAGACCCAGTCTTTTCTAAAAATTATTTTATATTAAGCCTGTTTTTTTTTTAAAATTCTATAGCATTCATGAGCTGACATTTCAACAAGCATGCATTGCATTAGAAATCAATTTAATTAAAATTTAATTGCATTAGTTAGAGGCATCTAACCCACATAAGTCCAGGATCACTTAGGAAATTCTCTAGATGTCGGTCTTATTTCCAAAGAACTGTACCACCCTCCCATCTTTCATAACTGACTTGACATCATGGTTTTAAAATGATTAGGTGGTTAGCTGGCTCCCCCAATCCAGGCCGGGGTAAGTCCATGTTTTGCACTGCATTAGCAAGGACACGGGTCTTGGTGTTCGTAGAACACTAAGCCCAACCTAGATTTTAGGATTCGAGGCTACTATATTTGGTCTCATAGTATGCCTTAAATAGTAGATAGGTCCTTTTATTTCAGGGACTATAAATCCTACTTTTCTGCGTCACAGGATGACGCCACCTCTATCCTTCTCTCACGCATGTGACTGATTACCTGATTTTCCTTTCTCCAGTTTCCCTTTAGTACCCTAGAGCATCTGAATGCTGGTGTGAGCCACGCATGCTGATTCAGCCCTTCGGACCTTTCTTCCCTTTGAGTAGGATTTCCTAGTCTATACCCTCGTGCCGATCCCACTTTAGGAGAGGATAATGTATGATCCTTAATCGAGAGTTTTCTCAGGCTCCGGCCTAGGATGTAATTAACCACGGGGGCTTGCGCCCGTGGGAAACTCAGTCCCACATCTACTAAACCCCATTCGAACTATTGTATCGGATGGGGGAAACCCGTGACTAGGTCGTGTATATTGCTACCCATCGAGGTGTGTTGGTGAAAGCCTCTATCCTCAATGGTTAGTCGTGTGCACGATCCAATCTGTCCTTTCCAATTGACCCGTTCGCGTGGTGTTCTTTTGGAGGTCCACATTAGGCTTAACATCATAATTCATAGTGAACGAGTTTCAACATTTACAACACTTATACCCTTAATAACATCTTTAATGTGCGCAAGGATTATCATAATTACTGACCAACTTCTAGAAAGATAAAATTCATGTACTTTTGTTTGTTCAAATGCTAGTTTCAAGAAGAGATTTGATCGGAATACCCAAAAGAAATATAGAAAATAAAAGACGAGAACAGGTTGTCCATCTTTCGTCAGGTTTGTAGTTGATGAAGCTAGAAATTGGATTGTGAAAAAAATTATTGAAACCCACAATCATGAATTAGCTAGGCCAGAAGACCGACACCTCCTGAGATCATGTAGGAATATTGATGATGAGAAATCTTCACTTCTGAAATCAATGACAGAAGTCGATATTAGAATCGTTGATGCATTCTCCTACCTCGTAGAGGAAGCTAGAGGTATTGTGAATGTTAGATTCTCTAAGAGGGATGCATACAATTTTATTCAGAAAGAGAAAAAGTTTGTTAATTCAATTATTTAAAGATTAACAAGTTGATGACAACATGTTTGTATGGGACGTCCAAATTGATGAGTTTGATAGATTGTTAAAAATGTTTAGGTTGATGGAATGTGTAGGATAAATTATGACTATTTAGGATGCTTCAATAGCAACAACAAAGTCAGAGGACTTCTATAAGTGTTTGAGCAAGTGTGACTTTAAGGAGGTGTTTGAGAAAAAATAGGCTAAAATGATCATGGAAGGGAACCTCCATAACCATGATTGGTTGGAGGATCTTTGTAAGATAAGGAATAAGTAGTCAAAATCATTCAAGAAGGACTATTTTAGCATGTGAATTCTATCAATGTAGTATAGCGAGTCTACTAATAATATGTGTCATGATATTTTGAAGCCAACATGTTCTAGAACATTCTTACAAGCACTTTTAGGGTGACCCCATGGATCATAATGATTGCATTTTTGAATTTTTTTTCCAAAATAAAATTTAATTTCCTTTTTCCTAGCCTTCCTCTTGGCCATAATGTATTGGATATGCCGATGCATTCAATCAACAACTATGTATCATTGAAACTTCCTTGGGAGAGTTGTAATTGCATTTTCATATACCATTCTATATCTACAACAATAATAAATGTGTTAACAACATATAACACATAGGTTACATATAATAAATTATATTAAAATGCTAGATCAACTAATTTAGTCACATGGTCTTGATCATCAACATATATGTACCATAATGGGTGCTCCTTAATACTAATAAATACAATCGTATGAATACATGTTAGTCCAATTATTTGCCATTATATGCAAGTGCACTCTTATGTTTAAATGTCAATTTCTTGTCTCGCAACAACCGTCAACCTCATACTCGAACATAGTTGATAATGCAATTATATATTACTTTTTTCTTGTTGTTATTTCTCTAATATATTCTTCAATATGAGGCAAGTTTTGTGGAAGCATTGGTAGTTAAGCACATCGAGCTTTGAAGATTATGACCATCATGATGAAGAAAATACTTTTAAGTTCTTTCATAAATGATGTAGTCTAACTCATGATTTACATTTGGAAATAAATTTGTGATTTTTTCACCCAAGTATTTCTCCATATACGCTATAAAATCTTGGGGATATAACTCAAAATCAATTATTTTAATCGAAGATATCAAAAATCATTATCACATTTTCATTAAATTAGTTTCTACCACAATATTGTCTTCATCTTTTTAGGAAACCATCAATACAAATCTTGAAGCTAACATAGAATCTCTTGAAAGAATTTCCATCATTATTATGCATATGTAATGTGAGAACCCTTATTTGTATTAAAAAACTATGCTCTTAGTGTTGGTACCCACTTGTAGTTATTATTCATAGATGTAAATATAATGCCCAGGTTTTGCTCTCTTAAATGAAATAACTTTATGTAAGGTTGTGATAATCCATACCTTGTATATTTTTGATATATTGTGAAGGGACTTATGGATGATTCTTCATTATCTTGTATTTTTTTTGTGGGCCAAGTAGAAGTTACCTTTCTATTTTCAACTCTATTGATACTTATTCAAAAAACACGTTCCATATAATTACCTCACTTCAAAAGTGTGGCCATCTACACACAATGGTGCTCATATTCTCCATGGACATCCTTAGAGAGAGAGTACAGAGCTATAACTCAGGTTTATAACTAGCTTTTATTTTAACTCCAAAATTATTAAAAATTTCTTGGGTTTGAAGGACTTGCTCGAAACTCATTCAATAAATGAAGTGTCCACCAACCGATAGTGTATTATCATCTCTACATCTAGTAATTAAAAACCCATCAATTCAAATATGAAGTTCAAAGTTGTTAGCATCAACACTATCAAATTGAATGGTAGCACTCCACCATTTGATGGTTACTCCTTCACTCTCCACCTTGTTAACTCATACCACTCTCTTTGGCATATTGTATTATAACCACTATCTTAGCTCAACCATTTCTATTGGACTACTTAATCATTTCCCTTTCCTCAATGAATCTTAAGAGAAGCTTATAGTCTTTAGGTAAAGTTTCACAATCTAATAGTATAATTCAAAATCACATTCTCTTAGCCACAAACAAATAATTTAAAATTGTGCTCTAAGCACAAAAAATAAGATAATTTCTTTTCAAACTTAATAATTTTTTATTTACCATGATTAATGATGCTAATAAGATAGTATTCTTCGTGTATATGAAATTTTATGAAAAGAGATAAGAAAAGAGGTCCAATGTGGTAGCACCAACAAATTATATCTTGACCTACGTAAACTACGTATGAGAAGTTGTATCATTGAGGTGAAGTTAAGTCATACCAAGAGAATGTGAGATACTCTAACTCCTAAGGGACTAGACCCCTAAGGTTAATAATAGTTGAGGACACATCCAAAAGAAACTCTTAATAAATAAGCATGCATTTATTTTGATTTATTTATATTATTTATTAAGGAAATATTATGATTCAAGAATTGTTGACCTAATAGTACAACTTAAGCTTAAAGACAGATAAATTTATAAGATAATGTAGGAATCATCATGAACAAGTAGGATAAAGTCTTTTACCAAGAAAGTCTATGTACCCAGATTCACTAAATCAACTTAATAAAGGAATATAATGTGGTATAGGGTAATGGAAAAGGAGTAAGAAATCCAAGGAAAGCTAAATCATCTTAATAAAGGATATAATGTGGTATAGGGTAATGGAAAAGGAGTAAGAAACCCAATAAAAGGTAGAAATAACATTGTTCAGGACTTCATGGGTCTAGCTTTCTTAGGCTATCAAGCATAAAATAATTTAATTGAGAAGATAGTTGAACCAACCTAGCCATGAGATGCTTTGCCAATAATCTTGATTACATCATCCAAAATTTATCACATGATCACAAACTAAGGAAAAAATATTTAAATTTTTTATATAGAGGAATTCTAAAGATAGATTAGAAAAGATGTAGGATTTATAATTTCTTGTGACATAAAAGAATCCCAAAAGAAATGAATAAAATAATCTAATTATATGCAACAAGTGTTATCTAAGAAAACTTATAATCCGATCTTGGTTAGGATTACCACTACATAGAATTCTAAGATGACCTTTAGGCATATTAAAAAATTCATGTCTATGTAAGAAGTTCTATTCTAAGGGTCCACTACAAGAAAAGGTCTTATTACCGATGGACAAAATATGCCGATAACCCTATAAATACACCAAAAAAATCCCATTTTATGACAAATATCTACTGAAATGCATCTGACGATAAATTGCACATAAGAAAATATTAACCAGTGAAATTTTACGGCCGAAAAAAATTTTCGGAGGCATTTTCGACATAATTTTAGTGGAAAGGGGGATGGTAACACATCATCTTTCTTACGTGAATTCTGGCATCTAATTCGTCGGTATTTCCAGTGCACGTGTACATCAAAAATACCTACAGATAATCCACTTCCATGATCCATCACACAACTATTGATGGATAGTACCGTCGAATTTATTGCCAAAATTTTTGGCATAAAAGTATGCTTTAAATAACATTCTATTTTTGTTGTATCGTATTGCCGACGGAGTTTCTAACATAAAATCTGCCAGAAACCTATAGCATAAACAAAAAACAACCTTTTGTCTTATGAAACTAATTTTTAGAAAATAACATGCATACAAATGTTTCAATACTATGTTGATTCAAACATAGACCTCTAATAAAAAATATCACCAAATATTGAACATAAACATATAAACATGAATAAAAATAAGAAGAATATCATCAACAAATAACCAATAATAAACAAGTGCACATGTCCATTAAAAAGGTACATATATCCAACAACAACAACAACAACATCAAGCCTTTATCCCACTACGTGGGGTCGGCTACATGAATCCTTTTTCTCCATTGTGTCCTATTAAAAGCCAAATTCTCGTTTAAATCTAATAAATATATCCAAAAAGGTACATATATCCAAAAATAAATAAATACATACGTTCAAAATAAAATATACAACATCTACTTTGAATCAGTCTCCTCCTATGTTAAAGTTGTATTCTTTCCACTGAATTTCTCCCTCATTTTTTGCATTTTATTTAATAATTGAGTTTGCTACATTTGCATCTATTGTTGTATCTGTATCTACTGCTACATCTACATCTACTAGTCAGCTTATGCTTTTCTGACCTACTCTAGTTCGACTGTAAGGGCAGCTATATGTTGGCTATATAAGGATTCCTGGGTACTTACTGAGAAGTTGGAGCCACCAGATGCCTATTTACACCAATCATAATACCAGCAAATAAAACATCAAAAAATATTTATCGAGTTTAAGTAATTCGACATAATTTATGTCGGTGATTCGGTCGGTAATAACTGACAGATTTTGTGCCAGAATATTTTATTTATTGATGAAACCACTGACAATATATACGCTAGTAATTTAACGGCAGAAATTTCATCAGAACTACCTCCGTAAAATTACTGGAATATTGTCCGCTGGTTAGGCTAGCGCTTTTTCTGATGTATATGTTGCCATCGAAAAGTTTGATGGTAATAACATATTTTCTTATAGTGATCATAATATGCAATGTGAAGTTATCTATCCTTAAATAAGAAACACACTTGACTATGCATGTTTGATTAAATATGTTATAAATATGTTCCATTACTTGGGGGTTTTGATCACTAGTTAGCTAGATCTTGTATCTTGTTTAGGAGATACAAAGAGAGCTTATGCGATTCAAAAAATTATGGCTTGAGAGCCATACTTTTTATTAAAAGCCTTTTTCTAAATTAACTTTAAGTTATTTCAAATTACTAAAGTTGATATAAAAATTATCCTAAAAGTCTGTACTAGTGTCATCTATATCCTAGGTAATCACAAAGTAGTAAATAAAGTGTAGAAAAAAGTATTAAAGTACTGTAAATAAACTATTAGAGTAGACAAAGCAATATACTACTTTAATGGTTAGAAAAGAATACGAAATAGACCATTGCTGTTGGGCAGCCTGACTCATACATACTCTTAAACAAAAATGTATATTAAAAATATCTTAATTACAGGCTCAAATACATGACCCCCATAAAAGTAAAGGAGCAATGAATGTATGTATGACATTTATAAAGAAGAATATTTCTATTATAATCCTAGTGTGATAAAGCAACAAAATAATCAAGCATAAGTAAAAATTATGCTAACCAACAAACATTACAATCCAACCCATGAAGTTATACACCATGAAGCATAAAGAATTTACTTAAAAGTTGTAATTATAATATAACTATTTTATGCTAACTGACTAAGGGGTTATGAACTATTAGAACATCTAATTATGTGTGAAAGTCTTGATGTAGTAGGATTCAACTCATATAAGTATGATAAACTACAAAATTAACTCATCTTAAGGGATACGACAAAACTAAGTCCTTTCAACATAATTCTATTTGTTTTAAAAGATTCATTTAAAAAAAGTTAAGATGACATGCCCTAGATTAATTGTATTATTTGAACAATTATATAAGATTTAGCTATGGTAGAATGACTTTCATTATCATATAAACTATCATCTAATAATGGAAGTCGATCGAGATACCATGAATACATGATAAGTCTAAGAACTAGTAACATTCACATTACTTAGTCAAGTGCTGAATCATCTTGCGCAAATGCAAATGCAATCAATATAAGAAGAGATAGTTAAAATTTTCAATTATCAAACTTAAGATTCAAGTATTTTTGAGTGATAAGAGCACTTAAAAATAGAAATGTTCTGAATACTTTGGTGGAGCCTTAAATATTCAAAGTGTAAGACCAGTCCAAGTTGATTCCTTCTCCTCTAAAGAAAAGAGACAATATTAATACATGTCTAGACACAAATTTTTTTTTGGGAGTCTTATAAACGCATTGTTTCTTCTCCTTGTTTAGGCACCTCCTCACTTGGGAGTTTGGACAAGCCACTTGATCTAGTTGGGTGCTTGCTTTATCTCACGGGAAGCTTTCTCTTTTAGGAAAACATATATTTTCTATGCCTTTTTAAAATTTCAAATCATCCTGATTTTTGCATGGTCGACTAAAATGCATTGCATTATAAATAGTGTTTAACCATTAGAGATAATTGAAGAAGAAAAAAGTCCTAATTAATTGAGCATGACCAAGTCATGTTGAGGATCATCAAAATCCAATATGATAAGGACTCAAATTGACTAATAAGGAAGGCCATTAGTAGAGGTGCAGAGTAAAAAATGGAATTAATTAACTTAATATGGTATAGGGATAGTTTAACTAAATATATATATGGATAACAAGTGATATTTTAGTTAAAAGAGCATGATTAAAATAGGGTAGATTTGGTGAAAGAGTATGACCAAGTTGAGGGTGAGATCTAACCAAAGAGGTATAATTAGAGCAATATAGTTTAATTAAAAAAAGCATGGCTAAACTAAAGATTGACTTCATAAAAAAAGCTTGGCTAATCCAAGATGCTACTCAATAAAGAAGTATGACTAAGAAGATAAGTAGTACAATCATAGAGGCATGACCATACTAAGAATATACTTCCTCAAATATGATATTGATAGTTTAAGAAGATTCCCAATCAATGAATTATAATTAAGTGGAGTAGGAAGTACAATCAATATGACATGCTTATAATTAACAGACTTAGCCAAGGTGGTTGTAGAATCTTGATTAGGTTGTTAAACCTAAGCTAATGTCCCATGGCTAACCCAGAGGGGGGGGGGGTGAATTGGTAATTTAAAAATTACTCTTGGATTTAAGAATTAAAAACCTTTAAAGATTCGTAGAAAGTTAATTGATAATATTTGAAAACAAATTTTCAACCACATAATAAAAACTTGCAATAAATAAAATGTAGAAATTTAAAAAACACAAAGATTTATAGTGGTTCGGTCAAACAAGACCTACATCTACTCCCTGAATACTCCCTCTTTAGGTATTGCACTATTACCAAAAGTGTCTCTCCTTTTGCCCCACAGAAAGGAAAAGAAGCCTTTACAAAATTCTCTTCCACCAATCCCCAGTGCGGCAGAGATCCGTCATCCTTTCAAACTCTCCAAGTGTCAGCAAAGAACTGTTATCCTTTCACACTTTCCAAGTATCGGTAGAGAACCGTCGGCTGTTCACACTCTCCAAGTGTCAGCAAAGAACCGTCGTCCTTTCACACCCTCCAAGTGTCGGCAGAGAACCGAATCTTCTTTAAATATTTTTTCATGAGCAATCTAGAAAGACAAGAGGAAGAGTGAAAAACACAAATCACACAAAGATCCTTATCTTTGAGTAACCTTATGAACCCTTCACACTCCATTAGCAAGAAATCTCTCTCACACTCTCTCTTTCAATTACCATTGTAAAATCACGAAGAAAAAACCTTTTCACGTCAATTTTTAGTGGACCTTTTATACAAAAGAGACGAAAAATCGTCCAAAAAATAGAAGTTTTCAATTTTGAGCGTACACGATCATACAGTACGACCGTATTTCATACATATGAACTGTTCAAATACTGTTGCATACGAACCTGTAGGAAAGTGCTCAATATCTCATATCATGCCCTAGGTGCATGTTTCAATCCATATAATACCTTTTTCAATTTAAAAACATGATTTAGGAATTTTAAATTTTCAAAACCTGGAGGTTGTTCAACATAAACATCCTCTTGAATCACTCCATTCAAAAAGGTACTTTTAACATCTATTTGAAATAATTTAAATCCTCTAAAATAGTCAAAGGCTAACAAAATCCAAATTGCTTTAAGTCTCGCTATAGGGGCAAAAGTTTTTTCAAAATCAATCCCTTCAATCTGATTATATACCTTAACCACCAATCTAGGCTTATTTCTAATGATAACTCCTGAGTCATTTATTTTATTTTTGAATACTCACTTATTTCCAACTACACTTTGATTCTTTGGCCTTGAAATTAATTCCCAAACATTATTTCTCATAAATTGATTTAAATTTTCTTGCATTGCCAAAATTTAAAATTCATCCAAAAGTGCTTGATTTATATTTATGGGTTCTATCATTGAAATAAGGGCAGAATGATTGACTTTTTTGCTTAGTCTACACCTAGTCCTAACACCCTCACTAGGTATACCTAAAATCAATTCCTTAGTGTGGTTTTTAGATAATCTCAAATCTTTAAGTAAGGGATTTTTTATCTCTAAATTTTCATTCAAATTAATGTTCTCAATCTTTTGGGAGTTATTTTCTATTTTATCCTCTTTCAAATTTGGCTCTTCCAAAATTCTAGATTCATCAAATATAACATTTGTGGTCTTGTTGACCTCATTTTTGTATGAGGTCACTTGGACTACTCTTGATCCTAAACCAATTTAATTTCCAAGTTAATTTAAACTCTAGGATCCTCCTAGAATCTTGACCTTAGGATCTATGCTAGGATTCTTCTAGAGCTCAGACCTTAAGAGCTACTCTAGATCCTAAACTTCTTCTAGACTCCAACTTCTAAGAATTTCTTAGGCTCTAGGATTCTTCTAGATTCCTAATTTTAAGATCTATTCATACCTTAGGATCTACCTAGATCTTAGGTCAATAAAGCCAAATCCAAGGTCCAAAGGTTTTGTCCTAAAGGCCTTTTTCATTGAAATTTCAAACACTTTGAAACCCAGTTAAATGACCTCCGATTCAGAGTCTGTCAGTTGCAGACTGATGGGACATGTCTCTGGAGGAAACCCTCCAAATTTGAGCCCATTCTGAGTTCTCTAACCCCAAAAACTTAATCAAAATCCATAGGCTGTAAAACCTTCAAATATTTACATCCTATGCCACTGGACCTGTCACTTTGAAGATTCTGACCTTAGAACCTTTTCCCAAAGCCTCCAGTCACTTCCAGACATTTAATCTTGATATGTTGATCAATAAATTGCATTTTTCTGGATCTATTTCAGCCCCTAGTCGTCATGAGCCCAAAATGACCAAAATACCCCTATGGGGGCTCAAATATTGATTTCAAACCAAATGAACTCCGAATTGATTGCAATCATCTCCAGCGAGTTTCAAATCTAATTTCAAATCTGTTGGACCCATTCCCAACCCTTGGATCAATCTGGTTGACCAAGTCAACATGTTTGACCCAAAGGCCCTTTAAGGGTCTAAACAGGTGTTTTGAACCAAATGACTTCCCTAGGACTTGGGACCACATCCAATAGACTCAAAATGTTATTTTGAATTTATTGAACTCATTTCCAGACCCTGGACCCATATGGTTGACCAAGTCAACCAATTTTGACTTAATGGCCCATTAAGGGCCCAATAGGCTCAATTAACTTGAATAGCCTATTTGAACCCTGAAAACTATGCTATCAAACTTTTGTAATTAGTTCATTTAGTGATTTAGGCTTGAACCTTGATTATATCCTTGACTCAATCTTTAGTTGACTTGGTCAACTATGACTTAAGTTTAGCCTAATTGGACATATTTGGATCAAATCAAGCTACATCATTAAACCAATATCTCCATGACCTTAATATCATTCCAATGTATGTCCTAAACACCATTGAATATGCTTTTAGTCCAACCATGGTCATATTGACCAAGTCAACAATTAAGACTATGTCAAATCACTTTGAAACCTTCCCAAACATTAATTATTTGATCTTAAGCCACTAGGGTCCTTCCAAAGTATTTCAAGTCACCCTTGCCATGCCAACTCACCTTTTGTTGACCAGTTGACTAGTCCACATGGTAAACAAGGCTCCTTAGGAGGCTTAAAAGCCCATTTGGCTTGATCCAAGCTAACCCATTCCCTCCTTAATCCATTCCAGCAATTCCATTTAATTTCCAAGGCCCTTTCCATGCCACCTCAGCTGCCACATGGCATGGGGACCAGTCAAAGAGTCAAATCATGCTTTGGAATGGTCAAATGTGGTCAAAACCTCATTTAAACCTAATCACCCTTTAATCCAAACTCATTTAACTACTGTAATATTCTCTAGAACCTTCCTAGAGTAATACTTAGCCATTAGATCAAGATCTAATGGCTCATATTTGATTCCACATGGACAAAAAGCCAAAATAGGCTTTCCACCTAGGATGTACCCTTGTCCTTTAGATGCTCTGCTCCCACCTACTCTCTGGACAGATGTCAAGCATCCAGGAGCTCCCCATGTTGATCTCAGCCCTTGATTTGATCTGGAGACGTTTGAATAGGGGGAAAAATGTCCTAGAGAGCCTCATTGCAACCCTAGCACTCTCTCTCCCATCTAAGGCTCCTCCAGATGAACTCTCAGTCTTTTCGAGTTCTCTCGAGTCTCCCTATCATTTCCCCACTTAAACCCCGGCGTTCAAGGCTTTCTCCGGCGATCCTCCGACGAGCTAACGTCCAATCCGTCCAAGGCTTTTACCAGGCGATTCGTGGAGCGTTGGAGCTTGGATTCAACTAGGAACTTAATTGTGGATAATCTACAAGCTCAGAGAATCCAAAAATGGTCCAAACCGTCCATTGAATCGCTGTAAATCTCTAAACCTAGCTTAGGACACATAGAGTTAATTAGAATTTTTTTTAACGCATATATAGTATTTTGAGCATATCCCCAAGTTTTCTGTTCATAATCTAAATATAGATTTAAAATTTTGATGATTTTCGTCAACCAGATTGAAAGAACAAGCCCAAAAATGCCTATAGGGCTCGGTTCGTGCAACTCACCAGCGAGGCTGAATCGGAACCGTTGATCTAAGGATCAACGGTTCGGATCCAGCCATTTTGCCGCTCGATTCGACCGCGAGCTAACCTATTGCGCGGTCTCACCATTCGACGCGATCTTGGCCATCCATCTCAGACGACGCTCGATCGGACGGCTGCTGCGTCGAGCCGACGTGGTTAAGTGGTTTCCGCGTGGGCCCGCCGCCGAATAATCGTCTGGCAATGATTGCCGCCGCCGCCTCTGCGCTGGACGAACCCTACGCCGCCACGTGGCCATCGCGCCGCCAGATATAAAAAAAATGTTTTAAATTTCGTTTTTAATCCTTTTTTTTAGTTAGTTCAAAAAAAATTCTATAAAAAATTATAAAATTAATTTTAAATTATAAAAAAATACATATATTTATTTTATATTATTATTTCCAGAAAATTAAACATTTTAATTTAAAATATTAATCATATTCTAAATTATTTTAATTATTAAATATTTGATTACTTTAAATTAATAATCAATTAAAATTTATTAAATATATAATTTAGTTTAAATCATTTCAAAATATTAAAATTTAATATTATTTAAATATAATCAGAGAATTATCTTTAAAATACTTAATTTTAAAATAAAGTTAATTTAATGTATATTATATTTAATTAATTTTAAATTATGTAAACATTTAATTAATATTTACTTAAACTTAAATTTAAATAATTTTGAGGTTATTAATTGAAATTTTATTTTAAAAAAAAAAATTCTAAAATTCTATAAAATAGCTAATGTTTAATTAAATTTAATTTAGATATTATTTTAAATTATCTAAATTGATTTAATTATTTCAAAACTTCAAAAATTTCAAACAAATTCAATTTAAATCATTAAAATACAAATAATATATCAAAATTTTCACAAAATTAATAATTTTAATTTAAAACTATCTTCAAAATTTAAAAATTAATATATTTTGATTATTTCAAATTATTTGAATATCCATATTATGAAATTAATATTTAATTAAATATTATATTGATTATTTTAAAATTAAAAAATTTTATTTTCAAATGATTTTAAAAAAATTAGTGGATCTCTCAACCATTCATAAATCTTTTTTTTTATAATATTTTGAATTATTTTTAGTTTATAATATATATTTATATGTATGGTTTTATATATACATATATATATTTATACTTTAAAACAATATTGAAATTATACATATATGTAAATCTTTAAGCCTTGTGAGATCTCCCTTGAAGCTTTAAATATAGATTGAACATGTTTGAATGGAAATTATGGGGAGTGATTAGTGCATAGTTGTGCTTCAACTATTCACTAATCAAAATTTAAGTTAAGTTAATTATGTTAGCTCTTTGCATGCTTAGGTTGTGCACACACCACATAGTTTAAGGCTCTCTTAGATTTAGGAATGGATTTTTCTTGGTGTGATTACATGCTATGTATGTTAGTCCAAAGGGTTAGTGAGAACAATTGATTCAAACCTATAACTTAGTGAAATTAAGGACAATAATTAAGGACTTATTTGTAGAAAATTTAGAATATTTATAATAATTAGGATTAACCTCCTATTGACCCAAGACTTTGAACATTTAAACTTAGTGACATTCTCAGCCTTAGGGAAAATTTTCACTGGTTTTAGAGGTCATTAAGGTCCTTAATTACTTTTCCCTAGTTTAAGCCTTAATTAAGCCATTAAACCTTCCAGAAAATGTAATAAATCAAGTATAAACCCAAAAATTATTTTTAACCCCTCTAACTGACCATAATTAAAACCTTAACCAAAGAAAAATAAAACAAAATTATTTGACAGCAATTTAAGCTTTAATCTATTTTTAAGTGAAAATCAATATTTTATTAATATAATTAATTAATAATTATTAAAAATTCCAAAAACTTCCCAAACACTTGGGAATCTCTCCTTAGGTCATTCCTGACCTTTGGAGCTGATTCCAAGGAGTTGGGAACTCATTTGGAGCAAAATCACAAAAAGGGCCTTTAATTAAGGATTTTTCAAAAATTCATTAAATGCCTCAAACTTCAAACCTTCATAACTAATTCAAGAAAAATCAAAATTGAACAAACTCACTTGCATTCAACTCGTAATAATGTCTAATATTTATTAAAATTATTAAATTTCAGAAATATGTAAGAATTCAAAAAGTCAACAAATCGGTCAACTCTAGGTCAAAACTAGTTCAAAACTTCAAACCTTTGTAATAAAATGTAGAAAAATCCGATTTTAACGTACTTACTATCTAACTGATTGTAGTAAGGTCTAGTATTTTAATAAAATACAAACATTCCAGAATTTGAGCTTAATCAAAAATTCAACTTTTGACTCTTTAATTAAATGATTAAAATATTCAAAAATTTCATAAAAACTCAAAATTGCTTTAAAACTCCAGAAAATGTTAGCTTAATGTTTAACACATTCAACAAACCTTTTAAAACACAACAACCATCCTAAAGATGAAGTTTATTGGCTGGACTACTCCGGGCTGCGGGGCTAAGTGTCCTAAGGAGGCTGGTTCCTCGAGCCTGGTGGCACAACGCCACGAATGGATTCTAAGGGGTGTTAAACCTTAAAATAGATTAATCATTACTTATTCAAACTTTTAAAATCTTTAATTCAATTACATTAATTTGGTTTATCGGCTGGACTACTCCGGGCTGCGGGGCTAAGTGTCCTAAGGAGGCTGGTTCCTCGAGCCTGGTGGCACAACTCCACGAATCAATTAATGGCAAACTTAAATTAATCAATCTTTAGAAATCAGCGATTAAACACTTTTAATAAAATTTATTAGCTCTTAATATTTAATCAAATCTTTAAATCATTTAATTATATCGGGTACTACTGGGTAACCCAGGCTTACGAGGCTATTTTCTTAGCCCCAAGGAAGGTGAAATAAACTTCACGGCCTCGGTGTGAAACAAAGGTGGTTTCCAACAAATAATTAAATAATTGATTTTAAAAGATTCAAAATATTAATATTTAAATTTTAACTAAATATCCCTTAAGCCTTTCAACCAATCAAACTTTAAATAACTTTAACTTAATATCCTATTTAGGACACATCAAGACCACACGACCTACCTCACACACTTTAGATGTTGTGCTAGGATCACCGACTCTAGTTTTAGGATAGGCCGGTGTTTTACTTTTTTCTGCTGTGTGCCGGATTTTCGGGCTTTCACTGCATGCTGTTTGCTAGTATAAAATTGTTGTGTTTATTTACTTGCTTACTGCACTTTGTTCTGTGATTTGCTTGTGCGTTAGACTTACCCATAGGCTAGGAACGAAATATACTTGTGTAATCTTATGCAGGTGGCCATGCTCATACAAGGAGCTGAAATTAAAGGGGGGCAGTTAATATATATATATATATATATATATATATATATATATATATATATATATAACTCTTTGCACAGGTGCTTCAGAAGACGCTTAAGACCCCCTTTAAATAATAAGAGCATGGCCAAGTGTGGCTAAAAAAAAAATTGCATTTTTAATTTTCATATTATAACTGCTTGGGATGGAATATATAATTGTTGATTATTAGGATAACATTGCAGGATTGAGTCTAGATTCTTATTTTTAATTCAAATGTAAATTCAATTGAATAAGGTTGTATTTATTTAAAATGACTTGAATTTGGGATACTTTATCCAATTTGAATTCCAAAGAGGTGAAGACATCCCTAAAGGGGAGAGTCTTCTTCCATTTGGAAGTCAAATTAGGATATCTTTCAAATATCCAAAGAGGAAAGATAACACCCCGATCGAGGGAGAGTTTCTTTTCATTTGGGTATCCGGAACCGACGAATCAAGATGTTCGTGAGAAGACGAAGGAATGGACCACGAGAAGAATCCCAAATCTCAAAATTATTTGAATTTTAAAATAAAATCCGGGTTGTAGTCAGTGGTGCCCGGCCACTTTACTTTCTTGCAAAATTCTGTGATGTAATAATAAGTGGCACTTGCCATATGGACATTCAATTTAATATATTTAATTTAGTTGATTTATTTAATTTGATTGCGCATTAGAACTCATGTTTTTCTAATCTTTTTATTTGCATGCCATATTTGGATTGACCTGGAATACGATTTTAGGCTCTTAGGGGTCTGTCAAAAAAATTCTTTTACTTCAATTAAATAAAAATTTTAAGATAAGATAGCAACTCTAAACGGTCCTAAGAAGTAAGCTCGGACTCGCCGAGGGTTTTTCATGCATCCATATTATACTTTCTCTATCTTGTTAGGCATCTCCCCGCCTGCGGGTTCTGGCAGACCACCTGGCCTATGAGGGCGCCGATCTGTCAAGGGGATGTTATGCAATCTCTAGGGAAAAACTTATTTTCTAAGCCAAAAACTTTAAACTGCTACATACAAATTTTGCATTCAATCGAGTCAATTAGCATGCATCGCATTAGTAACAAATTAAATCGAGTCTAATATTTAATTGCATTATTTAGACATCAAATACCCGACATAAGTTAAAGGGGTCAATTAAGGATCTGCTCTAGATGTCGACCCCATTCCTCTAAAATTTTCTAATTAACGTCCCTACCACTCTACAAAAAGACCGGACTCATATTTTAAAATCGTTTAGGTGGTTTAGCTGGCTCCCCAATCCAGGCCGGGGTAAGACCAGATTCGCATTGCACTAGCTAGGTTCGGGGCACTGACTTTTAGTGCCCAATTTAGATTTAGGTTCTGAGGCTGGCTCGGGCCATAAGACCTCAACTTTCGGGAATTGAATCCCAAATTTCTAATAAAATTAACCACTAAATTAAAAATCTCTTTCGATCAAATTCAAGCCCAACAATTAGGATAGGCTGGAGTGTTCTCTGAATTATTTCAGAATCTCAAAACACTCCCTACTCCTCTTCCTTTGACTCTGAAAATAAATGTTCAAATATTGAACTAATCCCATTTGAAAATTCTTTCCATTTCTCTCCTTTGATACTGATCTTTGAAAATCTAAAAATGAAATTTCTACCGCTATTTTAATCGAGAGTTTTCGTAGGAAATTCTAATTTCCTACGATGTAATTAACTACAAGGGCTTGCGCTCGTAGGAGATTTAGAAACCCAAAAATTATTTTCAAAACCTATAATTTTTCAAAATCTCTAATTAATTTTCTTTGGGAAAATCAAACCCGACGATCATTATCGTCATTTTCGAACGATCCATAATAATTGATATCTTCTTTCTTCAGAGATAAATATCAATTATTATCGTGATTTCGATTATGAAATTAATGATCCTTTATCCGAATTAGAATAATCAAACAATTGGTTAAAGTCCATTTTGACCTTCCGAGGTCGAATGTAACTCTCCCTTTGAGTTTGATTACGATAATTCGGATAAGATTATAATTATGAAATTTGAACCCGTTAGGGAAAGATACGTTTGTCTTTTGTGGCGATATATTGTTCATAATGATGTGTTATATTTCAAAATTTAAAATTTAATATTCTCAAAAAAAATTAATACGTTTCAAAAATAATATTTTTTTTAATCAAAACAGGTCTCCTCAACGATCAAAGTTCTTTTGTTAAATACTCTATAAGATTTTCTAATACTAGAGTATCCAATAAAAATTCCTTCATCTGATATTGGATCAAATTTTCCTAAGATTTTTCATTATTATATATGAACACCTTACATCCAAAAACATATAAATGTGACAAATTAGGTGTTCTTCCCTTAAGAAGCTCATTGGGTGTTTCACTTAATTTTGATCTAATGTTCACCCTATTCAGAACATAACATGCAGTGTTAACTGCTTCAGCCCAAAAATATTTAAGAAGTAAATATTATGCTAATATGGTTGGAACAACTTCAATTAATGTTCTATTCTTTCTTTTGACTATCCTATTATGCTGAGGGGTTCTAGGTACAAAAAAATTGTGATAAATTTCTTTTTCTTTACAAAAATACTCAAAATTTTCATTTCAAATTCACCACCGTGATCACTTTGGATTATTAAAATCTCACTTCCTAGTTTCCTATGATTTCAAGTCAAAAAATCTCTAAACTCCTCAAATGATTCAATCTTATAATATAAGAATTTAACCCAAGTGAATCTAGAAAAATCATCTACAATCACAAATCTGTATACATTCTCTGCTGGACTTATAGTTCCCACTGGTCCAAAAAGATCCATAAGTAAAATCTCCAAAGGTTTACTAGTTCTAAGATCCTTATTGGACTGAAAAGAGGACTTCACCTATTTTTCTAATTGACACGCATCGCAAAGGTGATCCTTAATAAAGTCTAGTTTTGATATACCTCTAACCAAATCCTTTTGGATAATTTTCTTAAGATTTTTTTTGCTAGAGTGACAGAGTCACCTATACCATAACTATGATTCATCAGAAATAGTTTTCAAATAAAAAATCATTAAGAGTTTTAATATGATTTAAATCCAGCATATAAATATTGTTTACCCTTAATCCAAACAAAATATTATTACCATTTAGGCTTAATATGTATCTAGTGGAAAATTTTTTTTAGGCATCTTTAGTTTCGACACTAAATGAGTTTTTCTAGGTAAAGTATAAGTGTGTGCTATATGTCCAATCATGACACAAGAATAATATTTTACTCCAGGAAATAGGTTTCTTAAATTTTTATATTAAAGCTGTCTCTTCCTAGGTTTTAAAATTTTTGACCTAAAAATTGGATTTGTAAAATCTTCAAGTGTTGGGGGTTTCCTATTTTTCTTGAGTGCTTTTACTTTCAACTTAAGAAATGTATTTATATCTTTCAAAATATTAATATCATATTTTAAATAATGCTATCTATTTTTAGATTCATTATTAAAATATTTGAATTCTTTTTCCAATTTAGCATAGGATGATTTTAAAATTTCATTTTTCTTATTCAAGCCATCAAATTCATCAATTAAGCTCATGTGGTTGTTATTTATCAATGCATAATATTTCCTAAGGATTTCATATTCTCTTTGCAATTTTTGCATTTCTAAATTCAGACTAGCATGTATTTTCTTAAGCTTTCTATATACATTATAGGTTAAGTCACATACCTCTTCTTGATTTGACTGATCAAGATTATCGGCCATTAAGCACAAATTTGTGACTTCCTCCTCCTTTTTTATTTTTGCCGAATCTGAAGCTGGGTCCACCCAAAAAGCCTTTGAAATCTCTTTTTTCCCTTCTTCACATTTGGTTTCTCCTCTACCTTCTCCTTTCTAGGAGTAGCTTTAGGTTTAGGCATTCTAATTTTATGTGTCTAGGTTTCCTTCATTTGTAGCAAATTACATCATTAGAAACCTTAACATTCTTATTAAACTTACATCTATTCCACTGTTGGCATCTCTTCTGCTTCCTTTTAAGAAAACTTCTAAATTGCCTAGTCATTAAGGCAATGTCATCCTTATCCTCAGGTTTTGAAAGATCACTCTCTAACTCCTCCACTTTTAGTATAATGTTCTTCTCCTTTCGCTGTTTACCTGCACCAATCTTTCTTTGACTCACTCCTTGCTCGTAGGCAGTTAGTGAACCAAGAAGATTATCAATTGAGTAAACATTTAAATCTTTAGACTCTATAATAGTAATTATTTTTAACATCATATGTAGTAGGCAAATAGTGGAGAATTTTATTAACCATTTCAGCATTTATTAGTTCCCTACCCAATTCATGTAAAGAAGTGATAATTTGAGTAAATCTTGTATATATTTCAGAAATGGATTTATTTGGTTTCATGCAAAACAATTCATAATCATGTAATAAGATGTTTAATCTAGATTGCTTTACTTCATTTGTCCCTTCATAAGTAATATAAAGTTTATCCCATATGTCCTTTTCACTTTTGTAAGTAGAAACCTACATGTAGTCTTCTGACTTATGTGCACAAAAGAAACTGTTTAAATATTTTACATTAAGTTGTGCTAAGTCATGTTCTTCTACAGTCTGAACGGACAAATGATAATATTACTTGAAAATAAATTTTTTAACCATAGAATAAAAACTTGTAGTAAATAAATGAGAAAATCTAAACAACACAAAGATTTATAGTGGTTCGGTCAAACACGACCTACATCCACTCCCTTTTGCCCCCATAGCAAGGCGGAGAAGCCTTTATAAAACTCTCTTCCACCAATCCTCGATGCGGTAAAGAATCATCATCCTTTCACACTCTCCAAGTGTCGATAGAGCACCATCGTCCTTTCACACTTTCTAAGTGTCAGTAGAGAATCATCGGCTATTAACACTCTCTAATTGTCTATAGAGAACCATTGTCCTTTTACACTTTCCAAGTGTTGGTAGAGAACCGAATCTTCTTCAAAGATCTCCTCACGAGCAATCTAGAAAGATAAGAGGAAGAGTGATAAACAAAAATCATACAAAGATTCTTATTTTTGAGTAACCTTGTGAACCCTTCACACTCCACTAGCAAGACATCTCTCTATCTATAAGATATAATTCTCATAACTGCCCCCAAAATCTAGAACACATAATCTCAAAAGATCCTTCAGTACCTGAATAGTCCTTTCAGATTGTCCGTCTATCTACGAATGAAAAGCCATACTAAAGTGCAACTTTGTACCCAGTCCCTGCTGATTACCTCTCTATAATATGGAGGTAAACCTACCATCCTGATCAGATATAACCACTTTAAGCACACCATATAAGCTGATAATATCTTTAACATAGATCTGTGCTAACTTGTCGACCTGATCTTTGAAGCTAATTATTTATTAAAGTAAAATAATTTATAAAATATTTTAGATCAATTATAAAAGGTTTTTCATATAGGTATACTAACATTTTAAAAAGTTAAAAAAAAATAAAGACAAGTTTCCAAAGTATGTCTTTTTTTATTGATATCAAAAGGATCAAATACATTCAGTTCATGAATATTAACTAACAAAATACCAAATAACAAACACAACATAAATCACATAGAGAAACTTAACAACAAACAACAACCATAACTAACAAGAAAGAAAAATTATCTTCACATCACTCATAAAAGGCTGGAAGAAACAGCAACAAAGAAGTACATCTTGAACTCGAAGGGGCCCTAGTATGGAGGAGGAGGCTGTTTAACACTAAAAAAATAACTATTCATCATAGCTACATTTATATTTACCATGTCAAATTGTCCACAGATCCAACTCATGTCCTCATGGTATCTCACATCTTGTTAATTTAAATGAGTCTCAATTTGATCAAAGTGAGTCTCCAAATGATCAAATTGCTGGACCATTTCCTAAAAATAGTTTTGATTGGGTCCTTGTGCAGGTGCAGGAGCTCCCCCTTCTCCCTCAGTATCATCACTAGAAATCTGATCTTTCCCAAACAGTGATAAAAAAGAAGCATTAGAAAAGTAAATTGATAGTTCAGGGGGAGGATCATGATGAAGAAGATTATACTTCTTGTGAAGGATATATGCAACAAGATGTCCTAAGGCCACATTCTTTTTCCTCTTATGGTGTGGAAGACCAATCTCATAAAGGTTGTATAGGTAGTCCATAATGAGTTGGACTTCATCAATGGATTTTTCAATCATAATAAGCTATGTGATAGTGGACAGGAGTGGAGTCATATTCACTCGATCACGAGCTTTAGGAATAGTAGATGTTCTTAAAACATGCTGGATGATCCGAGCATTTTGGTTCATGGTATATACTCAAGCTAAATGATTGACTTGAGAAACACCTCTAAGAAATTTGTTAATTTCAGACTAGTCAATGTTAGATCTAGAGGTCATAGTGTGTGCTCTAATCCCTTGGGTTCTTAAGCGGAGGTAGTCTCCTAAATCTTGTTTGGTAATCTCTAAATTTTATTTTTGGATGAAGGAACTTATTATAGAGTGATCCTCACTGACTCTCATGTTGGCCATTAAATAATAAAAGTTTTCTTTATGATATGCATAGATAAGAGTCAGAATGAAGGATAGTTGAGTAGAGGAAAGCAAAGGCATTACTGAAAAATGAAGATCATCTTAGATTAGAAGTCTAGATGGGGTGATCTTCATAGCAATGAACCTAAAATATGCATATTCATACTTCTTAGATAAGAAGTTAGAATCAGCAGCACAAGAAGAAGAAGATCTTTTAGAACCTTGAGGACTTTTGCTAGAACTAGCCACTTCCTAGAAAAGGAAAATAAAAGTGAATGAAAATGAATTCAAAATCCTTATATATAAAGAAAAGTGATCATTTGTACTGTATGAAATTTTCTTCGTACGTACGATTTTGAAATTGTACTGGATGATTTTATTTTCGTACCTACGAACAGAAATAGCCAAAGATGAAATGATTTTTCATAAAACACCATTTTCTAGGAGTCATTTCGTATAGGCTTTTTGACCACTCGATCATACAAACAAATAGTTGTTCACCCGGGATGATCAGTGTTGGGGCTCGTGAATAGGTTGTTAAGCCTAAGTTTATGCCCAAGGCTAACTAAGAGGGGGGGTGAATTGGTAATTTAAAAATTATACTTATACTCTTGGATTTTTAGAAAACCTTTTTAATTATTTATGCAAGTAAAATTTAAAGTTTAAAAATAAACTTATCAACCAGAGTAAACAACTTGCAATTTAAATTAAATGCGGAAGAAAAATAAGAAAGAACACACCAGATTTATAGTGGTTCGATCAAACCTTGACTTACGTCCACTCCCCGGAGGCACCCTCCGAGTATTACACTAATACCACAAATTGACTTTCCTTTTGCCCCCACAGTAAGACAGAGAAGCCTGTATAAAATCACTTTCACCTTCACTGGTGCAGCGGAGGAGCCGGGTCCTTTGACACCAAAGAGATCTTCTTCTTCCCAAAACTTTCCTCAAGACGACCCTTGAATCCGATGGTACTGAGGTACAAGTTTTTCGGATCTTCTCCCTCTCAAACTCCACCCTTTCCTCTCACCCTTTCAAGTTCTCTCTTCTAGTTTTCTCCAAAAGAACAAAGACACAATGACTACCAAAGATACACTTTGTCGTCCTTTTACACTCTCCAAGTGTCGGCAGGGAACTGGACCGATGTTGTTGAACTTCACTTGAGAGCCTTCAAAGAAGATGGGCAGAAACAAAGAGATCTTAGCTATAAGTAACCTTGTGAATCCCTCACAAACCCCTCACTTGATCTCTCACTCTTCACTCATACAATCTCTCCCAAACACTCACACTCAATGATCCCTCTCAAGAGAAAATAACTCTAAAGGCATTTGTAATACTTTCTAGGACTCATTATATAGAAATGATAAGAAAATCCATCCAAAAAACTGTAATTTCAAGTTTTATGCGGAGAGGATAGTCCCGTAGGAACCTGAGTTAGTCCCGTACGAACTGTGCATAAACTGTCCCGTATGAACCATTTGTAAATTAGTATGAACTAAATTCACTATAGGATGAAATATGTTCGTCCTGGGATGAAATATGTTCATCCTGGGATGAAAAGTTATATCAAAGGTCGATTCTAAAAACTGCAGAACGTTGCCAGAAACTGCCATAGTTGGTTCCCTTCGTCCTGGGACAAATTCAGTTCATCCTGGATGAAATTTGTCGAAAGAGAAACCCGTCCTGACACGAATACACTTCATCCTGAATGAGATTTCTCCAAAGGGCAATTCGTCATAGGATGAATATACTTCGTCCTAGACGTTCAGGATTTAGAAAAATTTTTCTCCAGTTCCTGTTCATTCCATTACTCTTACGAGGAGATAACTGACCTGATCGTCCTGTACGAACTAGGTTCGTCCCGTACGATCAGTACAAATTTTCTAAGATCTCCTTAAGTGTGTGTGTGTATTTTTATTCACTCAATTACAATCAGTCCCTCTCAATTCAAAGAACAATTTAAGGATGCAATATACAAAGGATTGCATGCTGAATTTGATTTGAAGTCTTCGTAGTTTGGAGTTCAATTTTTCTGAAATGTTAGTACATACAAGAGCAAAAACAAATCTTCCAAAAAGTGTTAGGAGATAACTACACATAAAACAATAATATTTGAAATCATCAAAACTATAGAAGTTGCAAAAATGTAAAACATGCAAATAACAACTCTTTTAATAATCTCCCCCTTTTTGATGATGGCAAAATAATTATTGTTTGTATAATTTTAAATTCTAAGAATCTCCTAAACTCCCCCTAAATTGATGAACACATGAAAATAGGGAGGTAATTGAATTCAAAATTTTTTTTCAAAAATTTTAAATAACACAAAACAACACAAAAGACAAAACAAAAACTATCAAACACACATATGAAAACATACTATAAAACAAATAAAAAATACAAAAATGCATAAGACACAAATACACAAGATACAACAAATAATTTCTCCTCCTTTTTGACAACATCAAAAAGTGAAGAAGAAAAAGACTAGAAATGTAAGCAGACATATGAAAATCATTTGAAAATTTAACCTTTAAAGTGATTGACATGAAGTATGCAAATAAAATTAAAACATTAGGCGAATCATAAAATTCATAGAATTTAAGAAGAGATGTAACATAGAAACTAAAAAGAATTTATCAAAACATGAGTCTATTTAGACATTTAAGATAGAGAAAATCATTGTAATAATGATGATATAAAAATTTTATATTTCAAATTTCAATATGTAATATAAATGTACATAAGATCAATTTGAATTAAGAGATTAAAAAATTAAGGAAAGAAATAACTACCACATGTGGCGCTTTGCGCATATTTTTTAAATTTATGGCACATTTTTGTGCATCTTTTTACTTTTTGGGCTTATTTTGTGCCTCTTTTTCACATTACGAATCTTTGTGCATTTGTTATAATTTTTATACATTTTATACAATTTTCAAGAATAATTGTATTCTTTCCAAAATCAATAATCTAAAATTTCAAATCTTTCTAAGTGCATAAATATTAATTGATAAGTGAAATATAAAATAAGAAAACATCACAATTATAATAATAATATTAACAATAATGTAGTCTAAATAAAGTACATGAAATTGTCAATCTTAATAATATCAAGTTATAAGCAAAACTTAAATTTAGAAAATTTAATTTTTCTAATAAATTCAATTTTATGTTGCAGTTCAAAGTATAGCACTTGTAAGATAAAAAATTTAAGGGATTTTCACATAGGCTAGCGAACATTTCAAACACAGACCAAAAACACTTAAACATTCAAAAAATCTAAAGCAATTAAAAGTATAGAAAAACACTAAACAAAACACAAGTACACAAACTATAAAAATCTTCATATCACATTCCAAATGTCTCACAAAAAGATTCATTCTAAACATTGAATGACACGAAGTTTGTACATACAAACTTTGGGTTTTGTACGACGATTCGTTATAAAAACTGAATTTACCCGTATAGCCATTTATATGCATACAAAAGAAGTAATACAAATTGTATAGGATGATCAGGAGATCGTACAGTACGATATGTATTAGAAAAATTAAACAATATGCAATCAATCAAAACCAACTATCAATTTGCTACAAAATTCGTACAGTACGAAAATATTTTCGTCCAGTACGAATAGAATACTTAGAAAAATTTGCACGATCGATCTAAAACATGAAATCAGATGTGAATACATTTCAAAATCATGCAAAACACAAAAAAATAAAAATAGCAAAACACACAAAATAAACAAAAAATAAAAAAAAACAACAAATAAAAAACATGCACACAAAAGCACATAAACAAAGGGTTTAAACATCATTTTGCTCCTGGTCTGATGATTCAGAAGCTAGATCTGTCCAGGAGATTTTTTGCTTTTCATTATTATCCCTTTTTACAATTTGCTTAGGTTTACCTTTTTCTTTAGCAGGAAGAGTTCTCAAATTAAGGCATTGAATTTTCAGATGTCCAGATTTCCTACATCCAATGCAAATAATATTTGAAGAAATCTGAACATTCTTATCATTTTTACCTTTATTCCACTTTTATTGATGCTTATGCTTGTGCTTTAGTGGACTTTTCAATTTTCTTGTTAAGTCATCGCTTTCCTCACAAATTCTTTTCTCCATGTCTTCCGCTTTTAGCATTATGATTTCACCTGCATCCAAAAGTCTTTGACCCAAACATTACTCATAGGCAATGAGTGAGCCAATCAAATTATCAATAGAATATTCATTAAGGTTTTTTGATTCGCAAATAATAATAACTTTGGCATCAAACTTGTCAAGTAAACAACATAGAATTTTATTGACTATTTCAAAGTTTGAAAATTCTTTACCTAAAGCATGCAATGATGTTACAATTTGAATAAACATAGTATACATGTCTAAGATCGTCTCATAAGATTTCATGCGAAAGAGTTCATAGTCATGCATCAAAAAATTCAACTTAGATTGCTTGATTTCACTAGTACCTTCATATGTAATGCATAAACTGTCCCAAATTTCCTTGCCGGTAGTACATGTAGAGATTCTCATATAATCTTCAGAATTAAAAGCACAGAATAAACAATTCATACATTTTGCATTTAATTCAGCATAAATTTATTCTACTCTACTCCATTCAGAAAAAGGGGTCTCAGTTTTGATTCCATCTATAATACGTGTCGTTATAGAATAACCACTTTGAATCATATGCTACATTCAATAATCTATTGATTGCAAGAAAGTAGACATTAGAATTTTCCAAAAATTAAAAGAAATATTTTTAAATAAAGGTGGTCTAACAATCAAATATCATTCTAATGTTTTATGGTTTCTAAAATTAGCTATACTCATTTTTCAAAAAGTAGTCTAAACTTATGATTTTGAAACAAATCTCTGATATCACTTATTGGGGCTCGTGAATAGGTTGTTAAGCCTAAGTTTATATCCCAAGGCTAACCAAGAGGGGGGGGGGGGTTGAATTGGTAATTTAAAAATTATACTTCTACTCTTGAATTTTTAGAAAACCTTTTTAATTATTAATGCAAGTTAAATTTAAAGTTTAAAAATAAACTTATCAACTAGAGTAAACAACTTGCAATTTAAATTAAATGCGGAAGAAAAATAAGAAAGAACACACCAGATTTATAGTGGTTTGGTCAAACCTTGATCTACGTCCACTCCCCAGAGGCACCCTCCGAGTATTGCACTAATACCACAAAGTGACTCTCCTTTTGCCCCCACAACAAGACAGAGAAGCCTGTACAAAATCACTTTCACCTTCATCGGTGCAGCGGAGGAGCCTGGTCCTTTGACACCAAAGAGATCTTCTTCTTCCCAAAACTTCCCTCAAGATGACCCTTGAATCTGATGGTACTGAGGTGAAAGTTCACCAGAGCAACCGTGTGAATATCCCCTCCACACTCCCTTGAAATCCCCTCCAAGGATCTTCTCCCTCTCAAACTCCACCCTTTCCTCTCACCCTTTTAAGTTCTCTCTTCTAGTTTTCTCCAAAAGAACGAAGACACAATGACTCCAAAAGATACACTTTATCGTCCTTTTACACTCTCCAGGTGTCGGTAGAGAACCGGACTGATGTTTTTGAACTTCACTTGAGAGCCTTCAAAGAAGATGGGTCGAAACAAAGAGATCTTAGCTATAAGTAACCTTGTGAATCCCTCACAAACCCCTCACTTGATCTCTCACTCTTCACTCATACAATCTCTCCCAAACACTCACACTCAATGATCCCTCTCAAGAGAAAACAACTCCAAAGGAATTTGTAATAGTTTCTAGGACTCCTTATATAGAAAGGACAAGAAAAACCATCCAAAAAACTGCTAATTTCAAGTTTTTCTACGCAGTGGATAGTCCCATACGAACCTGAGTTAGTCCCGTACGAACTGTGCAAAAACTATCCCGTACGAACCATTTGTGAATCAGTACGAACTAAATTCACCTTAGGATGAAATATGTTCATCCTGGGACGAAAAGTTATATCAAAGTTCGGTTCTAAAAACTGTAGAAAGTTGCCAGAAACTGCCATAGTCGGTTCCCTTCGTCTTGGATGAAATTTTTCCAGAGAGCAACTCGTCCTGGCACGAATACACTTCATCCTGAATGAGATTTCTCCAGAGTTCAATTCGTCATAGGAAGAATATACTTCGTCCTGGATGATCAGGACTTAGAAAAAATTTTCTTCAGTTCCTGTTCGTTCCATTGCTCTTACGAGGAGATAACTGACCTGATCATCCTGTACAAACTAGGTTCATCCCGTACGATCAGTACAAATTTTGTAAGATCTCTTTATGTGTGTGTGTGTGTGCTTTTATTCACTCAATTACAATCACTCCCTCTCAATTCAAAGAATAATTAAAGGCTTCAATATACAAAGGATTGCATGCTGAATTTGATTTGAAGTCTTCATAGTTTGGAGTTTGATTTTTCTGAAATGTTAGTACACACAAGAGCAAAAATAAATCTCCCAAAAAGTGTTAGGAGATAACTACGCATAAAATAATAATATTTGGAATCATCAAAACTATATAAGTTGCAAGAATGTAAAACATGCAAATAGAAACTCTCTTAATAATCAGAATATTAAAGATCATTTTTAAAGTTGTTTGATTCGTCACCTATAGAAATCGACACCTGGATCGTACATACGAAGTTGATTTCATACATATGATCAGCAATAAATAAATGAACATAACTGGTAAGACCATCCCCACTCGTACAAATGAACCAATGAAAATTATATCGTATGATGACATCATTTTACAATATGAAACCTATGAAAAAATTGAGGTTTCACGTGATACTCCCAAAACTATCTTGTATACACTATAGAATTCATACATGGCAAAAAAATATTCATACAGTACAAATAGAACATGAAAATAATATATGAAAATCATACAAACTTTTGAAAAATAGGTGACATGCTTCCAATTTTATCACACAAAGCAAAAAAATAAAGCAAAAAATCACACAAAACAAAAAACAAAACAAAAATAAAACCAGAATACAAACACACACAAACAACAAAAACAAATAACCAAAAAATAAACTAAAATAAACTCAAACATAAACTATATCAAGTTTGCATAATATTTTAATTTAAGCATTTAGGTCAATCACACCTAACCTTGTCTTTAAGGTGCTAAATGTGTCAAGGGCTAGTGATTTTATAAAAATATATGCAGGTTAATTTTCTATAGAAATATGATTCAATTCAATCTCTCCTTTGGCTATATGATCTATAATGATGTGATGCCCTGTGTCTATATGTTTTGTTCTTGAATATGGGATATGATTCTTTGAAATGAAAATGACACTAGCATTATCACAAAAATTAGAATCGTGCCTATTGAAAATCCTAAATAAATCAAATGTTATTTCAATCAAAGTACTTATGCCACACAGCTTTATAAGGCAATGTATTCAGCTTTAGCAGTAGATCCCTACACAATTTTATTTCCTACTGGACAAAGAAACTAAAAAATTTTCTATGAATTGGCAATTTTTAGATGCACTTTTTGCAATCAACTCTACAACCTGCAAAGTCTAAATTAGAATATCTAACAACTTCAAATGAAGAGTGTTGGTGGAATTTTGATAACAGGTTTTAAAAAATTTGGTTTTCTTTAGGAACTTTAAAATTAAAGTTAAATTCTAATTATAAAATGAAATTATCTCGTTATAAAAGGTATATCACCTCAAAAGGTGAAAATAGAATTTTAGGACGAGATTCAAGTTTCGAATTGTGAATCTCATCTTGGATATTGTGATCGGATGCTAAAGAGAACTTCATATGGTCCCAAAGGACCAAAATGATGTTCAACTAAATATCCAGCTACAATAATTAAGAAGTGTGATCATTGAGTTCATATCCAAAGCTTTATCAAGGAAAGATATATCTCCCCAAAGAGAGAAAATATCATTCAATGATAATTCTTTGAGTACGATGATAATGGTCATCTTTAATCTTTCCCAAAGAAATCCAATATAAATTTTGAAAAATCAATTTTTAAAATCAAGTGTGTGTGTGATTCTAAATCTTTTACGAGCGCAAGCCCTCATAGTTAATTACATCATAGGGAGACAGAGTCTCCTACAAAAGCTCTCGATTAAAATAGTGGCAAAATTTTATTAAAGAATTTCTAGGAGTGATATCAAAGAAAATAAATTTTGGAATCTCAAAAGGGAATGGATCGAGGTTGAGTAGTTATTAATATAATTAAGGGAAGAAAATTAGGGGACACTTTGAGATTCCAAAACCATCCGAAGGTTTCCCAACTTAATCTAAGTGTTGGGCTTTACATTTTGGATTGAAAGAAGATTTAGTTAGAGTTTAGTATTTTATTAGAAATTTTGGATCATATTCCCGTTGGGGTCTTATAATCAAAGATGTGCCCTGGATCCTAGATCTAAATTTGGACACTAGATCATAGTCTTCTGAACCTAACTTATCCAGTGCAAGATTTGGACTTACCCCGGCCTGGATTGGGGAGCCAGTTAATCACCTAATCGATTTAAAATTTATTAATCTGGTCTTTTTATGAAAGAGTGGTAGGGACATTTTCTTTAAGGTTTTGGAGAGTTGGGGCCGTCATCTAAAGATTTTTCTAATTGGACCCTTTAAGTTATGTTGGGTGAAAAATGCTAAGGACTAATGCAATTAAAATTTTTACTCTTTAAATCTATTTCTAATGCAATGCATGCTAGTCGACAACTTTAAATCATGAATGCTTGAAAGTTAAAAAACAGGCTTAGAAAATAATTTTTTAGAAGACTGGGCGTCCCCAGGTTCGGCACCTCATCCTTATAAGTCAGATTATTAGAACTTTACCCGTAGGCAGGGAAGGGTCTAAAACAAAGAGAGAAGAAATGCAAAAATATGCATGCGACCCTGGGGTCGATCCCCAGCTAATTCATTAGATTCATTATCTTTCTATGTTGTTTAGACTCACTAAATTTTAAATTGTTTTGATTAAGAGTATAAAACTTTCACACTCTAACGAGTCTCACGTATCCAGGCAAAAATAAAAGCGGCACACAAACACCAAAAAAACTAGAAAAAATAGGTAATTCTATATGCAATCATCTGAACACATCAAATGTAAATGAATTAATTACTAAATTTCCATAGGCAAATTACCTTGCTTATTACAAACCAAGGTCTTGCAGAAAGTATAGTGGACGGGCACCACTAACAATAACCCAGATTCTAAGCCTAATAGAGACACAATGGTTTTGAGTGGGATACTCTTTGTCTTCAGATCTTTAATCTTATTCTCCTTTACGCTCCTTTCCTTCAGGCTCCTTTCCTTCAGGCTCCTTTCCTTCAGGCTCCTTGTATTCATCATAGTAGGCTACCCAAATGGATAAGAGGGCTCTTTCTTTAAGGGGAAGGTCACTCTTTCCTCTTTGGGTAAGAAAGAAGTGATCCAAATTTGGATCTCCAAATAAAAAAGGGCTACTCCCCTAAGGGGTGTCCTTTTCTCTTTGGAATCCAACCTTTTGGATTTATGTATCCCAACTCAAAGCTCCACTTTCACAACACTTAACATTTACACAAATTATATTTATATGAAATAAAGAAATCTAGACTCTCTTGTAGGGTTATCCTAAGCAGTTGATAAATCAAAAATATATTCCCAAGTAGTTATATATGTGCAAAAAAATAAATAAACACACTGGCCACGCTCTTTTTATTATTTGGGAGCTTAGCAGCTGAAGCACTATGCAAGCATATTTATAATTAATTTTTATTTAGCCCCCCTTTTATTTCCCTACATGAGTGTGGCCACCTATAGAAAACTAAATTAACATCTAGATCATTCATACCCCAGGGGTAATCTAATTGCCAAACACAATAATTATCCACAGTGTAGTAAAAGTAAGAAGATACAACAAGTATAATCATCCACAACATGTAGTAAAAACCACAAAAAATCTGGCACAAAGCAGAAAAGTAAACACCGGCCTAACCTAGATCTAGATTCGGTTGTCCTAGCAAACCATCTAAAGTGTGTGTAAAAGGCCGTGTGGCTGGGGTGGATCCTAAACTAGGTAGTTAGTTGAAGTTATCTAAAATTCTAAATTTGTTAAGGCTTAAAGGGAGATTTAGGTTAGGATTTAAATATTAATATATTAAGAATTATATTTAAATATATTTTAAGGATTAAATAATTACTACCTTTATTTCACACCGAGGCCGTGAAGTTTATTTCACCTTCCTTGGGGCTAAGCTAATAGCCTCGTAGGCCTGAGTTACCTAGTAGTAATCAGGGTTGATTAAGTTAATTTAAGTTGGTTGAAATTAAAGGATGGATTAATAAAAAAAAGAATTAGTTACTGATTTTATGGGGTTGGTTGAGCATTTTATTAATCAAATTGGAAAATTCTGAAAAATTTTGATGAATTATCACATTTTAGGAATTATTTAAATGTGTTAACTAAGGGGTTAAAAGTTGACTTTTAAAATTAAAGGGAACTTTGAAGATTTTAGATTTTTAATAAATACTAGACCTTATTATGAGTTCTTAGACAATTAGCACGCTCAATTCAGAGATTTCTATGAGAAGCTATGAATTTTAGAAGTTTTGACCCGATTTTGACCTAAGGTTGAACAAATTGTTGACTTTTTTACTTTTACCAGTTTTTGGGGGTTTGACATTTTTAAAAAATACTATATTTTATTTAGAGTCATTATCTATTGAGTTTGATCGATTTGAAATATTCTATACTTAGTTATGAATTTTGTAAATTTGGGTGTTTTAAGGATTTATTTAATTATCTTAATTAGAGAGCCCTTTTGTAATTTGAACCCAAACATATCCTAAACCCCTTGAAATCTATTCCAAAGATCAGAAATGATCGAAGGAGAGATCAACAACTATTTAAGGATTTTTTTGGGATTTTTCATTATTTTTAATTAATTAAATTGATTAAACATTAATTTTCACTTAAAATTAAATTAAAGTTGATTTTAATGTTAAATTAAAGGGGTATCAATTTTTGCTGATTAATGGCTCAGTTAAGGTCAGTCAAAGGTATTTTGGGTAATTTTTAGAATTAACCTAGAATTTTAGTGAATTGATTAAGCTCTAGGTCAGTTCTTTGGAGAATTTCTTTTGGCTCCTAATTGATGGACCAAATGGGCACCAAATCTAATGAGATTTGGACCATGAGATCACCTAATCTCAGGACCTAAACACACCAAATTTTAGCTTAAGTGGAATTCCCTAAGGTGGCTAACCAAGCCACCTAAGGTGTCTCTAAATCACCTTAAGAAAATCTTAAGGAGCTATCCTAGGGTCGGATTGGGGTAAAATCATTGGCCCTAATCTCCTTATGCTATACATCATCATCACACTCAAAATAAAATCCTAAATCTCATTTGATAGATCATGATTCAAATTTGGATTTAAGGGTTAAACTATGACCTTAAACCTAAATTGGTATGAAAATGCCCTTAAACACTTCAAATAGGGGATATAAAAAATTTGGACATGTCAAGGACATGCCCAAATTCATTCTCCCAAAGTCCCAGGCTCTGGTGAATTCAATTTAATCAATAAATGCAATAATTCATAAAGCATTAAAACTAAAATTAAATTTTATACACATGCAATTAAAGCCTGTAACCATAGGGCTTTTGTAGATCTCCCTGAGATATTTCTAATGATCTTAAGAACATTTAATTTGGCCAATTATATAGGGAGATATTAATTTTTGAAGTTTCTCATAATTTTAAATTTAATTAACCCAGGATTACACAGTCAGCCGATGCTTTTACACGTGGTGCGCCCTGATTGGTAAGACAATCATTAGCACTGACTGTGAAACCATGGAGTTAATCCCAGCCATTAGATCAAGGATCAAACGAATACTATTAAATGACTTAAGAACTACTGGATCAAACATGAACTGTTGATCCAAATCAATGGTCACGATTATATATTTAACCTCTCACCGTCTCCTGAAGCCGTTGAGTTATTCCTGCGTGATCCGAACGACTCCATAGGTGGATTCATGCCAAATTTCTTGGGAAACATCATTATGATGGAAACCTTCAATCCAACAGTGGAAATCTGTTGGAGTGAAAGTTTCCTTCACACTTGACTAGACTACCTATCTAGGGAGCTTAGGAAGGGGTTTATACCTTAGAGAAGGACTCAACGAATGAGCTTTTATATCAAGAAGATTCAGGGGATGAAGGCAAGCAGATCTCCTTCAGATGTTGGGATTAGAGGATGGCTAGAGGTACGACTTCGAGTAGAGTGTGAAATGCTTTCATCAGAGTTCGCTCAAACATATTGACCATAGTATCTGGAAGATTAGGAAATGAGAGGGGAAAGATAAGGGAGCTCTGAGGAGTGATTTAAAAAGCTTGGAATTGAATCTAGGGCCTCTAGAATGAGCTGCCATATTAAGCTCACTCCAGCGAGCTTAGATGGCCGGGATTGACTAGGAGAAGCCATAGATCACCTCCAGGTGGAAAGGTGGCTCATCCCAATGGCTCATGAGCTCATGGAGGAAAAGCCCAGGCTCTGGAAGCCTTTGGACGGAGCTTGAGGATGGGGGGACCATCGAAGCTAGTTCCCTATTAGCTCCGACCATCACCAGCCAGAGACTGGGTCAGGCTGTTTTGGAAAGGTTGCTAGGAGCTTGGCAAGATCAATGGTGAGCTTAATTGGACATGAGGAAGTCCAATTCAGTGGGAGAGCTTGGGTCAACCCAAACCTGCTTGGTTTGAGTTGATTTGAGCTCAACCTGGGTCAAGTTAGACCTTGGGCTTGAGGTGGGAGATAGCCAGGCTCTGGTCCACCCAATGCAAGTGGCAATTGGGTTCAATTGGATCTCAGATGAAAAATGGCTTGGGTTTATGTGATTTTTACCACTTTGAGATAGCCCAAAAGTTGACCCAAGTCAACCCAAGGCTTGAGCCAACTGGGGAAGATGTGTTGGACCTAAAGCCATCTAGTATAGGTGTTGGCTAGGCTCAATTGAGTTTAGAATAGGAATTGGCTCAATCTCAAGTGGTTTTGGCCACTTTTGGTTAGCCTAATTCTTAATCCAAGTCGACCTAAGAGCTGGGTCGCTAGGGAAGATGCATTGGTTCAAGGGGAACCCAATGTCACCATTGATTGGGTCCAATTGAAGCTAGGGTAAAATTTTGACTCAAATGTGACCTCTCTTTGGACACTTGGGTCAAGCCAAATGGATAAACCAAGTGTGCCCAAGATTTGGGTCTTCAAGGGGAGGTTCTTGGGGGTCCAATGGGTCATCCCATTAGTTTAAATTAGGCTTAAATGGTTTTGATCAAAGGATTAAAATGAAAGGAGGTGTATGGGAGATTTGGTCAAACTTGGTTGACTTGGTCAACCAAGTTGACCTAGGACAAAGAGTTGGGTCCCTTGAATCCCACTTGGTCACATAAAATCAATGGATGGTCAAAGTCCATAGAGATCATTTTGGTCAAAAAGCTTGTTTGGGCTCTTAATGGGCCATTGGGTCCAACTAGGTTGACCTAGCCAAACAGGTTGACACAAGGTTTGGAGGTTGGTCTAATGGGTCCCAAATATTGTTTTTTTTTAAGGTTCAAGAAGGTTTCAAATATTGATGGGTTAAGTCAAATTAGTTTTAGGCCAAAAGTCTAAAAATCCCCTTTAAGGGAATTTTGGCCTTAGGCTAATTCTGGGTCAAAATAAGTTCAAAAAAATGTAGACTAATGCTAAACATGTAAATATCAAAGGCTTGAAAGGGATCAAAGGGTTTGGAGATTGTCCCAAAGTTAAATTCCAGTAGGTGATAGATCAGTGGCATGTGTTATTAATATTTGAAGGTTTTGCAACATTTGGAATTGGATTTAGTTTATGGGGTTAGATCCTTCAAATGAGCTCAAATTTGGAGGGTTGACACTAGAGACATGTCACATCAACATGGAGTTGATATACCCTGAATCAGATGCCAATTGATTGAGTTTCAAGGTGATGGAAAAATCACCTAGAAGAGGTTTCAAGACCTGAGTCCTTAATCCTGGATTTTGGGTTTGAATTGAGCTATGGTCTTGGTTGATCCAAAGGTCTAGAGACTAGGGAGATCCTAGGATCTAGAGTTAAGGGATACCTAAGGTCTAGAAAATCCTAGGGTCTAGAGTTCAGGAAGGGGTTAAAATGACCTCATACAAAAATGAGGTCAACAAAGAGCGGTATTTATGATACCAAATCCCTAAGTTTTTAGTTCCCAAAAGATATCTTAAAATCCTTTTTATTACTATCAAATGTGATTATTTTGGATCAAATTGAAATCTAGCATACAAATAAATACTAAACATTATATTTGGTTTGCTAATAGTCCAATAAAGCAATGATATAATTATACCTCTAAATTTCTTTTGATTAATAGATTTTCCCTTTATGTCCTTATCCAACTGAACTGAGGAACTCATTGGTGTAGTTATTAGTTTAGCATTATCCATTTCATATTTCTTAAGGATGTCCTTATTAGACTTCAACTAACTAAAAATATTCCCACCTTATTTTATTTAATACTAAAACCAAGAAAATAACTTAAATCTCCCATTAAACTCATCTCAAATTCACTACTCATTATTTTTAAAAAATTATCACAAAGAGTTTTATTTGTAGATCCAAAAATAATATCATCAACATATATCTAAATAATGAGTATGTCATCTCCTAATTTCTTCAAAAAGCGAGTGATGTAAACACTTCCTTTTAAAAATGATCTACCAAATAAAAAGGTGCTTAACCTCTCATACCAAGCCCTAGGTGCCTGTTTTAATCCATATAATTCCTTTTTCAGTTTAAAAACTTGATTAGGGAATTTTGAATTTTCAAAACTTGGAGGTTGCTCAATATAAACATTCTCTTATATCTTTCTATTCGAAAAGGCACTCTTGACATTCATTTGAAACAATTTAAAACCTTTAAAATAGGTAAAGGCTAACAAAATCTTAATTACTTCAAGTCTTACTATAGGGGCAAAAGTTTCTTTAAAATTAATCCATTTTATTTAACTATTATACCATAGCTACCAATATAGCCTTATTTCTAATCATAACTCCTAAATCATTCATTTTATTTTTGAACACCCACTTAGTTCTAATAACACTTTGATCCTTTGGCCTTTCAGTTAATTCTCAAACACCATTTCTTACAAATTGATTCAACATGGCTCTAGCAAATAAATTCCCAATTCAAAACATAACAAGCTATACAAATCACTTCAGCCCAAAAATATTTAGGAAGTGAATATTCTACCAACATCGCTCTAGCGGCTTCAATTAATGTTTTGTTCTTTCTTTCAACTACCCCATTCTACTAAGGGGTCCTAGGTGCTAAAAATTGTGATCAATTCCTTTCTCTTTATAAAATCATCAAATTTTTTATTTTTAAATTCACATCCATGATTACTTTGAATAGATAAGATTTCACATCCTAGTTTTCTCTGAATCTAAGTCAAAAAATTTCTAAATTTCTCAAATGATTCACTCTTATGAAATAAAATTTTGATATAGGTGAATCTCAATAATCACAAATCCATAAACTTTACCTCCTATACTTACAGTGTTAACCGGTCCAAAAAGATCTATGTGAATAATTTTTATTGGTTTGCTAGTTCTAAATCCTTAATGAATGAAATGAGGACTTCACTTATTTTTCTAGTTGACATGCATCACATAGGTGATCCTTAGTAAAGTATAATTTTGGTATTCCTCTAACAAGATTTTTGAGTAATTTTCCTAAGGTTTTTTATGCTAGCGTGATAAGGTCTCTTATGCCATATCCCTGATTCATCAGAATTTTTTTTCAAACAATAAGCATTTGGAGATTTAATACAATTAAAATATAGCATATACACATTATTAATCCTAGTTCCGTACAATGCATGTTTTCCATTTTAGCTTAATATATAGCTAGTGAGAAAAAATTTAACACTATAACTCTTATCATATAGCTGACTAATACTCAAAAGATTATGCTTTAAGCCTTCTATAACTAAAACATTCTCAATGAAAAAGTTGTTCAAGTTTTTGATCATACATGTGCCTACCACTTTCCTTGTGGTATTATCGCACAGTGTAACCATGCCTCCATTCCTGGCTTTCAGCGATATGAATTGTGTAGTGTCTCCAATCATATGCTTCGAACATCCGCTGTCCAAGTACCAAATGCTCTCATGCGATCATGTATGAGAGCATTTCTACAAAATAATTAAATATTAGTCTTGGGAACCCAAACAAGTTTGGGTTCTCCTGTTGGTAAAATTAAACTAAATACATATATGATATGACTTATTTTATACATCTTAGGTCTCCAAACTTGATATGATTTTCTATGAATAGTGCAAGTATGGGATATGTACCCAATCATGCCATAAGAAAAACATTTAACTCCAGGAAAAAGTTTTTTTTTTAATTTATTTGTGTAAACTAGTCTTTTCCTAGGTTTTACAAATTTTGTCTTTTTGTGAGGATAAAAAAATTATTCAGGTGTAGATGGAATCCTATTCTTTTCATATGCATTCACTTATGCTTTAAAGAATGAGTTTGCACTTTCTAACACAACATTGTCAACTTTCAAATAGTGCTCTCTACTTTCAGATTCATCTATAAAAGTTTTAAAATCTTTTTTAAGTTCAATGTGGGATGATTTCAATAACTCATGCTGTTTATTCAATTCATCATATTCATCTAACAATTTCATGTGGTTGCTATCTATTAGTGCGTGATCTTTCCTAAGGATTTCATGCTCTTTTTGTAACTCACTGAAATCTAAACTTAACCTAGCATGCATCTTTTTATGTTTTCTATATGCCATATGAATTCTTTCAAAAATGTCTACTAACTTATCATAGGTTATGTAACATACATCTTTTTTGATCTGACTGATCAAGCTTATTGGCCATTAAGCACATATTGGTAACTTCTTCTTCTTTTTCTATTTTTGATGAATTCGAACTTGAGTCTACCCAAAAAGCTCTTTGAAATCTCTTCTTGCCCTTCGTCACATTTATTTTTTCCTCCACCTCCTTGCTAGGAGTGGAGGAGTGGCTTTAACATTAGGGCAGTTCAATTTGATATGTCCAGGTTTTCTATATTCATAGTAAATAACATCGTTAAAAACCTTAACATGTTTGTGAGACTTACCTTTATTCCACTATTGGCATCTCCTTTGCTTCCTTGTTAGAAAACTTCTGAATTACCTTGTCATGAAGGCAATGTCATTCTCATCCTCAGGCTGTGATTGATCACTCTCTGAGTCATTCACTTTTAAAGCTATGTTCTTCTCATTTCTCTTTTCACCTGTATCAATCTGTCTTTGAGTCACTCCTAGCTCATAAGTAATTAATAATCTAAGAATATTATTAATAGAATCCATATTTAAATCCTTAGAATTTATAATAGCAGTTATTTTAGCATCATAAGTAATAGGCAAACAACAAAGTTTTTTTATTTACTTTTTCAGCATTCGTTAGTTCCCTATCTAATGCATGCAAGGAAGTGACTAATTGAGTGAAACGTGTGTACATGTCAGATATAGATTCATTTGGTTTCATATGAAATAGTTCAAAATTATGTAAAAAAATATTTAATCTATATTGTTTCACTTTGTTAGTTCCTTCATATGTGATATAAAGTTTATCCCAAATTTATTTTTTACTTATACAAGTAGAAATAAACATGTGGTCTTCTGATTTAAGAGCACAAAAGAAACTATTCAAATATTTTGCGTTTAATTGTGCTAAGTCTTATTCTTCTACAGTCCAAATAATACAGGGTGTTTCAGTTCTAATGCCATCTATAAGTCTAGTTGGCCTAGTGTACCCATCATGAACTAAAATCCACATACGATTGCCAAGCGATTGAAGAAAAATAGACATTAATATTTTTCAAAAATAAAAAAGGATGTTATCAAATAATGGGAGTTTAGTGATCAAATACCCTTCAAGTGTGTTACAGTTTCTAAAATTAGCCATAATTGTTTTTTAAAAAGCAATCTAAACTTTAAATTTTGAAGTAAGCTCTCATACCACTTAAAAATTTTGTATAGATTGTTAGACCTACGCAATTGTCCCAAGGCTAACCAAGGGGGCGGGGGTGAATTGGTAATTTAAAAAATTCTCTCTTGAATAAAAAAAACCATTTTTTTATTAATTTCACAATTTGAGTTTCTTTAAATATAAACTTTTCAACCTCAATAATAAATTGCTAAAAATAAAATGCAAAAAGAACTCATTAATTTATAGTGGTTTGGTCCAACAAGACCTATGTTCACTCCCTGAAGACTCCCTCTTCAGGTATTACACTTTTATCAAAGTGACTCTCTTTTTGCCCCAAAAGCAAGGCAGAGAAGCCTTTATAATTTTCCTCTCTACAGCCAATCCTCGGTGCAATAGAGTACTATCTTCCTTTCATACCCTCCAAGTGCCGACAGAGTACCATCATCCTTTTACACCCTCCAAGTGTCGGCAGAGTACAGTCATCCTTTTACACCATCCAAGTGTCGGCAGAGTACCGTCATCCTTTCACACCCTCCAAGTGTCGGTAAAGAATCAGATTTTCTTCAATGATTTTCTCTTGAGTAACGAGAAAGAAAAAGGAAGAGAATTAACACAAAAATAAAAGATATTCTCACCTTTGAGTAACCTTATGAATCCTTCGCACTCCACTTGTAAGAACTCTCTCTCTAAAACTCTCCCAAATCACCCTTTCACTTGCTCTCTAAGAAATCACGAAGTCAATATTCATTCAAGTTAGTTTTTAAGGACTTTTTATATGAAAGACACAAAAACTATACAGAAAACTAAAAATTTCATTTGTATCGTATATGATTATACAGTACGATCGACAATCGTCCCGAACGAATAATTCAAAATTTGCTAATATGATCCTATACAAATTATTTTTGTACAAGTATATCGTATAATATGATAATTATATCACACAGTATAAAAAGTTATAAAAAATTTCATATTCGTCTAAACAAACCCCATAATTTTGTACTATGTATTTCATCTATATGAACTCCAGATCGTCCTGGATGAACAATTTAAAAAATTTAATTGTTCGTATGGACAAAAAATGTTGCATCATTTTTATACTATGGACGTCATCTATACAAACTCAAGATCATCCCGAACGAACAGTTCAAAAAATTTACTTATTTGTATGGATGACCCTAGATGTTGTCTATACGAAGCCAACTTCGTAAAGTATGAATAGTACTTAGAAAAATTTTTCCTATCTATGCTTTAATTAACTGCTTGCTGGAGGAAATAACTGAACAAATCATCCTATATGAATTAAAATGGTAAAGTATGATTAGTTTTAAAAAATATAAGTTCTTAACACTCCCCAATTGTGTGTGTGCATGGTTACCCAATTACAGTCACACTCTCAGACTCAATAATAGTGTAAAATACAAACTCCATTTATAATGAACCCTAATCTAATCTGACTTGATGTCTTCAACATTCTGGAGTACAATTTCTCTGAAATGTTAGTACACACAAACAATAAACACAATATATTTAATATATGTTATGATAAATAGTAATCAAAATAATAATATTTGAAATCATAAAAAATACATATGATATGAAAATATAGTTATGAAAACTAAGTTGCAACAATCTTTCTATTTAATCAGAAGGAAATGGGCAGATTTTTTAGTCGATCAATAATAACCCAAATAGCATCATGCCCTTGCCTCGATCTCTCTATGTCTTACAACTTCCTTGATGAATAGTATATCCTAAATAATGAGCCTCATAATAAATCTTTCATCTTATATCTCCAAAAATAGATACCCAAAGTCTATCTTTATAGAAAATAACACCATAATTAGAAACTCGTAGTTCAGATTTCCTACCAGATTTAATCTGATTAATAAACTTAAAATATTTTGCATCTAATTTTTGAGCTTCATGAATCTCTTCTTCTAAAGAGGGCTTAATGATCATCTGAGTCAATATACCAGAATCCCAACCAGAGGAGAAATCACCTCCAATTGTAATCTTTCCATATCTTGTATCAAATACTCATCAGAATTGAGTTGCATACATGATAATCCAAGAGACTTCATGCTCAGAGCATCTGCCTTTATATTAGCCTTACCAGGTTGAGATTGAATAGTCAGATCATAGTCATTAATAAACTCAAGTCACCTCATTTGCCTCAAATTTAGATCCTTTTGAGTGAATATGTACTTCAGACTCTAATGATCCGTAAAAATCTCACACCTGACACCATACAAATTATGATGGCAAATCTTTAAAGCAAATACAATAGCAACTAACTCTAGATCATGCGTAAGATTGTTCCTTTAATGTGGCTTCAACTATCTTGAAGCATAAGATATTACCCAACCATGCTGCATCAAAACACACCCCAAAAATCTCAGTGAAACATCAATGAATACCTAAAATCCTTTTGTACCAGTGGGAAGAGCCAAAATTGGAGCAGAAGTCAAACAATCCTTCAATCTATGAAGAATGGCCTCACACTTTGGTGCCCAAATAAAAGTTACTGACTTCTGAGTTAGTCTCATTAGAGGTGCAAATTTGAGAAGATATCTTCATAATTTTTTTGTAATATCCAGCTATACCCAAAAAATTATGTATCTCAAATACGGTAGTAGGCCTCGACCAATAAGTGACTGCATGAACTTTTTAAGGATTAATAGAGATACGATCATCACTCACCACATATCTCAGAAAAGAAATACTTAGCCATAACTCACATTTGGATAATATTACATATAACTGGTACTACATCAAAGTCTCCAATACACTTTTTAGATGTCTGATGTGATCTTCCTTAGAATCATAATATTCCAAAATGTCGTCTATAAAAATAATCACAAACTGATACAGATAATCATTTAATACTCTATTTATTAAATCAATAAAGACAGCGGGTATATTAGTCACCCCAAATTGCATGACCAAAAACTCGTAGTGTCCATACCGAGTTCTGAAAGCTATCTTCATCACATAAACCTTTCTCACTTTCACCTGATATTAACCAGATCATAGATCAGTCTTTAAGAATATAGAGGATCCATTAAACTGATTGAATATATTATCAATCCGTATACTTATTCTTGATAGTGACTTTGTTTAACTCCTTGTAGTTAATACACATACACATTATACCATTCTTTTTTCTTCACAAATAAAGTAGGTGCTCCCCAGGGAGAAATATTAGGAAGAACAAATCATCTATCAACCAACTCCTGAAGCTGAACCTTGAACTTCTGAAGCTCCTTTGGTGCCTTCTTATATAGAGCTTTAGATATCAGGGCTGTATCCAAAAACATGTCAATAAAGAACTTTATGTCTTTATATGGAGGTAAACTGATTAACTCATCAGGAAATATATTTGAAAAATCTCATACTATTGGGATATCAAAAAGAGAACCAGTATCTATACGCCTATCCTAAAATGATGCCAAAAATACCATATAATCCTTTTTCCACAATCTTTCTTCCTCCAACATAGAGAATAAATAAGATAAAACACCTCTAATTCTTGGAATACATAATTTTCATCACCCATAAATAATGTAACTCACTTCATCAAGAAATTAATTTGAGTCCCATACTGACTCAACCAATTCATACCCAGAATAACATCATATGAGAAAATAGGTAATAAAATCAAACTAGATTTTCACTTCTTATTATAAGTCTCAAAATCACAGAAACAAAATCTACTGGCTATTATATTATCTCTAGCCGGCAAAATAATAGAAAGAGAAACATGTAGTGCAACTAAAGCCAAGTGCAGTGAATCAAAGAAATACTTAGAAATAAATGAATGACTTGCTATAGAATCAAATAAAATATGACATGGATGTTCAGAAATATAAACCATAACTGTCACAACATTTGGAGCATCCTGGGCCTCCTACTAAGTTAAACTATATACACGTGGATGAATTAGAGCTAGAGCTATAAAACTACAATGGTCTCTCTGACTATCGCCAGATGGTCTCTTTGCCACTAAACGTAAACCACCTGCTCTACCAGATGATCCCTCAAAAAATGTACAGAGAGGAACTACCCTCAGTCTCCCTATCAGTTTGATAAAGTTCTCCAATTTGGGCTCAAAACATCAATTAAATCCTACCTGTGGACACTACTACCCGATGCCCTATTTGATCACATCTGAAACATTATCCAGTCATTTTTTAGCACTGACCAGAATGACATCGACCACAACTCTGACACATATGCCCTACTAATAGAACAAAAAATAGCTACGCTGCCACTACTAGAGACTACTATTGCAGATGCCGACTATCCACCTCTTAAAGAATCTCTAGGTGTAAATCTGCACTTCTTCCTAGAAAAGTCACTACCAAAAGTCTCACCACTAAACCACTTCCTACTATCAGTCCATTACTGTTGAGTAGCCATCAAGTCATTCTCTATCAGATAAGCTCTCTCCATAAGCTTAGATAAATCAAAAATGTAAAATGGCATAAAATGATGTCTCAGACTATCTCGAAGTCCTCTGAGAAATTTGTAGCACTTCTCTCTAGGAGTGCTAACCAACTCTGGAGCATATTTAGCCAAAGCAGTGAATTCTGTCTTATATTTGCATAAATGTCCTGCTCCATTGAAAAGGTCTCCTATATTTGCTGTCGAGTAGATGGTGGTACTAACCAAGCTTTAAATACATCAGAGAACTCCTCCCAAGTAATCAAATAGTTCAATCTCACTTGAAATTTCTCCTCCTACTGGCCCATCCACCAGTGCTATGCTTCACCTTCTAATATAAAGACTACTAATGGTATCTTTCCCTTAGGAGGACATTGCATGCCATCAAATATCTTTTCTAGCCTCCTCAACCAATCCTCTACTACTTTGGGCTCAATAGTACCCTCAAATCTTGGAGGCTTCAATATAAAAAACATCTATAGATGTTTGTCTACCTCTTCATATCTATTAATAGGAACCCAGCTTTATATTTCACCCATCATCTGGGCTATCAATATAGCAAACTATGAAACTACATATGAACTAACTTTTGGAGTAGAAATACAAGTGCTGCATGACTAGCACTTAATCTATCAGTCTTATCTAAGTCTGGTGGATCCATAATCGTATAGAATATGCAACTGAATACACATACACATAAAACAACAATAATGAACACTCAACATACTTAAAACTATCCCACTAGACTTATAGATAAATTCTTATAGCTCTATTTTACGATACAATTCTAAAACTATTTCTCTAAAACCACAAAAGCTTGTCACAACCCAACTAGACTAGGATATGTCCTATCATATTGAGCTATGACAGGTAAACCCTAAGATCTAGTTTTAGAATTATTTTAAAACTTCTACCAATAATCATTGAAATATTTAATAAACTACAGAGCTACTAAAGTATCCAAATATTGAAAAACTCATCCATAAAGTTTCTTTTATTCATTAAAATAAATATCTTCACTATAGTATATAGCTACAGACTAGAGGTACAAAACTTAAAATTTAACTAGCCATGACTATACAAAAATAAAAATAACAAAATACACATGATCTCAGATTTGATCCTAATTGCTAGTCCATAACCTCTTTCCCCTTCCCAGATCTAAAAATAAGAAGTAAAACCACAATGAGCTACAACAGCTCAACAAGCCACACAAACCAATCTAAATTTTCAAATATTCTTTTACCAAATATTTTGTTGAATATTTAGAAGAAGATAAATGCAATTTTAATAAATCACTAAAATGAGAATAACAAAATTGAGGAATATAATAAATGTATAGCAGTTATTCTTTGATTTAAATAATAATACAAAATAAATAAATAAATAAATTAAAATTCATATCATATTTTTCGGACCCATATAAAATATCAAAGGATTCTTGCCCCTTATGAATCCCTTTTTATTTGGGATTATAGCACCACAATATATTATATATCTCTGTCTCAGATAGAATATCAAAGATTCTTATCCCATATAACTCCCAATAATTTTCTAACACAGACAAAATCTTAAAGAATTCTAGCCTCTTATGGCTCCCAATAAATATAATTTAATTACATATGCATATATAAAATCACATTATAATAATTAAAGAGTAACGTAGCATGTATCAAAATTTTACAGTATTCTATAATGGTAGACAACACAAAACCCAACTAGGCAAAAATGAATATTTCTAGAAAAGTACCAAATTATTAGGGATTATGTAAAATAATATTTTAAGACTTTTTTTATACTACATCACTATTTTTTAACATCAATATAATTTCTATTCACTAAAAACCTTATAAATTTCAAAAACCCCCATAAAAAAATTCCTAAAAATATTCAAAATGTGCATAATCGTAATCTCTACAACATACAAAATATTACGCTGTGAAAGTTTTGCCGGTGCAAATTTATCCCCATTTTTTGCTAATAGATACAAAATTTTATTCTAAATATTTGCTAAAACTTATATATTTTTTAAAATTGAGATGAGCATAATGTGTCTTACCTTGAGACAAATAATTTTCCTAAGTCGACAGATGGAAACAGCTTGAAGTCGCCCAAAATTGGACTTTGGTTTTCTCTCACCTATCTTTTTCTCTCTTACTTCCTAAGCAAGTCTCTGTTAATAATTTGAAAAAAAAGAAATAAAATTTCTTTATAAGGCATAGAAGTGGAATTAGATATTTCATTAAAATATAAATTATTATAATTATTTAATATTTAAATATTAGTTTTATTCAAATTAATTTATTTTTTAAATTAGAAAGTATAAAAATTACAAAAAAAAAAAAATCATAAATTAAAAAATTTTATTTAGAACATTCTAATGAAATTGGTTTGGAAAACAGACACTTAACTGTCTGAAAAATCTCACTTATACCGATAGGTGTAAATTTCTTAAGAAATTTCAACAGTGGTAAAATTTTATAAAAATATTAAATAAGCTAAAAAACATAATTATAAATGTTTTGGTTAAGATGGTTTATGATTTGGACTTCTCAAGTTTAACCAAAAAATCTTAAAAATTTAAAGGGCTTCATAAAAAGTGCCTTTCTAAATAGGGCAATAAAAGAAGATGTGTATGTTGAACAACCCCTTGGCTTTGAAAACTCACAATTTTCTAATCATATGTTCAAATTAAAGAAAACATTATATGGACTTAAACAAGCACCTATATCATGGTATGAAAGGCTAAGCACATTCCTATTGGATAGAACCTTTGTTAAGGGGAGCGTAGACACCACACTTTTTCCTTAAAAAATAGGAAATAAATTTATCAATATCCAGAACTATGTTGATGATATTTTGTTTGGATCTTTTGATAAAAATCTATGTGATAAATTTTCTAAAACAATGAATAAGGAGTTTGAGATGGGTATGATGAGAGAATTGACCTAATTTTTTGAATTTAGTATATAGTAGAAGGATGATGGAATTTTTCTTAATCAATCAAAATACATTAAGGACCTTAAAAGTATGAAATGGATAAAGATAAGGCAATAAATAGTCCCATGAGTTCTACTGTTCAGCTAGACAAAGTCATAAATGGAAAATTAATTGATAAAAAAATGTAGAGAAATAATTGGATCCCTTCTTTACTTGAATGCTAATAAACCTGATATTATTTTTAGTGCTTGTCTGTATGCTAGATTTTAGGTTGATCTAAAAGAGTCCCACCTGAATTCTATTAAGAGAATCATTAGATATATCTTAGAAACCTAAAACTTGGGAATATGGTATCCTAGGCATAACACTTCTTTTGAAATCATAGGATACTCTAATTCAGACTTTGCTGGATGTAAGGTTGATAGAAAAAGCACTTCTAAAATCTACCAATTCATAGGACAATCCTTATTATCTTAGACAAATAGAAAATAAAACTCAGTAATCCTGTCCACTATAAAAGCTAAATATATAACCTTAAGAAGTTATATGGCACAAGTCATTTGGTTAGATCAATAAATCCTAGATTTAGGACTATCCGTAGGTACCATTCCAATCTTATATGATAATATTAGTGCCATTTATATTTTAAAAAAAATCTAATCCAACACTCTATGACCAAACATATAGACATAAGACACAATTTCATTAGGGACCATGTCACCACTGGAGACATTGAGCTACAACATGTAGCAACTGAAAATCAGCTTGCAGATATCTTTACAAAACAACTAGCTTTTAAAATATTAAGCATCTTAAGAATAAGATTATGTGTCATAGATATTCGTGCTTTAAACAGAATGTGATTGATGTTTTCTCATTTTGTTTATTTATGTTTTATGTTTTCTTTGCTTATTTTGTTTTTTAGCATTTTATGATTTTTTGTGCTATTTATTTTTAAAAAAAAAAATTTAAGAATTTGATCTCTACTCACTTCAATAGTTGAACTCTACTTAAATGAAAAACTTATATTTTTTGTAAGCAGTGTTTGACTCTAAAAATAATTAAGTGAAAAAATTGAAAATTATCTCTATTCCTCTAACTCCTTTCGGGGTGTGATTTCTTTTTGAATCAAAATCTATTTCAAACTAAAAATTAGACTAAGAAATAGAGATTTGTTTCATCTTCTTGTAATTATCTATCTCTTTTGAATTATTTTGCAAATCAATGAATCTATTTCCAATTTTCTAAATCAAGTTGTTTGACTATATCAAATGTATCAGGTTTTCGGTTGTGGTTTACTCTTCCTTCTATAAGAGAGTGAGTCATTCTTCTATTATATTTAGAAGATAATCTCATAACTTAGAGTCTTTTAAAGACCAAAAAAAGGAAGCAAGGTTGCCAAAGTGAAAAAGATGTACAAAATGAGCCCAAAAATTTAAAAGATTTGCAATGATAGTTCAAAACTGAAAGATACATTAGGTGTATCAAAAATTAAAAGATACTCAAAGTGCACCAAACACTAATAAAAGAGGTACAAAATGAGCCCATAATCCATGTGCCAATTGGTATCGTCTACACCTGCATTTAAAATTATGATTTCTGGTTCATTGCTTTGCATGTTATTCTCTTAGATACATTTCTAAAAAAAATTAGAAAATATCACAATTATAGTCTAATTTTTTTCTAAATTAGATTTTTTTTACAGGGTTTTTAACCTGTAAAGGAGCCAGAGCTAGGGTTGATAAAATTCAATTTTCTAAACTTTCTAGATTTTAGCATTGTCAATGCATTTCTTACTGATCTAAAAATTGGGTAAAATTTCCATTTGATACTATTTATCGATTCTTTTAAAAAAATTATTATTATTTCCTGTTTGTTTGGTGTTGTTTGGTCCTCTTTTTGTGATGTCAAAAGCCGCAGTAGCATGTATTGGTAGTTTGAATTTTTCTTTGAAAATTTCAATTCCATGTTTATTTTTTCATCTTCTATATTCTCCTATTATGTATTGTTCTTTAAAAAAAAAAAAAAAAAACTCTTCCATATTTCTGAAAAATTCACTTAGTAAGGGGGACCTTATGGAATAATAAAATACTTTTGAATCATAAACCAATAATATTTGTCATCATCAAAAAGGGGGAGATTGTTGTAAATTTTGACCCAAGTCCTATGATTTTGATGATAACAAATATTATTGGACTTTTTACTATGCTATTTCAAATTATTGCATATCTATTTTGCCCTGCTCAATAATATTTCAGATCCACCATTCACTTGCAAGTTCAATCAGTTCAAGATTGGGTAGACTAGGGTTAAGTCAATTTGTAATTTCAATTTCAATTTAGTTTTATCTTTATTGAGTCAAATTATGTATATGGTGGATACTAAGCGTAATAACCTTGCACACACACACACTCAAGGTAGTGAGTTAGATTTTTTTTTTCCTATTTTTGAAACTAATCATATTGTATGATTTAGATCATATAAGAGATCAGTTGAAATAGAAAATCCTAATTAGGGCTCCTTAGTTAATTAGGATTGATTAAACTCATTATACTGTATGATCTAGATCATATAGAATGATATGTTATAATCATCAAAATAGTTGCCAATCATAATTTAGGTAATATTTTTATATTCAAAATTTGTGTCTGATTATACCGTATGATATGCATCGTACTATAGGATTGACAAAAATCATACCTAAATTGATCATATGATTGAATAATTAATTATGGTTAAATTATTCAATCAGATCATACAAGATGATTGGAGATGATCATATTGTATGACTCAATTCCTGCATAGGATAATATTTAAACACTGCCCATCATCCAAGATAAAAAATCATAATTTTTTGCTGATCATACAGGATAATCCCCAATCTTCATACGGTACAAACATATTGTTGCATGGGTTGATATTTAATCACTAGTTATAGTACTAGATGATTAGTTTTATCTTTTGAACTAATCATACAAAACGATGCAATATCATACATGATGATCAGAGCAATCTATTGAACTGACCATCCAGACCAGTGTAATTCATACTGGTTGAAAGTACTATTTTGAAGTAATCATACATGACAATCTAATGATCGTACTAGACAATCAGAAGTGCCATATTAAAATTTTTGACTTTTTTGGAGTCTCTTTATTTAAGATCTCTTATTTCCTTATTGAGTATCTTTTGTTGTTGACTTATTTTGAGAGGGAGCATAGATAAGGAAGAGAAGGAGATCTTTAGGAGAGAAGAAAGGGAGATATTCTTATGAGAGGGAGTTGTGAGGGATTCACAAAGGTTAGTCCAAGAAAGGTTTCCATTATCTTCTTCAAGCTGCTTTCTTGATTCGTGGTAGGTCATGGGAGATATTTTTTAGCATCATATTCAAGTTTTCTATCCACTCCAGGAGGGAGTAAAAGGATTCAGGTTCTCTGCCTACTCTAGGAGGGAGTAAAAGGATTCAAGTTCTCTGCCTTCACCAGGAGGGTGAAAAATATTCAAAGTACTCTACCTCACTAGGTCAGTGGAAGAGATTTTCATAAGGGCTTCACCGCTTAGCTATGGGGGCTAAAGAAGACACACTAAAATGTTTAGTATAATACTTGAAGGAGACCTCTGGAGAGTGGATGTAGGTCAGATTTGACCTAACCCCTATCAAATTTGGTGTGTTCATTATTTTACTTTTCAGCATTTTAATTTTTGCAATTATTTTTTATTTTAGTGTCATGGAAAATTTTGATTATTGTGAACTTAATCTACTTTTGTATTATGGGATAAACTTGTTTATTTTTAAAATATTTTAAAAGATAAAAAGATTTTTTGCTTTAAGTAATTTTTTAAAATAACAAATTCACCCCTCTTGGTTAGCATCAGGCTTGTTCTTATAGGTTTAACAACCTTCATGAACTTTCACTAGCAAAATTCTCAAGTAGAGGACTTCGGGAGTAGTCATAGGCCCATTATTGATCCAATATAAATCGGTTTGGATACTTAATATTTTGCTTTTATTTTCTACACTTTATTTTCATTTGCTTATGTTATTATCATATGTGTGATTTATGTGTAGTAGTGACATAATTGTTGGAATGAAAACATAAATATTCTTGAACTTTCTAAGTTGTATTAAAAAGTTAAAAAAATAATTTTATTTTAAAATTTCTATGCACAATTTCAAAAAAAGGTATGTTTGCTTAAAAAAGTTAGTTTATTTTTTTTCTCAAACTAGATTTAAAAATTGGTATTTAACGATTTTGCAAAATAATTACAATTTTCAAATACACACCAATTTGCCTTCCATCTTTGGCGTACCATACACTTTTAATTGGTATAGGTGCAATTACATACTATATAGGTTATAACACCTTAAGTAGATCTATCTATGTCACATTATGAAAATAGAAATACCTTTGAAGAGTATTTAATTAGCCAATTACCATTATTTGATAATATCCTATTTGACTTTTAAAAAGTGCCTTTGTCCACTTTCATACAATTAATTGATTATATGATGTAGTCTCTAGTAAAAGTAAGATATAAACTAGTCATAGAGCCAAAAATGATATAAGTGGATGAAGTTTTCATGAAAAAGTTGAACACAACTTACCTTGAAATACTATAACTATTATTTTTGTGCATTAAAATATGAATACTATATGTGTGTTCTACTTGAACAATGAGAAAATAAAATTGTAATATACTTTGTATAACATATGAGTGAAAAAATGAAGTGAAATAATCTCATATGAATATTTTTCTACATGACTAGGAACTCTTTTGCATGCAACCAAATGAAAATATTTTTAGCATTTATGCTCATTTCATAAAAAATATTACTTCATTACATACTTTTGGCAAAGATTTTACCAATGCTAAAAGGTTTGATAAAATATTGAGATGTTTGTCTGAATGTTGAGATGCCAAGATGATCTCTAATTTTGAATATGAGGATTTAACTACTTATTCTATACTTGGTTTGTTGATAACATATGAACAAAAAATTATCCAAAGGCAAGTTGATGTAGGTGACAAAAAAGAAGAAGGTAATAGCATTAAAGATGGATGAGACACAAACAGTGATTCAAAAGGTGTTGATAATGAATAAATTACTCTAATGAGAAATCAAATAAATACCTTCACAAAAAATAAACAAAAAAAACATAAAGATAAGAGGAAGGGTAAATGTAAAAGGTTAATAAAGCTTATTTTGACATTAACTATTTTGAATGTAAAAACGCAAAGTCATATTAAGTGGGGATGTCCCAACCTGAAGAACCAATCGTATAAGGACAAGATCGAGAAACAAGGAGAATACAAAAAAAAAAAAAAAAACCCAACGTTTCTTTTGGGCCGATTTTGACTCAAACTCATTGAAGATTGAGGTGGTGGAAGAAATCACCCACATATGCTTAATGGCTAATGAAGGATTAGGTGACTCGAACTATGAATAGGCATATAGTTTTTCTTATAATGAATTATTATCCTTTACTAAATAATTTGATATAAGTTTTAAGAAATTGAAGATAAAATTCCAGTCAAAGAAAGAATTATGCCTTTTATAAGATAAACATACCTATCTATTAAAAACGTTTGAAAATTTGAAATGTTCATTACATGAGGAATTCAACATGCATATTGAGCTTCAAAATGCATATAATAAATTAGAGAGTAAATTTTTACACTTTCATGAAGTTGAGCATAACCTTTTTGTAAAATCAAAAATTGTAAAGAGTGCAAATGTTGGGTTAAAAAATGAAGTGTTAAAACTTAGGAAGTTTGCTTCTAGTTATACACCTCATGCATCATCCTTTTATAACAAGAAGTGGTTTTCATTAAATAGGTTATAACATTCATTTTCTAAGTGACTTGTTACTTTTATGGCATGACAAAACATATTGCTAGAGTTTGTACACATAGACTCCACCAAAGAACCTAATATGTATGGAGGCCTAAGGCCTATAGGACACAATATAACACACTCATTGTATAGTGTTTGGGGACCCAAGCTTACCTGGGTTTCCAAAATTACAACCTCATACATTTTATAGGTGTGTCTTTATAAAGGGACAAGCGAAGGAATGTAGTATCTAAACAATAGATGGTCAAAACACATGAATGGCATTTTATGAAAGATAAAGTTTTTCAGAAGGATTCCCTATAAACAATGTTTACATGATTAAGTAAGATTGCATGAGTAGGTCTATGGAAGTGTGTTCCTTAAATTGTTGTATTCTGAGTCATGGTTATGGCACAAGAGATTGTGTCATACTAGCATGAGAACACTTAAGAAAATCACACACTTAGAATTGGTTAGAGGGTTAGCAAAATTATATTTTTAATAATGAGCACTTATGTGATGAATATGAGCTAGGAAAACATGTAAAGTCATCATTTCATTCAATTAAGGATATAGTAACCTCTAGACCACTAGAAGTTTTTTATATGAATTTGTTTGGACCTATTAGTACTATGAACCTCAGAGGGGTGTATTATGGGTTGTGGTAGTAGATGACTACAATAAGTTCACTTAGGTGAGATTTCTGACACAAAAAATTGATTTTTTTCTAAATTTAAAATATTTGCTATATAGGTTCGAAGGAAGATAAGATGCACCACCATATCCATGATTCAAAGTAATCATAGTGGGGAGTTTAAAAATGTAAATTTTGAAATGTTTTGTTAAGAGGTATAAATAACTCAAAACTTCTCAAGCCCTAAAACATTACAACATAATGGGATAACAAGAAGAAAGAATAGAATTCTAAATATTGTTACTAGAACTTTGTTAAATGAATATAAGTAACCTATGTACTTTGGGTTGAAGCAATGAATATAGCTTGTTATGTCATGAAACTACTACATATTTGAGCCAAGTTGAATAAACCCCCTTATGAGATACTATAATGTAGAACACCTAATCTATCACATCTACATATTTTTGGGTGTACCTATTTTGTGCTAAAAAATGTAAAATCAAACTTAAAAAAGATTGAAGAAAAATTGGATGATGTTATATTTCATGGTTAGACATTTGTAGAAAAAGCCTTTAAGATATCTAATAAAAGAATACTTGTAGCTAAAATTTTAATCCAAGTCACATTTGATGAATATGATAAAACTGTCAATCCTAAGGAACTAAAAGGAGAGAAGGATGTCATAGTTATGGTTAAAAATATAGACCAAGTAACCATAAGTCATTACCTAGAGTATAAAGGTATGTATCTAATCACCCTAAATACTTTATCATAGAAGATCCTTCAACTCGAGTTAGGATTTGACACAGCCTTAGGAAAAATATTACTCATGCCACATTTCTTTCAATGGTTGAATCTACTATTGTAGATAAAGCCTTAATTGATGAATTCTAGATTATACTATGCAAGAAGAACTAACAAAATTTTCTAGAAATAATATATGAGAATTAGTATTTAGAACTTTTGATTAGAGTGCTCATTGACACTAAATGTGTATTTAAAAATAAATTTTGTCTCTGGATCAGTCATAAGAAATAAGACAAGATTGATAGTAAACATGTATAATCAAATAAAATGAATAAAATTTACAGAAACATTTGATTCAACTGCAAATATTAGAAGCTATTAGATTATTATTAATATTTTCATGTCTTTAAGTATTCAAACTATACCAAATGGATGTAAAAAAGTTTATTTCCAATTGAATTAATTAAGGAGAATTATTATATTGAGCATCCATCTAGTTTTGAGAGCACCACAATCTTATGAACATGCTTATGAACTGAAAAAGGTACTACACCTATGGAATGATATGTCTGACCTGGTATATTTTTATTAGATAAATCTTTTGTAAAAGGGACCATTGATACTACATTTTTTATCAAGAAATTATGATCAAACATTTTGATAGTACCAATGTATGTAGATGACATACTATTTAGATCCACAAATGAGATATTATATGAAGAGTTCTCATATAGAGTGAGTAATGAATTTGAAATAAGTATGATGTGGAGCTAACTTAAGTTCTAGGGTTTACAATAAAGCAAAGCTAGGATGGTACCTTTTTAAGTTAAACCAAGTACATTAATGAATTAATTAAAAAGTTTGATATGGAAGTGTGTAAGAGTGTGAATACCCTTATAAACCCTATTACACAATTAGATAAGGACCCTTGAGGAAGACTTGTAAATCCAAAGAAGTATAGATGTATGATAGGTTCCTTACTGTATTTGGTCACTAGTCAACCTAGTACTATGTTCAGCATATGTCTATATGCGTGATTTCAAGCTAAACATAAAGAATCGCGCTTATAGTAAAGTAAATTCTTTACTATCATATAAGTACACTTTGGTTTGGTATATGACTTCTTAGGGATATTATATCATTTGATTTAGTAAGATATTCAAACTCAAGCTTTATAAGATGTAGGGCTAATAAGAGAAGCACATCAAATGTCATTTCATTCGGCATTCAATAATTTCTTGGCCAAGTAGAAAAAACTTTCTAGATCTATCCACTATAGTAATAAAACATATTACTATAAGAAGCTATCTTTCCATAGAATTATGGTTGAAATAATAACTTGATTTTGACCTCTAGATGGACATGATTATTTTCATATGTAATACTACCAATGTCATATATATCAAGAAGAACCCAATCCAAGATGCACAAATTATATATAGATGTTAGGCATCACTTTATAAGAGATAATATATCAAATGCTGATATTTATATTTAATTTATAGATAGAAAAAATTATAGATATATATTTTTATAAATGCGATCAATTTTGAGTGGTTTAGTGCTCTCAGAACTAAAGTGAGAGTGAAAGACTTTGGTTCATAGACCATTATATTAAACTATTTCATGTATATGTAGTTTATATTTATGATTGTGGTATTTGAATGTGATTGTTATGTTTTTTTTTTTGGTGTTTTTCTTTGTGATTGCATGAATTAGGAGGTTCTTGTCACTAGAAATTAAACATAATTAAAAATTAACAAAGATCTCTTTCATAGGTAAGATATACAAGAAACTATATGACTTTTCTTTGGTTATTAACTACAAAAAATACCCATTCTGAATGAATGCTAGAAAATTTCATTCTTGCAAAAAGGGTCGATGGGTTAGGTTCAGGTCTGACCCAAAATTGACAATAGTCGAGTCTGTTCAACCCAAACCCAACTCTTTAAAAATGGGTGAAAAATAATAACCTGGACCCTACTTGCTAGCAACTCGAATGACCCGACCTTTCCTCATTAACCCATTTTGGTTAAATTTTTTTATAAAGTATCAACTATAAGTTTTATGTTGTTTGATAACAAAAAAACAAAAAAACAAGAAAAAAAAAAGATTTTACACATATATAAAAAATTAAGAAATAAATATTAAATGGGTCATTTCTAGGTCAAAAATAGGTTTGGGACAACCCGAACCTGACCCGTTTAATAAATGGGTTAGAAAAAACCCACTAGAACCCAACCCATTTAATAAAGGGTTAAATACAAACCAAAATATTTTGAGTTGGGTTTGGGTAGGGTTGGCGAGCCAGGTCAATTATTGACACCCCTAGAGTTCACTTAGTAGATTTCAATGGATGGTTTGCTATAAATTAAATTATGGTATGCTTAAAAGTTATGTTGAACCACCTTATAGAGATAATTAAAGCCCAAATAAGATTTTCCATGATTAAGTAGCATAGCTTTTCCCCATGTAGAAAGTTTACTCACATAAGAAATCAACCATTATCTCTTCCATTATTAACAGAAAAGGATTGAGCTCACTACCTCCTCATCAACTTTGAGATATAAGAGCAAGTTCTCCCTTGCCTACGAACCTTGAAGTAGGGATAATAAAGAGAGGATTGATTTCAATTATTATAAGGTGAGTTTACATTATTCATTCCAAGCAAAGTTCTTTGTACTTCTCAAAACTAGAATAGTGAGAACTTGTCATTGGATTTTGAGATGAATTGATTAAAGACAGTAGTCCATTATTTTAGTCTCTATAACCACTTCTTACTTCAAGGTAAAAGCATTTTAAAAATTGCTTTGAATTTTTTGAATTCATTTTAATTCCTTTTAGAGTAACTAAAAAACTAAAAAAAACTTCATCAATTTGGCTCTAAAGATGCACTTTAGAGGGCTTATCTTATTGTTGTGCTTTTTAAAGTAGAAAAGTTTATTTGAGATATTCAATATGATACTTTGGAATTTTTCTTTTTTATTTAAGATCATCAACAAAGACTTTAACATTTCTTCCTCTTTGGTCTCAAAAAATACTATCCATCATCCTTTGGTGTATGGTACTCCTTTTTTTTTTATATCTAAACAACATTATGTTATAGCAATATAATCCATCATTTGCTATGAAGGATATCTTCTCAAACTTGTTTGGGTACATTTTTATTTGATGAAATTTTAAGAAGGCATCCAAAAAACCTATAGCGTACCCATTTCAATAGTAGACCATAACATTAAATCACTATAACATATAGAAGTCATTAGGATAGGTTGAGTTTAAGTGGGTGAAGTAAACACACTTCTACCATTTTTCATTTGACTTTTATGTTGTCACCATATATAATATCCATTTTGGGTCTTGCACCTTTTGAATTAATTTGACCTAAACATCTTTTGAATTAATTTTGACTCATTAATATGCTCAACCAGCACAGTTGCCACTAAAAAAATCTTCTAATTTATTGATCTCACATTCTTATCAATATTCATCCTAAGATAGGAAACATTGATACCTACACCTATCATATCATCAAGCTAACCAGGTGAATTCAAGCATTCACTTTAGCATTTAGATCAAAAAGCTCCTTGCTCTTCATAAAAGCAACGCTAATTTGGAAGGTGTGATTTAGATCAACACCTATTCATTTGTTTTAGAAGTCTCAAATATAGTCCCTCTCTACCCTAGCGATGTGGATCATCTATGCTAAGATAATTTCATTATGAACCTCCTCCATTGGTACCTTTCTCATCCTTCATCATGTATTAGTAATAGCTAATTCCTGAAGTTACCCACTTTGATGTGTTCCTCTGCAAAAATTTAAGGTGCTAGTTGTCTTTGGTTTTATGGTCTTTATCATAAAGATGGGCCCTATGCCTTTATTTTTCATATAGGTAACAATTAGTTCTCATGGGAACCATCATTTTGAAGAAGTCCTTATTTTTATATATCTAAATAACTCGGCCATGGAGAATAAAAATGTATTCATCATTTATAGTGGGTGAATATGAACTGTAGATACTCTCACTATAGTGATCATTATGACATTATTTATTGTGTACTTTACCATCAAAGCGATGAGTTATTTATGATTAGATAGATCTCCACTAATCTTGATATTTTCTCTTCTCAGTTCCTTGACCTTAAGGTGACTTCTATGGCATCTACTCATAGTAGAGTTGCAAATATCTATATTATAGTCCTTAGTATTTATGTTATTTTGATAAGTTTAAGTAACTTGAAAAAAGTATTTTGTTATTGCAGACTAAGCATATACAGAAAAGGTCCCCACTCATAGACTATATATGAGAGTCGCTCATGCGATATCAACTCTAAGAACTTTGCATCGAGCATCTCCTTCTAAAAATGAGTGATATAAATCCTTGATTCACTTAGCTCTTTCCTTATTCATAATAAGTCTTGACGGTTCTTAAACAACCTTTACGCATTAGCAAATTACGTCACAAATATCCTATTAAAATATACAAAAGAAGTGATGATGCTAAGAGGAAGATGTGAGAATCACCTAAGAGTAAATTCCTTAAAGATAACAAAATATAACCTAGACTCCACCATATTTTTGATACCCATGAGAAATAAAACCAACTTAAAGTAAGTGATGTGGTTAGCGAGATCCATCCTTCCCTTCTACAAATCTAGATGAGTGATTTTGAAGTTTCCTAGAGAGCCTTTTCTCCTTTTAAATGGCATTGATAAGCGATGATCCCCTCTTCTCAATTATCCTTTCTTCCTAACAAATAGTCAAAGACGATCCCTCACTATTAAGGTAATATGTCTAATTTATGAGCAGAGGTCATTGACTTAGCTCGTAAAAGTATTATTATACTTTCTATAATATTAGAGGAACCTTAAGGAAGTTCCACACTAGGAGGGATTTTTAAAATCATCTCTAAAGGCCCATGAATCATTTGAGTCATTATCTTCTTGATGGGGTGGACTTGGGCTATGTAGTCAATGATGTGATCTATACATTGAGCTAGTGAATAATATGAATGTGCTTAGATTTTATTATATATGAAAAAAATGAAAGCCCACTAAAAATGTAAGTATATTTGTCGATAGAGTAATTAAGTGATAGAGAAGAGTATCGATCCCATAAGAAAGTATTCTTCTTAATTATAGTTATACTACTATTGTTTAATTTAGAATCACAATTAGTCCTTTTGAATGTAAAATGGATGTTTGTTCTACTAAATGAAGACTTGTGAGAAAATTGGATACTAATATTAAAAAAGTGTTTTGGACTAATGAATGGAAAATAACATAGTTTTCCAAATGAGACTCTTTAAGTTTAGATGTGGATCAAAGCAGGTTAATTACTAGATCTCTATACAGTATGTAGGCGTAAAAAAGTAGGTTTATGGCCTTCCTATATGTTTGGTTGAAAAGAGCTTTTGCTTTGATTTGGGAAGATGCAAAACAAATTGGGTTTAATTTTCTTTAAGAAAATTTGATTTATGGAATTTTAGTTTTGAAGACAATATATCATTATGAATAACATATTACCTCAAGAGGTGAGAATATCATTCCCTAATGAGTTCAGATAACAAAATTGTAAATTTCATCTTGATTATGGTAGTCAAATTCAAGAAAAAACTACATATAATCTTGGATGATAAAAATGATGTTTGTTTGAGTATTTGGCTATAATAATCTATATAAAATATCATTAATTTCATATTAAAAACATGTTTTTTTTTTGGGAAAGTTGGGGCTTACGCCCTTTTCATTCCAATGAAGAGAATACAAAGGTAAAAGCATGACTACTGCCACAGCATGCCAGTAGTAGTCATCAAAATCTATCAGCTCAAAAAAAAAAAAAAAAAAAAAAAAAAAAAAAAAAAAAAACTGCTTAACAAAATTAACTCCTATACCAACCTATCAGCCATAGCTGCAGAATAACAGAAAAAACAAACAACTTGAAGAAAAATATTGAGAATAAAGCATAACCACACAACAGTTAGCTCTTAATACAGTTACCGCAATATCTGAACTGGACTAGAGAGTGCAAAAATGGCTTAGCACCATATTGAGTTATTCCTACAAAAAAGCTCCCAAGCCTGTGATGTCCTAGGCTCAGATATATATAAAGATTCTCAGGCCAAAAACCTGTTCCCTGGTTGCCCGTAGGCCATCCAAGGGAACAACAAAAACTGGAGCATCATCATTGACCATGAAGGCTTCTGTAATCGATACTGCCACCATACAATACTTCCAGCACTTCCATGTGATTACCCCATTTGATTGCTTTCTCGCATAAGACTCTTTTAATATTGAACAGCAAAGTAGTGTGGCACTAAAAGGTATTACCAAACCTCCTCCCATTTCGTTCTTTCCAGATAAAGTATATCACAAAGCAAATTATCACACAATAGAAGTATTTAACCTTACTATTGCCTATATAATGCTCTTTAGCCCAATCATATACTTGCATAATAGAGGGCCTAAGTAAGTAACTGCTCATACCAGGAATTAAAGCAGTGAGAATTTTCAAACTATAAGAACACTCGAAAAAAAGATGAGAGACAGTTTCATTGTATTGATGGAAAAGACTACAGGTTCCCGGAACCAATATGTTCTGAAGAAGAAGAGCATCAGCAGTCTTTAATCCATCAGCAAGAGCCAACCATGCAAAAACCGAGTGCTTTAATATGTGTCTTTTGCCCCATATCAATTTATACCACGAACAAGACTGATACTCCGAATAAAATTCCTCTATTAAGCAGTTAAATTTATAGTTGCTCTTATTTTTCCATAGCAGACATGGACCAATATCCCCGATGACATTAATACCACCAACTAGAGATCTCAGGTTCTGAGGAAATGACTCCGGAAATACCCACTGTGCTCCCGATATTAAACTTTTCAATTGAAAATCAGGACAGTATTCGAAAGATGTACCCCCTAAATATTGGGAGATAGTAACATTTTGATACCAGTGGTCCCATTTAAAAGAGATAGGGGCTTTTTGAGTAATGATAAAATTAAAGCAGTGTTTAACTTCAGAGGCAGTTTTACAGATAGATTTCCAGAGTTTGGAAGCCAATACCGAAGGAGGTCTCCATGGGGATTTGTATTGATGAAGAAGCCAAGTAGAGAGAGGCGAAGTGGAATTATACATTATGAAAATAACAGAACAGTTATAAGCAAATTGCAAGGCTGAAATAGAAGGGATACCAAGACGTCCCTTATGTTTAGGCCTACATATTTTATCCCAAGAAACCATATGAAGTTTTTTGACTATCATAGAATCCCTAAAGAATAAAACCTAGAACAGGTTTTTTTAATGAATTTATGCACTGATTTAAGTATTATGGAGCCCCTTATCCAATACGAATAGTATTTTGTATAGTGAATTTTATATATTGTAGTCTTCCCGCAAATGACAAAAGGTTAGCCTTCCATCCATTCATTTTCTTACTGACTTTATCCAAGAGAGGTAGATACTCCTCAATCTTCAGTTTATAAAAGGCTAACGGGATGCCAAGGTAAGTGAGTTTGTTTACAATGTTGTGTATAGATAAAGCTTCACACACCTCCTATACATTCCGCTGGTTTCTTGTAAACATTATAGCACTTTTCCTGTAGCTAACATGAAGCCCCGTGGTATTACCAAAATCTTTTAGAATATTTGCCAAAATTTTGCAGTTCTTAGAAGAAGCTTCTCCAAAAATTAACACATCATCCGCGTATAACATATGCGAGAGAGAGTAGTTGTCAAATGCTATACCTCTAAAGCCTCTACTTTCTAGTAGATTGGAAAAGGAATCCATTACAATGCAGAATAAATAGGGGCTAAGAGGACAGCCCTGTCTTAACCCAGCAGAAGAAGAGAAAAATCCCTCTAGAGCGCCATTAAGAACAATAGAAAAATTAACGTCATAAATACATGATTTGATCCAATTAGTGAAAAGGATAGGAAAACCTTTTTGGATAAGCCTAGCAAGCAAGAATTCACGACTGACAGAATCAAAAGCCTTTTTAATGTCTAGTTTAGCACAAAAAAAGTTACCCCCTCTTCTCTTACCAGCACAGGATAGTTTGTCACTAGCTAGAAGAATATTGTCAGTCGATATTCTAGACTTAACAAAACCCGCTTGATTATCCTTGACAATCTTGTTCATGACCTGTTTCATTCTTTCTGAAAGAGCCTTAGCTACAATTTTATATAGAGCATTACATAATGCAATAGAACGATAATCTGGAATAGCAGAGGCATTTTTGTGTTTAGGAATAATAGCCAAAGCAGTAGCTTTGACACCTTTGGGCATATAACACTTTACAAAGAAAGATCTAATAGCCCTACAAACAGATGACCCGATAATATGCCAGGCTACTTTATAAAAATAAAAATTGAACCCATCAGGCCCCGGGGCAGAATTTAGAGGAGCTGTTGAATACAGCAAATTTGATTTCTTCATCCAACACCGTAGAGGAAATACTTTGAGATTCACTTTGAGTTAATGTAACACCTACAGGAAAACAATCCAAGTCCAAGTTCTGAGGTGGCAGGGGATTATAAAGTTCTTGATATGATTTTAGCATACAAAAACTTCAGGTCTTTCTCCCCGTTCCTGATCCAATTCACCTTGGCACGTTGTATTACCCAAGAGGCATGCATATTATTGAGATTAGCAATCTCTACATTGATATCCTTATACAAAATGTTAAGAGCAGAATTCTTAGGATCTTCCTGAAGCTTCCCCAGCAAACCTTCTTGTTTCCTATTCAAACCTTCCAAATGCCTCGAAAGACAAGAGGCAGTAGACCAAGCCTCTTTTTTAATCACACCTTTAAAAAGCTTCAAGGAGTTACAGAAGTGAGAAAGGGGGTTTCTAGAGCAAGGTTTAGAGAAAATCTCAAGAAGAATCTCCCAGAATTTGTCAATTTTAGCCCAATAGTTTTTAAAAAGAAAATGATGGTGCACCGGAGCACTCATACCAGAATGCAAAATTATAGGCCAATGATCCGAACATAATGGGCTTTGAAAGGAGCAATAAGAATCAGGAAACATTTTCAACCATCCCTCATTCACTAAAACTCTATATAGTTTTATGTGGATAGGATTAGAGGCGTGTTGATTAAACCAGGTGTATTTGAAACCAACAGATTGTAAATCCATCAGACTATTACTAAAGATCATGTTGTTAAAGTCTGACAGAGCAGATAGAGTGATAGAAGAGCCCCCTGTTTTATCATATCCATATCAACAACAATTAAAATCACCTATCAGAACCCAAGGGTAATCAGCTGCAGGAGCCAGCTGAGCAATAACATTCCACAGCTTATTGCGGTCATTAGCATTATTAGAGGCATAAATAGCAGACAGCTGGAACAGAGGTTGATTGGCAATCCAGACCATCCCAGAGATAATCTGGGTCGAAATCAATGAAGGCTTGAAGTTAAGTTTCGAAGAATTCCACTTGACCCATATCCTCCCAGAAGAAGATAAATCGAAGTTATGGTAGCTAGCTTCTGTAACAAAAAGAGAGTGTGTATCTTCAAAAGAAGGGTTAAGCAAAAATTGAGAATTGATTATGTTTTCCAATACGCAAACCAAGTCAAGCTTGAAGGATTGTATGAGACGTTTGCAACACAACACTTTATCAGGGTGATTGAAACCCCTGATATTCCACGCCGCCATAGGTGGAATAAGCATTAAGAGTTGGATTGGGACTGGGGTTTTTTGTTCTGCTTCCCCCTTGCAGGTTTTTTAGGTGCCGCACTAGTTTGTGACTGTTTTTGCTTCTCTAATATTTTGGATTGTCCTTCCTCAACAAAAACTGACTTCCCCTCTAACTTCCCAAACACCACCACTCTCTCATCCGAAGGAAGAGAAGATTCATCTTCAGATATTAGAACATCGAACTTGTTAGGGGAGGTGATATCTTTTGGAAGAGAGGTGATAAAGTTATGCTGAGAAGTAGTTGATGACAAACAGCATCGTTAGGGGAGTTGAGATTGGGGATTCCGGGTTCTTTAGCAACACCGGTGATCGACTTACTTGCAGGCATGTTTCCATTAGCAAAATCAGAATTTGAGGGAGGATTGCAAGAGGTTGGAGAATGCGGTTGGAATTGCAAAGGTTGCCCTATGTCATTTGTGATTTTAACATTAGGCTTAGCAGAAGTTTGCACAATAATACCTTGAGAAGTAGGTAGGGCATTTGAAGTTGTCAGTGGCCTAGAAATATGAGGATTTCTAGATTTATCCCTGTTTCGTGCCTTCCTACTAAGACTTCTTCCACGAACATCTTCATGTTCTATTACTTCATCAGCAGAATCTATTTTAGGCTTTTTCAGGCAAGTGTTAGATGAATGCATTAAAGACTTACAATGATCGCAGGAGAGAGGACACCATTCATATTGGACTTTTAAGAAGACAACATCACCATCTAAAGAGACCTTAATCTCCTCTGGGTATGTGGCTTGGTTGTCAACAAGCACACAGATGCGAGCATAGGTCAGTCTAGTTTTTTGCTCCGTTAGCTTATCCGCAGCCACCTAAACACCTATCTTGCTTGCTATTCGAGAAATTCCCTCTGAATTCCAACATTCCAATGGTAGATCGTGAATTTTTACCCAAATCGGAACAGATGAAAATTCTTCCTTCTTTGGTTTAAACTTGGGATGCCACTTTTGAAGCACAAATGGCTTCACAAGTAGAAACCAAATGCCATGCGACCAAGCCATGTCCAGATCTTCTTGATAGGAGAAGCGGAGAAAAAAAAATCCATCATTGAGCGAGAGCAATTGCAACAAACCTTTTAAACTCCAGGTCTTGTTTATGGCTCCCAACAGAGCCTCATAGTAAGGTCTACATCCAATCGAGTATCCTACCAGACATAAGTTCCATTCTTCACCACCCTTGCTCAACTTTTCATCTGAGAAGGGGATGATCTCTGGTTCAGTAGCGTGATGCGTGAAGTGAAGAGCTTTTTGCGCCATATTTCCAGAAGAAAAAGTCTGACTCTAATTCCTCGGAGCCAGATTAGTTACACCTCCAGAGGACAAGCCAAGAGGAGGAAAATTGAAAGTACAAAACGTAGCTTCCATCTTGCAAAGGAGATGAGGAGTAGAATAGAAAAGAAAAAAGAAAAAGACCTCCGGCCTCGCCGGAGGAAAACAACCGAGGAGGAACCAGCAGCAAAGGGCGGCACAGGAGAGAAACCCTAACTTTTCACGCTTCCAGCATGTTTTCCAGTACAAATTATTCACATAATATGAATAGTCACAACTAAATCAAAAGTAAAGATTAAAAAAAAAATATTAATAAATAATATATCTCTCGAGGGAGAGGAAATATCACTTATTATCCATGGTTTGAATATGATGATAATGATCGTGAGTGGTTTTAATTTTCTCCAAGAGAAATAATTGAATTTTAAAATTGATCTAGGGTCTTTTAATCCCCTAGGAGCGTAAGACCTTATAGTTAATTACATCATAGGAAACTTGAGTTTCCTATAAAAATTCTCGATTAAAATTATGATAAAAATTTTATTTAGAATTCTCAAATATTGATATTAAATGAGTAATGTTTGAATTTAAATTGGGATGGATCAAACTTAAACACTTATTTTGGAAGTTAAAGTTTGAAATATAGGAGGTGTTTTTAGATTCTAAAACATTCCAAAAATACCCCTATCTATCCTATATGTTGGGCTTTAAATTTTTGTTTTAAGAGAAATTTTTATTCAAATTAATAATTTATTTGAATGGTGGATTATATTCTCGAAAGTGGGGTATTATAATTTTGAGACCTCCCTAGATCCGAAGTTAAAATTGGGCCCAAATCGATAATGGCCTGAACCTAGCTAAAGTAGTGAAATTTGGAATTTTCCCAGCCTGGATTGGGGAGCCAGCTAACCACCTAGGGGCTTTAAAATGATGTATGAGGTCTTTTATCAAAGAATAATGAGCAATTGTTTAAGTTTTCAGGAATTGGGTCTAATGTCTAGAGAGTGTCCTAAGTGGCCCATAGACTTATGTAAGGTGATTATACTTAAAGGGAAATTAAAATTTTTATTCTTTAATTTATTTTTAATGCAATACATGCTGATTGACAATTGTATACAAAAATAATATGAAGCAATTTTAAAAAAGGCTTTAAATTAATTTTTTCAAGAGATTACACAACATCACCTTGATAATACTGCACCCTAATAGGCTAGGTGCATGGTCTGCTAAAACCCGCATGAGGGGATGTACCTAATAAGGTAGACAAGATATAATATGATGCATGCAAACTCCCTGGTCTTTCTTAGGTATACTTCTTAAAATCAATTAAAATTCTATGTGAGCAAGAAATTTTTTATTTAATTTGAGTAAAAAAAATTTTTAGCATACCCTCAAGAGCCTCCACAGATTTCCAGGCTAAATCAAAAGTTCCATGCAAGAAAAAAAGTTTAGAATGCAGATAAACTCTAAAGCACAATCAATGTAAGGAAATCAATTATATCATTAAATGAATGCAAAGTCCATGTGGCAAGTGCCACTTAATTATAATCAGAGACTGCAAAAATTAAAAGTGGTCGGGTATTACTAATAACAACCCTGATTGTAATCTTATAAATGACGCAAGTGATTTTTAGAATGGGATGCTCTCTATGTCTTCAGTTCTTTGCCTTCTACAAACTCCTTGGATTCATCAGGTCATAATATTCAAATGGAGAAAACTCCTCCCCGAAGGGGTGTTTCTTACCTCTTTGGAGTTAAATCATCTTAACTTGGATCTTCTAATTAAAAGGAACTCTATCATAAGGGATGTTTCCCTTCACTTTGGATTTCAATTTGGATGGTCGACATTCTATCTCAAAATCAACTTTCATGACATAACTCAATTGCATTACATTACATCTCAAAATTATAAAGGACTTTAGACAACCTACATAATTATCCTATGCAATTATAATTAAAATATATCCAAAATAGTTGTATATTTGAATTGCTCAAATTAAATTAACAGGTACACTTAGCCATGCTACTTTAATTTTAAGGGGACTTAACAATTTTAGCACTTGCAAAAAATTTATCAATTAGATTTAAATTTTGCCACCTTATTTTATAGCCTTGTATGAGTATTACCACCTATAAAAAAACTCTATGAGCAACTAAATCATTCCTAACCTAGGGGTAATCTAATGCCTATCACATCAATTCATAGATTGCCTAAAATTAGTAGATAAATTAATAATCACATTAATTAATTAATTACAACTAGTATGCAATGAAAATCACAAAAGAGGCACACAAAAACCAGGAAAGTAAAAACCGGCCTAGCCTAGAACTAGGGTTAGTTATCATAACAAACTATTTAAAGTGTGTGCATTAGGCTATGTGGCTTTGATATGTTTTGCACCAGGTATTTAGTTGAGGTTGCCTAGTAATTTGAATTGTTGAAGGTCAAAGACATTTTTTTATTTAAGTTTATGTATCAATATTTTAATGTTGATTTTAAAATTAAATTTTAAGTGTTAAATGATTACTAATTTTATTTACACAATGGCTGTGAACTTTATTTAACATTCCTTGGGGCTAAGTTAAAAGCCTTGTAGGATTGAATTACTAAGTAGTAACCAGTATGGATTAATTGATTTGATTGGTTGTGAATTAAGGACTGAAATGTTTTAATGAAAATTGATTGGTTACTGATTTTAATGATTTAGTTTGATATTTTCTAGAATATTAGTCGATTATTAAGATTTTGAAATTTCTTGAATTTTTTAATTCACTAAATTAAGGTGTCAAAATTTGACTTTTCAAATTAAACTGAATTCTAGAATTTGATTTTAAATACTACACCCTAAGGTGAGCAATTACACTAAGTTTGTTGGATTTGGATTTTTTTAGATTAATTTATGATTTTTGATGTCTAGGTTAAAATTTGAACTATATTTGATTAGAAAGTTAAATTTTTTACTTTAAATAATTTCTGGAGCTTTGATAATTTTAATAAATACTAGATCTTAAATGGAGTCTAATGTCTTTGAGTTTGGTCAATTTGGAATTTTCTAGAATTAATTATGAATTTTCAAAGCTTGAGTATTTAATTAAAATTTTAAATTAATTAATTGAAAGGGTTTTAATGGTTTTGCTCCAAATTCATTCCAAACTTCATGAAATCACTCCCAAAGGTCAGGAATTTCCTGACCTAAGATCAAGTGTTAGGATTTATTGGAATTTTTTAATTTTTTTAAATATTTATTTTTATTAAAATTTGATTTTTATTAAAAAATTAAATTAAAGGGTCCAGTCAAGGGGCTTTTAATTTTTCTAAGTTGGGGATTTAATTATGGAGAGTTTGAAGCATTATTTGATTTTTTTTGTTTTTAAATTGAGTAAATTATAATTTAATTAATTTTCTAAGTCAAATTTTAAGGCTATTTTTAGGTTGCCTAAATAGTGGCCAAATGGATTCCAATTTTAGTGAAACTTGGGTCATGAGTTCACTTGATCTCAAGGCCTAAACCCATTGAATTTGGGTCCATGGTGGACATTCTAAGGTGGTTAACCAAACCACTTAAGGTAAACTCTAAGTTCCAATCATAGATTTTACATGGGCTATTTAAATTAGGAATTGGGGTGTAAATGGGGTTGCCTAACCCTTACACTAATAATAACTATCACACCAAAGCATAAGTCCTAATTCCCATTAGAAAAGTAGTTAAATCAATTTAAATCTAGGGGTAAATTAATGACCCTTGAGTTTAAATTAATTTAAATGTACCCTTAATCAAATTAAATAGTGGGGGTGGGGGGGGGGGGGGGGATTTAAGAAATGTCAAGAACATGCCCAAGATTGATTCCCCAAGGTCCCAAGCTATTGTAAGTTCAATCATTAGAGAAATCACAATAATAACCCTAGGATAATTGCTATATTAAAATAGGTTTCAGATGGAGAAGATTAAATTCACTCCAAGATTGCAGGATATAATCCACGCTATTGATTAAGATCAATGGTTGAGATTACATCTTCAACCTCTCATAGACATCCAAAGTTGTAAGCTTTCTCTAGCGTGATTCAGGAGATCCCGCAGAAGAACCTCCACCAAATTTCATAGAAAGGATCTGGATGATTCAATTATCAATCCAATGGTAAAAAATGTATGGTTTGATGTTTATTTTACACTTGACCAACACTACTTAACTAGGAGCTTGGGGTTAGGTTTCAACCTCAACTAGAGCTCAAACCTGAAGGATTTTGTATAAGGAAACTTAAGAAGTTAATGATGAGAACCTCTTAAAAGTACTCTGATAGCACTTGAAAGTTTGTTAGGGATGTTAAGCCCTTACGAACTAGTCCCAAGGCTAACCGGGGGGGGGGGGGGGTGAATTTGTATTTTAAAAAATCTTTTGATCAAAACACAATCTTAAAACAAAAACTAAGATTCACCACAGAAATCAAAGTGCAAAAAATAAATGCGGAAGAAGTAATAAAGAACACAGAAATTTATAGTGTTTCGATCAACACGACCTACATCCACTGCCTGGAGGCGCCCTCTGAGTATTGCACTAAACTCAGTGTCTCTCCATTTGCCCCCACAGTAAGGCGGAGAAGCCTATACAAACCTGCTTTCCACCAACCCAAGTGAGGCAGAGATCCCAACTCCTTTTGCTTCCTCCAAAAGCAAGCAGCGAACCTAACTCCTTTTGCTTCCTCCAGAAGCAGAAAGAGAACCCAACCACTTTTGCTTCCTACAGAAGCAGACAGAGAACCCAACTCTTTTTTCTTCCTCCTAAAGCAGGAAGAGGACCTTAATCAGATGCTGAAGTTTACCTCTCTAGAACCCTAAGGAACTAAGGACGATGACTGGAGAAGACGACGACGGATCCTTTCTTGGAGCAACCTTTGTGAACTCCCTCACAAACTCCCCCTCATAAGATTCTCTCTTTCTCTCCCTTGCTCTCCCTCTCCTCTTGGCTCTCTCAGGTTAGAACAACAGTAAAAGATGTGCTATTGGGTAGAACATTAGCTCTTAAATATAAGAGTAATTTTGGAATATCTCTTATTTTATACAAATCGACTTTATCGTCCAGGACAATATGGCTATCATCCTAGATGATCAGCATAAATTTTGCTTAATCAGCCCAAACGATTTGGGATGATAAGAAGATATTTATTCATATCGTTCACGCCAATGTCATATCATCTTGTACGATCAATACAAATCCTTGAATATCGTTCAGACAATAACTCTAAAAGAATGTCTAGATGATGCAAAAATAGCTTGATCATCCAAGATCGTCCTGGATGATTAGTTCAAATCTATGGAACTCATCCTAAGCATCATCCTGAATAGAAGCAGGCTGATGTCAATCGTTCAAGAGATCATCCCGGACAATCCTGCGATCATCTAGGCCGATGTGATCATATAATAACACCTTAATTGCTTTCCTTAATTTACTAGATTAATTTAGGTATAATTGTGCTGCATTATTCAAGATGATGTCCTAGATAATGTCCAAAAATAAAGAATTCATAAATAGTTCTGGCAGCTGATTCTTTCTGATTTGAGCCTATCATCCCGACCGATACAAATATCATCTAGGATGATGTGCTTAATAATGGTTGCCTAAACCAGGATGCCCTAATTAGGTTTTCTATTTTTAGCTGATCATCCAGGATGATTTTTGGATTGTCCCGAATGATGTGAGCAAAAATAGAGAACTCTAAAAGTAGTTAGAAAAATTTCCCAAGTATGTGTGTGTAAGGTTACTTAGCATCAGGAATCACTTCATTTATAATAGACTCAAGAAAAAGAAAAATTACAAACTAACTCAGTCCTAATCTACTCAATCTTGAGCTGGCTTGAGTTAAAGTAAATCTTGTGGATCTGAAAAGTTAGTAGGCAAGGAATCGTAAAAAATCATGAATGTTTGTTATCATCAAAAATCTAATCCATAAAATTAGATTTGTAACAATCTCCTCCTTTTTGATGATGGAAAACCAAAAAATAATCTAAGCAGTTCAAGAATAGTTTAAAAGAAATAGTGAGAAGAAAAAAATACAGTTTAAACTATCTAATAATAGAATCAAACTACAAAGCAACCACTAAAACTAACTACTCCCCCTTTTGACATCACAAAAAGTAGGAGGAAAATAAAATTGAAATAAAGTAGAGACTAAAAACAAAAGCAAACTATAGAAAAACATAAAAGAAATAGACTAATAGATATATGGCCCCTTATTATCTGATGGAGGTGGAGGTGGTGGTGGAGGGTGAAAGTAACTGGAAAGGGTGGCGAACTACTCTCCAAACCAGGACATATCCTGGTCATACTGGTGCTACAGGCGAATAATATCCTCAGTATATTGTTGCTCTGGTGCAACAATGTATCCCTCGAAGCGAAGTTCCCACTGGTCTAATCGCTCCACCAGCTGATCCAATTGAGAGTGCTGGCGGAGCGGAGTAGGTACAGGAATAAGTGCAGGAGCAGGTGTAGGAGCCTCGTCCTCCTCTGCCTCCTGAGCTTCCTCATCCCTTGGGTGGAGATGAGTACTGTGAAGAGCATGAAAGGAATTATTGGAGTAGAAAGCAGGTTGGAAGTTTGGTGGAGCAAGATATTGGAGGTTATATTTTGATTCTAAGACATAAGCAATGATATGTCTTAGGGCTAGATTTGGCTTCCTTTTATGTCCTGGATCATGAATGGTAGTTAAATGCTCAATGTATTAAAAAATTAAATCAGTGGCATTGAATTATTGATGGGCCAAAATGTAAAAGGTGGTGATCGAAAGAAGTGGGGTGATATGAGCGCGATCACCAGCTTTTGGAATAATGGAAGTGTGAAGGATATGATGGACATTCCTAGCATCTTTGAGAAAGATTCTAGTCTCTCAAATATGAAAGTAAGCATTGGTATTTCGAGGAAAGTGATTTGTCAAAGCCCAATCATAGTCAGGGTCAGAGCACAGGGTGTGGAGTTTGTTCCCTATTGTGGAAAGATGTAAAAGCTCCTCACAATCCTGATATGTGATCTCGACAAGGCGTCGATTCACATAGGATCCAAGAGAAGTAAAGGCAGAATTTATGCGGAGACTAGCAAAAAATTTAAAAAAGCAGCTTGCAATAGAAAGGTATAATAAGAGTAAGGAGAAAACACAAGGAGGTGTGAGCAAACAAATCAAGTACCAGATATGAGAGAATGTTCAGGTTGACAGATTGAGAGATAAAGATTTCGGCCATATTGTATTTTTAGTAGGCAGCTTGATCGTCTGCCTCAATGAATTGAGGGTTTATAGTAGCCCTCGAGGAACTACCAGAAGGATGGCAGGATTGCTTTCCTCCTTCCATGATCAAGAATAACAATGTAATAGGAAGTATAAGGCTGGTAGAAGAAGAGGGTGTGAGAAACAATGGTTGGAACACTCAGAATTTCAAGAATCTGCATGATCGTTTAGGACGATCATAGAATCATCTAGGCCGATCAGGTCAATAATTACGTTCAGGCCCATTGGTCAATATGGGCTCTAAAAATTTGGCCCCGGCCTCCACCCGCACTGATTACTTTTCTTCGATGAGAGATTTTTAACGGATTTATGTTCCGGGGTAAATTTTGGAAGGCAAATGGGTTTGTAAATAAGACACTACCTAGAGATTTCGCCCTCATTTTGCAAGGACTTTATGATCTGAGTTCTGGTTTCCTATAGACACAAGCCCCTATAGTTAATTACCCCTCTTGAAAATGAGAGAGAACTTTCGATTAAGGCTAGTCATTAATCAGATACATTGTATCCATGGATACATAATATAAGGCATATAGTAGAAGCAATGGGAATATGAAATTAGAAAATGGTTGAGAATTGAAGAGTTTGTAGGTTTGATATTTAAAATAAAAATTTTCACCATCTCGCACTCAAAGCGGATGGTGAGGGAATGGATGATAGACTCGATCAAGATCCAATGATTCCATCATCCCAAGCCATTATGGTCCTTGGTCTACTTAGTTAGAGGAGGTAGTCGACCCAACCTGATAGAAGGATCCTTGTCGGTAGCCATGGGTTGCTTCATTCAAGCGAACCTCATAAACCTGGGATGAATGTTTATCTAAGGGGACAAATTTGAATCCACCTTAGCTAATAGAGGGCTTTGTGCCCTATCGATTATATCCTATTGATTCATATCTCAAGGATTTGATGCCACTAAGGAACGTATTGGCTCTAACCATAACTGGTATTTTGTGGTGCCATTTAGTGGCAAAACCACTTGGTCCAAAGGGCCCCAGGTCAAAATTATTTATCCTGTGATGCCATTTGAAAGCAAAACTATTGGTTAGAGGACACATACCACGTCCTTATTGGCAGGAGATTGTTTGAGAATGGATCATAGTGATATTTTCGACTAGGCATTTAGCTCTTTGTGAGCTGAAGTTATATTTAAATTTTTCCACCTCGGCAAATTATTATGAAGGTTGGATTAATTTTACTTTAAGTATTTCATGGATTATTTCAATTTTAAATATTTGGATTTTGGGATTTTCTTGGAATTTTGATGGGCCTTTGGGTGGAGTTTTGGATTATTTGAAGTTGACCCATCCGGTTGAGATTATCATTCAATACAATCATCATCAGGATGTTTGGGGTTATTTCTATTTAAAAAATTGAACGTTGTCGACCTTATTAACTTGCTGATAGGGGATCGGGTTTCGTAGGCTTTATGTCTTTATTAGTGAATTCTCTTGATTATAGGCCTTGAAGGCGTAATATGAATGTATCAAAACAAATATACTAGTCGCCGCAACCTTATATTTGTTTAATGGTTCGAACCCTATCGACTCCTATTGTTCGGTATAGAAGGATCAGGTTCGAACTTGAATTCACTTATTAACCCACATAGCATCCCTAGACATCACGTGTATAACCATAACATGCTCATCGGGGCCCATGCGGGTGTTTGGGGGGCATTTTATAATTAAACCCTATCGACTCCTTTCTACCTGCTCAGGAGGACCGGGTTCAAATTTAATAACTCGTGCAGCATCCCTAGACGTCATGTGTGTACTAATAACACGCTCGTCGGGGCCCATACGGGTTTTTTGATTGCATATACCCCTTGTGTACCTATGTGTATACAAACTATAATGCACGTGTAGGGGTATTTTGAAAATAACTATAGTTGTGCAGATAACTGCCATTTGAATGCACACAACTTTTGATATCTTCATTTGGATCTTGCACGATGATTTTAAGGTAAGTTATCACATCTCCTACAATTCATGTTAGTCGTAGTCTGATGTATTAATTCATGTATATCTAATTGGATGCTCAAGATTTATTCAATGAACCTCTCCATTTTGATTGCCCATTCATTGAACCAAGGACTTATTCCATATGCTTCAAGTCTTCTAGCATTTATTTAAATTCTTTTGAGTCACCTTCTATCATTTGCATGATTGCAAATAATTAGATTTAAGGCCCAATTTCTTGTGACTGCTAATTTTGTTTTATATTCAAGTTTTTCAAATAAGCTCAAAGCCAATTGCACTTGGTTCAAATTGAGATTCGAATTCTCTTGCATATGATTCAAGATCTTGTGATTGTTCAAGTTCAGCCCTTCTTAGTAAGACTTGATTCAAGTCTTTTGTTCACTCAAGTTTGATTTGAGTTCATGATCCTTTAGTTCAAATTCATGTCCAGGTCCACTATGCTTGATCAAGTCCAAGCTTACAAATTTCAAGCTTACAAGTTTTAAGCTTACAAGTTCAAGCTTGCAAGTTCTCTTGCTTATTTTCAAATCAAGTTCTATGTATATGATTCAAGTTTGAATTCTTTGGCAGGTTCAAACTCCAATCCAAATTTGAATTCAAAGTCATTGTAGTTCATATCACATTCAAGTTCAAGTCGAGTTCAATTCAGCTTGAGTCCAACTCAAGTCTTATACAAGTCCTCCATGTTCGTTCGAGTTCAAATGTGAGTTTAGGTCAAATTTTTTGTTTTGCTTGAGTCCAAATCAAGTCCACAAGTCTGCTGCCAACTTGTCCAAGTCCTTGTTTAAATTCACTTAAAGCTCAAGCCATTTTGTGATTCACTTAAGTTATAGTTAGGTTCAAGTTAAATTCAATGTGGTTTGATCCAAGCTTAAGCTTCAGCTTAAGTTCACAATGCAAGTTCATTTGAGTACAAATCTATAAGTCCTATGCTCAATTTGTTATCACTTGTTAAGTTCAAATTTTGTTCAAGTTTATTAAGTTCAAAGGAGGTCTAAGTGTGGTCGTATGTTTACCCAAAATTCCGGCAGCCTCCCGGTGTCTCCCCCGTTTAGGGGAAATTTATGGGAAACTGGGCCTTTCCCACCATGCTAAGAAAAGCGTGTATGGTAAGAAAAGTATGTATAGGTAGTTTTCTGGTGAGCTATAAACTCCAAATAAGGAATTTTATGTGATCACCCGATTCGTCGAGAGCACCGTGACGAACTTCCTCCCACCACACTAAGAAAAGAGTGTATAGGTGGTCATTTTATTGCGTTGCAAGCGTTGAAAGAGGGTTCTCGGAGTTATAGGGTTTAGGAGTTTATACCTTGGCGACCAGCAAGGTGGAGGGCACGTATGTCAAGGCAAGTGAAACACTTAATTTATAATAATAATTAATTATAAATGATATATAATTAATTATATTTAATTCATAAATAATTATAAATTAAATTTAATTAAAGTATAATTATTTATTAATTAACTATAATTAATTATATGCGACCCATAATTAATTATATTTATTTCAAAATTAATTATTAATTAGTATAATTATAATTAATTATATTTAATTACTATTAAATATAATTAATTAGTCTTTATTTATAATTATAAAATTTTTTAGCAAAACTTCTGTTACAGGATTGGTACAAAATATGAGCTAAATTTAATTAACACTATACAAGATTTAATAAGATTTAGACACTGCTTAACCTAATAGTAAATTAAATCCTCCATTTCTCCTCTTTCTCTTTGGATTTATGGGAGCAAACTGAAGAAATGCACGATAGGGATATGGTCCTTCGAAACGAGCGAACTCTCATTTTTCTTCCTGTCAAAATGTTGTGACTTCTTCCCCAATAGGAATGGGCATCGAAGGAGGTGTGGGTAGAGGCAATAGGATGAGTGGGGCTTAGGGTATTTTGGTTAAGTCTCTTTATATATATATATATATATATATCTCGGCTAGTGCAAGGAGTGTGCTTCATCTCTATCTCTACTTCTCTTTCCCTCTTTCTTTGGACTGAGAGAATCAAAAGATTGGAGTTTGGAATAAACCTCAGCAGTGGGAAGAAGAAGAAAATTCAACTGTTTGAGGTCGGATGGGGTGTGTGGAAGAGGCGAGTGAGGTCTTGAGTAGCTTCTTGGGCTCAGGATTGAGGGGAGATCATGAGGAAGGAGTCGTTGAGGATTCATTTGTGTGGAAGCTCTGTGTGTGGGGAGTGTCGTGGGAGAAGCGGAGAAGAAGCGAGAGCTGAAAGCCTCAATTGGTGTCTTATTTAATGACTCAATGGATGTGTGACCGAGGGGCTCTTTACACACGGGTATGGGTCACTGACATTCGGTGCCATTCGTAGGCTTGGGACGTTATTGTAGCAGGTAGATTTGGAAGAGATATGTCATAGGTAATGATTTTGAACCTTTTTATTTCTTTTGTCTTCTCTTGCTTGGATGCTTTATTAGAGGTCAATAATAAAAAAGGTGATCTTATCATCCAGGCTGATCAGATATCATATGGGATGATAAGACACAGGCGATCATCTCGATAAGTCAAGCTGGACGACCGTTAAAAAAAGTAGATCATCCGGGATGATTAGGTGGATCGTCCAAGATGATGCATAATACTGGATTGTACATGCCAAATTTAAAATGTTTAAATCATGCTACCATGTGTATCGTCCAGGACGAATAGGTGGATTGTCCAGAATGATTCTCCAATAATGGATCGTATTGGCCGAATTTAAAGATTTTAAACGTATTGCCATGTGTATTGTCCAAGATGAACATGTGGATCGTACAGGCTGATTTTCCATAAATTGAGCAAAGAGTGAATATCATCATCCAGGACGATCACAGATGATTGAAACAGAAGACGATCAGATCATTCAGGACGATAAAGTATCATCCAGGATGATCAGAAGTAGAAAAGTCATATCAGACGTTTAGATGGGATTTCAAAGTGAGTTGAGTCGATCATCGAGGATGATGTGACAAAAAGGTTTAAATTCATATAATGGATAAAGATGACCAGAGAAGGCTTAAAAACTTAACAACACAAAAAGTAAGACAAAATGATAGAAAAAGAAGAGATAAATAAACAAAACAAAAAACAAAAAGTAATTTTATCATTTTTTAATTTATTTTTTTATTTAAAAATAAGGTATGAATAACATAAAATCTCTAAGTGATTGAATTTAAGGACTTGTAAGATCAATAAGTTAACATCGATGAAATCAGAAAATGGTAAAATATCTAATCCTGCTAACCCAAGCTCGGACTTCTCTTAGGGCAAAATCGCCTTTTGAAAACAAGAGACCTAACTCAGAACCAACCAATTGGATAAGAAAAAGAGATCCGTTCAAACCTTGGTTCCATAAGAGATATCTTATAGAAAAATATACCAAAGTGATTTGTCATAATTGTGAAATTTGAAATCAAGCCATTGAAAATATCAGGTGACATATGAATTCTTCTAAGATTTAAAGATTTTGAAAGAGAGGGAAGCTTTTTATTCAATGGGCTCATTTTATGCCTCTTGTCAATTTGATTGGCGCATTTTACGCATCTTTTGATTTTTGATACACTTTGTGTATTTTTCTATTTTTGGTGATCATTGCGCATCTTTTATTTTTGGCGTAATTAGCCATTTTTTATTATCTTTCCAAGTTAGATCTCTTTTCAAAACTCTTAAATATGCCCAGTTGTGGGTATATCTTCTAGTTATTAGAAAAGAAAACCTCACTCTCTAATAAAGGGAAGAATAAACCATAAAACAGAATCAAATTCATATGTGAATGCAACAACAAGATTTCAAAGAACTTGAAACTAATATAAAGAATTTTGAACATTATATATATATATATATATATATATATAAGAATAGAATACAATAGCAGGATAGAAAAGATCTTAATTACAAAGTCCAGTTATTAATTTGAGATAGACTTTTGTTTAGAAAAGAAAATTACACAACTAAAAGAGGTTAGAGGGAGGGAAACAATCAACGGTGTTTCTTCCTTTAACTGATTTAGGGATGTTTAGACATTGACTACAAAATTCCAAAAACCAAAAACTAAGACAAAATATCATTTCAAAAGAAAATAAAAAAATTAGAGATGAAACAACTAAAAGATCAAAAAACATAAAAAGAAAACAACAATAATCAACAGAGTAGTAAACACGCAATCCAGAATTTATTAAGTAGCAAGGTTAAGTAATTATGAGTTGTGAGACTCTACTGTCCAAGTATCATATGCTCTCATGAGGTCTTTGGTGAGAGCACACCTACAAAAATCAAATGTCAGATTTAGGAAACCAAACAGGTTTGGATCCCTTCTTATGAAAGGAAGAATGCAACGTATTTGTGTTATGCTGTAAAACATGCAATTTTGATCTTCATACCCAATGTGTACTATGATGAATGATGCAAGTGTGTGCAATGTGTCCTAACATGCCACATGAAAAATATCTAACACCAGGAAAAAGATGTACTAATCTACTTAGGTGGTGAGGCTTCCTTTTAAAGTTATGTATTGCATGCAATGATGATTGTTATTTTCAAAAACTTTAAGATTTGCTAATTTCTTAAACTCCTTTTCTAAATCAGCATGAGATGACTTCAAGGAATCACGTGCATCAGATAATTCAGTATGCTCTTTATTTAATACATCAAACTCATCAAGTAATGACATGTGTAATGACATGCTATTAATTATAGAATGATCTTTAAGAAGAATTTGAGGCATTTTTTGTAAATTTAAAAACTCCAATTTCAAGCTAGCTTGCATTTTCTTAAGTTTTCTATATGATGCATGAATTTTCTCACATATTTCAAGTAGTTGATCATAGGTTGGTTGGCATACCTCTTCTTGGTCAGACTATTCAAGATGATTATCAACCATCAAACACAAGTTTGTGGTTTCCTCCTCTGCTTCAGTCTCAGAGGAGTCAGATTGCCTTTTGGAATCACTTCTTGTCCTTCCTGTATTTGGGTTTCTCCTCATCCTTCTCCTTGCTTGGGTGCTCCTTAAGTGTAGGATAATCAGCTTTAACATGTCCATGCTTCATGCATTCAAAACAAACAACATCAGAATAACTTTTATAATTTTTATTGTCCTTACGTCTTTTTCACTTCTGATGATACTTATTGTTCTTCCTTTAATTTTTTTTTTAAATTACCTAATGATGAAGTCAACATCATTAATTTTAGATTCGGATGAAACATTTTTCGTGTTATTGGGCTTTAGTGTCACAGTTTTCTCCTTCTTTTTCTCACCTGCATCAAGATTTCTTTGATTCACCCCTTGCTTATAAGCAATGAGTGATCCAAGTAAGTTTTCAATCAAATAAGTATTCAAATCTTTAGATTCAGTAATTGCAGTGATCTTAGCATCAAAAGAAGAAGGCAAGCATCTCAAAATTTTATTGACCCTTTTATAATTAGTTAGTTCTCTTCCTAAAGCATGAAATGAGGTGACGATTTGAGTAAACCTTGTATACATGTCAGAAATTTATTTAGAAGGTTTCATATGAAAAAGTTCATAGTTATGCAATAAAATATTCAATCTAGATTGTTTAACTTCATTGGTTCCTTCATAGGTTACACACAATCTATCCCAAATCCCTTTACCAGTTGCAAGTTGAAACACACATATAATCTTTAGATTTTAAAGCACACAAAAATTAGTTCAAGCTTTTTGAATTAAGTTGTGCTAATTCTTTTTCATCAAAAGTCCATTTAATAAAAGGAATTTCAATTTTAATGCCATTAAGTTCACGAGAAGGTGGTGTATAACCTTCTTTAACAAGCATCCACATACAATAATCAAGCTATTATAAAAATATAGACATGCGAGTTTTCCAAAAATCAAAAGGAATATTATCAAACAAAGGTGGACTTGTAATAGAATATCGTTCCGTTATATTATGATTACTAAAGTTAGCCATGAATCATAATTCAAAAAAATTTTAAACTTAATTTTATGAATCCCACTCTGATATCACTTGAAAGTTCTCTGATTGCACTTGAAAGTTTGTTAGGGATGTTAAGCTCTTATGAACTAGTCCCAAGACTAACCAAGAGGGGGGGGGGGGGGTGAATTGGTATTTTAAAAAATCTTTTGATCAAAACATAATCATAAAATAAAAACCAAGATTTACCACCCAAATCAAAGTGTAGAAAATAAATATGGAAGAAGTAATAAAGAACACATAAATTTATAGTGGTTCAGTCAACACGACCTACGTCCCTTCCCCAGAGGCTCCCTCTAAGTATTGCACTAAACTCAGTGTCTCTCCATTTGCCCCCACCAGTAAGGCGGAGAAGCCTATACAAACCTCCTTTCCACCAACCCAGGTGAGGCTGAGAACCCAACTCCTTTTATTTTCTCCAGAAGTAGGAAAAGAACCTAACTCCTTTTACTTCCTCCGAAAGAAGGCAAAGAACCCAACTTATTTTGCTTCCTCCTAAAGTAGGGAGAGAACCTTAATCAGATACTAAATTTTACCTCTCTAGAAGCCCATAGGAACTTAGAATGATGACTAGAGAAGACGATGATGGATCCTTGCTTGGAGTAACCTTTGTGAACTCCCTCACAAACTCCCCCTCACAAGATTCTCTCTCTCTCTCTCTCTCTCTCTCTCTCTCTCTCTCTCTCCCTTGCTCTCCCTCTCCTATTGGCTCTCTCAGGTTAGAATAATAGTAAAAGATGAGCTCTTGGGTAGAACAAGAGCTCTTAAATAGAAGAGTTTTAGAATAGCTTTATTTTATAATGGGCCAAATCATTTGAGATTTTATATTTGACATGGAATCTAACGTCTATAATGCATGTTTTGGTGGCTAAAAAGTCACATTTTAGTGATTATAAGTCACGTTCTTGTGCCTACAGGCATGCTATAGTGCTATAAGCTTAAAGGGAGCCATACGGGGTCAAAATCCTTGGGATTCTATCTGGGTCGAGTAAAAAATTGTTATGTTCTATTCTGTGATATGCATTTCAGTTTAGTTAACTACACAATATTATTATTTGAATGTTTAAATATTTGCTATGCTCTTATTATTTGTCTCAATACAATGCTTTATTACTCTATATTTAAATATTTTAAAAATATTTAATAAGATGAAATAAATTAGAAATTTAAGTTGATGTTTGTGGCCTATTGAGCTGCTATAGCTCACTGTGATTTTGCATTCAATTTCTTAAGATATGAGAGAAATGGAAGGAGTCTATTGTTTAGTAGTTTAGGATCTTAATTGACTTTATACGTATTTCCTTATTTTGAATTTTGTATAGTCATGACTAACTTTGGTTATATTTTGCTTTGCTTTCTTTTTTGCATTCATGTATTATATAATATTAGGGGTATCAAAATGCGTACTCGGGTCAAGTTCAAGTAGAATTGAGAATTGACCCATGTCCGAACAGGTTGACTATAACCCAACCCAATTTCGCAAGTGGGTCAAAAATTTAGACCTAGACCTGACCCATCGGGTTATCCAGTTACCTGGCTTGACCTGCTAATCAGATGTAAAACTTCTTAGGTTAGATCAAGGCCGAGTTTCAATACTATAAATATTTTGATGAAATAAAAAAGATTCTATTAATAAGATTATTTTCAATACTATAAATATTTTTAGTTTTTATATAGTCTAAAATTTATTTAAATGTATATTGGAAGAAATCTAAAATATTTTCAATATTATATCTTAGGATTTTCTTGTTACAGTTCAACATAATAGAACCTTTTCTGTTAGGTTGGCTATGACACATCCCTTATTGATTAAATCCTTATGACCACTATTGACCAACTATAATTCCTTTGACCTTCGCCGCTCGACCATAATCCTTCCAACCTTTATCATTTGTTGACTATAGTCTTCTAACCTTCATCTTCAGCTGATTACCATCCCTCACACCTCTATTGGCTGCTAACTAAGGTCCTTCTGACCTATGTCACCAGATAATGGTCCCTTCGACCTCAATTTCCTGACTACAGTTCCTATGACATCTATCTCCCGAGTATAATCCCTCTGACCACTATCACATGATAATTATCCCTTCGACCTCCAATACCAGCTAACTGTGACCCTTCTTGCCACTTTTTGTAAATGACTATGGTTCGATAACAATCATTGATCGACTATGGTCCTCAGACCACCATTACTCGACTACAGTATACTAACAGCTATCTCCCAATTGTGGTACTTAGACTACCATCCCCCAACTATGGTCCTTAGACTACCATCACCCAACTATAATCCTTCAAACATTAATTTCCTATTGACTACATTCTACTAACCACTGTCCTTTGACTATAGTTCTTTTGACATCGATCACCCTCTAATTATAGTCCTTCCGACCTCGATCACCCACCACCAACAATATATGGATCACCTTCATTTAATTATGATCCTTCTAACCTTCATTTCTTGTTGACTATGATCACATCAACCTTCTTCACTTGACTACAATCCTCTAATCACCATTTCCCAACTATAATTAATTTGATCTCAATCTCCAAACGATAACTATCCTCCAAACTCTATTATGTGACTGTGGTCCCTCCAACCTCAATCGCCCAATAATGGTCCCTCTAACCATTATAGCCCAACTACTGTCTCTCTAATCACCATCATATTACTATAGTCCTACCGACCAAATAAATAAGCCAACATTCTCTTGAGAACACCTTTCATGTCATTAGATTCTTCCTACTCCAAACATGTAATGTGCTCTATAAAATGTATTTTTTGAACGAATATCCTTTGCAAATAATTACAAACACAAGTAGAATCATTTTAATTGGGCATGGCCCTATGGTTTTTTTCATATAATTATTTTGGTGTCACTAATGAATCTTACACACCTGTGTCTTATTTGGTCGTGTGTTGGATCTTTGTACAAAGCTAGGACGTTAAACTCTATATTGCTCTACCATTGTGAATTTTTTGGCACGCAAAATTAGTAATATACTTCAATCAAAATTAACTAACACTATACATTCCACTTAGAGGCTTTTTGGTTGGAATACAAAGGGTTTAAAGTAATTGAAATGCAAGGGTTTTGAAAATTTTGGTGTTTTGATAGAGTACAAAGTCGAGCAAAGTAAGTAAATATAATTAAATTTAAGTATAAAATTCATATAAATCTTTTTGGGACTCCAAAAAATATAAAATAATCTCCATAAAATAACTCATTTTATTTAGAAAATTTGATGAAATTGATTTGCAAAATGGACACTTGATAGTCTTAAAACCCTTAATTATCCTGATATATGTCAATTTCATAAGGATTTATACAGTGCTTAAAAATTAAAAAATTGTGTAATTTAAATCATTATAATATCAATATTATGGAAAAGATGATTTGTGATTTGGACTTATATTGACTTCTAAAAAAATTATTTAATAGGGTCAAAATATGGACTATTATAATCTACCTACCTTAAAAAATATTATCCCTAACATTTCCCTTTAGGATACGCATACAAAATTGATATAAAAAAAAATATAAATCAATATAAAACAAATAAAAAATTAAATCAAAACTCGTCAAAGGATTCATGTTGAATCAATAATCATTACTTATCACATAGTTATACAGTTCAGTCAATCACAAGTCATTCATTTTTGCAATTAATTATGCATGAAAAATAATGCACAATCTACCGAATCTATCCGGGTGATTATCAATTCCTATAGCTCTAGTAATTATCAATTCTTAGAACAATATTACTCAGATACCAATTGTCATGCCATAGTTGAATTTGGAATAGTGAGTTTTTTATCTTTTAATAACAATACCATAGCTATCTAATTTTTTTATCAATAATAAATATCAACAGAAGAAACTACTAGTCAAAACATTAATATTCATATATGTATTCATTCCAAAAAATTATATACACAACTCATGATATAGATAATAATTTGTAATTACTCTATCCTTAGTATAAAAACATAACTACAATCACAAGAAAAGGAACATGAACAAGAAGGATCCTAATCAATCTCATATTCCTACTCCCTTGCTTTTACTTAAAATCATTTAATCATATATAATGAGCACAAGAGCTCATCAAACAACCAAATACTCTAACTAAATTCAAAGCACAATAAAGGAGCAATATGTATGTTAAGAGTCAAATCATAGCAGTAGCACACACATGACCATAAGGCAATATAATGGAGGATTCAATAAATAACAACATGTGCCAAATCACAAAAGCAATCATTATGTTAATACTACAATAAGTAGAGAAATCGTATAAACATCAAATTAAAATATTGGTAAAGGCTGTCAAAATCTTGTAAATATAGTAAAATCATATACACCCAAAGCTGTTAACTATCAAGATATTGTTTATTTTGGCATAAGGGCCTCATAGTTTTTTCTTGTTGTTATAACTTTCTAGGAGGTCACCCATCTTAGGATTTCTCCAAGATGAACATACTTTACTATAAAGTTTCTTAATGAAATTTCAATCATTATCCAAAAGGTACCTCAATGTTTAAGAGTTTAGCTTCTTTTACATAAGTGGTTTCATAATCTCCCGCACTTAAGTAACAGATGTCCTCGTCAATATCTTTATCTCATAATCATCCACCAGACATATAGGATTCCAAGATGACCCCTACCAAAAACACAAAATTATTTAAATAAAAAATAGGGTAATGATTACTTTTAGCAAGATGAGAAAATCTTCTGACTAGGACGACTGACTAAAGTTGCTCTATGACCTCCAAATTTGAGCTTTTATTTTCTCTCCTCCCATTTCTCTCATTTTCCCAAAATAAGCTATCTGCTAGCCAATTTTAAAAAGGATTTAATGGATTAATAGTTTATAGATAATTACATAAGATATTTATAAATAATTAACCATATAATATTAATATAATTATATAATTTAATTAATTTTTAGTATAAAATTCATATCAATCTTTTTAGGGCTCCAAAAATTATAAAAAAATATTCATAAATTAACTCATTTTTTAAAAATATTTTTGTGAAATTTTTTTGCAAAACAAACATCTGATGGTGCTAAAACCCTTACTTGTACATATATGTATTAATTAAAGACTTACACTAGTACCAAAAAATTATGAAAAAATTACGATAATTAAATTACTATAATATCTATGTTATGGTGAAGACGATTTATGGTTTAGACTTATATTGACTCTTGAAAAAATTTATTTGATATGGTTAAAATATTGACTATTACATCCCCTACCAGCCGCCACCATTTTTTGAATTCACACTACATTCATTACTAAATGAAAAAAAAAATCATTCAGTTGCATTTACTTTATATTCATTCTAACAACTCCAAAGTATTCCTTTTACATTATATTTCTTTTACCATGGTTTTAAAAAGCGGATGAGACCGGCCGATTCAACCATGAGCTGGTCTGGCAACTATTCTGATTTGCTAAAGCAACCATTTGGACATTGAACTAAGGAAAAATTGGTTAATAACCTCGTTGAATTAGAAAATAACTGAACCGAGCGATTTTAGACGAACCAGTCAATTATTCAAATCATGAATCTCAGCCGCCCGTCTAAGATCGAACGATGTAGATTAATTTGGGGATTGTATTAACTCAAACACTTACCTTAAGAAATGCAGTACATTGTGCATTTTTTCTTCTAGAATGTGTCGAGTTGGTTTCTCACTCTCTCCAACCAGCTCAATGGGAAGCCAGCACTGCTTGTTATGCTTGGATTTTGATTTTGATTTACTATGAGTGCAGGTAAAGATCTCTTCCTACTCAAAGTCTAGGTTTATGGATTTCTAATTGGTTTACTTTGAGATTCAGATGTTTAATCCTTTGTGGTAAAAAGCTTTTATTTTAGTCATTTTTGTTCTGTAGTTCCTCTATTCATTATACGTCTGTAGAATATATATAGTTGAGTGTTTTTGGTCTTCGACAAAGTTAAGATGAGGTTTATCATTTATTGAATTAATTTGATTTGGTCTCTCAAATAAGTTTTGGCCATCTTCTATTTTAGGAACTTTGAAGCTTAAGGAGGGAAAAAGATCTTATTGAAGATCAGATTCATCATTTGAATTGATCTCCCAAGTAAGTTTCATAAAATTTTAGTTCTACACATTGCTTCTACACATTGAACAGTGGTATGCTTTCCTCCCCCTAATGTTGTAACAATGAATTAGATGAACTGGCCATACTGTGCGGGAACCGGGAGTCTTGAAATGGTCGGGCCATCTCGTGGGAAACATGGAGCCGCAAGGTGTGATGTTTTGATTTGGTGATTTTAAATCATGTGTTTAAGTTTATTTGTGTAAACAAATTTGTTTTTAATATTCTCAAATCTATCTATCATGCTTGCTTATAGAATATTGTTGACATTATGTATTTCTAAAATTAATTCTAATATTTGCTAAAACTAAGTTTAGATTGTCATATTATTATATTAATTTTATTAATTTTTAAAATTATTATTATTTATTACATCATTCGGTTCGACCCTAGTTTGACATGTGGAACCATGAAGCTCTTATTCTTCAGGTTCGTTGTTCCGTCAAGTTTTCACAACCTTGCCTTTTACACTACATCTTTTTACACTGCATTTCTTTTTTAGTCAGCCAAATATCCCCTTAACCTTTACATGTAGTATACCATGTATGGGTTTGTGAAGTTTATTGAATATTTGTTTAACTTATGTTGTTTAATTAGTAGGGGTGTAAATTAGTTAAGTCAGCTCATGAGCCAACACACACTAGACTTGCCAAATATCTCACAAGCTAAGCTTATCGAGCCACAAATTTGAGTTTGAGCTCGAGCTTAAATTTGATCTCATACATTATATGAGCTAGGGCTTGAGATTAGCTCGCAGGCTTGTCAAGAAAGCTTGATTAATATTAATTAACATATCAACATTTATTTTTATCAAGATTCAAACTAAGAAACTAATTGTTGCAAATATGGATTCATGAATTATAATTTTGATGATAACAAATATTTCTGACAATTTTGTTTTCCCACTATTGCCCTTCTATTAACGTTTCAGGTCCACAAGGTCAATTATAAATTAAGCTAGCTCAAGATTGAGTAGATTAGAACTATGTCAGTCTATAAGTGTATTTCCAATATTTTTATATTTTCTTGAGTCAAATGTAATAAAGTGGATCCTAATGCTAAGTAACATTGCACACAAAGACCCAGGGAGAAAAGTTCTATCTATTTTAGAGTTTTTTTTAGTTTTGATCATATCATTCGAGATGATCCTAAATTGTCTTGGATGATCAGTTAAAAACAAAAACCTAATTAGGAAATCTTGGTTAAGGCAACTGAATTAAGAAAATAATTTTAGATGATATTATCATCATCATGGACGTTATGCTCAAATAAAAAAAAAATAGCCACCAAATCTTTTAGGCATGTTATTATTTTTAGACATCTACAGGACATCATCCTGGATTGTGCATTATAATTATGCCTAAATTAGACTGATGATTAAGATAAGTAAGTAATGTTTGATTTATCGATCATATCATCCTGGACGATTACAGGATTGTCCGGGACTATCAGTTAAACAAACCTTAGTTTCTTCCTGAATTATCCAGGATGAACATAATGATGTGATGGACGATATTTGTTAGTTTGAACTAATTGTAGAGGATGATCCAAGAATAGGTCTGAATGATTAGTTATTTTTTCATCGTCTAACGTGTAAAGTCTGGCCTGACAGAGCAATGGCATGGATGATACTTGAGGTTTTGTACTAATCGTATAGGATGATATACTCATTATCATGAACGATCAGAATAAATGAATCTTCTGCTCGTCCAGCTACTCCCAAATCATCATGGCAGAATGAGCTAAAAATGAATTGATTATACAGGATGATCTGGACGATCTTTGACAACTTATTACAATTTAGGGCAAATTTTAAGCCCTTATTTATAAGATCTCTTGCTCATTCAAGTGAGGATCTTTTGCTACTGTCTTGACCCAAGAGAGCTAAGAGAATGAGAGGGAGATCTTGGGAGAGAGAGAGAGAGAATGTTGTGAGGGGAGTTTGTGAGAGTTTCACAAAGGTTGCTCTAAGCAAGGATTTGAGTCATCTTCTCCAGTCATCATCCTTGGTTCCTTGGAGGTTTTAGAGAGGTCTAGTTCAGTGATCGATCAAGGTTCTTTGCCTACTTCAGGAGAAAGAGAAAGGAGGTTGAGGTTCTCTGTCTGCTTCAGGAAGAAATGAAAGGAGGTCAAGGTTCTCTGCCTGCTTTAGAAGAAAACAAAAGGAGGCCAGGTTCTCTACCTCACTGGAGTCGGTGGAAAGGAGTTTTATAAAGGCTGATCCGCCTTGCTGTGGAAACAAAAGGAATGTTGCTCAGTTTAGTGCAATACCCATAGGAGAGGTTCTAGGGAGTGGACGTAGGTCAAGTTGGCCAAACCACTATAAAATATGTTGTGTTCTTTCTTATTGCATTTCCATATTTAATTTCTATAATTTATTTTATGTGAGTGATTATTTGGCTTAAATTGTGAGTCTTATTTAAGAATTTTTTAAATTACCAATTCACCCCCCCTCTTAGTTAGTCTCGAGCTAGTTCATAAGGGCTTAATATTCCTGATGAACTTTTAATTGGTATCAGAGCGGGATTCATAAAATCTAGTTTTAAAAAGCTTTTGAATTTCGATCCATGGCTAACTTTGGTAATAGAAATACCATGGAAGGTTATTCAATCACCATACCACCTTTGTTTGATAATATATATTTTAATTTTTGAAAAACTTGCATAACCACATTTTTACAATCTATTGGCTATCGCGTGCTGATGCTTGTTAAGGATGGATATTCTGCACCAACTCGTGAAATCAATTGCATTAAAACTGAACATCCTTTTACTGAATGGACATTTGATGATAGGGATTTAGCATAACTCAAATCAAAGTGTTTAAATTATTTTTTTATGCTTTGTAATCAGAAGATTACATGTGTGTCTCAACTTGTTCTACTGGTAAGAAAATAAGGGATAGATTATGTATCGCTTATGAAGGCACATGCAAAGTTAAACAATCTAGATTAAATATCTTACTTCATGACTATGAACTATTTCACATGAAACCTAGTAAAATGATATATGAAATGTATACTAGGTTTACTCAAATTCTCACCTCCATGCATGCCTTAGGAAGAGAACTCACTAACTATAAAAAAGTTAATAAACTTTTGATATGTTTGTCTTCTTTCTATGATGCTAAGATAACTGCAATCACTGAATTTAAGGGTTTGAATACTTATTCTGTTGATAACTTATTTGGGGCACTCATTCATTATGAACAAGGAGTGAATCAAAGAAAACTTGATATAGGTGAGAAAAAGAAGGAGAAAATTATGGCGTTGAAGGCTAACGATACGGATACTGATTCTTTTGGGTCTGAAAGTGATGATATTACCTTAATCACTAGACAATTCAAAAGCTTTCTAAGTAAGAAATAAAAGCACCATTAAAAATAGAACAAAGGTAAGGGTAACAAAAATTTAAAAAGTTCTTCTCATGTAGTTTATTTTTGAATGAAGGAAACTTGGATATGTGAAAGCTGATTGTCCTACACTTAAGGCTCACCTAAGCAAGGAGAAGGGTGAGGAGAAACCCAAGTCCAAGAAGAACAAGAAGCAGTTTCAAAAGGCATTCTGGGTGGTTTCTACATCTGACTCCTCTAAGATTGAAGTTAAGGAGGAGAGAATAAACGTATATTTGATGGTGGATGATCATCTTGGATTGTATGACTAACAAGAGGTATGTGAACTAACCTACAATCAATTACTTGATGTTTCTGAGAAAATTCATGCATCATATATGAAAATTAAGAAATTGCATGCTAGCCTGAAATTAGAATTTTTAAATTTACAAAAAGAGTTTGAAGTGTTGTTCAAAGATCACTCTACACTAGAAAGCAATTGCATGTCGTTACTTGATGAGTTTGATGCATTAAATAAGAAGCATATTGAACTATATAATGCACATGATTCCTTGAAGTCGTCATATATTGAGTTAGAAAAAGAGTTTAAGAAATTAGAGGAACTTGCATGGGAAATAGATAATAATGAACATAAGCTAAAAGTGGAAGTGATAGCTTATGAATATGAAAATAAAGCATTAAAAGTAAAACTCATAGCATTTGAAAATGATAAATCATCATTACATGCATCACATAACATTAAGAAGAGACATCACCATTTGAGTAAATTAGTAAATTCTTTTCCTTGTGTTAGATATTTTTTATGTGGCATGCTAAGACATATTTCACACACTTGCATTATTCACCGTAGTACACATTGGGTGTGGAGCCTAAATTGTATGATTCAAATCATAACACACAAGCATTGTATTCTTCTTTCCATAAGAAGGGATCCAAATTTGTTTGGGTTCCTAAATCTGATGTTTGATGATTTTTTAAGATGTACTCTCACACAAGACTTCACGAGAGCATGTGGTACTTGGATAGAGGATGCTCACAACACATGACTGGAGACGCCAAATAATTTATTTTGCTAGAGGCCAGGTTGGAGACAAGGTCACTCTTGGAGACAACACCGCAAGAACAGTAGTGGGGGCATGTATAATCGGTAACTCCAAAAACCTTTTGATTGAAAATATTTACTTTTTGATAGATTGAAACTTAGCTTGCTCAACATCAGTCAGCTTTGCGATAAGGGCTTTATCATAAAATTTTTGCCACATAAATGTATGAACTTGATGCATAATGCATGTTTTCTGATCTTTTATTTGTTATTATTTTTTGTTCTTTCTTTTATTTTTAGTTTTAAGTGTTGATTTTTATTTACTACTATTTTGTGTTTTCATTTTTGATGTTTTAGTTTTTTCTTTTGGTCAGTGTTGAAATGATATTTTATGCCTTATTTTTATTTTTTAAAAATTATAGTCATATTTGACATCCTTAAATAAGTTAAAGGAAGAAATACTATTGATTATTTCTATTCCTCTAACTTCTTTTAGTAGTGTAATTTTCTTTTCTAAATAAAAGTCTATTCCAAATTAACAACTAGACTTTGCGATTGAGATCTTTTATATCTTGTTACAGTAATCTATCTTATATAAATAATGTTCAAAGTCATTAAATCACTTTCAAGCTTTCTTAATCTTGTCGTTGCATTTATCATATGAATTTGATTCTGCTTTCTAGTTTATTCTTTTTTATATTAGAGAATGATTTTTTTCTTCACTAATATTTGGAAGATATTCTCACAACATAGAGTATTTAAAAGTTTTTAAAGGGAGCTAGCTTGCTAAAATGATAAGAGGCATAAAATGTGCCCAAAAAGAAGAAAAATTGAAAAGATGTGCAATGATCGCCAAAAAATTGAAAGATACACAAAGTATATAAAAAATTAAAAGATGTGTAAAGTGCGTCAACCAATTGACAAGAGGCACAAAATGAGCCCACAAGAAAGCAATCATCCTTCTCTTTCAAACTGTTAAATTTTTGAAGAATTTAAGTGTCACTTGATATTTTCAAAAAACTTGATTTTGAAACTCATGATTGTGACTAATTACTTTGGTGTATTATTCTATAAAATATTTTTTTGGAACCAAGTTTTGAACGGATCACTTTTTCTTATCCAATTGATTTTTCATGAGTTAGTTCTTTATTTTTTAAAAGATTATTTGCCCTGTAAGAAGTCTAAGCTAGGGTTAACAAGATCAGTTGTTCTACCATTTTTTGGATTTCGATGATGTTGACTTATTTTCTTACAAATTTTTAATTCAATTACATAGAAAATTTATTATATTTGTACTTTGATAAAAAATATGTTTTTTATTCTTTTTTTTTATCATTTTATAGTCTTTTTGTTGCTTTATTTTTTTATTTTTTTATTGGTCTTTTGAGTTGTAGGGTCCTTCGTACTTTTAGACTATTTTTTGTGATGTTATTAGTTTCTATTTTGTTTTTTCTATTATGTGTTGCTTTTTCATTTCCTCCTCCTTTTTGTGATGTGAAAAGGGAAAATAGTGGTAGTGTTAGTGTGTTCATGTTGTTTCATTATATTATTTTTTTTTCGTACTACTATTGATTAGTGTTTGTACCACCTACTGATTTTAGTAAAATTTGTATTACTTGGTTCATAATATTTTCTTTATATTATATTTCATTTCACTGCTTAAGTTGAATTTCTTATCAAATGTTTGTCATCATCAAAAAGGGGGAGATTATTATAAATCAGGATTCATGGATTATAATTTTAATGATAATAAACATTTCTGACACTTATGTTTTTCTGCTATTGCATAGTCTACTAATGTTTCAGGTCCATAAGGTTAATTGCAAATCAAGGTAGCTCAAGATTGGATAGATTAGGATTGTGGCAGTATGTAAGTTTATTTTTAGTATTTTTACCTTTTCTTGAGTCAAATGTAATAAAGTGAATCCTAATGCTAACTAACCTTGCACACACACACTTAGGAGGAAAAGTTGTCTGTTTTAGAGTTTTTTGTTTTTGGTCATATCATCCGGGACGATCCTAAATCATCCTGGACGATCAATTAAAAATAGAAACCCTAATTAGGACATCTTAGTTAAGGCAGTAAAATTAAGCAAATTGTCCTAAATGATATTATTATCATCCTAAATGATATGCTCAAATAAGAAAGAATCAGCCACCAACTCTTTTAGGCATATTATTATTTTTAGACATTGTGTAGAACATTGTCCTCGACAATGCATTAAATTTATGTCTAAATTAGTTTGATGATTAAGTTAAGCAATTAAGATTTGATTGATTGATCATATCATCTTGGAACATCGTAGGATCAATTGGGATGATCAGTTAAACAAACCTTAATTTCTTTCTGAATCATTCAGGATGAACAAAATGATGTGTTGAACAATATTTGTTAATTTGAACTAATTATACATGATGATCCAATAATCGGCCTAGACGATCAGTTATTTTTTCATCGTCTAAGATGTAAAGTCTGGATAACATAGCGATGGCCTAGACGATACTCATCGTCTTGGATGATCAGAACAAATGTATCTTTTTCTCATCCAACCCCTCCCATATCGTCCTAGATGAATGAGCTGAAAATGAACAGATCATCCAGGACGATCTTTGATGACTTATTATAATTTAGGGCAAATTTTAAGCCCTTCTTTATAAGATCTCTTGATTATTCAAGTAAGGATCTTTTGCTGTTGTCTTGACCTGAGAGAGTCAAGAGAAGGAGAGGGAGAGCTTGGGGGAGAGAGAGAGGGGATCTTGTTAGGGTGAGTTTGTGAGGGTTTCACAAAGATTGCTCCAAGCAAGGATTCGAGTTGTCTTCTTCAGTCATCGTCCCTGGTTCCTTGGATGTTCTAAAGAGGTCTACTTCAGCGATCAATCGAGGTTCTCTGCCTACTTCAGGAGGAAGCGAAAGGAGGTCAAGGTTCTCTGTCTGTTTTAGGAGGAAGTGAAAGGAGGTTGAGGTTCTCTTCCTGCTTCAGGAGGAAGCGAGAGGTCGAGTTCTCTACCTCACTGGAGTCGGTGGAAAGGAGTTTGGTAAAGGCTCCTCCGCCTTGCTGTGGGAGCAAAAGTAGAGTCAATATGTTTAATGCAATACCCGGAGGAGAGGCTCCGGGGAGTGGACGTAGGCCAAGTTGATTGAGCCACTATAAAATCTAGTGTTTTCTTTCTAATTGCATTTATGCATTTAATTTCTGGACTTTATTTTATGTGGGTGATTGTTTGGTTTAGATCGTGAATTTTGTTTGAGAATTTTTTAAAATACCAATTTACCCCCTCTCTTGGTTAGCCTCGGGCTAGTTCATATGGGCTTAACATCCCTAAAGAACTTTCACTGATCTCAAAATGAGTCAATATTGAGCCTTCTTATTGAGTTCGAGCATGTCGATCTCAAGCCTGATACTTTTCACTCGAGTCGAGCTTGATCTCATCAAATAAGCTCGAGGCGAGCTAGAGTCCAATATGAATTAAACATGCTTGACTCGAATAAGTAAGAATTCGACTCGACTCGACTTGTGGTGTTGTACCTACATAAAGTGCTACCTAAATTATTGTATGCTAACAATCCTTTTTGTTATACCTACACAGACATGTACACTATTCTTCAATAGATGATGGTAAAGACAATGTTAAAAGCTCTGTAATGCAACAACCGCTAAAGTTGCTTCCCTAACATAAAGTGCTACCTAAATTCAAAGGAAGTATTTATGTAATATAATATACTATACTTGTTTTCATTATGCACTTTAGTAATCAAAAGCATTTAAAACAGATACTATGAGGAGCTAAGATAGAAAGGATCATGAGGTGTTGAATATCTTCCATATATTTATATGTACGTGTGTGTGTTTGAACTCCACCACACACTTGATCTTGTAGTTTAAAGTGAGATAATGCTTTGTTTATTAAATTTTTAGAATTTCAAATAACAGTCAGAAGTCTAGAATTTTGTAAATTTGAGAATTCTCATGAACAAGTTCCTCTCAAATGTGTAGGAATAATACCTTTTCATACATTTTTAGAAATATTATTCAGTATACTTGTACGAGAATCTTATGCACTCCAAATGATATGATCATTTTATATTTTCTTAAGGATATTTTAGTTCTTTAATGAACTCAAAATAGAATCTTAGATTGCGAATTTGTCTCATCGAAATACTCATTTTTTATGATAAGCATGTAAATTTTAAGGTCATTTAACCCCTCCGATGTCCTCAAGAAGCTTTCAATAATGATGAAAGAAAGATTTAAGCTCATTTACATTAACATTCAAGTGATTTGCCTATCTCCTGGAGTCACACTGACGTGAACTATAAATTTATTGAAATCAAAATTCAGATGGTCTTATAATGAATTGCTATAGTTTCTGAACTAAAAATCACCACAAATTTACATAAGACTAGATCAAATTTATGAAATCAATAATGACACAATCCTTTTCATAAACTTTCTTCTTGGAAGTAATAATAATCCAAGCAAGATTAGTCTTCAAATATAAAATTTAGATATAGAAAGTTCAAAAAACGGGAGAAGAAGCTGCTGGTGATTGAATATGGCTCGTTTGAGAGAGCTTTCAATCATTATTTTTTGTTGTTTTTATTGAATTTTTTACAAAAATTTTGTTTTTAAAAGCAGTAAGAAAGCCGTCCCAAACAAAAACTATATTTTCACAAAAAAAGTTAAAAGAAAGTGCATCACAAATCCATCATTGCAACATCTACAATCATTCAAAAGGAATACTGCTACTCTATTAACCTCCACAATAGAACAAACTAAAGTCCAAGAGTTGTCAGCAGTAACTTCTCAAAAGAACAAATTAAAGTCCAGAATTTATCACCAATAAATCTCCAGTTAATACAAAAGACAAGAGGTGACTTTAATGGTGGTTACCAACCTGTAAATAGTTATTGGAAGTCATTTTTAAACGTAGTTTTCTGTAGTTTTTCTGTTAAAAATGCTTTTAATAGGGTAAATCTTTAGCTAAAAATAAATAAAAATTTTTTGTCAGATCTTGTTGTTAATTACTCTGTCAACGATTTAACTTTCTGTTAACATTTTCTCTTTGTTGTTTTTCTTTCTTTTTTTTTTTATTTATGTAGAAGAAGAAAGGGAAAAAACAAGTAGTGAATAGAATCAATAAGGTTGCCTTCATATATTTAATGAAAATAAGATAAAGTATTATACAACAATAATACAAAAAATTTGTTGCATTCATTCATTTTTAGGATGCTTTCTTGTAAGTCTGTAAACGATTTTATTACGAGCTGATCTAATTTTAGCTCAAAATCAACTTTGATAATATTTTAATTGATGGAAAGTCGAGATAAGTCTAATTATAAACTTTCACATTTTGATTTTCGAACGATTTTAATTGATGGAAGTAAAGATGAAGACTTCCAAGTGCAAGGCTCAAGTTCATAAATTCAATAGATTGTACAGAATATGAATTGAAAATTGAAGTTCCTGTCCTTCAACTTGTTAGATTTCTTAACATTTACTCAGATTTCCAATGACAAATGCAATAAAAAGCAAGATTATGAGTAATTTTAGCCTCCTAATTTTCTTAGAACCACTAAAGCCAATTCTGATGATATTATAGAGGTGAAACAATGCATTGAGAAGGTTCTTCCTGTATAAATGGAAAAGACTTCTTTCAAGGACAAGGAAAAGGGTATAATAACTAATTATATTCCTATTTCTCTTACAGAAAAGAACTATGTTAAGCAGTCCCACAGTGAAGTTCAATGCTCAGGCATATTTAAGGAAGTTTCCTGCTTCCTTGAATATTAATGATTGTTTACCGATAATAGTTCACAAAGAAGCTAGAAGGGGCAACTTGTCTCAAAAGTATTCCTGTAGTAACATTCTTTGATGAAGATCAGTTGCTGGGCAATACAATTTCTATGTACTAGGATTTGTTGGAAATCTATAACCACTTTGTGTAGACTAATAATAAATGCTTATCATAATACACCAAGTACTTGTGGTTTCTAATGAAAATAAAGAACATATAAATTTATGTATGTATAGACAATCGAGATACAGATAAAACATTAAATTTTTTTTATTTTATTTTTATTTTTATTAAAAGCCTATATTGATGCTTGAAATAGCTTCAAATCATAACAAATTCTTTTTCAGTGATGGCGCACTTAGAGATGAACATGGCCATAAAGAATTATACATTTTGAACACCAATTGGAGTCTATTATTGTAAAGAAATGCATTTTAGTTTGAATAATATGAATTCTAACTATCAAAGGAAAAGTGACAAATATTTTTTTTATTATCTCTTTCAAAAAGAAGTTGAGTATTGGCATTATTTTTAGGTCCAACTCACACCCAAGTGAAATTTGTTATGATTTGTTCACCTAGGTATTACATATAACTACTGAAATTAGATAAATCACTCATTCAACATTGATTTGGTATCAAATGCACCTAGTTTAATTTGAGACACTAAAAAAATAAACTATATCACATTCTTGATCAAGGTTTAATGAAATGAAACCCTTATTAGGGATTAATTGGGAAAATACAAGCTTGACTATGGTTAGCTAATATCGAATGTTGTAACGAAGACAGACTCATCAAACTAAACTCAAAATAGGTCTAACCTTGATTTGTAATTGCATCCTAGGCTAGACCAAGGTGCTCCGGTGAACTTGAGTTGGCCCTATGTATTCTCACATGAACCTAAATCTTAAGTAAAGCTAGGTTAGCTTAATTGAGATATCATCAATCTTACGTTTAATTATATAGCTTTTAAGCAAACATGTACAAACTTGGTAAATTATCCAACATAATTTTGAAATAAAGAATATCAACACCATGAGACTATTTTGAATTAGTCTTCAAGATGAGTTTGGACTTGCCATTCATATTCTCATTCATTTGAACTTAAACATCTCCCATGCTTGAAAATATATCTTAGGGATATTTAAAGCATTCCTCCTTATTAGTAATAATTCTATTTTAATCCTCTTAGGTCATTATGTAGGTGCTTTCTAGCTTAACCTAGCTAGAAACCTTACTTATTTCCTTAATCTAGGCTGAATAGGACTTGAACATAGAGGTACTATAAATCTTATTAAAATTAGTGAACACCATAGAAGGAGCCCATTAAATATTCAATTTCAAGTTATATTGATTACAATTCAAATTCCATTAAATAGATTTGGCCTTAACCAGTCCTATAATAAAGCTCTTATGCTTAACCTTAATTGATCTCAATGTACGCAGTTGGTGGTGTATGCACTCCATCTCTTCTCATTAGTTTATTTATACAATTATATTATAATTAATTATGAGCTTCTTTGAGCTTTATATGTGGGTCAAATTTGACCACTGGTTAGACCGACTTTATTATCCTCTTGACCCTGCATTCGGTGTTCTTTAACTAAATGGTCCAACTAATTAGCCAACTATACTATATGATTTAGATTGCCAAACCATAGATGAATTGATCGTAATAGATTACTAGAGTATGCTAGGTCCATTTGAACAGTTTTTTTTCCTGCAAATTTCAATTTCCATTCTATTTCCTCGATTGCATTCACATCTTCAATTGAAATGCTGGAAGATATAGTATCAAATCAATGAACAAATCAGTATCCTTGGTCCGGATTCATAGACTTAACCAACAAAGTTCAGAGCAAACTTACAAGAAAGAAATACAAATTTAATAAAGAACAAGCTCCCAGGGAAAAATCCAACTCCCAAAAAGATCATTTAAGAATACGCCAAAACCTATTCATTGATGGGCTGCCAGTAGTCACATCGATAGCGATCAGGATCAACACTGATGATCACGTAGACATCGTAGATGATGCTAGGGAGGTAGCCCAGGATGGTGAGGAAGAGACAGATGTTGACCTACAAATTAAAAAAAAAAAAAAAAAAAAAAACAACGTACCCGTTCAGCGCCGAACTCCGCACGTCGCGCACGGCCGATGCCATGCCTCGCGTCATTTCTCCCCACGATCGCCGAACAACAAAGTTCAAAGCAACAGGGAGCTCGCTGGAAGTGAAGGTAACTTTCTCCCTGCTCGCGCTTCGCTCGGCCAAATCCCGTAAATATATATATATATATATATATATATATATATATATATATATATATATATATATATAATATTAATTTTAATTAATTGAAATTAATTTTAATTAATTAAGTTAATTATAATTTAATTATTTTTTAATTATAATTAATTAAAAATAACTTCTAATTAATTATGATTAATTAAATTTAATCATAATTAATTATATTATTTTTAATTAATTATTGTTAATTATAATTTAATTATAATTTTTTAAATTTAATTATCATTAATTATAATTAATTAAGATTAAAAAAGGGTTTTATATTTAATTTTAATTACTTTAAATAATTTTAATTAATTATAATAATTATTTTTAATTAATTATATTTATTATAATTAACTACACTTAATTTTAATTAAGTTGTTATAATTAATTTTAATTAGAGTTAAATTTAGTTAATTAAAAAATAATTTCTTAATTAATTATAATTAATTGATATTAATTATAATTACTAATAAAAAATGTTTGCCTTCTCCCGCCTCGACATCCGTGCCCTCCTCCCCGCCGGTCTCCAAGGTATAAATTTCTAACTTAAAACCCGTCCTCGACGTTTGCAGCGGACCGGGGAACCACCTATACGCGCTCTTGTAGCACGGTAGGAGGGAGCCCGGTGCGAAGCATACGACGAGGCGGGTAAGCCCTATACACGCTCTTGTAGCATGGTGGGGACGGTCCTCGACCTCGACCCCGACACCGCCGACAACTGCTATGCAAGGTATAATTCCTAAAACTCAGATTCCTCATTCTTGTCGTTTGCGGCGGACCGACAAACCCCCTATACGCGCACTTGTAGCACGGTGGGAGGAAATCTAGTCCGGCGCCTACGACGAGGTGGGTATTCGCCTAAAATCCCATCCTTGACGTTTGAAGCGGACCGGGGAACCACCTATACGCGCTCTTGTAGCACGGTAGGAGGGAGCCCAGTGCGACGCATACGACGAGGTGGGTAAGCCCTATACATGCTCTTATAACGTGGTGGGGAGTCACTGCTGTTCTGGTACGTCACTACTGTTCTGGTACGGGTACTGCTGAAGGCCCTATACACGCTCTTGTAACGTGGTGGGATGAAAATTACTACGGTCGCGGTGTCTACGGACACCTACCATACACGCTCTAGTAGCGTGGTGGGAAGGCCCAGCTCCCCTATTTTCCCCCAAAAGGGGGATATGCCGGAGTGCTGCCGAAATTTTTACTGAAATGTATAAAGACTTGAACAATTTGAAGACCTTCTTGGGCAACAATATAGAAGACTTGTACTAGAACAAAAATGTACAGAACTTGAACTAAAATGAGCAGAGGACCTGCATAAAAACAGAGGACTTGTGGACCTAAATCAGAACCAAAATTGGATTTCTAATTGCCAAATTCAAATAAAAAACAAGTCAAATTGGAACTGAACTCAAACCAAATTGAATATGCAATTGAACTCAAAAGACCGCAGAGAACTCATACTTGAACTCAGACTCGAATTTGTGAACCTTAGAGTTGAGTCTAAATTTGATTGAATCATATGCAAGATGACTTGAACTTAAACTAAGTTGAGGAATCAAGCTAAATTCAAACGAGTTGACCTCGAGTGCAAAGGATTTAAATGAAACTGGCAGACATTGAACTTGAACTATATGACATCAAATGGAACTTGAACAAGACTTGGAACAAAGATTTGGGCTCAGACTTGAACTCAAGCTCGATCCGAACTTGATCTGAACAACCATACAGGAGTTCCAACTCAAGCTAAAATCTTAAGTGCAACTCGCTCAAGAAATAGATTGAGATGGCAATACCTGCATTCAGTAGTGGAGGACCCGTTCCTATAAACAAGTACAATCATCAGACCACCTGAGATTGGTGAAAGGTGGATATGGTGTAGGGACAACTTCTCTTCTACAAATACATCTAGAAGGTCGTAGTGGATACAACAGTCTTCCGCCAGCAAGCACAAGCAACTTGTGGATAACCACAGCGAGTACTTCGTAAGCATAATGAACCACTGTGGGCACAAGTACAAGTATATCCTACGACAATCCCTACGAATGCTTGTTGATTGAGATGGCAATACGGGAAATCAATAGTTGAGGACCGTCCTCTACAAGAAAATGCAATCATCGAACCACTGAGATTGGTGACAGGTGGGCATGATGTAGGCAACAATGGGTCTCCTACGAATACTCCTACGAACTCGTAGAAAATACAACGAATCCCTACAAATGGATACTTGTGGATAACAACAGTGTATTGAAAGAACAACAAATCACTGTGGACACAAGTACAGATATTACCTACGACAGCAGTGACCAAAGTCTCCAAGTATGTCGGGTACAAGGGCAACTCGATGTATGGGGAAGGACACCTCTTGATAGAATGGGAGGAAAGTTCAAACAAATTAGAATCAAACTTCCCGGTGTTCCCAAGTCTCTTCTTAGTCCTATACTTAAGAAGAAAACAATTATGGTGCCCACGAACACCTGAAATAGCAAGTCCACTACGCCGAAGAGCCTAAAAGGAGTTCTTTCCAAATCAACAGTCTTTGACTCTAAAATCCAAAAAATCCATCCTCGGTGAATGAAAAAAGGGGAGAAAATATCAAGATGAGAAGACGCCTCATAACACCAAGAATCCAACGCCACCGGATCTGCAAAACTTATGAAAGCAGATAGAAGGCGTATACAATCTACAACTCGACGCCACCGAATCTGCAACATTCGTACAAGCAGACAAAAGGCGTGTATAAGCTCTCAAAGGAAAAGTTGTGTGCATCCAAATGATAGTTATCTACATAACTACAAATACTTCAAAGTACTCCTGCACCTACACTATAGTTTGTATACACATAGGTACACAATAGGATACATCCAAATCAATATTAAAATCACCCGCATGGGCTCCGGTGAGCGTGTTATTGATACACACGTGACGTCTAAGGATGCTGCACGGGTCAATAAGTGAATTCTAGTTCGAACATGATCCTTCTATACGAACCAATAGAAGTCGACAGGGTTCGAACCTTTAAACGAATACACGGTTGTAGCGACCAGTGTATTTGTTTCAATACATTCATATTAGGCCTTCAAGGACTACAATCAAAAGAATTTACTAAACAAAAGGGATAAAGCATATGAAACCCGATCCTCCTTAGTGGATAAATAGGAGTAGACAGGGTTTGAACCATCAGATAAATATGCGGTCACAAAGTCGATCGGAATATTTATCTTATACATACATATTCGGCCTTCAAGGCTTTCAACAAAGAAAATTCATGAATAAAGGCACAAAGCCTATGAGAAACCAGATCCTCAGCCAATAGCTTGTCTGAGTTGACAAGGTTCAATCAACAAATGGAAATGACCCCAAACACCCCGATGTTGACCATGTTGAATGCATATCTCAACCAGAGGGTTCACAAAATATTTCAAAATGCCCTCAAACTTCTACAAAATTCAAATATTTTTCAAGTGACCTCGAGGTCACCCAGATGATGGCCGTGTTGATTGCTTATCTAAACAGGAGGGGTTAACACATATTTTCAAATGCCATCCAAATACTCCAAAAATCCAAAATCAATCCTAAAATCCCAAATATTTAAAATTGAAATAAATCCATCAAACTACTTAAAGCAAAAACTATCCACCCTCCGCAATAGTTTGCCGAGGTGGACAAACTAAAATTTACTTCAGCTCACAAAGAGCTAATGCCTAGTCGAAAATATCACTAGGATTCATTCTCAAACAATATCCTACCAGTAAGGACATGGTACGTGTCCTCTGACCGGCAGTTTGCCGCCAAATGGTACCGCAGGATAAACGGTTATGACCCGGGGCCCTCTGAACCGAGTGGTTTTGCTGCCAAATGGCACCATGAAATACCTGTTATGGCCTGAGCCGATGCGTTCCTTATTGGCATAAAATACTTGAGATATGAATTAATAGGATATGATCGATAGGGCACAAAGCTCTTTGTTAGCTAAGGTGGATTCAAATTTGTCCCCTTAGACAAACATCTAACCCAGGGCTATAAGGTCCCCTTGGACGAAGCAACCCATGGCTGCCGACTAGGATCCTTCTGTCAGGTTGGGTCGACTACCTCCTCTAACTAAGTAGACCAGGGACCATGATGGCCCGGGACGACGAAACCATGGGATCTTGATCGGGTCCATCATCCATTCCCCCACCATCCGCTTTAAGTGAAAGATAGTAAAATTTCTATTTTAAATATCAAATTCTCCAATCATTTCAAATGTCCATTGCTGCTACTATATGCATGGTACTACGTATCTATGGATATAACATATCTGATTGACAACTAGCCTTAATCGAAAGTTCTCTCTCGTGTCGGGAGGGGTAATTAACTATAGGGGCTTGCACCTATAGGAAACCAGAACCCAGATAATAAAGTCCTCGTAAAGTGAGGGCGAAATCTCTGGGTAGTGTCTTATCTACAAACCCATATGCCTTCCAAAATTTACCCTGGAACTTATTCAGTTAAAAATCCCTCACCGAAAAAAAAAAAGAAGAAATCGCGGCGGGGAGGCTGGGGCCGAATTTTTGGAGCCCACAACAGATGAAAAACTCAAGACTGCAATAGCCATAGAAGTGGCAAACCCCGAGTGGTGGAAGAAGGATGGCGATCAGTATCTCGAGGCATTTATAGGCAAACTCATCTTTTCTTGCTTTTCTCCCTAACCTATCTTGACTCTTCCAATTAACGGAGGTATTCAGTAGTTTCCCAGCACTGCAGTAGGATATGGCTTGAGAAGGAAGCAGCACATTTGAACACTTTTTTTTTTTAAATTTTTTTTTGGCCCATTTGAACACTTATTTTTATTTTTATATATTTTTTTAGGGGAAACCCATGGAGGGGCCTATGCGTTTATATAAAGGTAAAAATATAAGATCTTTAAAGGAACCACCATCGCTCAACCTGAAAAAACTACAGCATAACCAGAAAAAATCCACAAACACATATAAAACAATGCCAAGGAACCCAGCCAGATAAAGACCTAGACAAGACTCCTCAAGCCCAATCCAACCAGCAAAGCTAGGCCAACTGAAAGAAACAGAAAAACTAAGGGGAAGAAAATTAACTTCTAACATAAGGAAAGGAAATTTTGTCTAATCTTAAGAGGCCTTTTAGAGGAGTAGGAGCATTTGTTCCCACATCAGGTTTAACCCAAGAAACAGAGCGAGGAAAATGAGGGAACAAAGAAACCTCTATCCTGATCCCTAATTCAAAAGAAACATTATAATAATCCTTGAAATCTTTAAAAGAAAGCAAATTAACAGTAACCAAATTAAGCAGTTTATCCTTCATATTCTTAAAAACCCTTTGAAAATAAATTTTAATGTCAATAAAAAAAGAATTGTTTCTTTCCAACCATAGAAACCCTAAAATCAGGGAAGGGGTAACATTTCTAATATGACCTTTAGAGTTGACAAACCAAGCATTGAGAAGTGTAAAAATAGACAAATTCGCATTGAAAACATTTAATTTGAATATATCATCAAAATAACACCAAGTTTTAATGGCTAATGGGCCATAAACAAAAACATTATGCATAGTCTCAGAGTGAAAACAACATTGACACTTAGAAGGAAGAACAAAACCTCTTTTGATCAAATTGTCATCCGTAGGAATAAATTTATTTAAAATTCTTCAAATGAAAGTGTTAATAGTAGAAGGGATACTTTTATGCCAAATCCTAAAAAAAATGGAAGTAACAATATTCTTAGTTCTAAAATAGTTCCAAGCAACTTTTAATCTAGAAATGCCATCAAAAGCCAATTTTCATAAAAGCACATCATTAGAATCCAAGTTTAGGGGAAGAGTGAGAATTTTTTGAATGATATAATCAGGAAGAACATTAGCCAGCTTATCATAATCCCAACAGTTATCATTAATGAAATAATTAACCTTAACAGCAGTAGTAGACATGGAATTAATGAGAGAATCAATAGAGCAAGAACTTAACCAATGATCTTGCCAAAAAAAATATTACCACTCCCAAGGCCCCAAGAGAGATGAGACTCCACCTCCCACCTGATCTTCCATATTCTCTGCCAAACTTTAGAGTCACCAATATTAAAAGCACAAGTAAAAGGATGTTTCCCCACACAATATTTAGGAAGCAAAAATTTAGCCCACATGGAAGACTTGGCATGAAAATTAAACCATAACTTGTAGGAGAAAGCATGTGTCAGGTCACCCTCTTTAAGAACCACATAACACTTATCCCAGGAAGCCCAAACAATTTTAGAGCTACAACTAGCACTTTTCCAAATAAACTTGTTAATGATTTTATAAATTCTTTACAAACTAACTTAGTAGGAAGAAGAGTTTTAAGAGAATAGTTAGGGAAAGAGCAAAGAACACTTCTAATCAGAGTAAGCCTGCCCCCAAAACTCAAGAAATTAGACTCCCAAGACTAAAGTTTATTCTAAATAGAGGTAATCAAATCATCAAACAAAAAAGATTTCTTTCTGCCTCTAAAAAGCGGAATACCAAGATACTTGATAGGTAACTGACCATGTACAAACCCAGTAAGATCTTTAAAGGCTGAGATATCATCAAGATTTATATTCTTAGAAACAAGGAAACATCATTTCTGATTGTTCAAAGATTGACCACTAACAGTGTAAAAAAAATGAAAGAAATCAATAAGTTTAATAATCTTATTACTGGAAGCATTCATAAAAATGATAAAATCATCAACAAAACAAATGTGGGATATAGGAAACCCCCCAGTTCTGAAATAAAAGTTGGGGTGATTATCAAACAAGTGAGTAATGCTTCTAGATAGATAGTCCACAACAATAATAAAAAGAGTAGGAGACATAGGGTCTCCCTGCCTTAAACCATGAGATGATTTAAAAAAAAAACCATAGCTCTTACCATTGATAACAAAAGAGAAACAAGAACCTTCAATATATTTTCTAATAAGGTTAATAAAGGTTAAGTTAAAACCAAACAGCTACAAGATAATGTAAATTAATTGTCAACTAATATTATCATAAGCTTTGGAGATATCAAGCATAAGGATAGAATTTCCACTCCTCACCTTGACCTCCAAATTATGGCAGAATTCCTGGGAAAGCAAAGTATTGTCAGAAATATTGCGACATTTAACAAAACCCATTTGGAAAGGAGAAATAAGCTTAGGAAGAATAGAAGTAAGACGGGTCATAAAATTTTTGGAAAGAAGTTTACTAAAAAAAGTGCAAAGACTAATAGGTCTGAAATCATTCCAATTATTAGCATTATTATTCTTAGGTTTAAGGACAATAGAAGTAGAGGAGAAAGATTTAGGCATAGTATGACCTGCAAAAAAAATCCAGAACTGCAGCATAAAGATCCTCTTTAATAATATCCCAAGTTTTTTTGAAAAAATTTAGTAGTAAATCCAATCGGACCAGCCACAGAGTTTCCATTCATATAAAAATAATGTCCTTTAATTCATCTAAAGAGGGAATTCTAGAAAGAGAAATATTCTCCACCGAGATGAGATTAGAGATAATAGAAGGGTTAGTAATATTATTAGGGATAAAAACCTTGTTAAGCCTAGCCTGAAAGTGTTGAGCATCCAACAAGGCAATCTCCTCAATATCCTTAGTAATAGAACCATCCTCATGAGTGATTTTATTAATATAATTCGAAATATTTTTTCGTTTGACCAAAGCATGAAATTACTTCATATTATTATCACCCTCCAACAGGTGCTTAGCAGTAGCCTTTTGTTTATAAAACATTTCCTCTTGGGCATAAAGTTTAAAGAGATTAGCCTTAGCCTCTCTAAGTAAGGTAAAATTGGTATCAAAAGGAAAACTTTGACAATTAAGTTCAATGTTATCATCATTCTCCTCCGCATTTAAAATATTAGTAAAGATATTTTAATAAATGTTATTGTTCCACCAGTTTAAAACTTGTTTAAGTCTTTTCAACTTAAACCAAAGCCTATTTATACCAAAAATAGAATTATCAGGGTGCAGCTGGGCATTCCAGTTATCTTGAACAATCCTCATAAAAGAATCATGTTGAAGTCACATATTTTGAAAATGAAATTGAGGGAAATAGTTCACACGTCTAGTATTAAGCACAAGGAGTAAATGAGAATGATTAGAAAGAGTACGACTAATATGCTCAATAGAAATGGAACTAAAGGAATTAATCTAGTTATCATTAAATAAAATTCCATCCAACCTTTGTCATAAATGTCCTATATTCCAAGTAAATTGGTTACCATAGAAGCCAATGTCAATGAGATTACAATCCAGAATCATATTATTAAAATCTTTCATAGAATGAGAATTAGGGAAACTCCCCCAATACGTTCTGAAGGGTTAGAGATGGTATTAAAATCACTACCCACCGACCAAGGAAACCGACACATGCTATAAAAATCAAGCAATTGCTCCCAAAGAACTTTTCTTATCCCAAGAGGTAGCATAAATGAAAGAAGCACAATAATTGACATTTAAAACTTCAATATTACAAAGCAACACTTGAGTAAAATTACTAAGAATGTCAATACGAACAGAATCTTTCCAAAACACCCAAATCTTATTAACACAATTAGTAATAGCATGCTTAAAACCAAGAAATCTAGCAGTACTAATCAAATTAGATACATTGACAAGAGGATAAAGTAACACTAAAATAGAAATATTATGAATAAGACCAAGATTATTAACCCGCAAACAAGAGGAAGAACACCCAATACCCCTAACGTTTCAAATAATCGATTTAAACATAAAAAAAAAAAATACCGACTAGTTTGTGAACTAGCATTTCTACCTGATTGTTAAACAATGTTCTTACTTTTCCTACCATGTTTACTTTGAACTTTAATAAAGCTAATATCATTGTCATCTTTAGCATAACATTTAATAGAAAATTTTAATTCCACATTATCTGTAAGATCATCAAGATTATGTTGAGATGAAGAGGGGGACTTACAGTTAGCAATCACTTGTTTTTCCTTACCATTTTGAGGAAGCTCGCCATCCTCCAACAAAACATCCTCCTCATTCACATTGCTATTCAGACCAAGTTCAACATTTTCCTTTTCAATCAAGGCCTTCTCATTAAATCCCAACATGTTATCAGAAATAATCCCTATTCCAATGTTTCCAATAACATCTTCCTTATTAAGAGCAGAACAAAGAATAACATCAACATTAGAAGCTTTGTTAGTATTTAATAAGCAATCCATGAAAGGTAAATCAGAGCTAGTAGCATTTAGAGAGACAAAATCCTTTAACCCTTGGTTGTCCAAGTTGTCATAATCACTAGGCAAACAAACCGAAGCCCCAGGCTACACAACCGTGGGAACATCCACACTAGAAGGGGTTAAATGTTCAACCACTAAAGGTAAAGGACCAGCATCTAAAGGTATAGGCGCATCACCCAACCTAGAATCATTTCCTTCCATTTCAACAACGTACAAATTATCCTCCTGAATAAGAGGACCCTCTTTTCATTGAGACTGTTTAGTCATAGCTTTATCTTTGTGGAGGTGGCGATGCAACCTAAAACATTCACTAAAATTATGCCCGTGCATTTTACCATGTGTACAAAAAATTGGCAAGTTTTCAAAATCCACTTTTTGGAAGTAACCATTAAGCTCAGAACCTAGCCACGCTTCAGTCAGATGCTTTTCAAACACATCCAGTTCCATAAGAACCCGAGCCACAGAAGATCGTAAAATAGAAGCAGTGGCCTGATCAGTTTGTAAAGGTCTCCCAAAAATCGAAGCAAGGACAAACAAAGTTTGAGAATTAAAAAAATGCAATCTCAAGTTCAAAAAAGAATTAAGTTTGACAAGCTTGAATGTTGTAGGCAATTATTCCCTCATATAGGCGTAATAGGCAATTCTTCCCTCATATCAAAGTTAGGTGTCCATTTGAGGATACATATTTGACAAGCTTGAGTGTTGTAGGACCTTCGTGCAAAATACAGGTCATTCGTTAACTGGATAGCCACATGACCAACAAACCAACGTGAAAAGAACCAGATAATTTCAAACTAACAAAAAATTTACAGATCACATCTAAATTAGGGCAATGCAAGAGAAATTTATCAACTAGAATAAGAGAAAACGGAGCAGCTAATTGAGACACAATCGCATCATCGAACAAAATAGTTGAGCATCCCTTAAAAGATTAATGCACAAAGTGGAGTTTAGGAGCAGAGGAGGAACCAAAAATAACATCCTTGAAGGACCAAGAAAGGCCATCAGGGATGGATGCTATCGGGGGGGGGGGGGGGGTGGGGGTGGGGGGGGGGGGGGTGGTGTGGTGGATGACGACGAGGTCGTCATCTCCCGAAGAAAAAAACAAATGAAAACACGAAACTAAACTATGAAAATCTCAAAAGAAAGCCAAATAACATGAACAGTAGTCGAGAAACCAAACCAGGAAGCCATATGGCCAAGATCCACCAACCGAACGCCATCTTCTGAACAGAAGCACTAGATCGCCCAAGAATCACTATTAATTATGTTATGCTGGCCCATTTGAACACTTGCTTAAACTAATAGTGCCCTATTAGTTTAAAATGTACCTAGACAATTTCAATGAAAAATTTTATCTTAGTAAACCTTTTTAATAAGTCTAAATAGGTTGTTATTAACATGATAGAGCTAGATATTCCTTTGGTAGTGCCAATTGGACCCTTTGACCTATTTAAACTCAATTGGACTAATTGGCACAAATCTACTAAATTGATTACTTCTCTTGGTGTCTTCGAAAAATTTCATTAGGTAAACTATAGATTCCTGGGCCGTAATTGGTCCTTTTAGAGGCAATTTGGTTCACTAGCATTTTTTTCCTATGGGCACCTTAAAGCCAATTTGACCTTCTTGACCTAATTGACACCCAACCAACATCCATTAGGAAATATTTCAATTATTTAAATATAAATTGTTCATCTTTTTTATTGCATGTATTAATACTAGGATGAAGAATTCAAGAAATGTTAATTTATTTCATTTTATTGTATAAATAAATACAAGGATGTAGGAGATAAATGCTAGCTCATCTCTTACCATTGTGTCTATAGTTGACATAAAGTTAATAGGTTATCAAGAAAGAAGAAAAAACAAATAAGAATTATGTGTTGTAGTTTGTTCGAATAATGTTGAAACCTTATTCAAGCCTTATAACCATGTTCGTGAAAGTGATCAGATGACACTAGAAAGTGCTCTGATACCACTTGAAAGTTCATTAGGGATGTTAAGCCCTATAAAACTGGGCCAAGCTAACTAAGAGAGAGGTGAATTGGAAAATTTTAAAACTCAAGATAAAACTCCAACCAAAATCACCACAAACAAAGTGCGTAAGAAAAATAAATGCGGAAGCGATAATAAGAAAAGAACACACCGGATTTATTGTGGTTCGTTCAAACCTTGATCTACATCCACTCCTTGGAGTTACCCTCCAAGTATTGCACTAAAAAAAGTGTCTCTCCTATAGCCCCCACAGCTAGGCGGAGAAGCCCTTACAAAATCACTTCCACCTTCCCCGGTGCGGCGGAGTCACTGGGTCCTTTGACACCAAAGAGATCTTCTTATTTGGTGAACTTACCTAGAGACAAGCCTTGAATCCGATGGTACTAAGGTGCGAGTTCGCCAGAGCAACCGTGTGGAATCCCCTCCACAATCCCTTGAGTTCCCCCCCTCACAGGATTTTCTCCCTCTCAAACTCCACCCTTTCCTCTCTCTCTTTCAACCTCTCTCTTCAAGTTTCCCCCACAAGAACGAAGCTACAATGGCTGCCAAAGACACTTACAAAGTGCCTTGTCAAGCTTAAATAGAAGAGCTAAAAATAAGCTCATTAATGCAAGTTGCCGACATTATCGTCCAGGATGATAGGCATATCGTCTTGGCCGATTAGTTCAAATATGAGGAAAATCATCCTGAATATCGCCCTGAAATGAAGCTGGATGATGTCTAATCATCCCGGACGATCCTGCGATTGGCCCGGACGAAATCACCATTAATTGCTTTCCAAAATTGCCAGAGAAATTTTGGAAAAATTGCTCTAGATCGTCCGGGACGATATTTATAGTCCAGGACGATCCACCGGGATGATGTCACAAAAAAGTTATTTCTAAATAAATCTGGCGGCAGATTCTTTCTGTTTTGAACCTATCATCCTGGCCGATACAAAATCGTCCAGGACGATGTTTTTTGCATAATGACGGCTACTTTAATGAGGATGCCCTAATTAGGGTTTCTGCTTTTGAACAGATCGTCCCGGCCGATATAAATATCGTCCGGGACGATATTAACAAAAACAGTAAACTCTAGAGAACAGTCAGAAATTCTTATACGTTATAAATCATCAGGAGCCACAACAAATACAATAGACTCAAGAAAGGAAAAAGTGTACAAACTGACTCAGACCTAGTCTACCCAAACTTGAGCTGGTTCCAAATTACAGTCCGATCGTGTGAACCTGAAATTTCAGTACATAAGGCAATCGTAGAGAAATAAAAATGTTTGCTATCATCAAAATCATAAACCATTGATTCGTAACAGTTCGAACTTTATTTGAGCCATATCTGAATCTTTTTTATAATCATGCTCAAATAATGTTTGGATATTGTTCGAATCAAATTTATATCTAAGTTAAACCAAACATACTTATGCACACCCATATATGTCTTCGCAAGTTTCTTATAGGTAATTTGTAGGTTAAAAGGATAAGACTTGCGTCTAGTGGCCCCCATAGAAGAACTCACCAAAAGAATATTAGACCCCACTCGCTCGGGCCTACACCACTCGAGCCTACAAAGGAAGATCACCCTTCTCGGGGGGTAATGAAGGATCTTGTTAATCAAGAAACTTGCTACTCTCCTTGTGGAGGGGAGGAAATCATCATAGTGACTCACCTAAGGTAATTTCCTTTATGTCATGCCAAAGATCAAAATTTAGAAGAATTATTCATTTATCTTTTAATAATGCAATAATAACCCCCATAACTATCTAATTTTTTTTATTAATAATATACAGTAGCGGTAAAAAATAAGTTTATTGATCAAAATATCAAAATACATTTGTATTCATATTAAAAAATTATATATTATATCTAGGAGTTATAAAATCACCACAAACAGTAGAACAATACATTAAAAAAGCCCGTAAAATGGCATAGTTCATAAACAATATAATCAATAAAATAGTAAATTAGTAGATTAGTATATCAGTAAATCAGTACAAAGGTTGAATCCAATAAGCAATAAATAATCCTCTCTAAATCATAAGTTGTAGCAGTAAGAAAATTGTATAAATTAATAACCTTATAATTTTTATTAACACAATAACAATATAGTGTTGACCTCATTTTTTTTATGAGGTCATAAGTACTTGTCCAATTTTTACTTGTTAATCTGATGGTTGATATTTATCTAAGTATTAATGATTTATAGCTTCAATCTAGTTCAAAATACAAACATCACTTCAAACCTCAATCTAGCCTTCAAACCAACCTCCAATCTAGTTTCAATCCTATCTAGTCATTTACAATCCTCCAGTGCATTATGAATGATATGGATAATTCAAATTCAAGTATTTAAATTGAGAATCCAAATCAAACCAAGAAATTAAGATAAAAAACTAAGGCTAAAGAGCCAAGTCCTGTAAGCCTTTTTTAGTGATTTTTCAAATATTTCAAACCCTAGTCAAATGACCCCAACCCGTGATCTATCAATTGCATATTGATTAGGCATGTCCTTAAGATCTACCCTCCATTTTGAGTTCATTCGAAGACATTTAACCCCAAAAATTAGATTAAAATTTAAAGGCTATAAAACTTTCAAATATTGACCTATGCCACTAAACTTATCAAAGAGTGGAATTTAACCTTTGAGCCTTCTCCAAACCCTCTGATCATATCCAGGCACTTGATTATGATTTGTTAAGCATTAAACTACATTTTACTTGGACCCCCAGTTGACTAGGGGTTAAAATGAACAAAATATCCCTTAAGGGTTTGAACAGTTATTTCAAACTAAATGGCCTCCTCTTTGTATAAGACTACTTCCAGTATATTTCAAATGTCAAACCAAACTTGTTTATCCCAAACCTAGGTCCTAGGTAAACTTGGTTGACCAAGTCAACCTAGGTTGACCAGATCAATCTTTTAAGGGTCCAAATAGTCAATTTGACGGAAATGACATCCCCAGATTCTGAGACCACCTCTAATAGTCTCAGAATATCAATTCAGACTTATTGAGCCCATACCTAGCTCCTGGTCAACCTAATTGACCAAGTCAACCTAGGTTGACCCAATGACCCTTTAAAAACCTAAATGGTCAATTTGATCATTTGGACCATTCTAGTCTTTGAAACTACCTCTACTAGACTCCAAATATTGAATCAAACCTATTGAATTCAAACCCCGACGCTGGTCAAACTAACTGATAAATTCAACTAGGGTTGACTAGACCAACCCTAAAGCTTTTTCTACATTAATTCAACCTAATCAAACTCCTTCAAACCTCAAAATTTATTCATTTCAAGCCTCAAATACATTTAAAACCATTGATGATTCAAGTTTGATTTGTTTAACTTGGTCAACTCTCAAGTAATTGCTAAACCAAATCAAATGGGTTATCTTATTACATTCAATCAAATAAACTCATTCAAAATTCATTAAACCCTCAAATATACTTCAATAAATGGCTCAAACATCTTCCCATGCAACTTCATCAGTCAACATGCCTAGTTGACTAGTCAAAGTGGTCAAACAAGTCAAGTATGTAGGCTTTGGTGGCTAGCTACCTTGGGGACTCTAAATTACTTATTAATCCCTCTCTTATCTAGTCAAAGATGATTGAAGAATATACTTATCAATAGTTCAAAGCTTGCCACCCCTCCAATCAATTCAAGTAATAATTATGTTAGGGATGGGAGAGATTAGAAAGCAATCATGGCTTCTCATTTCCTTATTCCTTCTTATCCAACAAACCTTAGCTTACCGGAGCCATACGATCGTGCTAAATGTGCAATTAGATGACACTGATCATGCCATGTCATCTCCTTAGAACCACCCACCGACAGCTGGATTAGAACTCGGTTCACTCAGAACTGGGGGTGTCGACGTGGACCCATTTGGATCGTCAATTTAGATCATGACGGATCGGATGACGCAAACTGCCATCCGACATTCTTTTAGTGGCACTCAAATGAGCGCCAGATGTCACCATCCAGCACTCCTCTATCATTTCAGTGCCAATCACTGACTATTATTAAAAAAACTTTAATTAAAAAATTCTATTACATGCTTAGAACATCCAAAATTCATAAAAATTGATTTTTCATCAAATTAAGTGTTATTGGGCTTGTTGGAAAGGTCTTGAGCCCTAACATTTATTAAAATTAAAATCAAAGCATTTTGATGATTGGATTATGAGTTATTTGGATTTAATCAAAATATCTTTTAAAATTTTTCTCACAATCTAGTGGTCAAATTGAACCCAAATTTTGTGAAATTTTTTTGAGCATCTTACGCATCCTCTACGTGTTTTCTAGGTTCAAATGCTCAAGGGATTATGGTGGGATCAATTTACAAAGTAATGGATCCATTTTGGACCCAACACTTTAAAATTCATAACACTTTAAATTGGTAGAATTAGGTTATCTGATTGTTGTGGTGTGCTTGCATATGTTCCATGGTTAGTTGACCAAAGTTTCAAACCTAGTTGAACACTAGTGACATCTAGGAAAAATAATTAACGAAAAAGTCTTATTAACTTAGAGAAATTCTAGAAAATTGTACACTTACCCAATAGAGGTGAAACTTAAAAATTTTAAACTTAGTGACATTTTAAACCTTAGGTCCAAATTTCACTTGATTAAGAGGTCATTACGTCATAAAATTAAGCAAATCAAAATGTAAAACTTTTAGGGACCCAAAAATTTCAATAAATTATAATAAATCAAAATTAAAAATAAAAATTAAAAATAATAAATCAAACTAACTAAATTTAGATCCTTTATTAAGAAAAAAAATAAAAGTTGTATAACTTGATTTGTAATTAAACTTTAATTTAAGTTTTAATAAAAATCATTAATTAATTAAATAAAATAATTAAAAATTATAAAACATTCCAAATAAAGTCTAAGCACTTGAAAACACTCTCATGGGTCATCTATGACCTTTGGGAGTGATTCCATGTAGTTTAGGATGAGTTTGGATTGTAACAATCAAAACCTTCCTAATTAAGTAATTTAAAAAAATCAATTAATTAAACAAACTTGGTAAAATCATAACTAATTCTAAAAAACTCTGAATTGAACAAACTCAAAGGCATTATACTTCATATAAGGTCTAATATTTATAAAAAACTTCAAATCATCAAAAATCACTTAAAATTAAGAAGTCAACTGTTTAGTCAACTCCAATTCAAATTTTAACTCAAACTTTGGAAATTCATAACTAATTATAGAAAAATATAAATTCAACAAATTTATAGTCTAATTGCTCATTCTAAGGTATAATATTAAAAATAATATCAACTTTCTAGAAATTGACCTTAATCTAAAAGTCAAAATTTAACTCCTTAATTTAATAATTAAAATAATCTAGAAAATTCAAGAAATTTAATAATTAATCAAAATTCTAGAAAATATTAATTTTATTAATAAAATCAATCATAAATCTCTTTAATACACAACAACCACTCGAATGATGAATGTTGCGGATCTATGAATTATGATTTTGATGATAGCAAACATTCTTTATTTCTCTACGATTGCCTTACATGCTAACGTTTCAGGTCCACACGATCAGACTACAATTTGGAACCAGCTCAAGATTGGGTAGACTAGATCTGTGTTAGTTTGTAATTTTTTTTCTTTCTTGAGTCTGTTGTATTTGGTGTGGCATCTGATGATTTATAACTTGGAAGATTTTTTGTTGTGCACTAAAAGATTTCTATTTTTGGTAACATCGTCCGGGACGATATTTATATCGTCCTGGACTATCTGACAAAAGTAGAAACCTTAATTAGGGCATCCTCATTAAAGCAGCCATTTTTATGCAAAACACATCGTCCTGGACGATTTTGTATCGGCGAGGACGATTGGCTCAATTCAGCAAGAATCTGCCACCATATCTACTTAGGAAAATCTTATTTTTGGATATCGTCCTGGTATATCAGCCTGGACTATAAAATATCATCATGGCCGATCCAGGTCAATTTTTTTCAAAATTTCTCAGGCAATTTTGTAAAGCAGTTAATGGGGATTTCGTCCAGGCCGATCGAAAGATCATCCGGGACGATTAGACATCGTCCAGCTTCATTTCAGGGCGATATTCAGGATGATTTTTCTCATATTTGAACTAATCGGCCAGGACGATATGCCTATCATCCTGGACGATAATGTCGGCAACTTGCATTAATGAGCTCGTTTTTAGCTCTTCTATTTAAGCTATGACAAGGCACTTTGTAAGTGTCTTTGGAAACCATTGTAGCTTCGATCTTGTGGGGGAAACTTAAAGAGAGAGCTTGAAAGGGAGAGAGGAAAGGGTGGAGTTTGAGAGGGAGAAGATCCTGTGAGGGGGAGGAACTCAAGGGAGTGTGGTGGGGGATCCACAAGGTTGCTCCGGCGAACTCACACCTTAGTACCATCGGATTCAAGGCTTGTCTCGAGGTAAGTTCACCAAAGAAGAAGATCTCTTTGGTGTCAAAGGACCCGGCGACTCCGCCGAATCGGGGAAAGTGGAAGTGAGTTTGTAAGGGCTTCTCCGCCTAGCTGTGGGGGCTAAAGGAGAGTCACAATTTTAGTGCAATACTTGGAGGGTGCCTCCAAGGAGTGGACGTAGGTCAAGGTTTGACCGAACCACTATAAATCCGGTATGTTCTTTTCTTATTATCGCTTCCGCATTTATTTTTCTTCCGCACTTTGTTTGTGGTGATTTTGGTTGGAGTTTTATCTTTGGTTTTAAAGTTTTCCAAATCACATCTCTCTTTTAATTAGCTTTGGGACAGTTCTATAGGGCTTAACATCCCTAACGAACTTTCAAGTGGTATCAGAGCAAGTTTTCATAAAATAAGTTTTTAAAAGCTTTTGAATTTAATTCCATGGCTAATCGTACTATTGCGAAAGGTTATTCAATCACCAGACCTCCTTTATTTGAAAATATTTCATTTGATTTTTGGAAAACTCACATGTCTATTTTCTTGCAATCGATTGATTTTCGCATGTGGCATATAATTTTAACTGGTTATTCATCACCGTCACGAATTGTTAATGGAATTAAAATTGATATTCCTTTTAGTCAATGCAAAATCTTTAAATTGCTTTTTCTGTGCTTTAAATTCTGACGATTTCATGTTAGTATCCACGTTCACAACCGGTAAGGGAGTTTGGGATAAATTGCACACCATTTACGAAGGCACTAGTGAAATCAAGCAAACTAAATTGAATTTGTTAATGCATGATTTTGAATTATTTTTCATGAAACCTTATGAGACGATCTTAGACATGTACACTAGGTTCATTCAAATTGTAACATCATTGCATGCCTTAGGAAAAGAGTTTTCAAATTTTGAAAAAGTTAATAAAATTCTTCGTTGTTTACTTGAAAAATTTGATGCCAAATTTGTTGCTATTTGTGAATCAAAAGATTTGAATGATTATTCTATTGATAATTTGATTGGCTCACTCATTGCCTACGAGCAAAGTTTGGGTCAAAAATTTTTGGATGTAGGTGAAACGATTGTTCTAAAAACTGAAGATACGGAAAAATATTGCTTAGTTGGTGATGAATGCAATGACTTGTCAAGCAAATCACAAAGCTCACCAAAGCATAAGCAAAAGTGGAAAAAAGGAAAAATGGTAAGGATGTCCATATTTCTTCTGACGTTATTTTCTTTCGATGTAGGAAGCCTGGACATATGAAAAAGCAGTGCCATAATTTAAGAATTCTTCCTACAAAAGAAAAGGGCAAGGCAAAGCAAAATTCAAACTGGGAAAATAATGAAAGGCAAAAAATCTCTTGGGCAGATCTGGTCTCTGAAGCATCGGACCAGGAGAGAGATAATGGTTAAAAGCCTTTCGTGTTTTTTTTTTTGTGTTTTTTTGTTTTTATGTTTTTCATTTTTTTTATTTTGTGTTTTTAGTTTTGTTTAGTCTTTGAAATTGTTGTTTTCGTTGAAGTTTTTCTCTGATCAACACACACATTCACTTTTCTAAAAATGAGAAATCTACTTCCTATTTTTTCTTGAAATCTTTGATAAGTTGTGTTTGACTTCTCTAAAATAGTTAGAGGAAGGAAACTCATGATTTTCTTTCTCTTTCTCTTTTCTTAAAGAGGTTATTTTACTTTTGATTCAAAATCTTCATCATATTTTAAATTGGATTTTGAAACTGATTTTTTTTATCTCCCTACATTTTTTCTATCGCATAGGAATCTTTTGCAAGATTGTTGAATCCACCTAAAATTTTCTTAATCAAGTTGTTCGTTTTGTCAATAATTTGGATTTACTTTAGTTTTCAAAAATATAAGAAATAAAGCATATTTTTTAAAATAATTTAAAAAAAGTGGTCAATAATGCCAAACCAAAAGATGCGCAATGACGCCAAATTAAAAAAAAAAAAACACAAAGTGTATAAAAATCAAAAGATGCTCAAAGAGCCATTCAAGTGATAAAGGGCATAAAATGAGCCCACAAAAAATATGCTTATTTTTTCTTATACAACTAAAAACTTAAGAAAATCCTTGATATGTTCGAAACTTGTGTTTGAAAATCTTGATTCTTGATTCAGCAATTCGTGCATTGATCTTCTATTAGATATGTTTTATGAAAGGAGTTTTGAAAAATTAATGTTTCTTTTTCCTATTTATTTTTTGATTTGGATATTGAATTAAAAAGTTTTTTAGCCTTTAAAAGAACTTGAGCTTGGATTAACAATTTATGAATTTCTTACTTTTTCTGGATTATGCATTGTCAATCCAATTCTACTAAGTTTTTGATTAAAACCAAGAGGTAACTTTCTCATTTTAAGAATATTTGTTTTTTCACTAAGATCAGAGAACGTTTTTGTCTTATATTCATTTTGTTTTTTGTTTGTGCCTCCTCTCTTTTTGATAATGTCAAAGGGGGAGAACGTATTGTTGAATTTTTGTACTGTTATCATGTTTGTATCTTATTTTCAAAAAATTAAAACAAACAAAAAAAAATTTCATCTCCCCTATTTTTAAAAGTGTTATTCTAGTGAGGGGGAGATTAGGATAAATTGTTTTTTTTTTAAATTCAAATTGAATTGTTTACCATTATTAAAAAGGGGGAGATTGTTGTGAATCTATGGTTTATGATTTTGATGATAGCAAACATTCTTTATTTCTCTATGATTGCCTTAGGTGCTAACATTTCAGGTCCACATAATAAGACTATAATTTGGAACCAACTCAAGATTGGGTAGATTAGGTCTGTGTTAGTTTATAATCTTTTTCCTTTCTTGAGTCTGTTGTATTTGGTGTAGCATCTGATGATTTATAACTTGGAAGATTTTCTGTTGTGCCCTAAAAATTTTTATTTTTGGTAACATCATCCAGGATGATCTGACAAAAGTAGAAACCCTAATTAGGGCATCCTCATTAAAGCAGCCATTTTTATGCAAAACACATCGTCTTGGACGATTTTGTATCGGCCAGGACGATCGGCTCAATTCAGCAAGAATCTGCCGCCATATCTACTTAGGAAAATCTTATTTTTGGATATCGTCCTGGTATATCGGCCTGGACAATAAAATATCGTCCTGGCCGATCCAGGTCAATTTTTCCAAGATTTCTCAAGCAGTTTTGGAAAGCAATTAATGGAGATTTCATCCAGGCCGATCGCAAGATCATCCGGGACGATTAGACATCGTCTAGCTTCATTTCAGGGAGATATTCAAGATGATTTTCCTCATATTTGAACTAATCGGCCAGGACGATATGCCTATCATCCTAGACGATAATGTCGGCAACATGCATTAATGAGCTCATTTTTAGCTCTTCTATTTAAGCTATGACAAGGCACTTTGTAAGTGTCTTTGGCAGCCATTGTAGCTTCGTTCTTGTGGGGGAAACTTGAAAAGAGAGCTTGAAAGGGAGAGAGGAAAGGGTGGAGTTTGAGAGGGAGAAGATCCTGTGAGGGGGAGGAACTCAAGGGAGTGTGGTGGGGGATCCACATGGTTGCTCCGACGAACTCGCACCTTAGTACCATCGGATACAAGGCTTATCTCGAGGTAAGTTCACCAAAGAAGAAGATCTCTTTGGTGTCAAAGGACCCGGCGACTCCACCGCACCGGGGAAGGTGGAAGTGATTTTGTAAGGGCTTCTCCGCCTAGCTGTGGGTGCTAAAGGAGAGTCACGATTTTAGTGCAATACTTGGAGGGTGCCTCCAAGGAGTGGACGTAGGTCAAGGTTTGACCGAACCACTATAAATCCGGTGTGTTCTTTTCTTATTATCGCTTCCACATTTATTTTTCTTCCGCACTTTGTTTGTGGTGATTTGGTTAGAGTTTTATCTTTGGTTTTAAAGTTTTCCAAATCACCTCTCTCTTTTAATTAGCTTTGGGCCAAATCTATAGGGCTTAACATCCCTAACGAACTTTCAATGAATTGTAGGATGGATAACTCTAGGCTATGGGATTGAGTGTCCTAAGGAGGCCTAGTTCCTCGAGCATTGTGGCATAATACCATGAATGGATTCAATGGAATATAAAACATTAAAATCAATTGGTTATTAATAATTTAAAAAAAATTAAAAAATTCTTAATTTAACTATATTAACTAGGTTTTTAGGATGAACTATCTTAGGCTGCGGGGCTACGTGTCCTAAGAAGGCCTAGTTCCTCGAGCCTGGTGGCATAATGCCACAAATGAATTCAATGGAGTATATGAAGTTACTAGATTGATAAGAGGGGGGGTGAATTATGAAAACTTTTTGACAATAATTAAAACCTAAGCAAGAGTTCTAATTTTTTTTATGCTTTTTAAATTTTAACATGGACAAAAGATTTAAATAACTTTTCATTCACAAATTTTCCAAAGAAAATATTATGAAATATAATGCACGCAATAATAAAAAGATAATAAGGAAAAAGTACACCGAGATTTTTATAGTGGTTCGGTCAAACCATGACCTACGTCCACTCCCCAGAGTCCTCTTCTCCGGGTATTTCACTACAAGAAATAGCTCTCCTTTTGCCCCCCTTGACAAGGCGGAGAAGCCCTTACAATACTCTCTTTCACCAACCCGGCGTGGCGGACTGCCAAACTCTATTTTCACCCTTCTAGCGACGACAGAGAACCTTCTCGTTTTTCTCCCTCATGGAGAAGGCAGAGTACCTCGAGGTCACGGATGTAGAAGAGCCTTTCCCCTTGGAGATCCTCCCATAAATTCTTCTAGGGCCACATGAGGAGCAAGATGCAGCAAGTTCGGAGCAACCATGTGATCTCCCTTACACCTCTTCTCCCTCACAACGCTCACCTTCTCCTTCCTCTCTCAAACCCTAAAGAACTTCTCAAGAGAGCTCTCTCCCTCGGAATCCCTCTCTAACCACATTCTCCTCTCTGATTCACACATCCAAAACATTATAATTTTGACACCTAAAAATGGGCTCCAAAATCCCTGAAATCTCAAAGTAGCCGTTACTATCGTACAGTACGGTTTCTAATCGTACAGTATGATATGTATAAACAGACTTCGTCCTGGTATGAAGTGGTACTGAATAGTTCAAAAACATTCGTACAGTACGATATTAAATCGTACGGTACGATCCATAATAATTCTGTTCGTACAGGATGATAGTCGGGACGATCAAACATCGTCTCTGTTCATCGTATGGTACGATTGACATCATACAGTACGATGAGACAAAATCCAAGAGATCGTCCAGGATGATCTTTGGGATGATTATAATTCATCTCTGTTCATCGTATTGTACGAATAGGTTTCATACAAGTACGATGTTCAAATTATAATTAAGCCTGAATTTCTTGCACTAATCACGGGTTAAATTAAGTAAGTATTAAAATAAATCATACAGTACGAAGCTATTTGTATAGTACGAGCGATGTAAAATAACTTACTTAAGTTAAAATGATGGCTAGGGTTTTGGATTTAAACATATCATATAGTACGATTATATTCGTACGGACGATCTATTCACAGAATCGTCCTACAAAGCTCTGATCGTACGGTACAATCTACAGAGAAAGAAAAACTCTAAATTTTTCATTTAAAAACACTCTCCCCTGTGTGTGTATGGTTGCTCAGACTTTTCTGTATTTTGTGGCCAGACTAAAGAAAATAAAAATAAAATAAACAATAAAATATATTGCAGACTCATACTCCTAATCTACCCATTCTTGAGTCTTCCTGTCGTCCTGAGTAGCTTTTGATCTTCCTGAAATGTTAGTACTCACGGACAATAGCAAATAAAATAATATTCAATGAATAGATAATTCACACGACATTATTTGTCATCATCAAAATCTCAAACTCGGGGTCATAGGTTGCAACAATCTCTCCCTTTTTGATGATGTCAAATAATATTTGTTGTAAGCAAGTGTTAAAGGCATTTTTTTTAATTTAATTTAAACATAAGAACAAGAAGAAAAGCAATAAAAGAAGATGTTGTATGAAAGAAAAAACATGCATTTATCCATAGAAACAAAATACAACAACCTTCTCCCCCTTTTGATAGCACCAAAAAGAGCAGCAAACACTAAGATAAAAAGAAGCTACAATACAAAGATAATCTAAAGTAGAGGATCCTGATCAGATGGTGGTGGAGGTGGGTTTGGTTGGAAGTACTGAAAGAGAGCGTCAAAGCGGTGATCAATAGAAATAAAGCGTTCTCCAAATTATTGCATATCCGTCTCGTGTTGCTGATGTTGTTCTTGAATGTGAGTATCGAGACAAGTCTGAAGTTGGTCGAAGCGTTCAACCAAATCTTCGTGTGCTAGTGCAGGTACTCGGGGTGGTGCATGTCATCGAGGACGTGCTTGAGCTGCGGCCGGGGCATCTTCCTCTTCTTCTTCGTCAAAAATAGGTTCTTCTAGCTTGTGTCCCCGATGGAAAAGAATACGGAAAGAGGCATCCATATAAAAAATAGGAAGATTATCGGGTTCGCCAGGATAGGTCATTTGATATTTATTTTGGAGAATATATCCTATAAGGTGACCAAGAGCTATATTTTATTTTCGACGAGTGGTAGGGAGACGAACGAAGGTCATATGGAGAATGTAGTCAATAATTAGATCGGCCTCGTCAAATTTTGTGTTGGTCATGATACGGTGGTAGTGACAGATAGGGTCGGAGTCATGTTGACACGGTCACCACCTTTGGGTATTATGGAGGTATGAAGGACATGTTGAATTATGCGCACATTTCTATTTAGTTATGAAACGAGAGGTTGGTGTTGATAGAATGTGGCGTTCCTAAGGACTCGATTAACATCGCTCCAGTCACAATTATTTGTAAGAAAAGAACGAACCATAGGCCCTTCAGTAGATAGCCCAATGTATTGGGCGATGTCAGCTTTGGTTATTTCAACATTTTGACGATAAACAAAAGAGTGGAAAGTGAGGTTTTCGATAGTATATGTTAGATCGGCTAGGAATTCTAGGAGGAGTTCAGAATTGTAAGGGAAGACCAGGGTGAGAAGAAATTGGAGGGTGGTGGAAGCAAAGAGGTTCATTACCCGAAGTTCAGAGCCTCCTGATTTAGCAGTCTGGAGGGTGTGATTTTACAGGCTTTGAACTTGTGGTATGCATCCGCATTTTTGGTATTCAAGAATCGAGCGCTATGGTAGAGAGAGGAAGACGAGCTTACCACTACCATACGACCTCTCTTGCTTGAACTAGACATTGTGTGCAGGCTATGTGAGAGGTGAGAAGAACTAAGTGGATTGATTAGTGTAGTGCAAGTGAGGAAAGTGTGAGTGAAAACAGCTGCCTAGCCGGGAAATTTATAGAATTTTCCCAACATCGTACAGTACGATAGTGTATCGTACCGTACGATATGGTATTAATTGTTCTGACGGATCGTTTCGGGGAAAGGTGGTCCAAACGTACGGTACAATTAATATCGTACAGTACGATCAGATGAATATCGATCGTCCCGAGGTTTGTCAGTACAGCTTTTAACAAAAAGTATCGTATAGTACGAACAGGTGTATCGTACAGTACGAACGACATTAATATCGTATCAAACCCTTTTATTTCGTTCTCATCCGTTAGCTGATGTGGATCGTACAGTACGATGTGTGTATATCGTCCAATACGATCGGCAATAATAACGTACCAGCACACTTAAATTCATCCCAATCCAGTCGCTAATGTGGCGCATACAGTACGAAGAGGAGATATCGTACCGTACGATGACCAATAATTTATCTTACAGTACGATGTAAGTCGTACAGTACGATCAACATAGACAAAATTTATCGGTTGGTGTGTTCTGTGTACATTATAGTATACCGTACAGTACGATCGGTGTATCGTACAGTACGATATTATAGAGTCAAGGTTAGTGCTTTATGTGTAGTGAGTTTGTGATGATCAGAAGCAGACCTATATTTTTGTGTTTTTTTTTTTTTTTTAATTTTTTTATGCAGTTATATCTATGACACCTAATCTAGTCCTCAAGGTGCTAAAGGTGTCGAAAGCTAGAGGTTTTGTGAATATGTCAGCTAATTGATCTCCTGTAGCGATGTGATACAATTCTATATCTCCCTTAACAACGTGATATCCAATGAAATAGTGTCTAATGTCTATGTGTTTTGTTCGAGAGTGCTGTGTTGGGTTCTTAGAGATGCAAATTGCGCTTGTGTTGTCACACATGATTGAAATGGTTCCTACAGGAAGGCCAAGATCAAGAATTTGTTAGTTTAGCCATAGTACTTGTGCAACACAACTTCCTACTGCAATATATTCTGCCTCGGCTGTGGAAAGTGCTACTGAGTTTTGCTTCCTACTGGACCAAGAAACTAATGATTGTCCTACGAATTAGCAGGTACCATAGGTGCTTTTTCTATCTATCCTACATCATGCATAGTCAGAATCTGAGTACCCTAAGATTTTAAAGGAAGTGATGTACCTAGGATACCAAATTCCTAAGTTTGGGGTGCCTAGTAGATATATAAGAATTCTCTTGACAGCAGTTAATTGAGACTCTTTAGGATCAACTTGAAAATGGGCACAGAGGCACACACTAAAAATTATGTCTGGTCCACTGGCAGTCAGGAAAAGAAGGGACCCAATCATTCCTCTATATTTTTTCTGATCTACTGATTTTCCACTAGATTCTTTGTCTAATTGAATTATTGAGCTCATTAGAGTGTTCATGGGTTTAGCACTATCAATTTCATATTTTTTCAAGATATCCTTAATGTACTTTGTTTGGCTAAGAAAAGTTCCATTATCAATTTGTTTTACACTAAAGCCAAGAAAGTAATTAAGTTCTCCCATCATGCTCATTTCAAACTCATTACTCATTGTTTTTGAAAATTCATCACATAACATTTTATCTGAAGATCCAAATAGAATGTCATCCACGTATATCTGAATAATGAGAATTTCTTCTTTGACCTTTTGTAAAAAGAGTGTAGTATCTACACTACCCTTTTCAAAACCTCTATCCAATAGGAATGAGCTAAGTATTTCGTACCATGCTCTAGGTGCTTGCTTTAATCCATAAAGTGCCTTCTTTAATTTGAATACATGGTTTGGAAATTATGAACTTTCAAATCCGAGGGATTGCTCAACATAGACATCTTCCTTAATTACCCCGTTCAGAAATGCACTCTTTACATCCATTTGATATAACTTAAAGTTCTTGAAGCAAGCAAAAACTAAGAGCACTCTTATGGCTTCTAGTTTAGCAACAGGGGCAAAGGTTTCTTCAAAGTCTATTCCCTCAATTTGGTTGTACCCCTTAGCTACTAGTCTGGCTTTATTCCTTATTATTGTTCCTAAATCATTCACCTTATTCTTGAAGATCCATTTTATTCCAACAACACTTTATTCTTTAGGTCTCTTGACTAACTCCCAAACATCATTCCTGGTGAATTGGTTCAGTTCTTCTTGCATTGCTAGAATCAAAAATTCATCTCCTAAGGCTTGATCTATATTTGTAGGTTCTATCATAGAGATGAATGCTGAATGACTAACATCCTTCCTAAGTCCATGCCTAGTTCTTAAACCTTCTAAAGGGTCTCCTAAAATTAACTCTTTAGGATGACTAGAAGAATATCTCCATTTTCTAGGCAAATCTTCCTGAGGTTCTACCCTTTCTCCTAAGGTCATAGTCTCTACTCCTTGAATTGCCTCTATTTCATCATCTTCAATTTTAGATTCAGGGGGTTTATTTGATTCATCAAATACCACATGGGTGGACTCTTCTACTGTTAGGGCCCTCTTATTAAAGATTATATATGCTTTACCTATAGATAAATAACCTAAGAAGACACCCTCATCAGACTTGGGATCAAATTTTCCTAAGGGATGTTTACCATTATTCAAGATGAAGCACTTGCACCCAAAGACATGTAAGTGTGAAAGGTTTGGTGTCGTACCCTTAAGGAGTTCATAAGGAGTCTTATTCAGCTTAGATCTAATGTTCACCCTATTTAAAACATAACATGCTGTGTTGATTGCTTCCGCTCAAAAATATCTAGGAAGGGTGTACTCCGCTAACATTGCCCTAGCTGCTTCTACCAAGGTTCTATTCTTCCTTTCTGCTATACCATTTTGCTGAGGTGTTCTAGGGGCTGAGAAATTATGTTCTATTCCTAGCTGTTGAAAGAATGATTCAAATCTATCATTTTGAAATTCTCCACCATGATCGCTATGAATTGTTGAGATTTCACAACCTAACTTCCATTGAATCCATGTGGAGAAAACCTTAAATTCCTCAAAAGACTCATTTTTATGTGCTAAGAATCTTACTCAAGTGAATCTAGTGAAGTCATCTACAATCACAAATCCATAATTTTTCCCACCTAGGCTGGCTATACTAACAGGTCCAAATAAGTCAATGTGTAGGATTTCTAGTGGCCTAGCGGTGATCACATCTGTAATTGAATGAAAAGATGATTTGACTTATTTTCTTAGTTGACAAGCATCACATAAATGATCCTTTGTGAAATCTAACTTGGGTACGCCTCTAACTAGGTTTTCTGAGTGATGTTTCTAAGAGTTTTCATACTAGCCTGGTATAGTCTCCTATGCCATAGCCACGAGTCATCAACTATTGTTTTTAAACAAAATAAATTTGAACTATCAATGCAATCAAGGTCTAACATGTAAACATTGCTCATTCGTTTTCCTTCTAAAACTAGTTTATCATTTAAACTAATCAGGCATTTATCAGATAGAAATTTAATATTAAAACCTTTGTCACACAGTTGACTAATGCTAAGTAAATTATGCTTTAAACTATCAACTAGTAAGACATTTTCAATTAAAAAATTTTTAGCATTACCAATGATACCTGAGCCTATCACCTTCCTGGTAGTGTTGTCTCCCAACGTTACTTTGCCTCCAGTTTTGGTCTCCAGTAGGATGAACTTCTTCATATCTCCAGTCATGTGTCACGAGCAGCCACTATCCAGGTACCACATGCTCTCACTAGGTCTTTTGTGAGAGCACCCCTACAATTTCATTCAAAGATTAGATTTGGGAACCCAAGTGAGTTTGGGTTCCTCCTTATGCTTGCATGAATGAGATGTATGCATGCTATGCTGTGATGGATGCAGTTTAGGTCTCCATACTAAGTGTGTCCTACGGTGAATTATGCATGTGCAGGCTATATGACCTAACATGCCACAAGAGAAACACCTAACACCAGGAAATGGGTTTATTAATCTATGTGGGTGATATTGCCCTTCCTAAAGTTGTGTGATGCATGCTGTATTGGGGGTTTGCTAGGATGGCCTGATGTGAGTGATGCAAGTTCATTTTTTAGTTCTTTTATTCTTTCACTGAATGTTTTATTTTGAGCTGTCAATCCATCAACTTCTATTAATATCAAGTGCTTACTATGATCTACTTCTAATGCAAGTTTGTTTAGTCTATCAAAATCTTATTCTAGTTCAACATGAGTGGTTTTCAAGATTTTATATACTTCAGTTAGTTCAATATGCTTCTTATTTAATGCATCATACTCATCAAGAAGTAGCATATGATCTCTATCTAAATCAAAATTTTCTTTAGACAAGTTAGCATGCTCAGATTGTAAAGAACTAAATTCAATATTAAGCTTAGCATGCATCTTTTTTAACTTCTTATACGAGTCATGGATATTTTCAGAAATAAGTAATAACTCTTCATATGAAAGTTGACATACCTCATCTTGATCCAATTGATCAAGGTTATCATTAGCCATAAGTCACAGATTTGTTACCTCCTCCTCTACTTCTTCTTCTGATGATTCTGAGGCAGAGTCGGCCCAAAAAACTTTTTGTGTCTTCATCTTTCCTTTCTTGTATTTGGTTTTGTCATCACCTTTCTCCTTAGCTGGTTGTCTCTTTAGATTGGGGCAATCGGCTAGAAGGTGACCTGGCTTCCTGCACTCAAAACAGATTGTATCAGATGAAACCTTATTGGACCTTGAGCTCTTACCTTTATTCCAGCTGTTCTGATGACGCTTCTGTTTTCTCTTCAGGAAATTTTTGAACTGTCGGGTCATCAGTGCTATCTCATCCTCTTCCTCCCCTGCAGAGCTTTCACTTTCTGAGTTGCTTGCTTTTAATGCCACCGTTCGCTCCTTCTTTTCACCTGCATCACTTTGTCTCTGACTCACTCCTTGCTCGTATGCAATGAGTGACCCAAGGAGATTATCAATAGAGTAAACATTAAGGTCTTTAGATTCAGTGATAGCAGTTATCTTTGCATCATAGGAACTAGGTAAGCATCTAAGAATTTTATTTACTTTCTCATAATTTGAAATCTCTCTACCTAATGCATGCAAGGATGTCACGATTTGGGTGAACCTAGTGTACATGTCAGATATTGTTTCGCTAGGTTTCATGCGGAAGAGTTCATAATCGTGCAGTAAAATATTAAGCCTAGACTGTTTTACTTCATTTGTTCCTTCGTATGTAATGCATAGTCTATCCCAAATCTCCTTACCAGTGGCACAGGTAGATACTCTCATATAATCCTCAGACTTCAGTGCACAGAAAAAACAATTTAAATATTTAGCATTCAGTTGGGCTAAATCCCTATCCTCATTGCTCCATTCATTAAAAGGTACAGAAGTTTTCAATCCATTAACAGTTTTAAAAGGTGCAACATATCCATCATTCACTAACATCCACATGCGGTAATCAATAGATTGTAAAAAAGTAGACATTATAATTTTCCAGAAATCAAATGGAATGTTATCAAAAAGAGGTGGATGGGTTATTGAATAACCCTCCGCAGTATTACGGTTACCAAAATGTGACATGATCGATTTTAAAGGTTTTCTAAAACATTATTTTTGAAAATAGGCTCTGATACCAATTGAATTTACTAGATGGACAAGAGGGGGGTGAATTGTGAAAACTTTTTGACAATAATTAAAATCTAAGCAGGAGTTCTATTTTTTTTTTTCTTTTAAAATTTTTAACATGGAAAAAGATTTAAACAACTTTTCTTTCACAAAAATTTCCTAAGCAAATATTATGAAATAAAATGCACGCAATAATAAAAAGACAATAAGGAAAAAAACACACCGAGATTTTTATAGTGGTTCGGTCAAACCATGACCTACGTCCACTCCCCGGAGTCCTCCACTCTGGGTATTTCACTACAAGCAATAGCTCTCCTTTTGCCCCCCTTGGCAAGGTGGAGAAGCCCTTACAATACTCCCTTTCACCAACCCGGCGTGGCGGAGTGCCAAACTCTGTTTTCACCCTCCTGGCGACGGCAGAGAACCTTCTCATTTTTCTCCCTCCTGGAGAAGGCAGAGTACCTCGAGGTCACGGATGTAGAAGAGCCTTTCCCCTTGGAGATCCTCCCACAAATTCTTCTAGGGCCACAGGAGGAGCAAGATGCAGCAAGTTCGGAGCAACCGTGTGATCTCCCTCACACCTCTTCTCCCTCACAACGCTCACCTTCTCCTTCCTCTCTCAAACCCTAAAGAACTTCTCAAGAGCTCTCTCCCTCGGAATCCCTCTCTAACCACGTTCTCCTCTCTCTATTCACACACCCAAAACATTACAATTTTGACACCTAAAAACGGGCTCCAAAACCCCTGAAATCTCAAAGTAGCCGTTACTATCGTACAGTACGATTTCTAATCGTACAGTACGATATGTATAAACAGACTTCATCCTGGTACGAAGTGGTACGAATAGTTCAAAAACATTCGTACAGTACGATATTAAATCGTACGGTATGATCCATAACAATTCTGTTCGTACAGGACGATAGTCGGGATGATCAAACATCATCTCTGTTCATCGTTTGGTACGATTGACATCGTACAGTACGATGAGACAAAATCCAAGAGATCGTCCAGGACGATCTTCGGGACGATTATAATTCATCTCTGTTCATCGTATTGTACGAATAAGTTCGTACAGTACGATGTTCAAAATATAATTAAGCCCGAATTTGTTGCACTAATCACGGTTTAAATTAAGTAAGTATTTAAAATAAATCATACAGTACGAACAGGTTCATACAGTACGAACGGCATAAAATAACTTACTTAAGTTAAACGACGGCTAGGGTTTTGGATTTGAACATATCGTACAATACGATATATTTTTGTACGAAACGATCTATTCACAGAATCGTCCTGCAAAGCTCTGATCGTACGGTACGAAATAACATCGTACAGTACGATCTACAGAGAAAGAAAAACTCTAAATTTTTCATTTAAAAATACTCTCACCCTGTGTGTGTGCATGGTTACTCAGACTTTTATGCATTTTGGCCTATGGCCACACTCAAGAAAATAAAAATAAAATAAAATTAGTTACTAATAAAAATACATTGCAGACTCATACTCCTAATAAATACCCATTCTAAATTCAATAGTAAGTATTAATAAATTATTCAATATAGGATATATCTAAGCCACACAACCTACCTCACACACTTTAGATGGTTTGCTAGGGCATCACTTTTAAATTTAGACTAAATAGGTGTTTGTTTTTCTACTGTGTGCCAGATTTTTTGAGCTTTCACTACATGCTGGTTGCTAGAATTAAATGATTGTTGTGATTATTTATTTAATTTTTGTACTCTATCATATGATTGATTGTGCTTTAGATTTACCCTTAGGTTAAGGGTGATTTAAATGTTGACATAATCTTTTTTAGGTGGTCATGCTCATACAAGGTACTTAAAAATAAAAGGGAAAAAATTTATAAATATTAAATTGCTATAGGTGCTCATTACACTAAATCCCCCTTTTAAATTTAAAGAACATGGCCAATTATGGTTGGTTTGAAGCATTTTAATTTCAATATATAACTGCTTGTGATATGATTTCAAATTATAATTATTTAAGATAATCCTACAAGATGTTTGAGTCTATAATTTTCTATTTTTAAATATAATTTGTTTTGAGTCAAGAGTTATATATTTAAAGTGATTAGAAATGTGATAGAAATCCAATTTGAAATCCAAAGAGGAAAGAATATCCTCGAGAGAGGAGTTCTTATCCATTTGAAGATTCAAATCTAGATAGCTTTCAAATGTAAAAATTGGAAAGAAAATACCTCTTTCAAGGGGGTGTTTCTTTTCATTTGGATATCCGGACCTAGCGAATCTAAGAAGTTCGCAGAAGGATGAAGAAATGAAGATTGTGAAGAATCCCATTCTTGAATTCAATTGAGTCTTAGGAATAGAATTTGGGCTGTTGTCAGTGGTACCCGACCACTTTACCTTTTACAAACCTGGTTTATAATATTAAGTGGCACTTGCCACATGGACTTTCAATATGAATTTTAATTTAATTGATTTAATAAATGATTGATGTGTTGATTGAGATATAGGGTTTTATGCTTTTGATAATGTTTTGGTGATTTTGCATGTCGATCTTTGATTTAGCTTGGAACTTGATCGGTGGCTCATGAGAATACTATAAAAATTATTCTATTTGAACAAATTAAAAATTTTAAACTCACATAGAAATTCTAACGCTTTTAAAAAGAAAGTTTGGGACCACCGAGAGTTCACATAACATGTTGTTGCATCTTCTTTTCTTTGTTAGGTATCTTGCCACATGCGGGTTTTGATAGACCACATAGATTATGATGGTGCATACTTATTAAGGTAAATCTATGCAATCTTTAGAATAAAATTTATTTTTAAGCCTTTTTAAAACTGCTTCACTCCAATTTTAGGCATTTATCGAGGAAAATAGCATGCATTATATTAGAAACTAATTTAGAAATTTCCTAAACTTCAATTATATTCACTTTAACATTTTTACCCCACATAATTTAAGGTGCCAAATAAGGACTTGCTCTCGATATCGGCCTTGATTTCCTCAAACCTAACTTAATCAAATGTCTCTACTACTCTACATAAATGACCTGACTCATAAATATCCCAATCACACTTACATAAAAGACCTGACTCATGGTTTTAAAGTGCCTAGGTGGTTAGTTGGTTCACCAATCTAGGCAGGGATAAGTTCATATTTATATTGCTTTAGCTAGGTTCGGGTTATTGATTTTCAGTGCCTAGTTTAGAATTTAGTTATTTGGCAAGCACTAGCTATAAAACCTCAATCTTCGAGAATTAAATCTCAACATTCTAATAAAATTGAAAATTTAACTTAAATCTTTTTTAATTTGAATATAAGCTCAATAATTAGGACATACTGAGGTGCTTCTGAAACATTTCAGAATCTCAAAGCACTTCCTACCTTTCCTTCTTTGACCTCCAGAATAACTGCTCAAATTTAATGCAATCCCTATTGAAATTCCGAATTTACCTATTTGATATCACTCCTAAAAAATCTCTAAACAATAATTTATGTCGTTATTATAATCAAAAGTATTTGAAAGAGACGCCAGTTTTCTACGATGTAATTAACTACGAGGGCTTGCACTTATAGGAGATTTAGAATCCACACCATTTTCTTTAAAAAAATTAATTTTCAAAACTCAATTAGTCTCCTTTGGGAAAATTAATATCAATGACGATCATTGTCGTCGCGTTCAAATAATCAAAGATAAGTGATATCGTCATCGCTTCAGGAGATATATAATTTGTCGTAGTGTTTTTTATTATGAAAATAATGGTGTTTTTTTCTAGGTTATGATAATCAAATACAAGTATAACCTCATTTTGACCATTTGGGTCCATTTATAGTTCTCTATTAGACTTGACCATTATAATCGAGATGAAATTTTAGTTTCATTATCTAAACCAAGTAAGAAACAATATATTCTCCTCTAGGGTGATATATCATTCGTAGTAACGTATTTGATTTTGAGACTAAAATTCTAACCTGAAATTCCCAAAGAAAACTAATCTTTTCAAAAATCACTTTTAAAGTCTAACATACAGTATAATCAAATCAGTACACACATGAGATGCAGTCATTATATATTAGTATCCTATTAGTATCTTATATCACATGCTTAATATAGGAATAACATACACAGTGATAATAAATCAATAAATAATGTGTAAATCATAGTAACAATAATAATGAATCTTAGTAGTATCATTAACAATATCAGTATCATCAAGAATATTATCAATATCCTAAAAATTAGTGGCAATGATAGTAAAATAATACAGTAACAATAATAGTAACAATAAAGTACTAAACAATACAGTAATAGTAGTACAATAACATGCATCATAGTAATCATACTAAATAAGTAAGGAATTCTAGCTTACACAGTGTTTTCTATTAATGGATAATCACTAATTAGTAATTGTTGGCTTAGTAAATAGAGTCATCACTCCTTGCATGTCTGCACAGTAAGAACTCCTTATAACTCTCAATCACTGAACCACATAAATTAGTATTTTTTTAATCACATGAATTAATATAAGATAACATCAAATCACATTATCTAAATGAAATTAAGCTAGTAAACCCATAATCATGTAGAGGTCAATCAATCTTTAGCCAATGTTAGTAAAACTAACCTTTGTTTGACCTTCACATATGATATTATTAGTGTTAATATAATAATAATAACCAGCTATTAACCAATCACATGCTCAAATTCATTTACAATGCTTTTAATAACATTATGCTTATATTAAAAAAAAAATTCTATGCAAATCATATAAACCATAATAACTTTCAATTTTCTCAGTGAAATCACATAATCAACCAGTCAAAATGACTAGAGTAATCAAAATTATAACATTTAAAAAGTTGTGCAATAGAAGTTTACTAAATATGAGAAATATATAATAAATACAATTTAGAAGAAATTGAATGATCAAAATCAAGATATTTGAAAACAAGAATAGGATAAAAATCATCTACCATAATCTAAACAACTTTCATAAAAAACATCGAAGCAGCTCAACAATTAAAATTTCAATTTCTCCTTACTCTCTCCTCCTCCCCCCCACCCCCACTATTCTCCTTCCATGGAAAGTCGGCATTGTGCTGGTGGAGTGAGTGAGTAGAGAGAAATGCGAGAAAAATATATATAAATAAGTTTTAGTGCTTAGAACCATAGGGATGCATCTTGAATGAATAATTACTATATAAAAGAGGCTTCAATATTGCGACAGTGATTACTGGCGGCACTGTGCTCGCAGGCCAGTGCCACAACACTCCAATTCAACAAGAGTTTCTGATTCTTCATTTTAAATACATTTTCAAAAATTGGGTTGTTACACTTTATATCACCTCATATCCAAGTTCAACTACTAGAAAGTGCCTACCAAGAGAGCCCTCAGCTTGACCTACTGTGAATAGTGGACCACTTAGTTCATCTTCTTTGTAGCATCAATTCACTTTGCTTTTCCTTTTGATGATCCAAGACTTAGCAAAGATCACTAGCAACTCTCAGACATCTCATAGTCATCAAGCAATCCTTGATGGTAGACTCACCCGTACACACTCAGCTAGAACTTATCTACACATGCTTGACATTACTACGCTCACCCAGAGATAAATCATTAGAGCCAAGGTTGTGAAAATTGGACTGGCCAACAAACCGGAAGAAGAAGAGGTTCACAGTTCAACTAGTTCGATCAGTCTAACCGGGGTTAAACTGGATGACGTAATAAATAATAAATTTTATTAAAATTTAATAAAATTAACATAATAGTAATGTCATCATTCAATGTATGAGACAAAAAATTAAAATAAAAAAAAATTATGAAACATAAAACTTACATAATTACGTAAAAGAATTATTTTAAAATCTCACAAAAAATAAAAAAAAAATCTAAATCTCATAATTATAAGAATTTACACTCACAAAAATCATGATAATTTTAAATTTAAATATTTTTCAAAATTTAAATCTGATTTTTAATTTAAATTTAATTTACATATAACCATATAATTTAATATAAATTATTACTAATTTATGTTACATATTTACTATAAATTTAATTCTAACAAAAGTTTATAAATTTAATATAAATTATTCTTATTTTATATTATATGATTAAATATATTTATAAGTTTAAATTGTACACCAAATTTATTTATAAATTTATATCTAAAAACATTAATAAATAGATAAAATTATTAATGATAAATTATTTTTTATAGTGTATAAATAAATAATTTTTTATTATTAACTAATAAATAAGTATTATTTACATCGAAAATAATTAATTAAAAAATTTGTCTGAAAATAAGTTTTATAGACATTATATATGTTATGAGTTCATACACATATCAACTCTTTTCTTTCATCCCACATCACTTTTTTTTTTCTTTTTGAAGAAGCAAAAGTTTGCATTAAAAGAAAAGAACAAAGCAAAAAACCTACAAAGTCGATTCCTCCTTTATCAAATTAAAAAAGGAAGGAGGAACCTTATTCAAACTAAAATCTTTCCAAATAAAACTACTAAAAAGAACATAGTTAGCACACAAATTTGCTAATTTATTACTATTCCTTCCTATACAATTGAAAAAGACAGTTGAAATCCTTAAAAAAAAGAAGATCCTCCTCCTTGTAACTGCCATTTTTCTAAGCACGTTGTAGAAATGAGATAATGTTCGAATTGTCTCCTTCAATGATAGAACCTTTGTATTTGAACATCAAGTCTTTGATTACATCCTTCAATGATTGTATTACTGAAAGCTCCAATTGTGCAATGTCCCAATGGACACAAGATTTTCCAAATGCCAATAAAAATCTTCCTTTGCAATCTCGGGAAACCTCTCCAACTCCTGCTCTATACGAAAAGACTAGAGAGGCATTGACATTGACCTTTAACCAGTCGGGGGGGGGGGGGGGGGGATGCCAAATATTAGACAATCTAAATGACTATTTAGCATCCTAGATGCCAATAATCTCCATGTAGATGAACAACCTCTTCTTACATTTCCCATGTCCAGGCGATCACCATACTTAGGAGCCAATAACTTATGCAATAGGGACTCCTTATCTTGAATGAATCTCCATGCCAACCTAGCTCTCAATGCAAGAGTTTTAGAAACACTAGAATACAATCCACAACCTCCCAAACACAAAGGCTAACAGAGGTCATACCAACTTACATTGTGTAATCCAAGTCCTCCATTTGATTTATTCCAAATGAAACTCCTACATAATTTGTCTAGTTCCTCAAGCACTCATTTTGGAACTAGAGAATGAGTAGCATGGAAAGTAGGAAAAATGATAGCATTACTGATTTGGCCAATGTTAGTTTGCCCGCCAATGTTATGTATTTGCTTCCCCATATGTTAAGCATCCTTAAAGCTTTGTCAATGATGAATAACAAGTCGTCACTAATAAGTTTCCTTAAGGAAATCTTTACCCCAAGGTAATTGAATTCATTCATAGGTTTAAATCCCATAATACGAAAAATGCTTTTCTTCTTCTTTTTGCTCACAAATTTACCAAATAATATGGCTGATTTACCCATATTTATACGTTGTCTTGTCCATCCACAAAAATCATTTAGGATAGCCTTTACTTCCTTAACAGCCCACTTGTTAGCTTCTAAAAACATTATAACATCATTTGCATAAAGTAAATGGGACACTCTTGGGCTTAGTGAATTAATGCTAATCCCACAAGAACTTTGAGCAAAAGCATTAGATAGGAGTTGTGAACAAAGAATAAAAAGGAGTGGAGACAAAGGACAACCTTGACGAAATCCACTCTTAGCTTTAATCCAGTTAGAGCAGTTGCCATTGATAGTCAATGAGAAAATAGGATCTTCAACACAGTCCAAAACTAGTTTGGAGAACTTTGTAGGAAAGTAAAAATACTCCAAGACTTTCCAAAGAGTAGACCAAGACATGGAATCATATGATTGTTCTATGTCCAACTTGAAAGAAACAAGCCCTTTAGCAGATCTAGAGTATATAAATTTGTGAAATATTTCATGAGCAACCATCACATGATCTGACAAATATCTTCGTTTGATAAAAGCCACTTTCTCCTTTGAGATTAGCTTTGGAATAACCTTAATTAATCTGTTCAAAATCACCTTTGCCACCACCTTATAAATAGAATTGTATAAATTGATTGGTCTATAATTAGACGGGAAGAGAGGATAGGATACCTTCAGAATGAGAACAATGAGCGTTTCCTTCCAACCTTCGTTCAACTCCCCATTGCCTAGGGAATGTTTGATTGCTTTTCAAAAATCTAATTTGATAATATCCCAATAAGCTTTGATAAACAAATAGGAAACACAATCCTTACCAGGAGAAATGTTTCCATCCATTTGCTTCAACACCAACTCCACCTCCTCAATAGATAAGTCTCTTCAAATGTCATTAGTGTTTAGAAAATTCAATGTAGCCGGCCAACCATCTAGATTACAATTCCTGAATTCCCATTTTTTCTCAAAGAACCGAAAGAAAATGGATTCAATCAGATTTTGATCTTCCACCAAAAAGTCGTTATCATCTTTCACTTTAGCAATGTTGTTAGAGTTCCTCCTTGCACTAGCATAAGAGTGGAAAAATTTTGAGTTACAATCTCCCTTTACTAACCACTTTACCTTCGCTCTTTGATTCCACCATGAATTTAAATGAGCCATGGTTGAATTCAATTCATTTACTTTAGCTTTAAGACTCCAACATTATATTTCTGAGAGGGAACCATAGATTGATTCCATAGTTTGAAGTTCTAGGATCTCTTTCAAAAGGCCTGTTACGGATCTATTTTCATGAATTTTGATTTTGATGATAGCAAATACTCTTATTATGATTTTAATGATATGTTCTCTACGACTGCTTTATCTACTTACATTGCAGGTCCACAAGACCAGACTGTAATTTGGAACCAGATCAAGATTGGGTATACTAGATCTGAGTCAATTTATAACCCTTTTCCTTTCTTGAGTCTATTGTATGTGGTGTGGCTCCTGATGCTTTGTAACTTGGAAGATTCTCTGACTGTTCCCTAATGTTTACTGCTTTTGGTAACATCATCCGAGATGATATTTATATCATCCTGGATGATTAGTTCAAAAGCAGAAACCCTGATTAGGGCATCCTCATTAAAGCAGCCGTCATTATGCAAAAACATCATCCTGGATGATTTTGTATCGGCTAGGACGATAGGCTCAAAATAGAAAGAATTTGCTGCCAGATCTATTTAGGAATTACTTATTTTTGGACATCATCCAGGGGATCATCCAGGACTATAAAATATCATCCAGGATGATCCAGGACATTTTTTCCAAAATTAATCTGGCATTTAAGGAAAGTAATTATGACTTGATTGGATAATCAAATCGTCCTGGACGATTGTAGGATCATCCGGGCCGATACACTGGATGATTAGACATCAGACAGTTCTTTTTCAGGGCGATGTTCAGAACGATATTCCATGATTTGTACTGATCATCCCGGCTGATTGGGCTTAAATTGTACTAATCGTACATGACGATATTTATATCGTCCTGGATGATAAAGTCTGTAACTTGCATTAATGAACTCGTTTTGAGATCTTCTATTTAAGCTATGACATGACACTTAGTAAGTTTCTTTGGCAGTCATTGTAACTTCATTCTTTTGGGGGGAACTTGAAGAGAGAGCTTGAAAGGGAGTGAGGAACGGGTGAAGTCTGAGAGGGAGAAGATCCTGTGAGATGGGACTCAAGGGAGTATGGAGGGGAATTCCACACGGTTGCTCCGGCAGGCTTGCACTTTAATACCATCAGATTCAAGGCTTGTCTTGAGGGAAGTTCACCAAAGAAGAAGATCTCTTTGGTGTCTGTTGGTGGAATTTTGAAAATTGGTTTTGAAAAATATTAGTTTTCTTTGGGGATTTTGAAGTTAATGTTTAATTCTAATTCTAAGTCGAATCGACCCGTTTAAAAAAAATTATATCACCCCGAAGGATGAAAATAAAATTTCATAAAGGTGTTCAGACTTAGAATTATGAAACTCATCTTGAATATTGTGACCAGATTCTAAAAAGAACTTCGTATGGCCCCGAGGGAACAGATGAAGTTCAACTAAATCCAATTATAATATTCAAGAAGCGTGATCATTGAATTCACATCCAAAGCCTTATCGAAGAAGGATATATCTCTTTGAAGGGAGATAACACCATTCAATGATAATCCTTCTAATGTAATAACGACGATCTTTTTTTTTTTTTTTTGACTTTTTCCCAAAGAAATCTAATGAAATTTTTTTTTAGAAAAATTAATTTTAAAATCAGGTACGTGTGTGGTTCCAAATCTTCTACGAGCGCAAGCCCTCGTAGTTAATTATATCGTAGGGAAACAAAGTCCCCTTTGAAAACTCTCGATTAAAATAGTGACGAAATTTTGTTAGATCTTCTAGAAGTGATACCAAAAATGAATGAATTTTAAAAGATCAAAAGGGGAAGGATCAAGATTAAGCAATTATTAACAGAATTAAAGGAAGAGAGGTAGGGGACACTTTGAGATTCTAAAACCATTCGAAAGTGTCCCAACTTAATCTAAGTGTTGGGCTTTATGTTTTAGGATTGAAATAAAGCTTTAATTAGAGTTGAGCATTTTATTAGAAATTTGGGATTAAATTCCCGAAGTTTGGGGTCTTATAGTCAAAGATCTGCCCCAGACTCTAAATCTAATTTAGACACTGGACCACAATCGTTCGAACCTAACTAATACAGTGCAGAATCTGGACTTACCCCAGCCTGGATTGGGGAGCCAGCTAACCATCTAATCAATTTAAAATACATTAGTATGATCTTTTATGAAAGAGTAGTAGGGACATTTTATTTAAAGTTTTGGAGAGTCGGGGCCGACATATAGAGATTTTCCTAATTGGCCCCTTTGACTTATGTTGGGTGCAAAAATGCTAAGGACTAATGTAATTAGAATTTTGACTCTTTAAGTATGTTTCTAATGCAATGCATGCTGGTTGATGATTTCAAATCAGATATTCTTGAAATTTTAAAAACAGGCTTAGAAAATAATTTTTTAGAAAACTAGACTTCCCCAAGTCCGGCACCTCATCCTCATAGGTCAGACTATCCGGACTCTATCCGCAAGAGGGGAAGGGTCTAAAGCATGAAAAGAGTAATGCAGAAATATGCATGCGACCCTAGTGGTCGATCTCTGGCTAATTCCCTAAATTTATTATATTTCTATGTTATTTAGACTCACTAAAATTTTAAATTTTAAGGTAATGAGTATAAAACTTTCACACCCTTACGAGCCTCACGTATCCAGGCGAAAACAAAAGTGGCACACAAACGCCAAAAAACTAAGAAAAGTAGGCAATCCTAAAGGCAATCAATTCAGCACATCAAATATAAATTAATTAATCAATAAATGTCCATAGGCAAAGTTGCCTTGCTTATTACAAATCAGGGTCTTACAGAAAGTAAAGTGGCCGGGCACCACTGACAACAACCTGGATTCTAAACCTAGTAATGACACAAGTAGTTTTGAGTGGGATACTCTCAATCTTCAAGAGTTCAGTCTTATCTTCCTTTGGTCTCCTTTTTCTTCAAACTCCTTGGATTCTTCGTAGTAAGCTATGATAAGAGGGCACATCCTTTAAGGGGAAGGCCACTCTTTCCTCTTTGGGTAGGGAAGAAATGTGATCCAAATTTAGATCTCCAAATAGAAAAGGAGTACTCCTCTAAGGGGCATCCTTTTCTCTTTGGAGTCCAAGCTTTGAACCTATGTATCCCAACTCAAAAGTAACTTTTACAACACTTAACAATTATTTAAATTACTTTCATATGAAAATAAAAATCTAGACTCACCTACAGGGTTATCCTAAGCAGTTAATAAATGAAAATATATTTATTCCGAAGCGGTTATATATTTATAGAAAAGAAAGTAAACACACTGGCCACGCTCTTTTTATTTGGGGGCTTTAGCAGTTGAAGTACCTGTGCAAGCATTTATAACAATTTATATATAAATTGTTTTTATTAACTTAGCCCCCTTTTATTGTCCTGCATGAGCGTGGCCACCTGTAGAAAATTGTGTGAACATCCAGATTGTACCTATCCTAGGGGTAATCTAGTTTCCAAAAACATCAATCCATCCACAGAGTGCAGAAAAAGTAAACAAACACAGCAAATCAATTTCATCCACAACATGTAGTGAAAACTACGGAAAATCTGGCACACAACAGTAAAGTAAACACTGGCCTAACCTAGATCTAGAGTTGGTTCTCCTAGCAAACCATCTAAAGTGTGTGTCAAAGGTCGTGTGGCTGGGGTGGATCCCAAAGTGGGTGATTAGTTAAAGTTGTCTAAAATGCTGAATTTGTTAAGGCTTAAGGGGAATTTATGTTAGAATTTAAATATTAGTATATTAAGAATTTTATTTAAATATATTTTATGGTTAATTAATTACTACCTTTGTTTCACACCGAGGCCGTGAAGTTTATTTCACCTTCCTTGGATCTAAGTTTAGGGTTTTAAGTTGGTTGAGAATATATTTGATATTAATATATTACTGGATCGGGGTTACTTAAGTTAATTTAAGTTGGTTGAAATTAAGAGGAATAGATTAATATCAAGGGGAGTTGGTTACTGATTTTAAAGGGTTGGTTGAGAATTTTATTAACCTACTTAAAGAATTTTGGAGTTTGGGGGAGTTAACATATTTTAGAAGGTTATATGGATATGTTAACTAAGGGGTCAAAACTTAATTTTAGAATTAGAGTTAATCTTAAAGGTTTTAGATTTTTAATAAATATTAAACCTAATTATGAGTTCTTAGACAGGTGGCACACTCCATTTGGAGTTTTCTATCAAAAGTTATGATTTTTAAAAGTTTTAACCTAATTTTGACCTAGGGTTAACCAAAATAATGACTTTTTGACTTGGACAAAATTTTGGGGATTTGACATTTTTAGAAATTACTAGATTTTAATTATAGTCATTAGCCACTAAGTTTCATTGATTTGTAATTTTCTATAATTATTTATGAATTTTACAAGTTAAGGTATTTACTATAATTTTTTAATTAACTTAATTAAAGGGTCCCTTTTAATGGTTTGAACCCAAATGAGTCTTAAACTTCTTGAAATCAACCACAAAGATTAGAGAAGATCTAAGGAGAGTTTATCAAGTGTTTAAATATTTTTTTAGGATTTTTAAAGATTTTTAATTAATTAAAATTTATTAAACAACAATTTTAATTAAAATTAAATTAAGGTGGATTATAGAGCTAAATTGATAGGATTTAAATTTTTATTAATTAAGGGTTCAATTTGGGTCAGTTAGGAGTATTTTAAGGAATTTTATGAATTAATGGTTATTTATTAAAATTTTATTAAAGTTAAAGGCCATTTCTAAAGGGGAATATTATGGCTCCTATTTGGTGAAGCAAATGAGCTCCAAATTTGATGAGATTTAGACCATGGAATCACCTAATCCCAAGGTATAAACACACCAAATTTGGGCTCAAATGGAATACCCTAAGGTGGCTAACCAAGCCACCTAAGGTGAGCTCAAGGTCACCTTGAGAAAATCCTAGGCAACTATCCTAAGCTTAGATTGGGGCAAAATCAGTGGCTCTAAACTCCCTATACTACACATCATCAGTACACACAAATTCACAACCTAAGTCTCATTGGATAGGCCATGGTTTCAACTTGGAGTTAAGGGTCAAACCATGACCCTTGAATCTAAAATTGAACATTAATGCGCTTAAACATTTTAAATAGAGGAGGAAAAATTTGAGCATGTCAGGGACATGCCCAAATTCATTCTCCCAAAAATTCTAGGTCCTGGGGAATTAAAATAAAGCAATAATTACAATAGTTAAGAAAACAAAGATACTGAAATTAAACTCAACATAGATGCAACCATGACCTAGGACCATAGTGCTTTTGTAGGTCTCCCTGAGAACTTTCCAATGAGCCTAAGAACACCTAATTTGGCCAAGTGTGCAGGGAGATATGAATTTTTGAAGATTCCATGAATTCTCTGTAAAATTAAATCCAGCCATTACAAAGTCAGTGGGCGCTTTACACGCTGCACGTCGTGATTGGCGGGACAATCATTGGCATTGACTGGTTAACGGTCAGATTAACCGTAGCCATCGGATGGAGGATCGGACGGCTAGGATCAAAGGCTCTCCAAGACCGTGGGATCTAATCCGCGCCGTTGATTGGAATCAACTGCCAGGATTTCATCTTCAACCTCCTGAGTGAACCCGAGACCGTGAACCTGCTCCGGCGTGATCCGGGCGATTCCGCTGACAAACTTCAACAAAATTTAACAGGGAGGATCAGGATAGAGGAAACCTTCAATCCAACAGTGGAAATCCGTTGGGGTGAAGGTTTCCTTCACACTTGACCGGACTACATAATTAGGGAGCTCGGGATTGAAAGATTACTTCGGAGAAGGTCTCAACGGATGAGCTTCTCTATCAGGACGCTTAGGGGATGATGGCGAGCAGATCTCCTTCAGACGTCAGTATTAGAGGACGGCCGAAAGTGCGACTTTGAGCGGGACGTCGAGAGATTTCACCAGAGTTCGCTCGAACGGATCGAAGGGATGGCCTGGGAAGCTGGGGGAAGCTGTTGGGAGGTCAATGGAGCTCTAGGGAGTGATTTTGAATGCTTGGGATTGAATGGCGATGTATGGGGAGCACTACCTATTCAGCCACCTCCTGCGAGCTTGGACGGCTAGGATTGAGCTGGAGGGGCTGTGGATTGGCGCCAGGTGGAAAGGGACATCATCCCAGAGGGCTCATGAGCATCAACCCGGCGAGCCACAGCCTTTGGAAGGCTTTGGATCAGGATCGGCCTGGAGGGGCCCCCGGAGCTTGTTCTCCATTGGTTCCGACTGCCGCTGGCTGGGGTTTGGGTCAGCTTGACTGGGAGAGCATGATGGAGACATATTGGAGTTGAGGGTGAGCTCAATTGGGCTTGGGGAGGTTCAAATCGATTTGGTGGCTTGATTGGACCCAAACCTGCTCTGTTTGGGTCGAATTTGGCTCGACCCAGGTCAGGCCAGACCCTGGGCTTGATGTGGGATGTGGGTCTGGGTCTAGTGCACCCAATGTAAGTGGAAATTGTGTTCAATTTGATCTGGATTCAAAGATGGCTTGAGTTGATCAAAATCTGCTCGGTTCGGGTCGATTTGGGCTCAACCCAGGTCAGGCCAGACCCAGAGCTTGATGTGGGAGGTGGGTCTGGGTCTGGTGTACCCAATGCAAGTGGCAATTGGGTTCAATTTGATATGGGTTTGAAGATTGCTCGAGTCAATATGGTTTTGGCCAATTTGAGCTAGCCTAAAACCTAACCCAAGTCAGCCTAAGGCATGGGCTGGCTAGAGAAGGTGTGTTGGACCTAGGGCCACCTATTAGAGGTGTTGATCAAGTTCAATTTGGCTTAGGATAAGAATTAGCTCAATCCCAAGTGATTTTGGACACTTTGGGTTAGCCTAACTCTTGACCCAAGTGGATCCAAAAGCAGAGCTAGTTAAGGGAAATGTATTTGGTCATGGGAGAACCAATGGAAGTGTTGGTCAAGTTAAATTTGACTTAGGACAAGCATTGCCTCAATCCCAAGTAATTTTGGACACTTTGGGTTAGCCTAATTCTTGACCCAAGTGAGCCCAAGTGCTGGGTTGGTCAAGGGAGGTGTATTGGGTCAAGGGGGACACAATGACACCTTGATTTGGATTCAATTTGATTAAGGTTGAGAGATGGTTCAAAGGAGACATCGCTTTGGTCACTTGGGTCAAGCCAAAAGGCTAACCCAAGTGAACCCAAAGCTTGGATCTCCAAGAGGGGTCTCTTGGGTGCCCAAGGAGTCACCCCTTGGGTTCAAAGGGAATTGGAATGATGTTGGTCATGTGGTCTATGGGGAGTGAGGTGTATGGACCATTTGGTCAACTTGGTTGTCTTGGTCAACCAAGTTGACTTAGGGCCAAGAGTTGGGTCACTTGAGGTCCATTTGATCACATGAGTCTAATGGGTGTGACATCGAGATGTAGAATGGTAATTTAGGTCAAAATAACCATTTTGACCCTTAAGGGGAATTAAGATCAAAATGGGTTGACTTGGTCAACCAAGTTAGCCCATGGTTGGAATTGAGTCAAAGGGGTCATATAATTCTATTGGGAGCACTTGAGAAAGGTTTTAAGGATTGGTAATCAAATCAAGTCAAGTCTAGGTCAAAAGTCCAAAAAATTGCCTTAAAGGGCATTTTTGTCATTTTGGCCCTTAGTCAATTCGGGGCCTAATTGAGTCCGAAAAGATGTAGACTATTGTTCAACAAATCAATATCAAAGTATTAGAGGTGATCAAAGGGTCTGGAGAGGTCTCAAAGGTCAAGTTCCACTAGGTGAAAGGTCCAGTGGCATTGATTATAAATATTTGAAGGTTTTACAGCCTTTGGATTTTAATCAAGTTTCTGGGGTTAGAGTCCTCCAAATGGGTTCAAATTTGGAGGGTTGACGCTAGATACATGTCAAATAAATATGAAATTTATCGGCCCTAAATCGTATGTCAATTGACTAGGTTTCATGGTGATGGAAAAATCACTTAGAAAGGGCTTTAAGACCTAAGCCTTAAATCTAAGGATTCTGTGTTTAGATTGAGTTTAAGATCTGGATTGAGCCTAAGGGCCAGGAGCTAGGAAGATCATAGGATCTAGAACTCAGGGAGGAATTAAAAGTGATCTCATACAAGAATGAGGTCAACAAATGGACCCCCAATGTGCGTAGTAGAAGGAAATTCTGCTGCACACATTGGCGTTGACCGAACAGAAATTTTGAATGTAATTTTAAGAGTATAAGGGAGGGCACCACCCAACCTTATTTCTATAAAATGCTGATAGAAGGCTTACACCTAATTGATAAGATAACTGGAAAACCAAGGTAGGGATTACCTAACCTTGGGTCTAAGGAAGGGGATCACCCAACCTTAAGCTTATAGGATGCTGATAGAAGACTTACTCCTAATAGGCAGATTAACTGGGAAAACAAGGTAGGGAATACCTAACCTTGGGTCTAAGGAAGGGCATCACCCAACCTTAGGTCTACAGGATACTGATAGAAGACTTACTCCTAGTAGACAGATTAGCTGGGAAACCAAGGTAGGGAATACCTAACCTTGGGTCTAAGGAAAGGCATCACCCAACCTTAGGCCTATAGGATGCTGATAGAAGGCTTACTCCTAATAGGAAGAATCAACTAGGAAACCAAGGTAGGGAATACTTAACCTTGGGTCTAAGGAAGGGCATCACCCAACCTTAGGCCTATAGGATACTGATAGAAGACTTACTCCTAATAGGCAAATTAACTGGGAAACCAAGATAGGGAATACCTAACCTTTGGTCTAAGGAAGGGCATCACCCAACCTTAGGCCTATAGGATGCTGATAGAAGGCTTACTCCTAATAGGAAGAATCAACTAGGAAACCAAGGTAGGGAATACTTAACCTTGGGTCTAAGGAAGGGCATCACCCAACCTTAGGCCTATAGGATACTGATAGAAGACTTACTCCTAATAGGCAAATTAACTGGGAAACCAAGATAGGGAATACCTAACCTTTGGTCTAAGGAAGGGCATCACCCAACCTTAGGCCTATAGGATGCTAATAGAAGACTTACTCCTAATAGGCAAATTAACTAGGAAACCAAGGTAGGGAATACCTAACCTTGGGTCTAAGGAAGGGCATCACCCAACCTTAGGCCTATAGGATGCTGATAGAAGACTTACTCCTAATAGGCAAATTAACTGGAATGGTCGTACAGGGAGGAAGCTTGCTTTACACAGCGGACCGAAATTGGCAAACTAGGATGGTGCCACAGAGGGCGTACCCCACCACTAGCGAGTGTAATCATAAGGGAAGGAAAAACTTAACCTTAAGAAAAAGGTAAAGATGCATTAAGAAGTAGGGGAACGTAAAAGAACCAGAGCAAAGTTACAAGTTAAAAAGAAAATTTATTGGTTGATAAAATGAGCTACATCAAGCATAGTATTTCTTAAGGAAATGCCCGTTGACAGGTAACATTGGGTGATTTCCCTTGCAATCCACCAGATGATACGAGCCTCCTTCATAGACAGTCTCTATAACGAAGGGTCCCTCCCAAGTATGTTCAAATTTTCCACCCAACTTTCGATGGGCTAAGATAGGCCTCCGAAGGACCAATACCAAGTCTCCCACTTGGAAGGTCCTAGGTCTCACTAGCTTATCATGAGCTTGAACCATACGAGATTTATACAGCTCTAGACTTTGTTGAGCTTGAAGACGTTGCTCTTCAAGGCCTTCGAGTTCTTCCAACCGTAATTTTGCATTTTGTTCATTCGTGATTTGATTATTAACTGTAATTCTGAGTGAAAGGATTTGTATTTCTAAGGGTAGAACGGCCTCAGATCCATACACTAGTGCAAACAGAGTGGATTGGGTTGGTAAGCCCACAAAGCTTCCACCAACCTCTAATCCCACTGTCGTTTGTTGTCATCAAGGGTATTTTTAACGATTTGCACTAAAGTTTTGTTGAAGGCCTTAGCCAATCCATTTGCCCGGGGGTAATAGATCGTCGAGTATCTCCAATCAATGTTATGGCGTCTTACAAAACTATTGATTTTTGTAGACTTGAACGCGGACCCATTATCGGATATAATTCTGCGGGGTACGCTGAATCGATATACGATATGGTCACGAAAGCATTTTAACACATGGTGAGATGTTACATTACGTAGGGGGATTGCTTCCACCCACTTTGAGAAGTAATCAGTCACAGCTAATATGAAATGATGACCTCTTATAGAAGGAGGGTTAATCGGCCTGATGATATCCGGGCCCCAACTATCGAAGGGCCACGAGGCTATCGTAGGGTGTAACACATTAGGCGGCTGATGTAAAATCGGCCATTGATGACAGTGCTTTGCAATATTCATGCAATCGTCAATCATTGTAGGCCAGTAGTACCCAAGTCTTTTAATTTTCAATTTCATCTTTGGATCTGATTGATGTGTACCGCATAGTCCTGAATAGACCTCATTAACGATCTTCAGGGCTTCCCATTTGTCTAAACAACATAGCCACATCTGATTGAATGATGGGCATTACAGTGAATTGTTGACTAGTGCATAAGATAGGGCGCATTTCTTAATCTGATTGGAAAGAGATTTATCCTTGGGAAGCTTCCCTTCTTGAAGGTAGTCAATTAAGGTCATCTCCAATCGCCTTCTTCATCAGTTGTTGAAGAAGAAGAAAGGACTTGGAGAGGTTTCTTACTGATATATTCTAAATCTATGGGAGAGAGGGTTTTGCGACCCTGAATCTCTATAGGGATGGAATCTTCCTCTGGGCATGCGAACTCCTTTGTAAGTTTTGCTAAGGCATCCGCCGCAGAATTGCTTCCACGGTGAACCTTATATAGAGTGACAATAGGAATTTGTTCAAGCAAGTGAAGTGTATACTGGTGATATTTTAAGAGATTAGGATTTAAGACCTTAATTACCAACTTGGATAATTACCAATTGAGAGTCACCAAAGATCTTAATCACTTTAATCTCCATCAAAATTGCAAGTTCCAAACCAGTTATCAGAGCTTCACATTCAGCCTCGTTATTTGTACAAAGCTCCGACAAGTGGTAGGAAAAGTGCATAATCCCCTTCTCTGGCGTTATAAAAATTAAGCCAACTCCGGCCTTTCTGGGGGTTATAGATTGTTGGGTCGCATCCCGACAGGAGGATGCTGTAGCATCAATGTATAGTTCTCAGATGGCCTCTCCAGATTCCCTCAAACTCATGATTTGTTCATTAGGTAAATCATCGTTCAAAGGAGAATCCACCGGTAGCGGGTGGGCTGCCAGAAAGTTAGCAACAACTTACCCTTTTACAGCACAGAGGGGGATGAAAGTAATATAAAATTTGAGTAGTATCATAGACCAACGAGCTAAGCGTCCCGACAACATAAGCTGAGTCATAAGATACTGCAAAGGATTAACTCTCGAAATCAAACCGATTGAGTGGGAAAGCATGTAATGCCTTAGCTTCTGGGCCACAAAAACTAAAGCAAGAAAATGCTTCTCAATTGATGGGTATCGAATTTCAGTAGGGAGAAGTCTCAGACTAAGGTAATAGAGAGCATTCTCTTTCCCTTCATCATTGACTTGGGCTAACAGGGCACCTAAAGACTCGTCTAAGTCTGCAGTGTAAAGGATTAATGGTTTTCTTGGGATTGGCACGGCTAGAACTGGCGGATTGGAAAGGTATTGTTTGATATTGTCAAAGGCATTCTGGAAGTTCTCGTCCCATACGAATTTAGTATATTTTTTTGCAAGGACAGAAAAGGGTTGACATCTCCTGGAAAGATTGAAAATAAACCTCCTTATATATGCTAATCTACCTTGTAGAGACCTTAACTGAGTAAGGCTCTTAAGAGGTGGCATATTTAAGATGGCTTCAATTTTAGCGGGGTCATTCTCAATTCCTCGGTGCCTCACCTTGAATCCCAAGAATTTCCCCGAAGTGACACCAAAGGCACACTTCAAGGGATTCATTTTCAAATCGTAGCGGCACAACCGTTCAAATACAACCCTTAAGTCATATAGGTGAGCCTCTTTGACCTTACTCATGACAACTAAATCATCAAAGTAGCACTCGACTTGGTTGTGGATTATGTCGTCAAAGATGTGAGTCATGGCCCACTGGTAAGTTGCACCAGCATTCTTTAGGCCAAATGGTATCACCTTATAACAAAAGATTCCTATAGGGATTCTGAACGCAGTATTTCTCTCATCTTCTAAAGCCATCTTGATTTGGTTATAACTCGATGAGCCATCCATAAAAAAGAAAATACTATGTGAGGAGGTAATATCGACCACAAGTTCTGGTATTGGTAGGGGGAACTCATCTTTAGGACATGCCTTATTCAGATCCCTGTAGTCGACACAAATCTGAATCTGACCATTTTTCTTTCGAACTGGCACGACGTTGGCCACCCAAGAGGAATATTGTTCCTCTCGAATGAACCCCGCTTCGGCCAATTTCTTAACTTCGAAAATGACTTGTTGCTCGATCTCTTAGAGCATGCACGAGGAGCTTGCTTAACAGGAATGCCATCATGCTGAACTCCAAGTTTGTGAACCGCTACCTCAGTGGACAAACCTGGCATTTCGTCGTATGTCCAGGCAAAGCAATTCCTGAACTCGGACAGCAATTGAATTAAATATTGGGTTTCACTCTCGCTCAACATAGTACATATGAAAATAGGGTGGGGGTCATCATCGGTTCCTAGGTTAATTTCTCTTAACTCGTCGACTATTGATTTAATTTCCTCTTCGAATTCAAGGGGTGCATCCTGAACTTGAAGGTCATCGGGATCATCTAAAGTCTCCAAACAGAGCTCATCCAGGGGACAGAAGGGATCCGTAGGGACATTTGGAGATTTAAGGTGGTAAGTTATCATTAGGCAATACTCATCATCATCAAATGAACTAACGGTTCCAAAGCCGATACCACTTGTTAGATTTTTCTTTATTTTCATTTGCCAAATATTTTTGTGTATCTAGCTTGACCCTTAGTCCATCGGTATGGTACAGAACCTTTAGAGAAAGTATTTTTTACACAAATAGGGAAGTAGCCGAAAAGTAATTCCATTAATTCATTAAAATCTATCTCCTCAAGGGTTACATCACCTTCATCCCTTGCGGAGGAGGATCCGGAAAAGAATTTCTGGAATTTCTTTACTTCACCGTTCAGGTTGGGGGCTACTTTAACTTCTATCCCTACAATCTTGCCAGCCGACAGTGGGGTCAGAGAAAGGGCCTCAATCCTCCTACTGAGCTTTTCGTACATTGTTAATTCAGGCTCGTCACTTTTGAATTTTAAAACATCTACCTCAGGGTCACTGTCCTGGTCTAAGGTAAGGATCAAATTTTGGAGGAGTATTCATATTCTTGTCATCGAGAGAGAGGGCAACACCTTGGTTTTCTAGTTCACCATCAGAATCTGATTCCAAGTCAATATATACAGGTGCTGCTCTCCTATCTAATGAAGCACGAGCTCGACCTCGTGCCCTTAAAGCCATCCTCCCACCCCTTTGAGGTAATGTGTTTGGAGGCTTAAGGAAAACGATGTCAAAGTCATCTTCACTACTTGATTGTGTCATTTCTTGATTAATAATTTTATCTTTTTCTTTCTCTGATTGGATTTTTGTCCAACCACTTTCTCCTCAATTTTGATCTCCAACTTAGAATGGGATAAGGACCCTTTTGATATGAAATATGCAGCATCTTCATAGATCCCAATTTTTTGAATTGAGAATGGTTGCATATCACCCTTAATCACATGTTCAATGTCATCTCGTTGGTACTTAACGCATTGGTGCAGGGTAGATGGAACCATTCTATATTCGTGAATCTAAGGTCTATCTAGAAGAGCATTAAAGGATGTTGTCGAATCAATTATATGGAACTTAGCTTCAGTTTTAAGCCCTCCTATCTCTAGGAGTAAAGTGATTGAACCTAAATCTCTCTCGCCCTTTTCATTGAACCCACGAATCACCAACCTATCGGTCAAAAGCTTGCTAGTATCAACTCTGAGATAAGCGAGGGTCTTTATGTTCATCACGTTGACCGATGCATCGGATCAACAAGGACTCTTGATAACTTGAAGTTTCTCACATCTACATTAATGTAAAGGGGAGGTTGTGGCCTATAGTTCCTAAGAGCAAATCTTCATTAGAGAAGATAACTCCGGGGACCTCTTTGAAGTAGAGGGCCTCATCTTTTGAAGTTGAAGCCAATTGGGCTAAACAAATCTCAGGGTCTAGAAGTTCTTTAACCAAAGACTCCCTCATTTCTTTAGAAAGAAGGAGGGCGTCGTAAATGCTTAGTTTGGCTGCAACTTTCTAAGATGGGCCAGAACATTATACTCAACCTTAGGGATAACGGACTCAAAACCCGGAGGGATCAGAGGAAATTCAGATTGTTGAGGGGAATTTGGATTAAGATCTTCGAAAATGAATTGCTTGCCTTTATCCTGAGGGGGAAGTCTAGGGGGTAAGACTTTACCACCACGAAGTTACACCTACTCGATATCCTCAGGCGGGCAAACTAAAGCGGTGTCTACACTCAACATAGGCATTGGATCATCATTTCCTGAAAGAGAGTTAGAATCTGAAAACTCTATCTCGATAGGACTTCCCTAAAAGTTAAATTGGGGGAAATCACTTTCTGATAAGGTTTCACATTCAACATCTTCTTGAGTAGTCAACTCGGGAAGGTCAGTTTGATTAACATCAAGATTTATTTCACCAGAAGTTTGATTCAAAATAGAAGAGTCATCAATTTGCATTTGAGATTCATGGCCAATCACAAGACAGAAGTAGAAGGATGTTTTTTATTCATCTTTTGACCCTTCTCCTTTGATGAGGCAAAGTAAAAGTCAGATAACAAAGAGGGGAAAGGGTTTTAACACCACCATCCGCCATTCTAATATATCTCTCATCAATGCACTTCCTCTCTACAAAATAATCTTTCTTTTCTTTTATATATTTCTCAGTAGTTCCTACGACTACTGGAGAGGGAAGTGGCTCAACATCCTTCTGCGAAGCGTCCAGGTCAACTTCCCACACCGGGCCCTGGGCTATCATAGTCAGCTGTTGAGAAAGGCGAAAAGATTTGTTAATCAACATTTTAAATGCCCAGGATAAAGTAATGTCCCAGCCATCTTCAACAGAAAGAGAATAGTTAAGAAGATTACTTGAGTTAGTTTTGACTGAGGCCTTTTCTGGATCGACCAAGTATTCCTTAGGAATTATAATGTTACCTTGGATGTATTTCCTCTTAAGCCAATCTTTGAACACAACACAGTCCTCAAGTGAGTGACTAAGCATCCGGTGGTATGGGCAATACTGCGGATCTTCTTTCTTACTCTCATCCTCGTGTCTCATAGCCTCTGGCAACTAGAAATCGGACTTCTTTAACAGACTCTTAAATATCTTCCTTACTAACTCCCTCTTAAATTGGTAAGGTTTTTCCAACCTCTCTTTAAAAGGGATGAAGGCAGGATCTCTAGTATGCTGAGGAACTATCTGAAAGGGATACTTCTGAGGTGGCTGTGGTGGAGGTGGAGTGCTAGGCTGACTAACCACTGGCCTTTTCCCCTTATTAACTACTGATACCACAGCTTTCTTTTCAAAAGTTTTCACCAACTTAGGACCATTATTATCTTCAGGCTGCTCTCGTAAGAATGACATCGTAGGAGCCTCTTCCTACAAATTGCTAGCCTTGTTGAGAAGTTTTTCAAAAGTTTTAATAGTGAAACCCTTCAGGAGAAAAGCAATCGGGCCATGAATGTTCTTAAGAAGAATTTCCATGGCATGTTGCTCTTGAAACTGGGGTTCACACTTCATCGAGAGGTTTTTCCACCTCAAGATGTATTCGACCAGAGACACTCCCGACTTTTGCTTTTCAACAACAATATCACCCACAGTGGTGCGTTGTTGTGCTCCAAAAAATCTCTTTAAAAAAAGATTTTCTAGATCGCAAAAGGTTCTTACCAAACCATTGGGCAGATCGGCGTACCACTCAAAAGCAATGTCCGATAAACTACTTACAAATTAGCAAAAACGTAGAGCATCTGACCCTCCTACGTTACAATGCCGGATAAACTACTTACTCGGAAGTGGGTCAAGTGCTATCTCGGGCAACTCTGGTGAAAATTTTAAATGATGGTGGCACAAAACCCTTTGGATAAGGAACTGAGTCATATTCCTCGGGGTAGGGTCTACCCTTAAGAATAGATGCGGTCCCTTGTGAAAGGGCCAAGGCCTCCATTACCTGGTCCTCAATCAGTTGTTTAATATCTTTTTGGGGCGGAACTAAAGGAGTGGTGGAAACTGTAGGCTGAACTGGAGGTGCTTCTGATGGGCAGGGAAGAATCACAGATACTGACTCAAGGGGTTTGGAGCTAGATTCTGCTCGTTTAGCCATTTTTTGTTATCTCTTGAGCTGTTTGCTAGATTTTAAGGGACTCTTGTTGTTATTTATCCAGCCTTTCTTGCATTTCTCTAACTTGTGACATCATGTCTGCTAGCTGAGTCTCCAAGTTTCTTATGTGCTCCTCATCTCTAGCTTTTATTGACTCATCTGAATCTGACTGGACAGCAGGTGAATCCTCATCTCTAACAGGTCGATGCTTGCTAGGTTCAGCTTCTTTATTAGACCCCTTGGTTTCAACCATGCAAATGCTACCAACATAACCATCTTCATCTCCGAGGAGATCATCCAGATCTGGGTCAAAAGTGGCAATTCCTTATCTATACAATAAAATGTTCCTTATCTCTTGTACTACCTCCTCGACTGGTCTATCCCCAATTGACTTGGGATCGAGGGGCAAGTATCCTTTATATTCAGACATATCAAACAATTCTTTAGAATACAATCGGGCAATGATTTATGTAAGCTTTGGATTAGGATCTGACTGAGACTCCAGAATTAGTTCATCTTTCATCTCTAGATCCTGGTCAGTTCTCTCCTCTTCAACTATACCAGAACTAGCAGTCAGAAGAGTGGCATCCTCTATAGGGTGAGGGACATATACCTCAGGGGGCGAAGCAGGAGTTTGTAAAGTGATGGCTCCTACATCTGGCAAGGTAAGGTCCTCAAACACCTGACTAGGGAGCCTAGGAATGACACTCAGATCTTGGGGATCATCAACTGGGATAGTAGTGGCGGTGGCTACTGGATCTTGAACTAAACTGATTGTGGGAGGACTGCTAACTGTAACAACCGGGGTACTAGCCTGAACATCCATCAAGTCAACTGGAACTGGGGCAGGGTTGACTGGAACTCGTTGAAGCTGCATAATGAACTTAAAAGTTCTAGGAGGTGGTGGCAGACTCTCCAACTTAGTTCTTTTGGGCACAAATTTCTTCTCAGGAGACTTGGGTTGCTTGCCCTTAACATCTACAGATTTTTGAGTTTCAACCCCTTTTGGCTTAATAATCACTGAGGCCAACTTTACAGGTTTAGGAGAGGGTTCCAGGGGTCTACCAGTTGAATGGTGGCCTCTCTCGGACCCAGCCAACACAATACCTTCCATTTTAGAGGATGAAAGGAGTGGCACCCAATGGTATCCATCAACTAGCACTGAAGAGAAGGATGTCTAACATACTTCTTATTTTTCCTGAGAGATTGTGGGGTCTGTTGCAAATTCAGGTCCATGAACTATGCTTTGATGATTTGCAAACACTCTTACTTGTCTTGGACTTCCTTTTACTACTGACTTTTCAGGAATCAAAGTTCGGACAGAAAAATGGAGCCATCTCAAGAATGGGTAGATTAGGGTTAGTCAGTCTGTAATTCTATTTTTTCCTTCTTGAGTCAATTGTAATTCTTTGGCGTGACTGATATAAAGTAACCCTACACACACACACTTGAGAGACTTAGAATTTTTATTTTTACTCAAATCGGTCAGGACGATATTTACATCGTCCTGGACGATCGGGCTTAAAACAAAAAATCTAATCAGGGATTCTTTATTAAGGCCGCCGTTATTAGCCAATCGTCTTGGATGATACTTGTATCGACCTGGACGATAGGCTCAAAATAGAAAGAAATTACCGTCATAAACAATTAAGGTATTCTGTATTTTAGGTAATCGGCCAGGACTATCTTGGATCGGCCTGGACGATATTCACAATTATGTCTTAATTGATCAGACAATCAAAGAAGTAATTAGGGATGATTGATATGATCACATCGTCCTCGACGATCGTAGGATCGGCCAGGACGATCTAGTCAAAAAACCTTAGTTACTCTTGGACGATCTGGATCGGATAGCTTGAATTCAGGGCAATTCTCAGGACGATTCTCCTCTGATTTGAATTGATCGGCCGGGATGATCATAAGGTCATCATGGATGATCAAGCTAATTTTTCAATCGTCTAATTTACATTCAGGGCGATGCTCTGGCCGATCTTCTGAGATTTGTACTGATCGGCTAGTACGATGTCCATATCGTCCTGGATGATATAGTCGGCAACTTGGAATTAATGAGCTCCTTTGAAGCTCTTCTATTTAAGAGCTTTAGTTCAACATTTTTGAAAATCCTTGTCTGTTGTCTTGACCTGAGAAAACCTAAAGGAGAGAGAGAGAGAGAGGGAGAGAGAGAGAGAGGATCTTATGAGGGGGAGCTTATGACGGGATTCACAAGGGGTTGCTCCAAGCATTGTTCCACTTCTTCTTTCCTAGAGTCTCTAATTCTTGGAAGGGTTGGGAGAGGTAAGTTTCAGCAAGTGATCGAGGTTATCTGCCTGCTTCAGGAGGATGCAAAAGAAGGAATGTTCTCTGCCTTGCCGGGTGTGGGAAAAAGAGGTATTTGTAAAGGCTTCTCCGCCTAGTTGTGGGGGCTAAAGGAGAGTCACGATTGTAGTGTAATACTCGAAGGGCGCCTCCGGGGAGTGGACGTAGGTCGAGTTGACCGAACCACTATAAATCCTTGTGTTCTTGTTTTTACTACTTCCGCATTTATTTTCTTCCGCAGTTGTTTTTGTGGTGTTTTAGTTTGTGAAATTTGTTGAGCTTTGCTTAAAGTTTTTAAATACCAATTCACTCCCCCCCCCTCTTGGTTAGCCTCGGGCCAGTTCTATAGGGCTTAACATCCCTAACGAACTTTCAAGTGGCATCAGAGCGAGATTCATAAAAATTGAGTTTGAAAACTTTTTGAATTAGATATATGGCTAACTTTGGGAATCGTAACACTACTGAAGGATATTCGATTACAAGACCTCCCTTGTTTGATAACCTACCTTTTGATTTTTGGAAAACCCGTATGGCAACATTTTTACAATCTACTGATTATTGCATGTGGATGCTTATTAAAGAAGGGTATTCTCCACCTCGTGAAATCAACGAAATTAAAATGGAAGTTGCTTTTTCTGAATGGACTTTCGATGAAAGAGATTTAGCTCAATTGAATGCAAAATGTTTGAACTGCTTTTTCTATGCTTTAAAATCAGAAGACTACATGCATGTTTCCACTTGCAAAACTGGTAAATAAATTTGGGATAAATTGTGTATCACTTATGAAGGCACTAATGAAGTTAAGCAATCCCGTTTGAATATTCTTTTGCATGACTATGAACTTTTTTGTATGAAACATTTTGAATCTATTTCTGACATGTATACAAGGTTTACTCAGATTATTACTTCATTACATGCTTTAGAAAGAGAACTTTTGAACTTTGAAAAAGTTAACAAGATTTTAAGATGCTTGCCTTCGTCGTTTGATGCTAAAATCACTGTTATAACTAAATCTAAGGATTTAAACACCTATTCAATTGACAACTTACTTGGCTCACTCATTGCTTATGAGCAAGGAGTGAATCAAAGAAATCTTGATGCAGGTGAGAAGAAGAAGGAGAAAACAGTGGCACTGCAGGCGTACAAATTGGATTCTGACTCTTCCGAGTTTGAAAGCGATGAATTTGCCTTAATCACAAGGCAATTCAAAAGCTTTCTAAGGAAGAAGCAAAAGCATCATTGGAGAAAAGGTAAGGATAATAAATATTCAAAGGGATCTTCTGATGTTGTCTGTTATGAATACAGGAAGCCTGGACATGTGAGAGCTGATTGTCCTACACTTCAAGATCACTCAAGCAAAAGGAAGGGCAAGGAGAAACCCAAGTTCAAGAAGGACAAGAAGAGACTTCAAAAAGCATTTTGGGCGGATTCTGCATTGGATTCATCGGAGACGGAACCAGAAGATGAGACAACAAAATTGTGCTTGATGGCAGATGATAATCTTGATCAATAAAAGGTATGTGAACTTTTCTACGATCAACTTCTTGAAGTTTTTGAAAAAATTCATGCATCATATAGGAAACTTAAGAAAACACATGCAAGCTTAAAATTGGAATTTTTGGAGTTACAAAAAGAGCATGCAATTATGACTAAAGATCATTCTATAATTAATTCAAATCATATGACTCTACTTGATGAATTTGATGAGTTAAACAAAAAATATTGTGAATTAATTGAAGAGCATGAGTCACTAAAAGTCACACACACCTCACTTGATTCTGATCTTAAGAAGTCTAAAGAGATGGAGAAAAATTTGAGGATTGAGAATGAAGTCTTAAAAAGCACAAATTTGAAGATTCAAATTGAATTAGATACATGTAAGAAAACTAGGATCACATATATTTTTGATCAAAAGTCAAAACCTAGGATGAGGCATTATAACTCAAACCACTTAAGAAACCCTTTTCCTTGAGTTAGATGTCTTTCATGTGGCATGCTAGGACACATCTCACATACTTGCACAGTTCACCATAGTACATATTGGGTGTGGAGACCTAAGTTGCATAATCCACAGCATACCACACATGCATTGCATTCTACTTTTCATAAAAGGAACCCAAACCTGTTTGGGTTCCTATATCTGACATTTGATAATCTTGCAGGTGGGCTCTCACAAAAGGCCTCGTGAGAGTATGTGGTACCTGGACAGTAGATGCTCTCGACATATGACTGGTGATGCCAATCAATTTGTTTTACTGGAGTCCAGGACTGGAGGCAAGGTTACTCTTGGAGATAGCACCACCAAAAAGGTGGTAGGCTCAGGTATAATTAGTAATTCCAAGAATCTTATGATTGAAAATATTTTTCTTGTAGATGGATTAAAGCACAACCTGCTGAACATCAGTCAAATTTGTGACAAGGGCTTCATCGTGCAATTCTTTGTAAATTCATGCATTGTAAGTTTAAGTAACAATACTATTTTGCAGAAAAAGAAGATCAACAACGTCTACATGCTTGATTTAAATAACATTGAATATGCTGCTTCGTTTTGCTTAAAAATAGTGGTTGATGATTCATGGTTGTGGCATCGGATACTATGTCATGCAAGTATGAAAACCCTTAGGAAAGTAACCCAAAAGACCTAGTTAGAGGTGTCCCCAAACTCAAGTTTTCAAAAGACCACCTTTGTGATGCCTACCAACTAGAAAAACAAGTCCACTCCACCTTTCACCCCATTAAGATCATTAGCACCTCTAGATCTTTAGAAGTCCTTCACATGGATTTGTTTGGATCCATTAGCACTGCCAGCTTGGGAGGGAAAGTCTATGGTTTTGTGATTGTTGATGACTACTCGAGGTTCACTTGGACTAGATTTCTTACACATAAAAATGAGTCTTTTGAGGAGTTTAAAATATTTTCTACTTGGATTTAGAAAAAGTTAGGTTGTGAGATCGTGACCATCCATAGTGATCATGGGGGAGAGTTTAAGAATGAAAGATTTGGAGATTTTTGTGAGGATAAGGAGATTAGCCACAACCTCTTAGCTCCTAGGACCCCTCAGCAGAATGGGGTAGCTGAAAGGAAGAATCAGACCTTAGTGGAAGCTGCTATAGCCATGCTTGCTGAGTATTCACTTCCAAAATACTTTTGGGCTAAAGTTGTTAACACAGCTTGTTATGTGTTGAATAGGGTGAACGTTAGAGCCAAGTTAGAAAAGACACCCTATGAGATCCTTAAGGGCAGGACACCCAATCTTTCCCACCTTCATGTCTTTGGTTGTAAGGGTTTCATTCACAACAATGGGAAGTCTCACTTGGGAAAATTTGATCCTAAATCTGATGGAGTGTTATTGGGATATTCTAGTGTTGGGAAGTCTTTTATGGTGTTTAATAAGAGGACTTTGATGGTGGAAGAGACTACACATGTAGTATTCGATGAGTCTGATCCTAAAATGCCTAGAGTTTAGGATGATGATGATGTTTGAGAGGTTACTACTGGAGTAGAAAATTCCGAGAAGGGAGTAGGTCACCAAAATATTGAAGGAGTAGGAGATGTCACCCAAGGAGTAGAAAATATAGATTTGGAGGAAAGGGTTGGACCCTCGCACACCTTACCTAGAGATTGGAGATACTCTATAAGTCACCCCAAGGAATTGATCTTAGGAGACCCTTCTAATGGAGTTAAGACTAGACATGGACTTAGGAAGGAGGTGAACCACTCTGCCTTTATCTCAATGACTGAACCCACCAACTTAAACCAAGCCCTTACTGATGAATTTTGGATTTTATCCATGCAGGAGGAGTTGAACCAATTTGTTAGGAATGAAGATTGGGAGCTTGTAGAAAGACCTAAGGGATAAAATGTAGTTGGGACAAAGTGGATCTTTAAGAACAAGGTGAATGATTCAGGAGTGGTGGTTAGGAATAAAGCAAGATTGGTGGCTAAGGGGTATAACCAAATAGAAGGGATAGATTTTGAGGAGACATTTGCCCCTATAGCTAGATTGGAAGCCATTAGAGTGCTGTTAGCCTTTGCCTGTTATAAAGGATTTAAGCTTTATGAAATGGATGTCAAGAGTGCCTTTTTGAATGGGAAAATAAAAGATGATGTGTTTATAGAACAACCCCAAGGTTTTGAGAGTCCTCAATTTACAAATCATGTTTTTAAATTAAAAAAAAGCTTTGTATGGTTTAAAGCGGGCACCAAGAGCATGGTATGAGAGGCTTAGCACATTATTACTAGAAAGAGACTTTGTTAAGGGGAGCGTAGACACCACCCTTTTTCTTAGAAAAATTAGAGATGATTTGCTCATTGTTCAGATTTATGTGGATGATATACTCTTTGGATCTTCTAATAAAAAACTTTGTGATGAGCTCTCTAAGATAATGAGTAGTGAGTTTGAGATGAATATGATGGGAGAGTTGTCCTACTTTTTGGGGTTTAGCATAAAACAATTAGATGATGGAACCTTTCTTAATCAAACAAAATACATAAATGACATTTTGAAGAAGTATGAGATGGATAAATCTAAGCCAATTAATACTCCCATGACTTATAGTGTTCCATTGGATAAGGACCCAAGTGGTAAGTCTGTTGATCAGAAGAAGTATAGAGGCATGATTGGATATTTACTCTACTTGATTGCGAGCCGACCCAACATAATGTTTAGTGTTTGCCTTTGTGCTAGATTTCAAGCCGTTCCTAAGGAATCCCACCTGACTGCTATTAAGAGAATTTTTAGATATCTTTTGGGGACCTAAAGCTTAGGGATTTGGTATCCTAGACACAGCACTTCTTTTGAGATTATTGGATTTTCTGACTCTGATTTTGTAAGATGCAAGGTGGATAGAAAAAGTACTTCAGGAACTTGTCAATTCATAGGACAATCTTTAGTATCATGGTCTAGTAGGAAGCAAAATTCTATTGCACTCTCCACTGCTGAAGCTGAGTACATTGCACTTGGAAGTTGTGTGAACCAAGTTCTTTGGTTGAAACAACATGTATTGGATTTAGGATTACCTGTAGGCACCATCTCAATCTTTTGTGACAACATTAGTGACATATGCATCTCTAAGAATCCTATCCAACATTCAAGGACTAAGCACATTGACATTAGGCATCACTTCATTAGAGATCATGTGACTAAGGGAGACATTGAGTTACACCATGTGACAACTGAAAATCAACTGGCTGACATCTTTACTAAACCACTGGCCTTCGACACTTTCAGCTCTTTAAGGACCAGATTGGGTGTGATTGACATAACTACATAAACTTGATCTTATATTTACTTTATTTTATTTTATTTTGTTCTTTTTCTTTTAGTTACTTTTCCTCTTTGCTCTTTGTTTTCATTTCTTTTTTAGTTTTTATTTAATTTGGTATACTTTCTTTTTGGTTGGTTTTCTTTCTTAAATTTAGCATTCAAAAAAAAAAAAAAAAAACCATCGCTAGAATTATATCGTATGCCTTGTCCTTGCTTTTGAGAATTTGTAATTAATGTTTTACATCTCTTAATCTATTAGATGGTAAAAATATTTCGTTGATTGTGTCTCTTTCTCTAACCTATTTTAGTGGCATAGTTTTCTTTTTTAATCAAAATACTATTTCAAATTAAAGATTGTGTATAAAATTAAGATCTTTTCTAAACTTGCTTAAGCAAATCTATCTTGTATTTATAATGCTTAAAATTTTTTTGTCACATCAAGATTCCTCGTTACTCTAGTCATTGGTTATTGATTCTATTTTGTGAATAGTTCTTCCCTATGTTAGAGAGAGAGCTCCTATTCTCTAATATCTAGAAGATATACTCACAACTAAGAATTCTTTTTTAAGAGATTGAAAAAGAGAATTTAGCTTGCAAAAAAAAAAGACGAATGACGCCAAATTGAAAAGAAAAATATATACACGAAAGTGTATCAAAAATCAAGATGATCAAAGAGCTAATCAAAGTGACAAGATGCATAAAATGAGCCCACTAAAAGGCAAGCTATTCTCTCTTTTCAAATCTTTTAAAACTTAGAAGTTTTCATGGATCGAAGACTTGATTTCGATTGTTTTGCAATTGTGACAAATTTACTTTGGTTCATTATTCTATAAGATATTCTTTCTTAAACCAAGTGATGAATGGATTCTTTTTTTCTCATATCCAATTGATTTTTTTGAGTTAGGTCATTGATTTCAAAAGATGATTCTACCCTAAGAGAAAGTCCGAGCTAAGAGTAACCATGATCGGATATTATACCGTTTTTTGGATTATTGATATAGTTAACTCATTCACAAGTTTTTAAAATCAATCACATAGAATACTACATCATCTTCATACCTTAAAAAAAAAAGAGAGAAAAAAGGGGATGTCTTGTAGTTTGCTTTAGTTCTTAATTCCCTCCTTTTTGAGATGTCAAAAGGGGGAGTAGGTTTAGGATGTTTCTTGCACTTTTAATTCCGTGTGTTACACGGCTGTTTTTTAAATATTTATCGTAGTGTTTTGCTATCATTAAAAGGGGGAGATTGTTGCAAATTCAGGTCCATGAACTATATTTTGATGATAGACAAACACTCTTACTTATCTTGGACTGCCTTTTACTACTGACTTTTTAGGAATCAAAGTTCGGACAGAAAAATGGAGCCATCTCAAGAATGGGTAGATTAGGATTAGTTAGTCTGTAATTCTATTTTTTCCTTCTTGAGTCAATTGTAATTCTTTGGTGTGATTGATGCAAAATAACCCTACACACACACACACACTTGAGAGACTTAAAATTTTTGTTTTTACTCAAATCGGCCAGGATGATATTTACATCATCCTAGACGATCGAGCTTAAAATAGAAAATCTAATCAGGGGTTCTTAATTAAGGCAGACGTCATTAGCCAATCGGCCTGGACGATAGGCTCAAAACAGAAAGGAATTATCGCCATAAACAATTAAGTTATTCTGTATTTTTGGTAATCGGCCAGGACGATCTTGGATAGGCCTGGACGATACTCACAATTATTCCTTAATTGATCAGACAATCAAGGAAGTAATTAAGGATGATTGATACGATCACATCATCCTGGATGATCGTAGGATTGGCCAGAACGATCTAGTCAAAAAACCTTAGTTACTCCTGGACGATCTGGATCGGACAGCTTGAATTCAGGGCGATTCTCCTCTGATTTGAACTAATCGGTCGGGACGATCGTAAGGTCGTCCTGGATGATCAAGCTAATTTTTAATTCATCCAGTTTGCATTCATGGTGATGCTCTAGCCGATCTTCTGAGATTTGTACTGATCGGCCAGGACGATGTCCATATCGTCCTGGACGATATAGTCGGCAACTTGCAATTAATGAGCTCCTTTGAAGCTATTCTATTTAAGAGCCTTAGTTCAACATTTTTGAAAATCCTTGGCTGCTGTCTTGACCTGAGAAAACCTAAAGGGGAGAGAGAGAGAGAGAGAGAGAGAGAGGGAGAGAGAGAGAGAGAGAGAGAGAGAGAGAGGATCTTGTGAGGGGGAGCTTCTGAGGGGATTCACAAGGGGTTTCTCCAAGCATTGTTCCATTTCTTCTTCCCTAGAGTCTCTTGTCCTTGGAAGGGTAGGGAGAGGTAAGTTTTAGCAAGTGATCGAGGTTCTCTGCCTGCTTCAGGAGGAAGCAAAAGGAGGAAGGTTCTCTTCCTTGCCGCGTGTGGCAAAAAGAGGTGTTTGTGAAGGCTTCTCCGCCTAGCTGTGGGGGATAAAGGAGTGTCACGATTGTAGTGCAATACTCGGAGGGCGCCTCCGGGGAGTGGACGTAGGTCGAGTTGACCGAACCACTATAAATCTTTGTGTTCTTGTTTTTACTGCTTCCGCATTTATTTTCGTCCGCACTTGTTTTTGTGGTGTTTTGGTTTGTGAAATTTATTGAGCTTTTCTTAAAGTTTTTAAATACCAATTCACCCCCCCCTCTTGGTTAGCCTCGGGCCACTTCTATAGGGCTTAACATCCCTAACGAACTTTCAGGGTCAAATTCTTTGCCTCAAACACTTCCTCTTTCAACACTTCTTTCTGGAAGCGATGTGAGATCACTCCCTTTAACTGTTTCACATACTCCTTCTTAGTCTGCCCAGACTGTGCAGCATAGGTGTGAATTATGTTCCTTAATATCCTTGTCCTCTGGATGTGTTTTTCTTTTGGAGTCTTCTTAGTCGAGTAGTCGACTAGGCATGGTGGGGAACGGGCTATCCTAGCTGCCCTCTCCTCCCCTTGAGCAGAAGAAAGGGGGTAGAAGCGACTCCTTTTTAGGAGGGGAGAGAAAGCAGGAATAGGTAGCTCCTCAGCAGCCTCAGGCTCTACTTGAGCTAAAGTCTTAAAAGGTACGACTCTCTTAGCCTTAGAGATCTTCTTCCTAAGTCTCCTCAAATAGTTCTTCTTCTGATTCTTAGTGGCAAAGCTAAGTCCAGAACTAGACCCTTCTTCAAAAATAGATTTAACTTCAGTGGGGGGCTCAACAACTAGCTCAGACTATTTCTGCTCATCACTGACTACTGGCAAGGGTGCAGATCCCACAATCAACTCAACCACTCAGGGAACTTCCTTACTAGCATCCAAACTAACAATCTGGTGCTCGTTAAGAAAACCAGGGTGCAGATGACAGTGCTTCCTTGGTCATTAACAGTTGAGGATAGCTCTCGGTCGAAAGAGAAAATCAATTGGCCAGCCATTTGAAATTTTCTGAAAGTTAAAGAGAGGATTGGAATTAGACTTCTATTAAGAGGAAGACAAAAGATTTTTTTTTTTTTTTTTTTTTTGAAAATTACGGCTTGTAAGATAATCTCAACCCTCCAACATATGTTGAGTGGTAAAAAATATCACCCAATACACATTAGTGGGATGAAGAGACTAAGTACATGACAAAAGAGAGGTTTTCTTTAAAAAAATTTTGACATATGTTAGGCCACAAGGAAATCGTACGGGATAACATGTGACAACTTAAAATTTGAAGAGAGTTTCAAAAGAAAATTTGAATTTTGAGAGGTTTAAGGTGGGTTTCTCACGAACTCCAAAACACAACGGATAGAGCTTCTCCTTGCCCGAAGGCTTATGGAATTTATGAAAAAATTCAAGTAAAGTGAGTAGTCTAACCCTCCTTACCTCTAAAAGGTTAAAAAGGAAGTGAGGGGGGTTAAGACTAAAGTACTTCTAAACACCCAAGATAAAGGTCTTTAAATTCCTTTCAACCTTAAGAATTTATATGTTGAATGAGAAGTTTATTAACTATAAATTCATAGGAATGAGAAGGATATACCAAGGATCTGATTTGACACAGTCGCCTCACCGATTAGCCCAGGGGTAGAAGGTCAAAATCAGAACCAGTAATTAGTATATAAAAAAAAAATTGGAGGTATGACCTCTTTTCTCAATATTAATTTTATTTTAGATGTTGGCCACACTCACCCAAGGAAGAAATGGGTAGAGGGACCAACAGAAGAAATGATAGTTAAAACTATCGATGAAATAAAATTTCGCCACTATTAAAGACGGAGAGAGAGATTTGGTCCCACTGGGCGTGCCATTTTTGTTGGTGAAATTTTGAAAATAGGTTTTGAAAAATATTAGTTTTCTTTGGGGATTTTGAAGTTAATGTTTAATTCAAATTCTAAAGTTGAATCGACCCTTTAAAAAAAATTATATCACCTCGAAGGATGAAAATAAAATTTCATAACGGTATTCAGACTTAGAATTATGAAACTCATCTTAAATATTGTGACCGGATTCTAAAGAGAACTTCGTATGGCCCCGAGGGAACAGATGAAGTTAAACTAAATCAAATTATAATATTTAAGAAGCGCAATCATTGAATTCACATCCAAAGCCTTATCGAAGAAGGATGTATCTCCCCGAAGGGAGATGACGCCATTCAATGATAACCCTTCTAATGTAATAATGACGATCATTTTTTTTTACTTTTTCCCAAAGAAATATAATGAGATTTTTTTTAGAAAAATTAATTTTAAAATCAGGTGCGTGTGTGGTTCCAAATCTTCTACGAGCGTAAGCCCTCGTAGTTAATTATATCGTAGGGAGACAAAAACCCCTACGAAAACTCTCGATTAAAATAGTAATAGAATTTTGTTAGATAGTTTACGAGTAATATCAAAAATGAATGAATTGGAAGATCAAAAGGGGATGGATCAAGATTGAGTAGTTATTAACAGGATTAAAGGAAGAGAGGTAGGGGACACTTTGAGATTCCAGAATCATCCGGAAGTGTCCCAACTTAATTTAAGTGTTGGGCTTTATGTTTTAGGATTGAAATGAAGCTTTAATTAGAGTTGAGCATTTTATTAGAAATTTGGGATTAAATTCCCGAAGTTTGGGGGTCTTATAATCAAAGATCTACCCAGACCCTAAATCTAATTTGGACACTGGACCACAGTCGTCCGAACCTAACTAATGTAGTGTAGAATGGACTTACCTCGGCCTAGATTGGGGAGCCAGCTAACCACCTAATCGATTTAAAATACATGAGTTCGATCTTTTATGAAAGAGTGGTAGGGACGTTTTATTTAAAGTTTTGGAGAGTCGAGGCCGACATCTAGAAATTTTCCTAATTGGCCCCTTTGACTTATGTTGGGTGCAAAAATGCTAAGGACTAATGCAATTAGAAATTTGACTCTTTAAATATGTTTCTAATGCAATGCATGCTGGTTGACGATTTCAAATCAGATATGATTGAAATTTTAAAAATAGGCTTAGAAAATAATTTTTTAGAAGACTGGACACCCCTAGGTCCGGCACCTCATCCTCATAGGTCAGACTATCCGGACACTACACGCAGGCGGGGAAGGGTCTAAAATAAGGAATGAGTAATGCAGAAATATGAATGCGACCCCGTGGTCGATCTCCGGCTAATTCCTTAAATTCATTATCTTTCTATGTTATTTAGATTCACTAAAATTTTAAATTTTAAGGTTATGAGTATAAAACTTTCACATCCTTAAGAGCCTCACTTATCCAGGCGAAAACAAAAGCGGCACACAAACGCCAAAAAACTAAAAAAAGTAGGCAATCCTAAAGGCAATCAATTCAGCACATCAAATATAAATTAATTAATCAATAAATGTCCATAGGCAAAGTTGCATTGCTTATTACAAACCAGGGTCTTACAGAAAGTAAAGTGGCCGGGCACCACTGACAACAACCCGGATTCTAAGCCTAGTAATGACACAAGTAGTTTTAAGTGGGATACTCTCAATCTTCAAGTCTTCGGTCTTATACTCCTTTGGGCTTTTTTTTCTTCAAACTCCTTGGATTCTTCGTAGTAAGCTACCCAAATGGATAAGAGGACACATCCTTTAAGGGGAAGGTTACTCTTTCCTCTTTGGGTAGGGAAGAAATGTGATCCAAATTTGGATCTCCAAATAGAAAAGCTGTACTCCCCTGAGGGGCATCCTTTTCTCTTCGGAGTCTAAGCTGTGGACCTATGTATCCCAACTCAAAACTAAATTTCACAACACTTAACAATTATTCAAATTACATTCATATGAAAATAAAAATCTAGACTCACCTGCAGGGTTATCCTAAGCAGTTAATAAATCAATATATATTTATTCCCAAGCGGTTATATATGTACAGAAAAGAAAGTAAACACACTGGCCACGCTCTTTTTATTTGGGGGCTTTAGCAGCTGAAGCACCTGTGCAAGCATTTATAATAATTGATATATATATATATATATATATATATATATATATATATATATATATATATATATATATATATATATATATATATATATATATATATATATATATATATATATATATATATATATATATATATTATTATTATTAACTTAGCCCCCTTTTATTTCCCTGCATGAGCGTGGCCACCAGCAGAAAACTATGTGAACATCCAGATCATACCTATCTTAGGGGTAATCTAGTCGTCAAACACATCAATCCATCCACAAAGTGCAGAAAAAGTAAACAGACGCAGCAAAGTAATTTCATCCACAACATGCAGTGAAAACTACGAAAAATCTGGCACACAGCAGTAAAGTAAACATCGGCCTAACCTAGATCTAGAGTTGGTTGTGTTAGCAAACCATCTAAAGTGTGTGTCAAAGGTCGTGTGGCTGGGGTGGATCCCAAAGTGGGTGATTAGTTAAAGTTGTCTAAATGCTGAATTTTTTAAGACTTAAGGGGAATTTATGTTAGAATTTAAATATTAGTATATTAAAAACTTTATTTAAATATATTTTAAAGTTTAATTGATTACTACCTTTGTTTCACACTGAGGCCGTGAAGTTTATTTCACCTTCCTTGGGGCTAAGTTAATAGCCTCGTAGGCCTAGGTTACTAGTAATAATCGGGGTTAATTAAGTTAATTTAAGTTGGTTGAAATTAAGAGGAATAGATTAATATCAAGGGGAGTTGGTTACTGATTTTAAAGGGTTGGTTGAGAATTTTATTAACCTACTTAAAGAATTTTGGAGTTTGGGGGAGTTAACAGATTTTAGAAGATTATCCGGATATGTTAACTAAGGGGTCAAAATTTAATTTTAGAATTAGAGTTAATATTAAAGGTTTCAGAATTTTAATAAATACTAGACCTAATTATGAGTTGTTAGACAGGTGACACACTCAATTTGAAGTTTTCTATCAAAAGTTATGATTTTTAAAAGTTTTAACCCGATTATGACCTAGGGTTGACCAAAATGTTGACTTTTTGACATGGACCAGATTTTGGGGATTTGACATTTTTAGAAAATACTAGATTTTAATTAGAGTCATTATCCACTGAGTTTTATTGATTTGGAATTTTCTATAATTAGTTATGAATTTTGCAAGTTAAGGTATTTACTAGAATTTTTTAATTAACTTAATTAAATGGTCCCTTTTAATGGTTTGAACCCAAATGAGTCCTAAACTTATTGAAATCAACCCCATAGATCAGAGAAGATCTAAGGAGACATTATCAAGTGTTTAAAGTTTTTTTAATGATTTTTAAATTTTTGTAATTAATTAAAATTGATTAAACATTGGTTTTAATTAAAATTAAATTAAGGTGGATTATAGAGCTAAATTGATAGGATTTGAATTTTTACTAATTAAGGGTTCAATTAGGATCCGTTAAGAGTATTTTAAGGAATTTTATGAATTAATGGTGATTTATTAAAATTTTATTAAGGTTAAAGGCCATTTCTAAAGGGGAATACTATGGCTCCTATTTGGTGAACCAGATGAGCTCCAAATATGATGAGATTTAGAACATGGAATCACCTAATACCAAGGTATAAACACACCAAATTTAGGCTCAAATGGAATACCCTAAAGTGGCTAACCAAGCCACTTAAGGTGAACTCTAGGTCACCTTGAGAAAATCCTAGGGAACTATCCTAAGCTTGGATTGGGGTAAAATTAGTGGCTCTAAACTCCCTATACTATACATCATTAGCACACACAAATTCACAACCTAAGTCTCATTGGATAGGCCATGGTTTTAATTTGGATTTAAGGGTCAAACAATGACCCTTGAATCCAAAATTGAACAGTAATGCCCTTAAACATTTTAAACAGAGGAAGAAAAATTTGGGCATATCAAGGACATGCCCAAATTCATTCTCCCAAAAATTCCAGGTCCTGGGGAATTAAAATAAAACAATAATTACAATAATTAAGAAAATAAAGATACTGAAATTAAACTCAACAAAGATGCAACCAGAACCTGGGACCACATGTCTTTTGAAGGTCTCTCTGAGACCTTTCCAATGAGCCTAAGAACACCTAATTTGGCCAAGTGTGTAGGGAGATACGAATTTTTTTAAGGTTCCATAAATTCTCTGTAAAATTAAATGCAGCCATTACACAGTCAGTCGGCACTTTACACGCGGCACGTCGTGATTGACGGGGTAATCATTGGCGTTGACTGGTTAACAATCGGATTAACTGTAGCCTACGGACGGCTAGGATCAAAGGAGCTCCGAGATCGCGAGATCTAATCCACGCTGTTGATTGGAATCAACAGCCAGGATTTCACTCTCAACCTCCAGCTTGAACCCGAGACCGTGAACCTTCTCCAGCATGATCCGGGTGATCCCGCTGATGAACTTTGATGAAATTTCACATGGAGGATCAGGACTGAGGAAACCTTCAATCCAACGATGGAAATCCGTTAGGGTGAAGGTTCCTTCACACTTGACCGGACTACCTAACTAGGGAGCTCAAGATTGAAAGATTACCACAGGGAAGGTCTCAACGGATAAGCTTCTCTATCAGGAAGCTTCATGTGATGGAGGATGGCCGGAGGTGCGACTTCGAGCGGGATGCCAAGAGCTTTCGCCGAAGTTTGCTCGAACGGATCGAAGGGATGGCCTGGGAAGTTGGGGGAAGCTGCTGGGAGGTCGAAGGAGCTTTAGGCAGTGATTTTGAAAGCCTGGGATCTAATGGCGAGGTCTGGGGAGCACTACCCTATTCAGCCACCTCCCGTGAGCTTGGACGGCTAGGATTCAACTGGAGGGGCTGCGGATTGGCGCCAGGTTGAAGGGGACATCATCCTAGAGGTCTTGTGAGCGTCAAACCGGCGGGCCACAGCCTTTGGAAGGCTTTGGGTCAGGATCTTCCTAGGGGGGACCACTAGATCTTGTTCTCCATTGGTTCCGAGCACCGCCGGCTGGGGTTTGGGTCAGGTTGACCGGGAGAGTATGATGGAGACATGCTGGAGTAGAGGGTGAGCTCAATTGGTCCTGGGGAGGTTCAAATCGATTTGGTGGCTTGATCGAACCCAAACCTGCTCGATTTGGGTTAAATTAGGCTCGACCCAAGTCAGGCCATACCCTGGGCTTAATGATGTGGGAAGTGGGTTTGGGTCTGGTGCACCCAATGCAAGTGGCAATTGGGTTCAATTTGATCTGGATTCAAAGATGGCTCTAGTTGATCCAAATCTGCTCGGTTCGGGTCAATTTGAGCTCAACCCAGGTCAGGCCAGGCCCTGAGCTTGATGTGGGAGGTGGGACTGGGTTTGGTGCACCCAATGCAAGTGGCAATTGGGTTCAATTTGATCTGGGTTTGAAGATGGCTTGGGTCCATGTGGTTTTGGCCATTTTGAGCTAGCCTAAAACCTAACCCAAGTCAGCTTAAGGCATGGGCTGTCTAGAGAAGGTGTGTTGGACCTAGGTCCACCTATTAGAGGTGTTGATCAAGTTCAATTTGGCTTAGGACAAAAATTGGCTCAATCCCAAGTGATTTTGGACACTTTGGGTTAGCCTAACTCTTGACCCAAGTGGATCCAGAGGCAGAGCTGGTTAAGGAAAATGTATTGGGTCATGCGAGAACTAATGGAAGTCTTGGTCAAGTTCAAATTGACTTAGGACAAGCATTGGCTCAATCCCAAGTGATTTTGAACACTTTGGGTTAGCCTAATTCTTGACCCAAGTGAGCCCAAGGGCTGGGCTGGTCAAGGGAGGTGTATTGGGTATTGGGTCAAGGGGGATCCAATGACACCTTGATTTGGATTCAATTTGATTAAGGTTGAGAGATGGTTCAAAGGAGACCTCTGTTTGGTCACTTGGGTCAAGCTAAAAGGCTAACCCAAGTGAACCCAAAGCTTGGGTCTCCAAGAGGAGTCTCTTGGGTGCCCAAGGAGTCACCCCTTGTGTTCAAAGGGAATTGGAATGATGTTGGTCATGTGGTCTATAGGGAGTGAGGTGTATGGGCCATTTGGTTAACTTGGTTGACTTGGTCAACCAAGTTGACTTAGGGCCAAGCGTTGGGTCACTTGAGGTCCATTTGATCACGTGAGTCTAATGGGTGAGGCATCGAGGTGTAGTTAAGCGGAATTAAGATCAAAATGGGTTGACTTGGTCAACCAAGTTAGCCCATGGTTGGAATTGAGTCAAAGGGGTCATAGAAATCAATTGGGAGCACTTGAGAAAGGTTTCAAGGATTGGTAATCAAATCAAGTCAAGTCTAGGTCAAAAGTCCAAAAAATCCCCTTAAAGGGCATTTTGGTCATTTTAGCCCTTAGTCAATTCGGGGCCTAATTCAGTCCGAAAAGATGTAGACTACTGTTCAACAAATCAATATCAAGGTATTAGAGGTGATCAAAGGGTCTAGAGAGGGCTCAAAGGTTAAGTTCCACTAGGTGAAAGGTCCAGTGGCATTGATTGTAAATATTTGAAAGTTTTATAACCTTTGGATTTTAATCAAGTTTCTAGGGTTAGAGTCCTCCAAATGGGTTCAAATTTGGAGGGTTGACACTACAGACATGTAATATCAATATGAAATTAATAGTCTCTTAATCGGATGTCAATTGACTGGGTTTCAAGGTGATGGAAAAATCACTTATAAAGGGCTTTAAGACCTAAGCCTTGAATCTAAGGATTTTGGGTTTGGATTGAGTTTAAGATCTAGATTGAGCCTAAGAGCCAGGAACTAGGAAGATCCTAGGATCTAGAACTCAGAGAGGAATTAAAAGTGATCTCATACAGAAATGAGGTCAACAGTGTCAAAGTACCCAGCGACTCCGCGCACCGGGGAAGGTGGAAGTGATTTTGTAAGGGCTTCTCCGCCTAGCAGTGGGGGATAAAGGAGAGACACTTTTATAGTGCAATACTTGGAAGGTGCCTCCAAGGAGTGGACATAGATCAAGGTTTGACTGAACCACTATAAATCTAGTGTGTTCTTTCCTTTATTACTTCCGCATCATTGATTTCTTTATAGTGATTTTGGTTTGTTGTCTTTGGTTTAAAGATTCTTCTTTTCCACTTCACCTCTCTTTTAATTAGCCTTGGGCCAGTTCATAAGGGGCCTAACATTCCTAACGCACTTTCAAGTGGTATCAGTGCACTTTTTAGTGTCATCTAAGCACTTTCAAGTGGTATCAGAGTAGGATTCATAAAAATTGAGTTTGAAAACTTTTTGAATTTTGATCCATGGCTAACTTTGGAAATCATAATATTGCAGAAGGCTATTCAATCACCAGACCACCTTTGTTTGAAAATATTACATTTAATTTTTGGAAAATTTGCATGTCTACATTTTTGCATTCGATTGATTTTCACATGTGGCATATGATTTTAATTTGTTATTTTCACCGTCAAGTGTTATAGATGGAGTTAAAATTGATATTCTTTTTAATCAATGGAATAGGGAAGAACAACTAAATACTCAATTGAATGAAAAATCATTAAATTACTTTTTATGTGCTTTAATTCTGAAGATTTTATATTAGTATCCACGTGCACTACTGGTAAGGAAGTTTGGGATAAACTACACACCATATACGAAAGCACTAGTGAAATCAAGCAATCTAGGTTGAATATGTTAATGCATGATTTTGAACTATTTTCCATGAAACCTTATGAGACAATCTTAGACATGTATACCAGGTTTATTTAAATTGTAACATCATTGCATGCTTTAGGAAAAGAATTTTCAAAATTTAAAAAAGTTAACAAAATTCTTCGTTGTCTACTGGATAAGTTTGACACTAAAGTAGTTGCTATTTGTGAATCAAAAGATTTGAATAAATATTCTATTGATAATTTGATTGGCTCACTCATTGCCTACGAGCAAAGTTTGGATCAAAGAATTATGGATGCAGGTGAAAAGATTATTCTAAAAGCTGAAGATACGGAAAAAGATAGCTTAGTTGGTGACGAATGCAATGACTTGTCAAGCAAATAAAAAAACTCACCAAAGCATAAGCATCAACAAAAGAGGAATAAAGGTAAAATGGTAAGGATATTAATATTTCTTCTGACGTTATTTGCTTTTGATGTAGGAAACCTGGACATATGAAAAATAAATGCCCTAATTTGAGAATTCTTTCTGCAAAAGAATAGGGTAAAGCAAAGAAAATTATAAACCGGGGAAATAATGAAAAGCAAAAATTCTCCTAGGCAGACCTGGTTTTTGAAGCATCGAACCAGGAGAAAGATAATGATTAAAAGACTTGTTTGTGTGTTTGTGTTGTGTTTTATTTTTAGTTTTTTTTTTCAATTTTTATTTTGTATTTTTTTCTTTGTTTATTTTTGATTTTTTTTTCTTGTTTCGTGAAATTTTTCTCTGATCAACATACACACATTCATTTTTCTAAAAAAGAAAAATCTACTTCCTGGTTTTCTTGAAATCTTTGGTAAGTTGTGATTGACTTCTCTAAAAACAATCAAAAGAAGGAAACTCATATTTTTGACTCTCAATCTCTATTTCCTAAATGAGATTATTCTACTTTTGATTTAAAATCTTTTTTATATTTTAAATTAGTCTTTGAAACTAAAATTTTTTATCTCACTACATTTTATTTATCGCATAGGAATCTTTTGCAAGTTGTTGAATCTAACTCATAATTTTCTTCATCAAGAATTTGCTTTGTCAATAGGATGGGTTTACTTTTATTTTTAAGATTTCAGAAATGAAGCATACTAAAAAAAAAATAGCCAATGATGCCAAAAATAAAAGATGCGCAAAGATGCAAAATTGAAAAATATACACAAAAGTATATAAAAAATCAAAAGATGCTCAAAAAGTGTCATTCAAATTGACAAGAGGTATAAAATGAGCGTACAAAATTTAATACCTACCATTCTTGTACTTCTTAAAAGCTTAAGAAAACCCTTGATACTTTCGATACTTGATTTTGAAAAACATGATTCCTGATTCAACAATTCGTGCATTAATTTTCTATTAGATAAAATTTATGAAAGGAGTTTTGAAAAATTAGTTTTTCTTTTTCTAATTTATTCCTTGATTTAGATATTGAATTGAAATGTTTTTGAGCCTTTTAAAAGAGCTAGAGTTTGGATTATCAAATTCTAAATTTCTAACATTTTCTGGGCTATGTGTTGTCAATACAATTCTACTAAGTTTTTAATTAAAACCAAGAGGTAACTTTCTCATTTTAAGAATATTTGTTTTGCTCACAAGATCAGGGATCATTTTTGTCTTTTAATCATTTTGTTTTTATTGTTTATGCCCCTTCTCTTTTTGATAATGTCAAAGGGAGAGAACATACTGTTGAATTTGTATCCTTTTTCTTATATTTTTTTTCAAAAAATTAAAAACAACAAAAAAATTTTATCTCCCCTATTTTTAAAGTTTTATTCTAGTAAGGTGGAGATTATGAGAAAATGTTTTCATCTTTGCAAATTCAAATTGTAGTGTTTGTCATCATCAAAAAGGGGGAGATTATTGCGGATATATTTTCATGGATTTTAATTTTGATGATAGCAAACACTCTTATTGCAAACTCTCTTATTATGATTTTGATGATATGTTCTCTACGACTGCCTTATCTACTGACATTGCAGGTCCACAAGAGTGTTCATCTTGATGCTTTGGTAACTTGGAAGATTCTCTGACTGTTCCCTAATGTTTACTGTTTTTGGTAACATTATCCGGGATGATATTTATATCATCCTAGACGATTGGTTCAAAAGTAGAAATCCTGATTAGGGCATCCTTATTAAAGTAGTCATCATTATGCAAAAACATCGTCGTGGACGATTTTGTATCGGTCAGTACGATAAGCTCAAAACAGAAAGAATATGCCACCAGATTTATTTAGGAATTACTTATTTTTGGACATCGTCCAGGGGATCGTCCAGGACTATAAAATATCATCCAGGATGATCCAAGGCATTTTTACAAATTTAATCTAGCATTTAAGGAAAACAATTATGACTTGATTGGACAATCAAATTATCCTGGATGATCGCAGGACCGTTCGGGCCGATAAGCTGGATGATTGGACATCGGACAGCTCTTTTTCAGGGTGATGTTCAGAATAATATTCAATAATTTGTACTGATCATCTCGGATGATATATTATCGTCCTGGATGATAAGAACTAATTTCTTCTGATCATCCCGGCTGATTGGGCTTAAATTGTACTAATCGTACAGGAAGATATTTATATCGTCATGGACGATAAAGTCGGCAACTTGCATTAATGAGCTCATTTTGAGATTTTCTATTTAAGCTATGACATGACACTTGGTAAGTTTCTTTGGAAGCATTGTAGCTTCGTTCTTTTGGGGGAACTTGAAAAGAGAGCTTGAAAGGGAGTGAGGAACGGGTGAAGTCTGAGAGGAAGAAGATCCTGTGAGAGGGGACTCAAGGGAGTGTGGAGGGGGATTCCACATGGTTGCTACTGCAGGCTTGCACCTTAATACCGTCAGATTCAAGGCTTGTCTTGAGGAAAGTTCATTGAAGAAGAAGATCTCTTTGGTGTCAAAGGACCCGGCGACTCTGCCGCACCGGGGATGGTGGAAGTGATTTTGTAAGGGCTTCTCCGCCTAGCTGTGGGGGCTAAAGGAGAGACAGTTTTGTAGTGCAATACTTGGAAGGTGCCTCTAAGGAGTGGACGTAGATAAAGGTTTGACTGAACCACTGTAAATTTGGTGTGTTCTTTCCTTTTTTACTTCCTCATTTAATTTTCGCATCATTCATTTCTTTATGGTAATTTTGGTTTCTTGTCTTTGGTTTAAAGATTCTTCTTTTCCAATTCACCTCTCTTTTAATTAGCCTTGGGCCAGTTCATAAGGGGCCTAACATCCCTAACGCACTTTCAAGTGGTATCAGAGCACTTTTTAGTGTCATCTGAGCACTTTCAAGGCCTTGTTTAAGTTTATTAAGATTATTTAACTTTGCTTTGCTCAGGAAAAATAATGATTTCAATGATCTTCTACACTTAATGTTGAGAATATGTGAACTGCTCCCTTGATAAGCCTTGTTCCACTCCTTCCTCACCACAGCAAAAGAAGCTGGATATGTTGCCCAAATGTCTTGAAACTTAATGTTTCTTTTAGTGACCAGATTAAAATCAAGATTATTTAACAGGATTGGACAATGGTCCGATTATACTCTAGCCAAATGTCTCACCACCATACGATTTGAAGAGCTCAAAGCACTTGAATTGATAAAGCATCTATCCAATCTTTCAAGAATCCTTGCTCCACCAATTTTGTTAGTGCACCAAATAAATTTGGGGCCAATGAAACCCACCTCATGAAGATCATTAGTTAGCAAAAATTCATTCATCTCCTTCAAGCCTTGGGAAAACAAAAATCTTCTTCCCCCTCTTTATCCTCCTTGGAAAGTAAGCAATTGAAATCACCACCTATTTCCATAGGAACTTCTACAGTGGAATATTTATCCAACATCTCCCAAAGATCTTTTCTTTTATGCACATCTTTGCTTCCATAAACTGAAGCTATCTTCCAAATCACTTTATTATACATTTTAAGATCACCAATAACCACTTGAGAATAATAATCAAAAATAGAAAATCAGCAAATTTTGAATTCCATAAATTGAGAATGCCTGGAGATAGCCCAACTGATGGAACATAAAAAAAATCCCATCCATCCCCAATCATTAAGTTGACTTCACTTCTATCAATAGAAGTTAACTTGGTTTCTACCAAACCCAAGAATAACACAGCATGAAGTTTAATAAATTCCTTAAGATATAAAGAAGCGCTTTTCTTTCTTGCTCCTCTACAATTCCAAAATGCAATTGATGATATTTATTGAAAATTAGGGCAAGATGACCCCAATGTACCTTTCACATTCAGCTCTGGTCTTCTGCTCCTAGTTGAAGGATTGATTAGACCCAAATCTTTAAGTTGTTTTGATTTTTTCTTTTTAGTTAGCTGAGAACTAACTTCTTTACCACTTTCAGCAATAACAACATCTAGAGGAACAGTTGTTGAGCCCTTTATAACTTTAATTACTTCAACAGTAACCACTCCATTCTAAGAAATAGTAGCTTTGTCTCCCACTTCAGCTACTACTCCATCTAGCTTTGATTGAATAATCTTACCTTCTTCCGCAAGATCCATGAGCACTTTGAAACAATTATCATCATTTGAAAGATCGGCCTTGCAGATTTCATGTTCCACTAGTTGAATATAGTTGTTATCAACAACCAAATTTTGTGAATTATTGCATACTGAAGCTAACTGAACAGGCTCCAGAACTTCAAACGCCTTGGTCTATCTCCATCTCTTTTGTCTTTATTTTTCAAAGCTATATAGGTTTTCCTCCCTTCAAACAACACAGGACGAGGAACACACTTTCTGTTAACACTATTTTTAAATCTCTTCTTCCCATAATTAACTAACATCCATGGCCCATAACCAATTTTGTCATTAAAACCTTCTTCAACTGGTTTTTCCTAACTTCCTGCATAATTGCTTGTCCCAACTAAAATTTTAGAATTTATGTTATCATGGCTTATAGACCCCATCCTATTATCCAAAATGATCTTGACACAATCCTTTTTGACATGACCAATTTTCCCACACTCAAAGCAGAAGTTAGGAATCCTTTAATACTCTATCTTCTGAAAGAATTTCTCTCCGACACCTAAAGGAAACTTTGTATCCAATTTAATTTGAATAGAAATCCTTCCATATTCTCTTCTGCCCCACTGAAACATATTACCATCAATCAAATATGGTTTTCTAACCATGGATGCTATTCGATAAATGTTAATCTCATCCCAACAATGAAGTGGTAGATTAGGCAACCTGATCCAAATTGGTGCAGTTAAACCTTTGAGTGAATTAGGAGAAAATTTTGAGACCATCTATCAATTTCGACGATATGATCGTTAACAAACCAAGGTCCATTAGTGAAAATAGCTTCCAAATGCTCAGGATCATAGAAAGAGCAAAGTACCCATCCCAAGCCAAGCATAGTGAGATGGAACTTACCATATTGAGACCATTGTTTCCTTAATTCAGAGCTAATTAATGAAAACGTGGTCTCTCCACCAAAAATTTTAATCAATAAGGAATTTTGTAGCTTTTTTGAGTTCTCCAAAACTTTTTGTTTATGACGCATAACAGTCGTGCCATCCTCTGATAAGAAATTACTAAAATCCAATTCAGAGACTTTAATATCTTCTTTCCTGATCCAAACATTTTGCTGATTCCCTAGAGTAAAAAGATTAGGTAAATCAGCATTATCATCTACACATCTGCCTAGTTTTCCATATTTGTAGTTGCACACCTCTACTAGATCAGATTGTGGATTTACAGCAGTCGTATGGACCTTAACCAGTTTGTCAACATTAGAAGTTTCAGTGACTTGCTCCCCCCTTAAGGTAGATCCTTCCGGTCCAATGCTAAAAAAGTTCATTCCTTCAAAACTCAAACCATTATTGCCATCGATACTCAATCTCCAAATAGACTTTGACGAAGGGGATGTCACCGAATCTCCCCTTTTAATCGGTGGCAATCCAAATTTGACAAAACCTTTACATTGTCTTCAATCAAAATTTTCCTTCCCTTACCAACAACTTTCGTTTCCTTTTTATTAATCAACAAAACACCTTTATTTATGATTAATGGCATACTTGATTTAACTTTAGACTTAACAACTTGGTTAAAATAGGTTTTTTCATTACTGAATGCTGGAGGATAAGCTTGATACATGATAAACGAGCTACACCAATTAAAACTCTTGAGGATGAATAACGATCATCAAACAACCCACTAGCCATTAGAGGTCGACGACCGTCCATGGCCATCGATTATCTGAAATACTGCGATTCACAAATTTGAAATCCAAAATGCTTCAAAATTCTCAATTTCTCTCTCTAACTTTCGCCCCAATCCCACATCACTTGGAAACACCTTCCTTGTATTGTTTATATAGCCTTTTGAGTTTTTTTGGTATTAAGAGCTAAATATGGAGTGGTGGGGCCATGTGAAGATGTTTCATGATGGTTTTGGGGAAAAATCTTTATAATAAAAAATGTAAAATAATTTAAATCAAATATTTTAAAAATATATTAATTTATTTAAGTTAAATATATTTAAAATTATGGAATTTAAGCCGATCGGTTCAAAATAAATGGGGTTAGTTGAATCCGTGCTTCTGATCGGTTCAGTCCAATTTGATGTAGAAGTGCTTTTAAAACTGAATCGGACTGTGTTGAGTCTAATAATTAGGTTGTTAAGCCTAAGTTAATGTCCCGAGGCTACCAAGTGGGGGGGGTGAATTGGTAGTTTTAAAAAATTTTAATCCCTCTTTGAATTTAAGTTGAACCGAAATGAAAATTTTTCTTTTAAGTTTTTCTACAAAATGTTTTTCAACCACAGAGTTCTTAAAATTAAAAATAAAATACGGAAACGTAAAAACTGTAAAGTAAATGACACCAGATTTATAGTGATTCGGTCTATAACCAGACCTACATCCACTCCCCAGAGGCACCCTCGGAGTATTGCACTAATACCAATAGTGACTCTCCTTTTGCACCCACAGCAAGGCGGAGAAGCCTTTACAACACACTCATTTCACCACTACCCGGTGCGACAGAGAACCGTCGTCCTTTTACACAATCCCCAGTGTTGGCAGAGAACCATTCGTCCTTCCACACTCTCCTAGTATGGGCAGAGAACCCTTCCATCCTTTCACACTCTCCTAGTGTGGGCAGAGAACCCTACAGCTATTCACACTCTCCAAGTGTAGGAAGCGACCCTTTCGTCTATTCACACTCTCCAAGTGTCGGCAGCGAACCGGATCTCCTTGATAGATCTTCTCATAAGAAATTTAGAAGGAAGAAGGAAAAGAGTGAAGTAATCCCAATTAACAAGTAGAGATTCTTACCTTTGATCTCCAAGTGAAGCCTTCACGCTCCAGTGGTAGGAATCCTCCTTTGAATGCACTCTCACACTCTTTCCTTAGCTATTCTCTCAAGAGGCACGAAGATCAAATGACAAAAAGATTGGGTGGCAGTCTAATTTGGACTATTTATACAAAAGACAAGAAAAACCACTCCAAAACTGCAAATTTTCAATTCTGTAAGTAGTGGATCGTCCCGTACGATCGTGGATCATCCTGGACAATTTTACTTAAACGCTTTGAAACGACCCTATTTGTATATGTGTACGAAATGTCTTCGTACAGGCTGATCGTCCGGTACGAACGGTTATTACTAGGTCGGTTCTAGAAACTGTTGAAAACCGTTCTAAGTCGGTTAATCGTCTGGACGAAATTTTTACAGAGATCAGATCGTCCTGGACGATAATTAATTTTGTCTGGACAAAAATTTTACAGAGAGCAACTCATTTTCTAACGATAATTAATTTCGTCTGGACGAAAATTATACAGAGACCAGATCGTCCTGGATGATAATTAATTTCGTCTGGACGAAAATTTTACAAAGAGCAACTCATTTTCTGACGATAATTAATTTCGTCTGGACAAAAATTTTACAGAGACCAAGTCGTCCTGGACGATATTTAATTTCGTCCCGGACGAATAGGACTTAGAAAATTTTTCAAGTCAGTTCCTATTCGTTCTATGTGCTCAATAGGAGATAACTGTCTGATCGTCCCGTACGATCTCATATCATCCCGTACGATTAGTATAAATTTTATATGATCTCCTTATGTGTGTGTGTATATTTTTATTCACTCAATTACAATCACTCCCTTTCAAATTTAATTCAAAGAAAAGTACAAGCTTCAAATTCACAAAGTATCTCATGTTGAATTTGATTTGAAGCCTTCATAGTCTGGAGTTTGATTTTTCTGAAATGTTAGTACACACAAGAGCAAATACAAATCTTCTAAAATTGTTAAGAGATAACTACACATTTGAACAATAATGTTTGGAATCATCAAAATAATACAAGTTGCAAAAATGTAAATCATGCAAATAGCAACTATCTTAACAATCTCCCCCTTTTTGATGATGGCAAAACAATTATTATTTGTATGATTTCAATTTAAAGAAATCTCATAAACTCCCCCTGAATTGATGAATACATGAAAATAAGGAGGCATTTTGAAGCAAAGAACAATATTTTTGTTTTTCAAAATTTTTTTAACAAAATAACACAAGCCATAGACACAAAGTCATACACAAAGTCAACACAAAATCAAAATGCAAACAAAACAAACAAAACATACAAACAAAACCAACAAAACATACAAATATAATAATTTCTCCCCCTTTTTGACAACAACAAAAAGTGAAGAAGAAATAGACAAGAAATGTAAGTAATTATATGAAATTCAATTGAAAATTTAATCTAAATAGTGATTGACATAAGGTATGCAATCTAAAACTAATAATATTAGGTAAATCATCAAAATTCATAGAATTTAAGAAGTGATATAACATTATAAGTAAGAAGAATTTATCAAAAACATGATTCAATTTAGACATTTGAATATAGAAAATCATTACAAGAGAGATGAATAAAAATTATATATTTCAAAGTTCAATATAATATAAATGAACATAAGATCAATTTGAATTAAGAGATTAAAAGAATTTGGAAAGAAGAGAATTACCACATGTGGCGCATTGCGCATCTTTTTTAAATTTTTGGCACATTGACATTGGGCTAATTTTGTGCCTCTTTTTCATATTTGCGAACCTTTGCGCATTCCTTTTGATTTTTGTACTATTTGTACAATTTTCAAGAGTAATTGAAACCAATTCTTTCCAAGATCAATAATCTAAAATTTCAAATTTTTTTAAGTGCATAAATATCACTTGAGCAAAGAAATATAAAATAAGAAAACATCTAAATTGCAATAATAATATTAACTTTTATGTAGTCTAAATGAATAGCCATGAGATTAAAAATTCTAATTATGACAAGTTATAAATAAATTTTAAATTTAGAAAGACTAGATTTTCTAATGTAATTAATCTTAAATCACAATCTAATTTAAGCACAATTATGATTAAAAAGACTAATGAAATTCATAAGAACTAAACACATTTCAAAAATAATCCAAAATCAAAATCAACTACAACATATATTGATATTTATAAAAATGATTACAGGATCATTTCATAGTATCAATACAAAAGAAAATACACTAAAGTTTAAAACAAAGACAAACAAACACAACTAGAACAAACACTAGAACAAACACTAAAGCAAACACAAATACAACAAACATAAAGAAAATCATCGCTCATTCTCTATTCTTCTAGAGGAGGAGGAGGAATGCCACCAAATAGGTTGAAGTAGGAGGCCATCGACATAACATTGGTATTGATTTCATGAACTTCATTTCTGATACTACCAATGTCATGTTGCTGCTGCAGAAGTTGAGCATCAATTTGATCAAATCTTTGATCAACATGAGTCTCAAGTCTATCAAATTCTGATAATCTGATTGAGGTGCAGAAGTTTGCTCTCCTTCTTCTTCTTCTTCAGAAGCACTGGCATGTGCTTTCCCTTTTTCCTCCTTGAAAATTGCTCTGAAAGAAGCATCATTGTAGTAGACCGGCTCTTCGTATTCATCATCAGGATGCACTAAGTTGTATTTCTTTTCCAAAATGTATGTAACTAAGTGTCCTGATGAGATGTAAATCGTCCCCTACAATGAAACGACGTCTGTTCGTTTGGACGAACAAAAAGTTCGTACAGACGAACTTCACATTTAAAACTGTCTTATCCACTCAACCGCTGCATTCAATCGTCCCAATGTTTGAGGGAAAAAAAATTTCGTCCTGGACGATTATAAGATCGTACAGATGAACTACATTAAAAACTACTCTCAAAATGGTTAGAATTCTCGCAAAATGAAATTTGCACACATTATCCAGCACGAAAAATTTCGTCCCGAACGATTTCCACATATTTTTGGATTTTTTGAATTTTTTATCAGACTAAAACAAACTAAATATTCAAAACATAGAAAATAAAGACAAAACCACAGACTCTAAAATAAACTCATTCAAAACACACAAAAATCACAAAATCAAAACAAAATTAAAACAAATAAACTAAGAAAACATAAATATCAATGTTGCAAAAACATTTTTATTTAAGCATTCAAATCAATAACACCAAGCCTTGTTCTTAATGTACTGAAGGTATCAAAGGCTAAAAGTTTTGTAAAAATGTCTGCAAGTTAATTTTCAGTTGAAACATGAGTAAGTTCAATTTCTCCCTTGGATACATGATCCCTTATGAAATGATGCCTTATGTCAATGTGTTTGGTTCTAGAATGTTGAATAGGATTTTTGGAAATTCAAATAGCATTAGTATTGTCACAATAAATTGGAATAGTGCCTATAGTTAATCCTAAATCAATCAACTATTGTTTTAACTAAAGTACTTTTGCCACACAACTTCCTAATGCAATATATTCTGCTTCTACAGTAGATAGGGCTACTGAATTTTGTTTTCTACTCGACCAAGAAACTAATGAATTGATATGTTCCAGAAGTGCTTTTCCTATCCACTCTACAGCCTGCAAAGTCAGAATCTGAATAACCAACAATTTTAAATGAAGAGCTAAACTTAGGATACCAAATCCCTAAGTTTTGAGTTCCTAGTAAATATCTTAAAATCCTTTTCACTGCTGTCAAATGTGATTCTTTTGGATCTGATTGAAATCTAGCACATAAGCAAACACTGAACATAATATCTGGTCGGCTAGCAATCAAGTAAAGTAAAGATCCAATAATCCCTCTATATTTCTTTTGATCAACAGGTTTTCCCTTAAGATCCTTATCCAACTGAACTGAGGAACTCATTGGTGTACTAACAGGTTTAGCATTGTCCATTTCATATTTTTTGAGGATGTCCTTAATATATTTAGTTTGACTAAGAAATGTACCTTCCTCAAGTTGATTAATGCTAAATCCTAGAAAGTAATTTAAATCTCATCTTCAACAACATTTGGATCTTTCAAATTTCTAGATTCATCAAATACAACATGTGTGGTTTCTTCAATGACTAAAGTTCTTTTGTTGAATACCCTATAAGATTTTCCAACACTTGAATATCCAACAAAAATTCCTTCATCTGATTTTGGATCAAATTTTCCTAAGGCAGATTTTCCATTATTATGAATGAACACCTTGCAACCAAATACATACAAATGAGATAAATTAGGTATTCTACCTTTTAGTAACTCATAGGATGTTCCCTATTCAGAACATAATATGCAGTGCTAACCGCCTCAGCCCAAAAATATCTAGGAAGTGAGTATTCTGCCAACATTGCTCGGGCGACTTCTATTAATATTCTATTTTTCCTTTCAACTACCCCATTTTATTGAGGGGTTCTAGGTGCAGAAAAATTGTGATCAATCCCTTTTTCTTTACAAAAATTTTCAAATTTTTCATTTTTAAATTCTCCTCCATGATCACTTTGTAAAGAAAATATTTCACATCCTAGTTTTCTTTGAATCCAAGTTGAAAAATTTCTGAATTCCTCAAATAATTCATTTTTATGAAAAAGAAATCTAACCCAGGTGAATCTTGAGAAATCATCCACTATAACAAATCCGTATACCTTTCCTCCTAGACTTATAGTTCCTACTGGTCCAAAAAGATCCATGTGAAGAATTTCTAAAGGTTTACTGGTCCTAAGATCTTTATTGGAGTTAAAAGAGGACTTCACTTGTTTTTCTAATTGACATGCATCACAAAGGTGGTCCTTAGTAAAGTCTAGTTTTGGTATACCTCTCACTAAGTTCTTTTGGGTAATTCTCCTGAGGTTTTTCATACTAGAATGACAAAGTCTCATATGCCAAAGCCATGATTCATCAAAAACAGTTTTCAAACAAAAAGCAGTAGGAGATTGAATTGAATTAAAACTAGCATGTAAACATTGTTTACCCTTTTTCCATTTAAAACTTTTTTCCCATTTAGGCTTAAAATGCAGCTAGTAGGTAAAAAGTTTACATTATATCCCTTGTCACATAGCTGACTTATACTTAACAAATTATGCTTTAAGCCTTCAACTAATAACACATTGTCTATAAAAAAGTTTTTGAAATTTCCAATCATACCTGATCCAACCACTTTCTTTGGGGTATTATCTCCAAGTGTAACCTTGCCTCTATTCCCAGCTTTCAGCGTTATGAATTGAGCAGTATCTCCAGTCATATGCTTTGAACATCCGCTGTCCAGGTACCATATACTCCCACGAGATCTTGTGTGAGAGTACTCCTGCAAAACTCTCAAATGTTAGACCTGTAAACCCAAACAAGTTTGGGTTCACCTTTTAGCAATTTATAATCAGATGCATGTATGATATGTCTAGGTTTATGCATCTTAGGTCTCCACACCAAATTAGATTTCTTCTTTAAAGTACAGGTGTGAGCTATATGTCCCAAAAATCTATCATTATTACATTTAACATTAGAAAAAATATTCCTAAGTTTTCTTCCATATGATTGTCTTCTAAGGGATTTCATGAATTTAGGATAATATTTAGGATTTATAAAATCTTCAAATTTAGGGGATTTCCTATTATCCTCGAGAGCTCTTATTATCAGTTTATAGAATGAATTCATATCTTCCAAGATTCGATTTATATAATTGATTCTATATATTTTTCTCTCTGATTCATCCTTAAAATTCTTAAATTCTTTTTCAAGATCAGCATAGGATGATTTTAAATTCTCAAAATTCTTATTCAAGTCATCATATTCATCAAGTAGTTTCATGTGGTTGTTATCTATTAATGCATGATCTTTCTTAAGGATTTCATGTTCTTTCTTAAGTTCTTCCAATTATAAACTCAAACTAGCATGCACCTTTTTTATTTTCCTATATGCATCATGCATGTGTTCAGAAACTTCAAATAATTCATCATAGATTAAGTCACATACCTCTTCTTGATCTGAGTGTTTAACATTATCTGCCATCAAGCAAAGATTGGTGACTTCTTCTTTTTTTTTTTCAGTCTCAGATGAGTCTGAAGCTGAGTCCGCCCAGAAAGCTCTTTGAAACTTCTTCTTGCCCTTCTTTACCATTGGTTTCTCCTCTACCTTCTCCTTGCTAGGAGTGGCTTTGAGTTTTAGGCAATCAGACTTTATATGACCTGGTTTCCTGCATTCATAACAAATCACTTCATTATAAACCTTGTCATTTTTGTTAAACTTACCTCTATTCAATTGCTGGCGTCTCTTCTGCTTCCTCTTTAAAAAGCTTCTGATTTGTCTAGTCATCAATGCAATATCATCTTCTTCCTCAGGTTGTGAGTGTTCACTCTCTGACTCTTCTACCTTTAGTGCAATATTCTTCTCCTTTCGTGGTTCACCTGCATCAATCTTTCTTTAACTTACTCCTTGCTCATAAGCAATGAGTGAACCAAGAAGATTGTCAATAGAATATATGTTTTGTTGCAAACCTATTTTTTTATGTCTTATGTTTTGATGATTGACAAACACTATTTCTCTTGAACTACTTGTTGCTTCTAACTTTTCAGGAATCGAAGATAGGACGATCAAGAAGGATCCAAGTTCAGGATTGCGTAGGTTTAGGGTTGAGTCAGTCTGTACTTTTAATTTTCACCTTTTGAGTCTACTTGTAATGGTCAAAGAGACTGATGCTAAGTAACCCTACACACACACACACTTGAGGAGCTTAGAATTTTTGTTTTTGCCCACATCGGCCCGGCCGATATTTATATCGTCCGGGACGATCAGCTTAAAATATAAAGTCTAAGTAAGGATTCTTAATTAAGGCAACCGTCATTAACATATCGGCTTGGACGATATGTGTATCGGCTAGGACGATAAGCTCAAAATAGAAAGAAGTAGCCGTCATAGTCAATTAAGGTATATTGTAATTTTAAATTATCGGTCAGGACTATCCACGTATCGGCCTGGACGAAATTACCAAATTATGCCTTAATTGATCAGAAAATCAAGGGAGTAATTAAGGATGATTGATACGGTCATATCGTCCTGGATGATCGCAGGATCGGCCAGGACGATCCAGTCAAAAACCTTAAGTTTCTTCAGGACGATAAATTTCGGCCAGCTCGTATCCAGGGCTATTGTCAGGACGATTTTTCTCTAATTTGAACAGATCGACCAAGATGATCGTGAGATCAGCCTGGACGATCAAGCCAATTTTTAATCATCCAGTTTTGCATCCAGGGCGATGCTCTGGCCAATCTTCTTTGATTTGTACTGATCGGCCAGGCCGATGTCCATATCGGCCTGGACGATATTGTCGGCAACTTACAATTAATGAGCTCCTTTGAAGCTCTTCTATTTAAGAGCTCTTGTTAAACATTTTTCAAGACCTTTGGCTGCTGCCTTGACCTGAGAAGACCTTGAGGAGAGAAAGAGAGAGAGGAGAGAGAGAGAGAGGATCTTGTGAGGGGGAGCTTGTGAGGGGATTCACAAGTGTTGCTTCAAGGATCGCTCTGCTTCAACTTCGTCTAGAGTTTCTCGTCCGTGGAAGGGTCGATAGAGGTAAGGAGTTTGCTTTTGGTTTTGGTTCTCTGCCAGCTTCAGGAGGAAGCAAAAGAAGGTAGGTTCTCTGCCTTGCCGAAGTGACAAAAAGGAGGTCTTGTGAGGGCTTCTCCGCCTAGCCGTGGGGGATAAAGGAGAGTTACGTTTTGTAGTGCAATACTTGGAGGGTGCCTCCAAGGAGTGGACGTAGGTCGAGTCGACCGAACCACTATAAATTTCTGTGTTCTTTTTCTTGCTTCCGCGCTTTTAAATTCCGCATTTATTTCTGTGGTGTGATTTGATTTATGCAATTTTCTTTCTTTGTGAAAAGAATTTTTAAAATGCCAATTCACCCCCCCCCCCTCTTGGTTAGCTTGGGATTAACTTTATAGGGCTTAACATCCCTTAACAAACTTTCAAGTGGTATCAGAGCTTGGTGTGAGAGGCTTAGCACATTCTTACTAGAGAGGGAGTTTGTCAAGGGAAGTGTAGACACCACCCTTTTTATTAGGAGAGTTGGGGATGATATACTTTTTGAATCTTCTAATAAAAATTTGTGTGATGATTTTTCTAAAACAATGAGTATAGAGTTTGAGATGAGTTTGATGGGAGAGTTGTCCTACTTTTTGGGATTTAGCATAAAATAATTGGAAGATGGAACTTTTTTAAATCAAACAAAATACATAAAGGACATTTTGAAGAAATATGAGATGGACAAAGCCAAGCCAATTAACACTCCCATGACTTCTAGTGCTCCATTGGATAAGGACCCAAGTGGTAAGTCTGTTGATCAGAAGAAGTATAGAGGCATGATTGGATCTTTACTTTATTTGACTGCGAGCCGACCTGACATCATGTTTAGTGTTTGCCTTTATGATAGGTTTCAAGCTGACCCTAAGGAATTCCACATGACTGCTGTTAAGAGGATTTTTAGATATCTTTTAGGGACACAAGGATTAGGGATTTGGTACCCTAGACATAGCACTTCCTTTGAGATTATTGGTTTTTCTGACTCTGATTTTGCAGGATGCAAGGTGGATAGAAAGAGCACTTCTGGAACTTGTCAATTCATTGGACAATCTTTGGTCTCTTGGTCTAGTAGGAAGCAAAACTTTGTTGCTCTTTCCACTGCTGAAGCTGAATACATTGCTCTTGGAAGTTTTGTGGCCCACGTCCTTTGGTTGAAACAACAGGTATTGGATTTAGGATTACATGTAAGTACCATCTCAATCTTTTGTGACAATACTAGTGCCATATGCACCTCTAAGAATTCTATCCAACATTCAAGGACTAAACACATTGACATTAGGCATCACTTCATTAGAGATCATGTGACTAAGGGAGACATTGAGTTACACCATGTGACAACTGAAAATCAGCTGGCGGACATCTTTACTAAACCACTAGCCTTCGATACTTTCAGCTCTTTAAGGACTAGGTTGGGTGTGATTGACATTAATGCATGAAACTTTTTTATTTTCTTTTGCTTTTTATTTTTTTTTTGTTCTTGTTTCCTTTTTGTTGCTTTAGTTTTTTTTCTGTGTGTTTTATTTTTTCTTTTGTCTCTCTTTTCTTAATTTTCAAAATCATCGCAAATATGATACTATATTCCTTGTCCTTGCCTTTGGAAATTTGTAGTCAATATGTTTCTATCTACTCAATCTCTTAGATGGCAGGAATATTTTGTGATTGTGTCCCTTTCTCTAACCTATTTTAGTGGCATAGTTTGCTTTTCTAATCAAAAATATATCTCAAGTTAAAGATTGTTTATGGAATTGAAATCTTTTCTTAAGCCTGCTTAAGCAAATCTATCTTATACTTATAATGTTTAAAGTCTTTTTGTCCCATCAAGATTTCTCGTTACTCTTATCCTTGATTATTAATTATGCTTGTGGTAACTCTTCCTTATGTTAGAGAGAGTGCTCCTATTCTCTAATATCTGAGAAGATATATTCACAACTTTTTTTTAAAAGGTTATAAAAGAGAATATAGCTTGTAAAAATAACAAATTTGGCCAATGATGCCAACAAAAGATGCGCAAAGACGCCAAAAATTGAAAAATCTATAAAAAGATGTGCAAAGCGCCATGAAATTGACAAGAGGCATAAAATGAGCCCACTCAAAAGCAAGCAATTCTTCCTTTTTAAATTTTTTAAAACTTAGAAGTGTTGGTTTTCAAAGGCTTGATTTCGATTATTTTGCGATTGTGACAAATTTATGAGGTTCTTTTTTCATGGGCTCTGCCTTGCTGGGGTGGAAAAAAGGAGGTCTTGTGAGGGCTTCTCTGCCTAGCTGTTGGGGCTAAAGGAGAGTCACGTTTTGTAGTGCAATACTTGGAGGGTGCCTCCAAGGAGTGGACGTAGGTCGAGTCGACCAACCACTATAAATTTCTGTGTTCTTTTTCTTGCTTCCACGCTTTTAAATTCCGCATTTATTTCTGTGGTGTGATTTGGTTTATGCAATTTTCTTTCTTTGTGACAAGAGTTTTTAAAATAACAATTCACCCCCCCCCCCCCCCCCCCCCCCTCTTGGTTAGCTTGGTACTAAGTTCATAGGGCTTAACATCCCTTAACGAACTTTCAAGTGGTATCAAACTTAAGTTTACAAAAGACCACCTTTGTGATGCCTGTCAACTAGGAAAGCAAGTCCACTCCTCTTTTCACCCCATTAAGGACATTAGCATCTCTAGACCCTTAGAAGTCCTTCACATGGATTTGTTTGGACCCATTAGCACAGCGAGTTTGGGAGGGAAAGTCTATGGTTTTGTGATTGTTAATGACTACTCAAGGTTCACTTGGACTAGATTTCTTTCACATAAAAATGAGTCTTTTGAGGAGTTTAAAACTTTTTCTACTTGGATTCAGAAGAAGCTAGGTTGTGAGATTTTGACCATCCATAGTGATCATGGGGGAGAGTTTGAAAATGAAAGATTTGGAGATTTTTGTGAGGACAAGGGGATTAGCCATAATTCTTCAGCCCCTAGGACCCCTCAGCAGAATGGGGTAGCAGAAAGGAAGAACCGGACTTTGGTGGAAGCCGCTAGAGCTATGCTTGCTGAGTATTCACTTCCAAAATACTTTTGGGCTGAAGCGGTTAACACAGCTTGTTATGTATTGAATAGGGTGAATGTTAGAGCCAAATTAGAAAAGACACCCTATGAGATCCTTAAGGGTAGGACACCCAATCTTTCCCACCTTCATGTCTTTGGTTGTAAGGTTTTCATTCAAAACTATGGGAAGTCTCACTAGGGAAAATTTGATCTTAAATCTGATGAAGGAGTATTCTTGGGATATTCTAGTGTTGGGAAATCTTTTAGGGTGTTTAACAAGAGAACTTTGATGGTGGAAGAGACAACCCATGTAGTTTTTGATGAGTCTGATCCTAAGAAACATGGAGTAGAAGATGATGATGTTGGAGAGATTACAAGTGGAGTAGAAAATTTGGGGAAGGGGAGTGAGCACCTAAGTAATGGTGGAGTAGGAGGAGTCACCCAAGGAGTAGAGAACCTTGTTGAAAGGGGAGAAACTTCACACACTTTGCCTAGAGATTGGAGATACTCTATAAGTCACCCCAAGGATTTGATCTTAGGAGACCCTTCTAGTGGAGTTAAGACTAGACATGGACTTAGGAAGGAGGTGAACCACTCTGCCTTTATTTCTATGACTGAACCCACCACCATTAACCAAGCCCTTTCTGATGAGTTTTGGATTTTAACAATGCAAGAAGAGTTGAATCAATTTGTTAGGAATGATGTTTGGGAACTTGTGGAAAGACCTAAGGGACAAAGTATAGTTGGGACAAAGTGGGTCTTTAAGAACAAAGTGAATGATTCAGGAGTGGTGGAGAGGAATAAAGCAAGATTGGTGGCTAAGGGGTACAATCAAATAGAAGGGATAGACTTTGAGGAGACTTTTGCCCCTGTATCTAGATTGGAAGCCATTAGGGTGCTATTAGCATTTGCCTGTTATAAAGGATTTAAGCTTTTTCAAATGGATGTCAATAGTGCCTTTTTAAATGGGGAGATAAAAGAAGATATGTTTGTAGAACAACCTCCAGGTTTTGAGAGCTCCCAATTTCCATAAAAGACTTTTGAGAGCTCCCAATTTCCATAAAAAGAAGATGTGTTTGTAGAACAACCTCCAGTGCCTTTTTAAATGGGGAGATAAAAGAAGATGTGTTTGTAGAACAACCTCCAGGTTTTGAGAGCTCCCAATTTTCATAAAAAGAAGATGTGTTTGTAGAACAACCTCCAATGCCTTTTTAAATGGGGAGATAAAAGAAGATGTGTTTGTAGAACAACCTCCAGGTTTTGAGAACTCCAAATTTTCCAGGGCTCTGATACCAAAGTTTATGAGATTCTTTTTTCATCAATCCTGAATTTTTTCTATTAACTGTCTTTCGTAGTGTTTTGCCATCATCAAAAAGGGGGAGATTGTTGCAAACCTATTTTTTTATGTCTTATATTTTGATGATTGACAAACACTATTTCTCTTGGACTACTTGTTGCTTCTAACTTTTCAGGAATCAAAGATTGAACGATCAAGAAGGAGCCAAGTTCAGGATTGCGTAGGTTTAGGGTTGAGTCAGTCTGTACTTTTGATTTTCACCTTTTGAGTCTACTTGTAATGGTCAAAGAGACTGATGCTAAGTAACCCTACACACACACACTTGAGGGGCTTAGAATTTCTGTTTTTGCCCACATCGGCCCGGCCGATATTTATATCGTCCGGGACGATCAGCTTAAAATAGAAAGTCTAATTAAGAATTCTTAATTAAGACAGCTGTCATTAACATGTCGGCCTGGACGATACGTGTATCGGCCATGATGATAAGCTCAAAACAGAAAGAAGTAGCCGCCATAGTCAATTAAGATATAATGTAATTTTAAATTATCAGCCAGGACTATCCACATCGGCCTGGACGAAATTATCAAATTATGCCTTAATTGATCAGGAAATCAATGGAGTAATTAAGGATGATTGATACGATCATATCGTCCTGGACGATCGCAGGATCAGCCAGGACGATCCAGTCAATAACCTTAAGTTTCTTCAGGACGATAAATTTCGGCCAGCTCGTATCCAGGGCTATTGTCAGGATGATTTTCCTCTAATTTGAACTGATCGGCAAGGACGATCGTGAGATCGGCCTGGACGATCAAGCCAATTTTTAATCATCCAGTTTTGTATCCAGGGCGATGCTCTGTCCGATCTTCTTTGATTTGTACTGATCGGCCAGGCCGATGTCCATATCGTCCTGGACGATATTGTCGGCAACTTTCAATTAATGAGCTCCTTTGATGCTCTTCTGTTTAAGAGCTCTTGTTAAACGTTTTTCAAGACCTTTGGCTGCTTCCTTGACCTGAGAAGACCTTAAGGAGAGAAAGAGAGAGAGGAGAGAGAGAGGATCTTATGAGGGGGAGCTTGTGAGGGGATTCACAAGGGTTGCTTCAAGGATCGCTCTGCTTTGTCTTCTTCTAGAGTTTGTCGTCCGTGGAAGGGTCGATAGAGGTAAGGAGTTTGCTTTTGGTTTTGGTTCTCTGTCAGCTTCAGAGGAAGCAAAAGGAGGTAGGTTCTCTGCCTTGCCGGAGTGGCAAAAAGGAGGTCTTGTGAGGGCTTCTCCGCCTAGCCGTGGGGGCTAAAGGAGAGTCACGTTTTGTAGTGCAATACATGGAGGGTGCCTCCAAGGAGTGGACGTAGGTCGAGTTGACCGAACCACTATAAATTTTTGTGTTCTTTTTCTTGCTTCCGCGCTTTTAAATTCTGCATTTATTTCTGTGGTGTGATTTGATTTATGCAATTTTCTTTCTTTGTGAAAAGAGTTTTTAAAATACCAATTCACCCCCCCCCCCCTCTTGGTTAGCTTGGGACTAAGTTCATAGGGCTTAACATCCCTTAACGAACTTTCATGTTTAGATCTTTAGACTCTATAATTGCAGTAATTTTAGTATCATAAGTAGTAGGTAAACATCGAAGAATTTTATTAACCATTTCAGGATTAGTTAATTCCCTACTAAGTGCATGCAAAGAAGTGATTATTTGTGTGAATCTTGTGTACATGTCTGAAATAGATTCATTAGGTTTCATGCGAAATAATTCATAGTCATGTAACAAGATATTGAGTCTTGATTGCTTAACTTCATTTGTCCATTCATAAGTTATACAAAGTCTATCCCATATGTCCTTTCCACTTTTACAAGTAGAAACCCGCATGTAGTCTTCAGATTTTAAAGCACAAAAGAAACTTTTTAGACATTTGGCATTTAGTTGTGCTAAGTCACGTTCTTCTATAGTCTAATCTGCAAAATTTGTTTCTATCCTAACTCCATCAACTAATCTAGTTGGTTTTGTGTAACCTTCCTGGACTAGCATCCACATGCGATAATCAAGTGACTGTAAGAAAGTAAACATGCGTGTTTTCCAAAAATCAAAAGGAATATTGTCAAACAGTGGAGGTCTAGTGATAGAGTAACCCTTAGGTGTGTTTCAGTTTCCGATTGTAGCCATCTACGTTAATCAAAAAGTAGTTCAAACTTATGATTTTGAAACGAAGCTCTGATACCACTTGTTGAGTCTAGTAATTAGGTTGTTAAGCCTAAGTTAATGTCCCAAGGCTACCAAGAGGGGGGGTGAATTGGTAGTTTTAAAAAAATTTAATCCCTCTTTGAATTTAAGTTGAACCGAAATGAAACTTTTTCTTTTAAGTTTTTCTAGAAAATGTTTTTCAACCACAGAGTTCTTAAAATTAAAAATAAAATGCGGAAACGTAAAAACTGTAAAGTAAATGACACCAGATTTATAGTGGTTCGGTCTATAACCAGACCTACATCCACTCCCCAGAGGCACCCTCGGAGTATTGCACTAATACCAATAGTGACTCTCCTTTTTCACCCACAGCAAGGCGGAGAAGCCTTTACAACACACTTTTTTCACCACTACCCGGTGCGGCAGAGAACCGTCGTCCTTTTACACAATCCCCAGTGTTGGCAGAGAACTGTCCGTCCTTTCACACTCTCCTAGTGTGGGCAGAGAACCCTTCCGTCCTTTCACACTCTCCTAGTGTGGGCAGAGAACCCTACAGCTGTTCACACTATCTAAGTGTAGGAAGCGACCCTTTTGGCTATTCACACTCTCTAAGTGTCGGCAGCGAACCGGATCTCTTTGACAGATTTTCTCACAAGAAATCTAGAAGGAAGAAGGAAAAGAGTGAAGTAATCCCAATTCACAAGTAGAGATTCTTACCTTTGAACTCCAAGTGAAGCCTTCACGCTCCAGTGGTAGGAATCCTCCTTTGAATGCACTCTCACACTCTCTCCTTAGCTATTCTCTAAAGAGGCATGAAGATCAAATGACAAAAAGATTGGGTGGCAGTCTAATTTGGACTATTTATACAAAAGACAAGAAAAACCGCCCAAAAACTGCAAATTTTCAATTATGTACGCAGTGGATCGTCCCGTACGATCGTGGATCGTCCTGGACGATTTTACTTAAATGCTTTGAAACGACCCTATTTGTATATGTGTACGAAATGTCTTCGTACACGCTGATCGTCCCGTACAATCTAAGTTCGTCCGGTACGAACGGTTATTACTAGGTCGGTTCAAGAAATTGCTGAAAACCGTTCTAAGTCGGTTAATTGTCTGGACGAAAATTGGTTCGTCTGGACAAAATTTTTACAGAGACCAGATCGTCCTGGACGATAATTAATTTCGTCTGGACGAAACTTTTATAGAGAGAAACTTGTTTTTTGATGATAATTAATTTCGTCTGGACGAAAATTTTACAGAGACCAGATCGTCTTGGACGATAATTAATTTCGTCTGGATGAAAATTTTACAGAGAGCAACTCGTTTTCTGACGATAATTAATTTCTTCTGGACGAAAATTTTACAAAGACCAAGTCGTCCTGGATGATATTTAATTTTTTCCCGGACGAATGGGACTTAGAAAATTTTTCAAGCCAGTTCCTATTCGTTTTTTGTGCTCAATAGGAGATAACTGTCTGATCGTCCCGTACGATCTGATATCGTCCCGTACGATCAGTATAAATTTTATATGATCTCCTTATGTGTGTGTGTGTATGTTTTTATTCACTCAATTACAATCACTCCCTTTCAAATTTAATTCAAAGAAAAGTACAAGCTTCAAATTCACAAAGTATCTCATGTTGAATTTGATTTGAAGTCTTCGTAGTCTGGAGTTTGATTTTCCTGAAATGTTAGTACACACAAGAGCAAATACAAATTTTCTAAAATTGTTAGGAGATAACTACACATTTGAACAATAATGTTTGGAATCATCAAAACTATACAAGTTGCAAAAATGTAAAACATGCAAATAGCAACTATCTTAACAGACTGGTCTTGTGACTAGTCTGCCAGTCCGATCAAATTTTTTAAACATTGACTAGAACTCCATAGCCTCTGCTCTCCCTCAACCACTCAGAAGTTAACATGGGTCTAGGTTAGTCTACATAATATTATACTTTTACTGGTGTGAAATTATCTATTGCCTTCATAACCTATAAAGAAAGGGAGAAGATGTAAATTTTGGATCATTTCCTAGTTGATCTTTTTTGGACTAATTAAGATTTTGACCTCTTGAGCATTAATTATAGCTTTTATCTAATATCTTTTTCTCTCCATTCTCACTCATGTTTTAAGTCTCATCATGCTCATAAAGTAGGATCGGTAGTTAGCTCGGGTTAAGCAATTCACAAATATCATATGCATATTTTATATATTCAAAATAAGCTTGAAACATGATCGGGCATGAATCTAGAGGAAAAATTAAGGTGAAAACTTCCAAAATTAAAATTGGTACCATCCAAACTTTGATTTCAACAAACTTATAATCGAACTAAATGTCTCGGAAATACAAACCCAAAGACACCAAATTCGACTCAATCTGAGCCCAAATGGATCCAAATCCGGGGTCCAAAGTACTATTAGAGGGTTCGACCATAATTTGGATTACCAACCAGTTTCCAAACATGATGTGCTTATAGTCTAATCGAGTGGCTCGACGAGATAAATCCAATGAGCCCAAGATTACTAAATTCCAATATCACTAATGCATATAATAATCCATCAAACGATCAATGATCAAGGGACTCAACATTGGCTATCCATCAAAGCCACTCCCAATATACCCTTGATCTACCACCTATTTACGGGTCATGCCACTCTAGAAAATTTATAAATAGACCCCTCCTACCTATTGAATGGGAGGCTCCAAGTAAGGGAACAAGTGAGAGACCCTAGATCACTCTTGCCTCCTCACTCCTCCTCGACCATCACCTAAGTTCCGCCGGACCACCGCCTGACGTCGTTGCTCCGTCGGACCACCACTTGATGCTCTCACTTCTGTCGGACCACCACCTAAGAGCCTGAGCTCTAGCGAACCACCGCCTGATGACGGAGTTCAACCGGACCACCACCTGAGGGCATGAGCTTTGTTGGATCACCACTTGAGGCCCGGACATCTGCCAGACCACGAACCTGAAGCCCGGACTTCTACCGAACCACCATCTAAGGCCATGAATTCTGTTGGACCACCACCTGAGGCCCGAACCATTTTTGTACCACCATCTGAGTCGTTTATTTATGCCGGACCACCACTTGAGGCCCGGACTTCTGTTGGACCTCCACTTGATACCCAGACTTTTGCGGGCCATCACCTGATGCCCGAACTTCTGCTAGGACACCACCTGAGACCTAAACTTCTGTCAAACAACCAATTGTTGCCCGGACTTCTACCGGGCCACCACCTAATGCCCAAACTTCTGCCGAGCCACCACCTAAGCCCCGAACTTTTGCTAGAACACCACTTGAGGCCCAAAATTTTGTTGGAGCACCACCTGCCGCCTGGACTTCTGCCAGATCACCACCTGAGGCATGGAGTTCTGCCAAACCACCACTTGAGGCCTGGAATTCTGCCGAACCACCACCTGAGGCCCGGACTTCTACCAGACCACCACCTAATACTCAAAGTTTTATTGGAGTACCACCCTACTACTATGGTCTTTCGAACCCCAGTCTCCTGCTAACTATGATCCTTTTCACCTCTGTCGCCTACTATGGTCCTTCCAGCCTCCATCACTAGACAAATGTCTTTCTGGCCCCAGTCATCTATCAACTACGGTCTTTTAGACCCATGTCTCCTATCGATTATTGCCATTCCGACCTCCGTCGCTTACTATGGTCCTTCCGACCTCCGTCACCTTTTACAGTCCTTCTGACCTATATTGCTAGATAACGATCTTTCTGACCTTGATCTCCTATATACTACGATCTTTTCGACCTCTATCCTCTCAAATATGATCTTGTAGACCAAACAAACATATATATATTGATTATTGTAATTCTCACCATGTAATGCGCTCTATATGATGTACATTTGTGACATCAAGCCAAGGCCTTGTCCCAAGGAAGGGCCTTATTTGTAAATAACTGCAAATATTAGTGAATTCATTCAAACTGGGCTAGGCCCCATTCTTTTTTGCCCTTTTTCAGGGGTTTCCACGTAAAAACTCCGGTGTCTCTTATGAACGTCACACCCTCTCGATTACCTGCTTGTGTGCTGGATCTTTGTACTATGCTAAGATGCTAAATTTTATATTTCTCTACCGCCGCGAATACTCCAGGATGCAACAAAGCTTTTGGACATAGTTCTTGATAATAAAATAATAGGAATATTTATTCGATTATGATTATTATAAATCATATAAAATCATTATTTTTTAATGCTGCTCAAAACAAATTTATCTTTTTTTTTTAATTATTATTTGCAAGACAAGTTCTTACTCTTTTTGTCGTGAGTGATCAAATTATGGATTCTAATCAACTGTTGTATTTGGCGTTGGAGTGTTGCCACAGCAATGTTAATTAATTACTTTATTTATTTATTCAGACTTACTCATCTTAGGAACGTTTATTTTACTCGTACCATACACGGAAATCTGTATTATTTAACTAAGTTTTTTCCTTCAAGCAAATTAGCCGTTACTCCATTTACGTGCGAGCATTATTATTATATTTTTAAAGACAACTTTTTTAGTATAAAAAGGTAAGAATAAAAGAAATTACAAATTTAGGGGTAATATGTTTTGATTGAAAAAAACGCACAATTAATTTCTGTAAAAATAAAAATAAAATATATATGTATTGTTGTAATTTTTTCTATAAATTGAACTATAAAATTACAGTAAAATAATTTTATCCCATAATTAAAAATTTGCATAAAATTGATGCAAAATAAGTAAAATAATTTTTTTATAATGGAACTTATTTTGTTTATTTGCATGCCTTTGGTAGCAAGCAAACAATTAAGGAGTTAATTCACTTTATAATATTAAATCAAACACTAAATATGAAAGCAAATATTTTATTTTATGTCAAATTTCTTAAAATCAAACAACTTTCTAATAATTATTTTGTATGGCTAGTTGCTCAATGGCGCTGAGTTTTAGCTCTCTTATAGTACTGAGTAGGGGTGTAAATGAGTCGAGGTAAGTTCGAGTCAACTTTGGCTTGAGCTTGAGCTTGATTGATTAATTGATCTCCAATTCAAGCTTGGGTTAAATTTTACAAGTTTGAGTTAGCTCAATTGCCAAATTTTCATTCAAGCAGTTACTATAATTATAATATAATAAGAAGAATAAATAAATAAATTAGAAGTAATAAGAAAAAAAAAAAATTAGAAGTAATAAGAAATAACTTAAAGTAAGAAAAAGAAAAAAATAAGTTTTATACAGTTTAAGAGTATTTAATATTAATATTTTTTTAAATGAGATTGCTCACAAGTTGACAAGTCAAGTTAGTTTTGGCTTAAGCTTTGCTTGCTAGCTCATCAAGTTTGGCTGACAAGCCATTTATCAAGTTGAGCTCAAACCAGCACTTGAGAGAAGCACTAACTTGATATAAGTGATGGAGTTTATAATTATTCATAATACAATTTAAATAATTAATTTTTTTTAATTCAACTACATTAGTTAATAAAAATATTAAAAACTATTAGCAAAATGTTGAATTCTACTTTGATGCTACCAAACTTAACAATCGTCAATTGAAAAAACAAAATATCATAAATTAAAAATAAAAGCTTTAAGAAACATAAATTAAAAATACCTTTGAAAATTTAAGCATATTAAAATAGTCCAATACTAAAATGTGAATAACAATAATTTAAGAAAATTTATTTTGATTGTTAAAAATTTGAGCTTCAAAAGGATTTTGTAATTAGATTATATTTATATTTTTCATATTCATATTTTATTCAACATAAAAGTAAAACGTTTTTATAAATTTTTAGATGAAACATAATATATTTAGTGAATAATCATTGTTGTGTACTATAAAATTTATAGTAGATTAGTGACTATTATTTATTTTACAGTTGCACAAAGATTCTCATGTACAATGATAAAAGAAGCTCATAGAAAACATAAGTTTTTATTGAATACCCTAGGAAGGAGAAAATTATCATATTTGAATTTGTTGAAATAATCCATAATGTAGATGAAGATTAGATAAGTCTACCATTAGCACTAATTATTTAAGGCATGATTAGAAAGCTTGGATTTTTGGCTTAGGCTTTATTTGGGATGACTTTTTTAATACTTCTTAAAGTAAATTTTTAGCACAATTTCTTTTTTAAATTTTTGTATTAAAAAATTGCTTTAAAAATAGTAGCATATTTGTCCCAAACGAAGACCGTCTCCTACAAGAATAATGTAAAAACTACATAAATATGAAAAAAAAATGTTAGGAATTCTTGAAGAGTTCTTGAGAGCTCTTCTTGAGCTCTTCTTGCAAAAGAGAGAGGGAAGGGGAGGGGAGATAGAGACAACAATTTGAAGGAAATAAAACTAAGCTTTATTCAGATTTTTCCCCAAATTATACATCACATGTAATCTCTAGTTATAAAGATTTAAAATGTTATGGTAACAAGTATGATCAATCTATCTTAAAACTAGACCAACACCTCACAATCTTCACCTTGGTCCAAGTCTTACATTTAAAGAACAACATGTACACCAACTGCAATTTAATTGGTTTCCTGCACTAGCTCCACGAGCAATCCCACCAAACCGAGCCCAATCCTGCTCACGAATAGCCTCCACTATGAGCTCCAATCCACAGCTCTAGCTCATGCTCTAGAACTAATGTGCTAGTCTTCCTCGGACACTCATGTAGGCTCTAACCTTGCAACATCGCACTACACCTGTCTGATTTCATGTCTGCGACCAATATGTCGCCAAGGTTCTTGATTTGATCCATTGCTTTGACTCACAAGAATCAAATGACCTTGAAACTCCACCTGAATCTGAAAGTCCACCTCAAAAAGAATCTTCTTAATTTGCAACCCAAACTCATCTTTAAGAACTGCACCCAATTGTAAACAATTCACACAATAATGATCTAAGAAATTATAAAGAAACCCATCACAACTGCCAACAAGATCTTACTACTGTTACGAATCTAATTTCAGGGAACATAATTTTGATGATAACAAATATTTATATTTTTTTACGACTGCCTTCCTACTAATATTTCAGGTCCACAAGATCAAACTACAAATCTAACCAGCTCAAGATTGGGTAGATTAGGACTGAGTCAGTTTGTAATATACGACATGTGTCTTTTACCTTTTCTTGAGTCCATTGTAATAGTGTGGATCCTGATGTTAAGTGACCTTGCACACACACACTTAGGGAAAATTTTTTGACTACTTTAGAATTTTTTTTCTTTTTGATCACATCGTTAGGGATGATCCATAAATCGGCCTAGACGATCAGTTAAAAATAGAAACCCTAATTAGGGCATCCTGGTTAAGGTAGCCATAATTAAGCGCATCATCCTGGATGATATTAGCATCGGTCGAGTCGATCAACTCAAATCAGAAAGAATTAGCCTCCATATCTATTTATGTATCTTTTATTTTTGGACATCATTCAGAACATCATCTAGGACATCGTCCTGGACGATGCAGTGCAATTATACTTAAATTAATCTTATAATTAAGGAAAGTAATTAAGGTTTGATTGCTCGATCATATCATCCAGGACAATCACAAGATTGGACAAAATGATCAGTTCACAAACCTTAGTTCTTTCTAAATGATCAAAAATCAGACTGGCTCCATTCAGGGCGATACTCTGGATAATATGTATTGAATTGAACTAATCATCTGAGATGATCATGAGATCGGCCTAGATGATCATGTTATTTTTATATTGTCCAGACATCTATTCAGGAAATTGTTCTGGATGATATTCATTATTTTGTACTAATAGGCCCGGACGATCTAGTTATTTTTTCATCGTCCATACATTCATCTAGGGCGATTATTTGGACGATATTTGTCAAATTGAACTAATCATATAGGATGATAGTATTATCGTCCTGGATGATATTTGATGATTAGTTGCTAATTAGGGCTAATTTGGAGCCCTTGTTTAAAAGATATATTGTTTTCTCAAGTGAAGATCTTTTGCTGTTGTCCTGACCTGAGAGAGCTAAGAGGAGAGGGAGAGTAAGGGAGAGAGAGAGAGAGAGAGAGAGAGGATCTTATGAGGGGGAGTTTGTGAGGGGTTTCACAAAGGTTGCTCCAAGTAAGGATCTATGTCGTCTTCTCCATACATTATCCCTGGTTCCTTGGGAGTTCTAGAAAGGTCTTCTTCAGTAATTGATCGAGGTTCTCTGCCTTCTTCTGGAGGAAACAAAAGGAGTTGGGTTCTTTATTTTCTTCTGGAGGAAGTAAAAGGAGTTGGATTCTCTACCTGCTTTAGGAGGAAGCAAAAGGAGTTGAGTTCTCTACCTCACTTGGGTTGGTAGAAAAGAGTTTTTTTATAGGCTTCTCCACCTTGCTATGGGGGCAAAAGAAGAGATATTGTGTTTAGTGCAATACTCAGAGGAGAGTCTTCGAGGAGTGAACGTAGGTCAAGTTGACCTAACCACTATAAATTATGGTGTGCTTTTTCTTATTGCACTTCCACATTAATTTTCACACTTTGATTTTTTTGATGATTATTTTATTACATTTGTGATTCTGCTTAAAGAATTTGTTAAATATCAATTCACCCCCCTTTTAGTTAGCCTTGAGACTAGTTGATAAGAGCTTAATATCCCTATCAAACTTTCAAGTGGTATTAAAGCAAGATTCATAAAAATGAGTTTTTGAAAACTTTTGTATTTCGATCAATGGCTAACTTTGGTAATTATAATACTGCGGAAGGTTATTCTATTACCCGACCATCTTTATTTGATAACATTCGTTTGGATTATTGGAAAACTTGCATGTCTATATTTTTGCAATCAATTGACTATCGCATATGGATACTTATTAAGGATGGTTATTCACCTTCGTCTCATAAAACTAATGGCATTAATATTGTACTTTCTTTTACTGAATGGACTATTGATGATAGGAATTTAGCTCAACTGAATGCAAAATTCTTTAACTATTTTTTCTGTGCTTTGAAATCAGAAGATTATATGCGTGTTTCAACTTATGTTACTCGTAAAGAAATTTGGGATAGATTGTCAATTACTTATGAAGGAACCAATGTAGTTAAACAATCTTGGTTGAATATTTTGTTACATGACTATGAATTTTTTCATATGAAACCAACTGAATCGATTTCTGATATGTATATTAGATTTACACAAATTGTCACCTTATTGTATGCCTTAGGAAGAGAGCGAACTAACTATGAAAGAGTGAATAAAATTTTGAGATGCTTGTCTTCTTCCTTTGATGCTAAACTCACTGTAATTATTGAATTCAAGGATTTAAATTCTTATTATGTTGATAACTTACTTCAATCACTCATTGCTTACGAGCAAGGAGTGAACCAAAGACAACTTGATGCAGGTGAGCAAAAAAGGAAGAAAACTATGGCGCTGAAGGCCAATAACATGAACACTGATTCTTTTGGGTCCGAAAGCAATGATATTTCCTTAATCATTAGGCAATTCAAAAGCTTTCTAAGGAAGAATCACAAGCATCATCATAAATGGAACAAAGGAAAGGATAGTAAAAATTATAAAAGTTCTTCTGATGTTGTTTGTTTTGAATGCAAGAAGCCTAGGCATGTCAAAGCTGATTGTCTTACACTTAAGGATCACCCAAGTAAGGAGAAGGATGAGGAAAAACCCAAGTTCAGGAAGGACAAGGATAAGAAGTGGTTCCAAAAGGCATTCTCGGCGAATTCTGCATCATACTCCTCTAAGACTAAGGCAGAGGAGGAGATAATAAACTTGTATTTGATGGTTGATCATGTTGATCAGTCTAACCAAGAAGAGGTATACGAACTAAGCTATAATCAATTACTTGAAGTTTGTGAGAAACATTCATGCATCATATAGGAAACTTAAAAAATCTCATGCTAGTTTGAAATTAGAGTTTATAAATTTGCAAAAAGGGCATGAAATTTTATTGAAAGATCACTTTCAAATTGATAGCAATCATATGCCACTACTTGATGAGTTTGATGAATTTAATAAAAACCATTATGAGTTAGCTTTTGAGCAAGATTCATTGAAAGCATCCTACAGCTCACTTGGAACTGATTTTAAAACTTATATTAATGAATCTGAGTATAGGGAGCATTATTTGAATGTTAATAATGCTAATTTAGTAAGTGCTAACTCGAGGCTTAAAGTTGAATTGAATGAACTTGAGAAAATATGAATATACTCATACCTGGATAGTTCTTTAATCTTGATGAAAAGCTAAAACCTAGGAAGAGGCATTATAACCCAAACAGATTAGTAAATCCTTTTCCTGGTGTTAGATATTTTTCATGTGACATGCTAGGACACATTTCACACACTTTTATTATTCACTATAGTACGCATTGGGCGTGAAGGCTCAAATTACATGATTCAAATCATAACATACATACATTGCATTCTTCTTTTCATAAGAAGGGACCCAAACCTGTTTAGATTTCTAAATCTGACATTTGATAATTTGCAGGCGTGCTCTCAAAAGGCCTCATGAGAGCATGTGGTACTTGGATAGCAGAGGCTCACAACTCTTAATTGGATAAACTTGCTCTTTAATAAATTTTGATTTGCATGTTTATCACTCTATTGCTAGTTGTTATTTTATATTTTTTCTTTTTAGTTTCAAGTTTGTTTTTTATTTTTTTTTCTAGTATTTGTAGTTGTTTCATCTCTGATATTTTTCTTTTTTATTTGTTAGCTTTTCTTTTTGGTCATAGTTAAAATGATATTTTATGCCTTATTTTTATTTTTTAAAAATTTGTAGTCAATGTCTGACATCTCTAAATAAGTTAAAGGGAGAAGCACCATTGATTGTTTCTCTCCCTCTAACCTCTTTTAGCGGTGTAATTTTCTTTTCTAAATAAAAAAAATATTTCAAATTAATAATTGGATTTTTTGATTGATATCTTTTCTATCTTGTTATAGTAATCTATCTTTTATATAATGTTCAAAGTCTTTATATTACTTTCAAATTCTTCAAAATCTTGTTGTTGCCTTTAACATATGAATTTGATTCTGCTTTATAGTTTATTCTTCATTATATTAGAGAGTGAGTTTATCTTCTCTAATATCTAGAAGATATACTCACAACTGAGAGTATTTAAGAGTTTCAAAAGGAATCTTGCTTGCAAAAATGTCAAGGGCATAAAATGAGCCCCAATAAAAAAGAAAAATAAAAAGATGCGCAATGACCGCAAAAAATTGAATGATACAAAAAGTGTATCAAAAATTAAAGGATGTGCAAAGTGAGTCAATTAATTGACAAGAGACATAAAATGAGCCCACAAAAGGCAAGCTTCATTCTCTTTCAAAACTTTTAAATCTTAGAAGAATTCTTATATCTCTTGATATTTTTAAAAGCTTGATTTTGAATTTTATGATTGTGTTAAATTACTTTGGTATATTATTCTATAAGATATTTTTCTGGAATCAAGTTTTAAATAGATCTCTTTTTCTTATCCAATTATTTTTTCTGAGTTAGGTCTTTTATTTTTAAAAGATAATTTTTCCCTGAGAGAAGTTCAAGCTAGGATTAATATGATCGGCTATTATAACATTTTCGGTTTTTGATGATGTTAACTCATTAGTCTTATAAGTCTTTAAATTGAATCACATAGAGAATTTATCATATTCGTGACTTGATTAATTTTAAAAATAAAAAAAAATTGTATTCATCATTTTTTGTCATTTTCATTATCTTTTTCGTATTTTAATTTTATCTTTCACGTACTGTGTTGTCTTTTGTGCTTTTAGGTCTTCTTTGATCATCTCCATCCACCTCTTGAATTTTAATTTTTGCTCACATCATCCTGGACAATTTTTATATTGTCCTGAATGATACATTCAATCTACTCTTAACCTTTCATCTGATTGCTAATATGAATTTTATATTTATCATCGTCCTGGATGAAACTTTATCATCCTAGATGATCTGATTGTATCCTTCTTTGCTTTTTTGTGATCAGCTCGGACGATCCTCTTCATCCTGGACGATGTTCTTAATTTCTGCTCAATTATTGATAATCGTCCCGGATGATCCACCTGTTCATCCTAGACGATACACAAGGTAATGCATTTAAAAACTTTAAATTTAGTTGGTACGATCAATTATTGGTGATCATCCTGGATGATACACTTGTTCATCTTGGACGAAATACGTGGCAATGCTTTAAATGTTTTAAATTCGATCGATACGATCCATTATTGTGCATTATCCTGGATGATCCACCTAATTAGCCAGGACAATCTTCTTTTTCAACGGTCGTCCGACTTGACTTCTCGGGATGATCGCCTGTGTTTTATCATCCTAGACAATGTTTGATCATCCTGGACAACTTTATCACCTTTTTGACCAATCGTTCCAGACATAATTAATTCACCTGATCATCCTAGATGATTATGCGATCGTTCTAGATGATAGGCCCATTTTCTTCTTAAATTGTGGATTGCAAACATTTTTCCTCACACAACCTTCCTTGCTCTTACTTCCTCTCCATTTTTCTTGATCATATATGCCTACTAGAAGCTCCCCAAGGGACACTCTTGATCCTCATTTTATTGAGGCGACCGACTAAGCTACCTATCAGTGATATAAGACAGCCGGGATCACTTTATCTCAGACTGTCAACCCTCGCATACTCTCTTTTCCTATCCTCGAATTATTTGCGCACACTTCTCTGACCATTATTCTTACACTTATCGTCCTGATTAATTTTGAATTACTGTTTGAATTCTTTACTAGCCTCTTCATTAATTCCTTCTTTACCGCACTTCAGTCTTATATTAATAGGCATCATATAGAAATCACATATCAAGACTGCCAAGAGCTCCTGCAGTTATCCACCACTAGAGATAACCTTCACATCTTATCTCAAGACACCGACAACGATTGGGCTCCGGCCTATCACTTTCTGAGGAACACTAATGCTTCTTTTTATGTTGGAGAGTCTAACAGCTTACTCGAAGATTCTAAGACAATCCAATATATCCTTTGCACTCAGTTCTTCTAAAAGCTGGTGATCGCATTCACATCACTCCACTTCTTTTGATCACCACTTTCTATATAATTACCCATAGTGAATTTAATGCCACTGATATCATTTTTTGATACATTAAGCTCCTGACGATCATTAGAGATCCAGGATATAAAAGGAAGCCCAATCTTGTATTAGGATACATCATAACTTATATCTTGGAATCCAAATATAACCTTCAATATCCTGCCCAACCAAACTTTCAGCCTGTCTTCTACTCAAACAACTCCTTCCACATTCTTCACAACTCATCTCTACCTAGAGTACCAGGAAGCTAAGGGAGCTGAGGAGGAGGTAGCTCTTGCACCTATTCTTGCGCCTGCTCCACTCTACCAGCACTCACAGCTGGATCAACTAGTAGAGCGGTTCAACTGGTGGGAGACTCGGTTCGAGTCCTCTGTTACTGTATAGGAGCTGTAACATGCAAAGATTGTTACTTGTTTTAACTCATTCATAGCTCACTAGCAGCACTAGCATGACCAGGATATGGCCTAGTTTTGGGAGCAGTTTGTGCCTCTTTCCAGTTTCATTCTATCGCCACTAACACCTCCTTTAGATGATCAGGATCCTTTCTTCTTTTAGTTTGTTTTCGTTATGCTATTTTTCCTTGTTGTAATTTACTTCTATTTGGTAGTTTTTATTTTATTTCTTTTCTCTTTTCATCCTTTTTGTGATATTAATAGGGACAGTAGTTATACTATTTTATGTTGTACTATATTCATTCTTTTGATTGATTGATTAGTTGTACTGTGTTCGTCCCTTAGTTAAAAATTTAAACTTCTTATTTCACACTATTTTTATTGAACTACTTTATTTTATTTTGTGTTCACCATCATCAAAAAGGGGGAGATTATTACAAATCTGATTTCAGGAAATATAATTTTGATAATAGCAAATATTTCTATTTTTCTACGATTGCCTTCCTACTAACATTTTAGGTCCACAAGATCAAACTGCAAATCAAACCAGCTCAAGATTGGGTAGATTAGGAATAAGTCAGTTTGTAATGTCACAAGTGTCTTTTACCTTTTCTTAAGTCCATTGTAACATGGTGGGTCCTGATTTTAGGTAACCTTGCACACACACAAACACTTGGGGGAAATTTTTTGACTATTTTAGAATTTTTTATTTTCAATAACATCGTTCAGGATGATTCATAAATTAGCCTAGATGATCAGTTAAAATAGAAAACCTAGTTAAGGCATCCTGGTTAAGATAATTCTTGAGATAGTTGCTACTTATTTATGCATGTTTAATATTCTTGCAACTTGTATATTTTTTATGATTCCAAATATTATTGATTTGATTATTATTTCTCCTAACATATTTTGGAATAATTATTTTTGCTCCTGTGTGCACTAATATTTCATGGAAATTACACTCCGGATTATTGAAGACTTCAAATCAAGATCAGTTTAGAGTTAACTATAATTAATGTCTATATTTTCTATTTCATTGAATCTGAGAGAGTGTGATTATAATTGAGTAACTGAGCACACACACACACACACACCGGTAGAGAGTTTAAAATTCATATTTTTTAAACTGATCGTAATATACAATATTACTTTATACGGGATGATCTGGTCAGTTATTTTACCCAACAAGCAGTCGAACAAACAAAAATAAAAATATTTTTCTAAGTATGGATTGTAAGGGACGATCTCAGTTTTAATACAGGGATGAACACCTCTGTTTTGTTCTCACAAGAAGATCGTATGGGATGATCTTAGTCTTCGTACAGGGATGAATGCCTCTATTTTGTTCTCGCATGAAGATCATACGGGATGATTCCAGTTTTTTCTATAAGGATGAACATCTCGGGTGCGTTCTCGCTCATTTTGTCCCAACATTTTGTATAGATGAAGTTTGAAATTTTCATATTGTTCATCCCGAATGAACTTGGTTCGTACCAGACGATGATCGCATCTGAAATGATTTCGTATCAATTCATAATAGGTGCGTACAAAATAGTATTTGAATTGTTCGTACATACAAACATATGATCATACTGTACGATCGTGTACATTCTAACTTGAAAATTTTGGTTTTCTGGATAGTTTTTCATGTCTTTTATATAAAAGGTCCTTTAAAGACTGACATTAAACTTCTTCAATCAGTCTATCTTTGTGATTTTTCAAGGGCAATTGAAGGAGAGAGTGTGAAGAGAGTATTTGAGAGAGAATTCTTGCTAGTGGAGTGTGAAGGGTTCATAAGGTTATTCAAAAGTAAGAATCTCTATGTGTGATTTGTGTTTTTCACTCTTCCTCTTATCTTTCTAGATTGTTTGTAAGAAGATCATTTAAAAAGATCCGGTTCTCTGCTAACATTTGAAAAGTGTGAACAGTCGAAGGTTCTTTGCCTACACTTCAAGGGTGTGAAAGGATGAAAGTTCTCTGCCTACACTTGGAGGGTGTGAATGGATGAAGGTTCTCTGCCTACACTTGGAGGGTGTGAAGGGATGAAGGTTCTCTGCCTACACTTAAGGGTGTGAAAGGATGATGGTTCTCTACCATATAGGGGATTGGTGGAAGAGAGTTTTGTAAAAGCTTCTCCGCCTTACTGTGGGAGAAAAATGAGAGTCACTTTGGTATGTATTTTTTTACTTGAAGTGGGAGACTTCAGGGAGTGGATGGCTCATATTTGATTGAACCACTATAAATGTTTGTGTCATTTAAATTATCATTGCTTATTTTATTCTGTAAGTTTTTTATTCTGTGGTTAAAAAGTTTTATTTTAAAACTTTAATTAACTTGCTTCATAAATCAATAGTTTTAATTTTTAAATCTAAGAGAATTTTTAAAATTACCAATTCACTTCCCTCTTGGTTAGCCTTGGGATATTAGTTTAGGTTTAATAACATATTCTAGATTCAACAAGAATCAAAAAGTGGTATCAGAGCTTTGATTCAAAATCATAAATTTAGACTACTTTTTAAAAAATGAGCATGGCTACTTTTGGAAACCGAAACACACTAGAAGGTTACTCGATCACTAGACCTCCTTTGTTTGACAACATCTCTTTCAATTTTTGAAAAACACGCATGTATACATTTATACAGTCACTAGATTATTGTATGTGATTTTATGTCAAGAAGGGTATATAAAACCAACTAGATTAGTTGATGGTATTAGAGTTGAAACACCTGAATGGACTGTAGAACAATGTGAATTAGCACAGTTAAATGTAAAATGTTTAAACAGTTTCTTTTGTGCACTTAAGTCAGAAGACTACATACGGGTTTCCACTTGCAAAAGTGGAAAGGACATATGTGATAGACTTTGTATTACTTACAATGGGATTAATGAAATAAAACAATCTAGATTAAACATCTGGTTACATGACTATGAATTATTTTGTATGAAATCCAATGAATATATTTCTGACATGTACCCAAGATTCACTCAGATAGTCACTTCTTTGTATGCATTAGATAGGGAACTAACGAATGTTGAAATGGTTAATAAAATTTTTTGTTGTTTGCTTACTGCTTATGATGCAAAAAAAAATGTTATTATAGAGTCTAAAGATCTAAATATTTACTCTATTGATAATCTTCTTGGATCACTACTTGCTTACGAGCAAGGAGTGAGTCAAAGAAAGTTTGATGCAGGAGAACAATGAAAAGAGAAGAACATTGCACTGAAAGTGGAGGAGTTAGAGAGTGATTTATCAAAAATTGAGGATGAGGATGACATTGCCTTGATGACTAGGCAATTTAGGAGCTTTATTAAAAGGAAGTAGAGGAGATGCCAACAGTGGAATAGAGGTAAGTATAATAAGAAAGTTAAGAATTCTAATGATGTAATTTGCTATGAATGAAGGAAACCTGGACACATAAAGTTAGATTGCCCAAACCTAAAAGCCACTCTTAGTAAGGGAAGGTAGAGGAGAAATCAAATGTGAAGAAGGGAAAGAAGAGATTCCAAAGAGCTTTTTGGGCGGACTCAGCTTCGTATTCATTAGAAATAAAAAAGGAGGAGGAAGTCACCAATTTGTGCTTAATAGCCAATAATCTTGATCAGTCAGATCAAGAAGAGGTATGTAACTTAACCTATGCTGAACTTCTAGAAGTTTCTGAAAGGAATCATGACACATATAGGAAGCTAAAAAAAATGCATTCTAGTTTGAATTTGGAATTACAAGAATTGAAAAGAGAATACGAAATCCTTAAGAAAGATCATATATTGATACATAACAATCATATGAGCTTACTTGATGAATTCGATGACTTGAATAAGAAGAGTGAAATATTAAATTCATCTTATGCTAAATTAAGAAAAGAAATTAAAGATTTTAAGGATGAATCAAATAATAGAAATCACTATTTGAATTTTGATAAGAATATTCTAAAAGATTTAAACACATTTTTGAAATTAAAAAGTTCAAGCTCTTGAGAAAAATAGGAAACCACCGACACTTGAAAATTTTTACTAATCCTATTTTGTATCCAAAAATTTTAAAAATCTAGGAAGAGACAGAGTAGTTATAAAAGATTGGGAAATCCGTTTCCTGGAGTTAAATGTTATTATTGTGGCATGATTTGACACATTACTCACACTTGTACCTTACATAGAAAAACTTATTTAGTGTGGAAACTTAAGATGCATAACTCAAGTCATATCATACATGCATCTATTTTTAAATTGTCGAAAGGAAAACCCAAACTTATTTGGGTTCCCAGGTCTAACATTTGATAGTTTTGCATGCACGCTTTTATACAAGGCCTTGTGAGAGCATTTGGTACCTGGACAGTGATTGCTCAAAGCATATGACTGGAGATACTAAGCAATTTATATCAATGTAAACCAGAAGTGAAAGCAGGGTTACACTTGGAGATAACACTACTAAGAAAGTGGTTGGATCAGGTATGATTGAAAACTTGCAAAATTTTTTAATTAAAAATGTGATGTTAGTAGAAGGCTCAAAGCATAGCCTATTGAGTATTAGCCAGCTATGTAATAAGGAAAATAGTGTAAAATTTTTTCCTACTAGATGTATATTAAGCCTAAATAATAATAATGTTTTGCATGGATTAAGTGTAAATAATATTTATATGCTGAATTTAAATTATATTAAATCATAATGCTTTCTATTTGAAAATTACTTCTGATGAATCATGATTATGCCATAGGAGACTTTGTCACTCTAGCATGAAAAACCTTAGAAAAATTACCCAAAACGAGTTGGTTAAAGGTATACCAAAATTAGATTTTATTAAGGATCACCTTTGCGATGCATATCAATTAGTGAAATAGGTGAAGTCCTCTTTTCAGTCTAATAAGGATTTTAGAATTAGTAAACCTTTGGAGATTTTACATATGGATCTTTTTGAACACGTTGGAACTACAAGTCTAGGAGGTAAGGTATATGGATTTATGATAGTTAATGATTTTTTAAGATTCATTAGAGTTAAATTCTTATATTATAAGAGTGAATCATTTGAGGAGTTTAGAGATTTTTTTACTTGGATTCAGAGGAAACTAGGATGTGAGATTTTAACAATTCAAAGTGATTACAATGGTGAATTTTAAATGAGAGATTTGAGAATTTTTGTAAAGAAAAAGGGATTGATCATAATTTTTCTGCACCTAGAACCCCTCAACATAATGGGGTCATCGAAAGAAAGAATATAATATTAATTAAAGACACTCGAGCCATGTTGGTAGAATATTCACTTTCTAAATATTTTTGAGCTGAAGCGGTTAACACTTTATATTCTATTCTAAATAGGGTAAACATCAGATCAAAATTAAATAAAACACCCTATGATCTTCTTAAAGGAAGAACACCTAATTTGTCATATATTGCATGTTTTTGGATGTAAGGTGTTCATATATAATAATAGAAAATCTATCTTAGGAATATTTGATCCAAAATCAGATAAAAGAATTTTTCTTGGATACTCTAGTGTTCGAAAATCTTATAGAGTACTTAACAAAAGAACTTTGGTAATTAAGGAGACCACATATATTGTATTTGATTAATATGAAATTTTTTGGAAGAGCCAAATGTGGAAGAGGATGAAATAGAAATAAACTCCCAAAAGATTGAGAAAGTAAATTTAGAAGAAATTTGGAGTTAGAAAATCCATTGCCTAGAGATTTGAGATTTTCTAAAAACCACCCTAAAGAATTGATTTTGGGTGAACCTAGTGAGGGTTTTAGGACTAGGCATGGACTAAATAAAGAAGTCAACCATTATGCCTTTATTTTGATAATATAAACCACAAATATAAATCAAGCACTTTCAGATAAATTTTTTATTTTTGCAACGCAAGAAGAATTAAATCAATTTATAAGAAATGAAGTTTGGGAATAAATTGCAAGAACAAAAGATTAAAGTGTAGTTAGAACTAAGTGGATATTTAAAAACAAAATGAATGACTCAGGAGTTGTCATTAGAAATAAGGCTAGATTGGTATCTATGGAGTATAATTAGATTGAAGAGATTGATTTTGAGAAGACTTTTGTCCCTGTAGCAACACTTGAAGCAATTAAGATTTTGTTATCCTTTACCTATTTTAAAGGATTTAAATTATTTCAAATGGATGTAAAAATTGCATTTTTGAATGGGGTAATTCAAGATGATGTTTATGTTGAACAACCTCCATATTTAAAAAATTTAAAATACCCAAATCATATTTTTAAATTAAAAAAAAACATTATATAGATTGAAATATGCACCTAGAGCTTGATATGAAAGGTTAAGCACTTTTTTACTTGAGAGCTCTTTTTGGAAAAGGAAATATGGACATTACTCTCTTTTTGAACAAATTGGGAGAGGATATACTCATTATATAAATTTATGTTGATGATATCATCTTTGGATCTATAAATAAAAATGTTTGTGTTAATTTTTCTAAAATAAAGAGTAGTGAATTTGAGATGAGTCTAATGGGAGATTTGAGTTACTTTCTAAGTTTTAGTATATAGCAAATTGAGGAAGGAATATTTATTAGTCAGTCAAAGTATGTTATGGACATCCTCAAAAAATATGAAATGGATAATGCTAAACCTATTAGTACACCTATGAGTTTCTCAGTTCAATTGGATAAGGACCCAAAGGGAAAATCTATTAATCAAAAGAAATTTAGGGGGAATTATTGGATCTTTACTTTACTTGATTGCTAGTAGACCCAATATTTTGTTTAGTGTTTATTTATGTGCTAGATTTAAATAAGATCCAAAAGAATCACATTTGACAGTAGTAAAAATGATTTTGAGATATCTCTTGGGAACTTAGTACTTAGGAATTTGATATCCTAAGTTTAGCTCTTCATTTGAAATAATTGGATATTTAAATTCAGACTTTGTAGGTTATAAGATTGATAAGAAGAGTACTTCTGGAACTTATCAATTCATAGGAAAATTTTTAGTTTCTTGGTCCAGTATAAAATATAATTTTGTAACCCTATCTACTACTGAAGCTGAATACATTATCTTAAGAAATTATGTGGCATAAGTTCTTTAATTGAAATAATAGTTGATTGAATTAAGATTTACAATAGGTACAATTCCAATTTATTATGATAATACTAATGCCATTTGCATTTTAAAAAATCCTATTCAACATTCTAGAACCAAACATATAGACTTAAGGCATCATTTTATAAGGGATCATGTATCCAAAGAAGAAATTGAATTGAACCATGTTCAACTGAAAATCAACTTGCAAATATTTTTACAAAACCACTAGTCTTTGATAATTTTAGCACATTAAGAACAAGGCTTGGTGTGATTGATCTTAATGCTTAATTAAAATTTTCTACCAACTTGATATGTGTCTTTGTGTATTTTTTGTTTTTGTATTTAATGTGCCTGTTTGTGTTTGTGATTTACTTTTTTTATTTTTATGTTTTATGTGATTTTGAAATGCTTTCACATCAGATTTTCTATTTCTGATAGATCGTGCAAATTTTTCTAAGTGTTCTATTCGTACTGTATGAAATTATTTTTGTCATGTACGAATTCTATAGTATTTTGATCATTATTTTGAACTGATTGCATAATATTTTCATTTTCTAATATATATCATATTGTACGATCTCTATATCATCCTAGATGATGTGTATTTATTCGTATGTATGCACCTAGATGGTTATCCAAGAAGAATCAATTATTATAATTGATCATACATATGAACCCTAGTTCGTATGTTCGAACCATATGTCATTCAATGTGGGGGATGAATTTAATGGTCATTAAAATGATCTTAACTAACCGATCATCCAGGATGAACACCTGTTCGTCTGTACGATAGTATGGTCAAAAAGCCTGTACGAAAGGATGCCTCATAACTTGCATAATTACAAAAAGTCATTTTGTTTCGAACGTATTTGTTCATACATACAAAATTTATTTCATATGTACGAACCCATTAATCATACTGTATGAACCCATATTCGTATGTACGAAAGGTCATTTTTCTTTAAATAGGAGGGCTTTAGAATTCATTTCCATTCACTTCAATAGCCTCTTCCAATCCTTCACATCTTAATAATGGCCAGTTCTAGCAAGAGGGGTAGACTCATTAAGGATTCATCTTCCAGGGGTGGAGACAACAACTTTCTATCCAGGGCTAGAGAGGAATCCTTTCTTAGGTTTGGTTCTATAAAAGTTACACCCTCTAAAACCCTACTTCAAGAGGATATTCACTTTCAAGAGATGCCTCTTTTCATCACTACTCAAATTGCATTTATCCTGACTTTGATTCATGTATATAACAAAGAGACCTTCCACCACTTTCTAGCAAACATGTCGTTTAGTGAGGATGTGAGTAGGATCAGATCTCTTCTATTGAAGAAAATGGTAGAAATAACTAAGGAAGATTTGGGAATCTTTTTATACTTAAGGACTCAAAGAGTTAGAGCCCACACTTTGACTTATACATCTAATTTTGATTAGACTGAAATAAATAAAGTCATTAAAGGGATTGAACAGGTATGTCATTTGGATAGGGTCTCTTCTTTAAACCAAAATATAAGGGTCATTCAGCATGTCCTTCCAACCTCTATTATTCTTAAAGCTGGTGATTGTATTAACATTACTCCTCCTTTATCCACTATTACTTACCTTATCATGACTGGTCAACCTATAGATCAAGCCCAACTTATTATTGACTATATTCATGGCCTTTCTAAAATTGGACATGTTTCACATAAGAGGAAGAAAAACACTGCTTTAGGACACCTAGTCACTTATATCCTTGAGAAGAAGTACAATCTTGTTCATCCTGATCCTCTACTTAAATTGCCTATCTACTTCCCTAATGCTTCATTTGGAGCACTTTTTGGGAGAGATGATACAAGTGAGGATTCTAAATGAGAAGGGGGAGCACCTGCACCTATGTTTGCTCATGGACCTAACTTTCAAGAGATGGTCCAGCACTTTAACCGACTAGAGAGTTATTTTGATCAGCCCTTTGATTAAATTCAAACTCGCCTACACCAGCAGGATTCATAATACTAGCAGGACATGGGCTGGATTCGAGGTCAGTTCAAATTTGTGAACAAAAACGTGGCTATAATGAATAGCTATTTTTTTATCTTCAACCAGCCACCTCCTCCAGACCAGGGCCCCTTATATTTATAGATGTACTTCTTGCATGTTGTCTTTGCCAGTTCTTAGTGATGTGAAGTGATGATTTTAGTGTTTTTTATATATGTGTTTGTTATTTCTTTTATGGTCAAATGTGTTTATTTGATATCAAATGTGCTTCATTATAACACCTTTTTAATTTGATATCAATAAAAAATGTCTTATTTTGTTTAGTTGATTTTGTTCTCTATTTAAAATGTTAGTTTGCCTATATAATAATCCTTATTTAATTGATTTAAAAAGTGTTATAATATGAAAAGAAATATAAATATTAATTTTATTAGAAAATTTAATTTTTCAAAAATACAAGTTAATTTATAACTCGATCAAGTTCAAAGTATCAATCTCATGTTCTTTTTAGACATACATAATTTTAATATTATTATTACAATTTTGATGTCTTAATATTTATTATTTCTCTTTTCAATATAATTATATTTGTACTTAGATAAGTTTGAGTTTTTAGATTATTGATTTTAGAAAGATAAATTAAAAAAAATTGAGAATTGTACAAGTGTACAAAAATTGAAAGAATATGCAATGATTCGCAAATTAAAAAGAGGCACAAAATTAGCACAAATACAAAAAAAAACACAAAGTGTGCCACAAATATTTGAAAAAATACGTAATATCGCCAAACAAGTGTATTGAAATTGTTCTTTTCTTTATCTTTTAATCTTCAATTTCAAATTAATTTGATGTTCAATTATATTTTGTATTTAAATTTGACTTTAATTAATCTTCATTTCATCACTTTTGCAATAATTCTCCTTATCTAATTATCTAGGTTATTTCATGACCTTAATATACTTATCTTGTCTATGTTATATTTTAATTTAAATATTATGAATCTTTATTTTCTCTAATGAATATTAATCTTATTATTGTAATTATAATTCAATCTCTTTCAAGATCAATTATCAAAGGTTTCTTATATAACTTCTTACATTTTTTTTTCTTCTTTCTTCTTTTTGTTGTTATCAAAAAGGGGAAGAAATATTATATGTTTATTTGTTTGCATTTGATTTTTAGTATTTGTTAGAGTTATTTTTTTCTTCTGTTTGAAGTGTTTTTTTGACTGTTTGGAGTGTTTTGTGGCTTTTATGAAGAATTAAAAAAAAAAAAAAGATTTATACTTAATAGAAATTTCTTTATTTTTACATGGTTATTCATTTAGGAGGAGTTAAGGAGAAATTTAAGATTTTTAATTTTATTCAAATAATAATTATTTTGCCATCATAAAAAAAGGAGAGATTGTTGAGATAGTTGCTACTTTGTTTTACATGTTTGATATTCTTGCAACTTGTATATTTTTTATAATTCCAAATATTATTGATTTGATTATTATTTATCTTAAAATATTTTGGAAGAATTATTTTTTTGCTCTTATGTGTACTAATATTTCAAGAAAATCATACTCCGGATTGTTGAAGACTTCAAATCAAGATTAGTTTAGAGTTAATTATAATTAAAGTCTATATTTTCCATTTTATTGAGTCTGAGAGAGTGTGATCGTAATTGAGTAATTGAGTACACACACAAACACACCGGAGGAGAGTTTAAAATTCATTTTTTTTAAACTGATCGTAGTTTACGATATTACTTCGTACGGGATGATCTCGTCAGTTAATTTTCCCAACAAGCAGTCGAACGAATAGAAATGAATATTTTTTCTAAGTATGGATCGTATGGGATGATCTCAATTTTCGTACAGGGATGAACGCCTCTATTTATTTCTAACATGAAGATTTGTATGAGATGATCTCAGTCTTCATATATGTACGAACACCTCTATTTTGTTCTCGCATGAAGATCGTACGGGATGATTCCAGTTTCATATAAGGACGAACTTCTCAAGTGCATTCTCGCTCATTTGTCCCAACATTTTGTACAGACAAATTTTGAAATTTTCATACTGTTCGTTACGGACGAACTTGGTTCGTACCAGATAATGATCGGGTATGAAATGATTTCATACCGATTGACACTAGGTTTGTATATAATAGTATTTGAACTACTCGTACGTATGAACATACGATCGTACTGTACGATCGTGTACACTCTAACTTAAAAAATTCAATTTTCTGGATAATTTTTTGTGTCTTTTGTATAAAAGGTACATTAAAGACTGATGTTAAACATCTTCTATCAGTCTGTCTTAGTGATTTTTTAAGGGAAATTGAAGGAGAGAGTGTTAGAGAGTGTTTGAGAGAGAATTCTTGCTAGTGGAGTGTGATGGGTTCACAAGGTTACTCAAAGGTAAGGATATCTTTATGTGATTTATGTTTTGCACTCTTCCTCTTGTCTTTCTAGATTGCTCGTAAGAAGATCTTTGAAGATGATCCGGTTCTCTACCGACACTTAAAAAGTATAAAATGCCGAAGGTTCTCTGCCTACACTTAGAGGGTGTCAAAGGACGAAGGCTCTCTGCCTACACTTAGAGAGTGTGAAAGGATGAAGGTTCTTTACCTATACTTAGAGGGTGTGAAAGGACAAAGGTTCTCTGCCTACACTTGGAGGGTGTGAAAGGACGAAGGTTCTCTGCCTACACTTGGAGGGTGTGAAAGGACGGCGATTCTCTACCGCACTAGGGATTGGTGGAAGAGAGTTTTGTAAAGGCTTCTCCGCCTTGCTGTGGGGGGGCAAAAGGAGAGTGACTTTGGTATTAGTGGAATACCTTAAGTGGTAAACTTTAGGGAGTAGATGTAGGTCGTGTTTGACTGAACCACTATAAATCTTTGTGTCATTTAAATTTTTGCTACATATTTTTTCTAAAAGTTTTTTATTCTATGGTCAAAAAATTTTATTTTAAAACTTTAATTAACTTTCTTCATAAATCAACAGTTTCAATTTTTAAATCCAAGAGAATTTTTAAAATTACCAATTCACCCCACTCTTAGTTAGCCTTGGGATATTAGTTAAGGTTTAATAACCTATTCTAGATTCACAAGAATCAACAGTAGTCATAATTAAGTGCTTCATCCTGGATGATATTAGCATCGGTTGGGGCGATCGGCTCAAATTAGAAAGAATCAACCGTCAAATCTATTTAGGTATCTTTTATTTTGGACATCATCCAGGATATCAACTTGGAAAATGTAGTGTAATTATGCTTAAATTAATATGGTAATTAAGAAAGGCAATATAGGTTTGATTGCTTATTATATTGTCCTAGACAATCATAGGATTGGCCAGGATGATCAGTTCATAAACCTTAGTTCTTTCTAGATGATCAAAAATTGGTTTGGCTCCATTCAGGGCGATGCTCTGGATGATATGTATTGAATTGAACTAACATCCAGGATGATCGTGAGATCGGTCTGGATGATTAAGTTATTTTTATATCATCCAGACATCCATTCAAGACGATGTTCTAGATAATATTCATCATTTTGTACTAATCTGCCCGGATGATCTAGTTATTTTTCCATCATCTAGACATCCATCCAGGGCGATTGTCTAGATGATATTCAACAAGTTAAACTAATCATACATGATGATAGTATTATCATCCTGGATGATATTTGACAACTAGTTACTAATTAGGGTAAATTTGGAGCCCTTGTTTAAAAGATCTCTTATTTTTTCAAGTGAAGATCTTTTTCTATTGTCTTGACCTGAAAGAGCCAAGAGAAGAGGGAGAGGAAGCGAGAGAGAGAGAGAGAGAGAGAGAGAGAGAGAGAGAGAGAGAGAGAGAGAGAAGATCTTATGAGGTGGAGTTTGTGAGGGTTTTCATAAAGGTTGCTCCAAGCAAGAATCTGCATTGTCTTCTTCGATCATCATTCCTGGTTCCTTGAGGGTTCTAGAGAGATCTACTTTAGAAACTGATTGAGGTTCTCTGCCTGCTTCTAGAGGAAGCAAAAGGAGTTTGGTTCTCTGCTTGCTTCTAGAGGAAGCAAAAGGAGTTGGGTTCTCTGCCTCATCGGGGTTGGTGGAAAGGAGTTTTTAAACAGACTTCTCCACCTTACTATAGGGGTAAAAGGAGATACACTGTGTTTAGTGCAATACTCGGAGGAGAGTCTCTGGCGAGTGGACGTAGGTCAAGTTGACCGAACCACTATAAAATATAGTGTGTTCTTTCTTATTGTACTTTTACATTTAATTTCCGCACTTTGATTTAAATAGTGATTATTTGGTTGCATTTGTGATCCTTCTTAAAGAATTTTTTAAATATCAATTCACCCCCTCTTGATTAGCCTTGAGACTAGTTCATAAGGGCTTAACATTCATGTCAAACTTTCAGCTACAACTGTTCATCTCCTTACGAGTTAGATCCTTATCACGGCTTCAGAACTTCCAATCATGCTCTCACATAATGCCCGCTTGAAACTTCATGCGTCAGATTAAGCACCCGCACCAGTGTGCTTTCGAGACCATATGAGGCCCACGAGGACACCCTAAGCCTAATGCTTTGTGCGGCCCTACCTCGTGCGACTCTGGTTCATATACATTCATGTAACCGTGCTCATGCCACTCTGCCTCCCACTCAATCCTCACTCAAGCTTCTTGGTTGGTTTACAGACGGTCTTCTTCCTCCTCTTCTGCAAACTTCATAGGAGGAGACCATATCAACCTAAAAAAGGAGATGTTCGAAGTTTATTGGTTTCAGTTCAAACCCACTGAATTAGATTCAGTGCTCCCACCAGCAATGATAGAGCCCTTTTGTCCTTCATATCCAGATACATTTGTATGCTCTAGATATGCCTGTGGAAATAGATGCCTAGATCATGTATGTCGGATGGTGATCTTCCAGCAATTTTAGTACTGGAAGAGATGGATCTGCAATGAATGAGCATCACCATTTTCATATCAAGATTGGACTACTACTAAACATTTTTTCTCTTGATTGTAACCTTCCTCCTTCGAGATCTCCTCATCGAGGCTTTGATACCATTTGTTAAGAAATTAGAAGTTCTTCTTGAGTTCTTCTTGCAAGAGAGAGAGAGAGAGAGAGAGAGAGAGAGAGAGAGAGAGAGAGAGAGAGAGAGAGAGAGAGAGAATTTGGTGGAGGAAAATATATCCTAAATCTTCATTAAAAATTTCCCCAAAAAAATAAATCTCATATAATGCCTATATATATGCATTTACATTATTGTGGTAACTTACAGGAATATCCTATATTAAAACTAGACTAACACCTCACAAAAATGATTGAAATCAATGATTGGTAGTGGATATCAATGACAATGGTCAATGAAGTTGGTTGAAAGCAGAACTTGGTGTTGGAAAATGACAGTCAAAAGATATCGGTGTTAAGGAAGATAGTGCAATCAAGCTAAGAAAAGTATAGTAAACCACAATATAACAACAAAGTAGATTAAGCACCACAAAAGAGAGTATTAAGATTTATGTAGCTCTGTTTAAAGCATTTGTCAACGACCACATAGAAATGAATAATTTATTACATTTCAAAAAGAGTACATAAAGTATTACATTTCATACAAAATTAGATATATAGACAAATATATCATTTCATCTTGCTTAAATAAAATACAATCACTTGTTTGAAAATTGAGAGCTAGAAGTGAAGAAGAAGATGATGATGTTAATGCTCCAATTAATCTCTCACCTTTTTTCCAAGTGATCAAATGAAAACTTTTCTTAGCTATGACCAAGTATTTTTCTTGCTAAAATAAAAAATATTAGCACTTCTTCATTCTTAAAGAAGTTGAAGAACTACCCTTCTAAATATCCAAAAAAACTTCTTCCTTTCTTTCTTGAATATCACCTCTCTTTCTCCTCCCCTTCTTCCTCTCTTTTTGTTGCTTCTTATTATGAGATGCATCAACATAATGCAATCATCTCATTATATGCTTAGACAAGGTAGGTAGAAAACTTGAATTTGATGATCTTGACTTTTGTAGCCATCATCTAGAAAAAATATGTGTGAATGAGTTAATCTTATGTTGGGTAAGCAACCATCTTAAAAGATTAAGTCATAGAGCTAATTCCATCCATAAAGCTAGCTATAAAATGTGTTCATCTCCAGATAGGTGATTATTTCCCTATGCTTATTTTCAATTAAATTTTCATAGATTTTTTGGGTTTTATATTGATAAAAAATGCAATGGATCTTAGAGGACTATAATTAAGTGACATATGTAGGAGGAGTATTTTAGTAGGGCAACAGGTGTCAAATGACTATGGTTGGCAACAATGTTTAAATGATTGTAATCAGACGAATGTGGTTGATGACATTTAGTAAAAACCAATAATAATTGACTCGTAATTGAGCGATGGTGGAAAAAATACTATAGTTGGGTGATAGTGGACAAAGGATTATATACGTGCCTAAATGGTTGGAGGAGTGTAGGTGGGTGATGGTGATTGGAGGATCATGGAATGAGAGATGTTGGTTGGAGAATCATAATTGGGTGATGTTGATTGATTGATTATAGTCAAGCAACATTTGATGGCATGTTTGTAAGGTAATGGCTTGATGGTTGCAATCAAGTAGTGTACCGATGATGGTGTTCAAGCCATGGTCAGACTGTGAAGATTGGGCAAAGAATAGGAAGTAACAATCAAAAGGTGGCGCTTAGGTGAAACTTTAAAATTCTTAGAGCCTTTGAGATTTTTTGAATCTCAATCCCAAGTCTAAGCTCCAAGTCCCATTTCATATAGAGAGTGAGGAGTAATTTATAATTTTTGAGAGTGGTGTACCCAATAAATATATGAAGAAAATCTATAACACTATATTGAACAAATTATACTTTTATCATAGGGCATTTGTATAGAATTTAAGTGCCTTAATATTATCATCATTAAACGGATGAGTGATCGTTGGATTTATCTAGTCGGAACAGTCAATTTGACTATAAACATACAAATTTTAGAGATTGTTTAGTCATCCAATTATTATTTTAAAATTTTTAATTTTGCTTCTAGCACCTGATCTGAGCTCATTTGGACTCTGATAAGATCTCTTTTGGTATCTCTAGATTTATGACATCAGGAAATTCACTTCGATTATATGTTTACTAAAATTGGAGATAGGATGATTATGACATATCTAGAAGGACAAAAATATTAATTCCCACAAATAATTTATTATCTATTAAGACTCACTATTGATGTTGGATTCTATATATACGGTAGAAGTTGGAAGGGCCTTCAAACAAAAGCATTGTATTCAAGTGATCGTTTGTGATATGTCCAAATGTTCCTTTGAAGAGAGAGTATAGATAAAAAAAAGTTTAATAAAGTTCGAAAGCACGTATCATTCTTATTGGTAGCATCGTGTATCAATATTGTGAGCAATAACAAGAGATGAGGGAGATATATGCTGGCATTGATGTAAATATTGTGCATTAACCTTATATGTGATGGCATGAATTTGTCTTGTAAGCTGGTATGGATTAATGGTATGCATCAACCTTATAGATGATAGTGTGAGTCAACATTGTTGATGATAGTATTCAATGAAGTCGGTGTAATCCAATAATAGTAGTCATGTGATGTTAGTCAAGAGACTATAGTTGAATGACGGTGATCAGTAGATCATAGTCAAGCTACAGCAATCAGGAAATGATTATTAGGAGACGGTAGTTAGGTGACAAATTTAAGGAAACTAGTTAGAGACCACAATAGTTGGGCAATAGTGTTGGGCAACAATGATTGCTGGCACCGACCATTATAGTCGAATATTGGGTGGAACTCTAACCTCTTCCTAATCTTAACTCATGGTCCTTTCATCTCTCATATGAAGAATTCATGTTTATTTATAGTTTTCTTAGAGTGATATTTTGATAAATCTAATCAAAATCTCAAAATATTTATTTCAAACGACCTATATTGATTTTTTCGATTATAAATTATTTTTCAATATTGAAGTGCTTTCATAATCTTATAATTGAGCTATATTGAACTCATTGGATTCCTCTCATCAAAATCTCATCAAATCATCTTTGGGGTCGTCAGGTTCTTATAAAAACATTCAATTCAAAAATAAATTTGCTGAACTCAGAAGTTTGAGCAGTCCTAAAATTAGTTTAAAAATTTTCTAATTTCATTACGGCATCACGATTATGAATTTTCTCATGATGTATTTTCAATAACTAAAATTGTTGTCAAGTTCAAAATTATTTTAAACTATTTAAAATAAACACAGTGCATAATTTTTATTGTACTCATAAAAAAATGAATTAAAATTTCTTTTAAACTACTTATTATTAAAATATTCTGACCCATCATATCTGCTGTTTAGCAGCATTTTATAGCGTTTTATAAAAAATTTGACTAAGAAAAATTTGAGGAGGTCTCCTCGAAGGAGAATCCAATTTTGACTAGGCAAAGTCCACCTAACCATTCTTATTACTCTTACTTTACGTCTGTATATATATATATATATATATATATATATATATATATATATTAGTACGATCATCTTCTTTATGGCCAATCTAATCAACTGGCCTTCTCCTTCTTATCCCTTCAACTGACCAAATCTCTCCCTCCACCATCTCTTCCTCCCCCATTCTTTCTCGCCGTTCTTATTAAATTCATCAATAGTATAGACCTGTTCTATTAATGGCGAGGGCAGGAAGATCAAAAGCGGCAAGCAAGATGAGCTACTTTGCAAAGGCGGGCACTTTCTCGGTCTCCAACCCTCCCCCACAGTCCCGGCAGGCGGTCAGATCGGGGATTCTCCGGCCCGATCGTCTCAATTTTCCCCAAAGATGAGCAGCACAAGAAGAGGAGCAATAGTGGAGGCGGAGCTGAGCCCACGTCTCCAAAGATCTCTTGCATGGGTCAAATCAAGGACAAGACGAAGAAGAAGAAGAAGAATAAAGAAGAAGAAGGAGAAGAGGGAGGAAAAGCAAACCAAGAAGCCTAGCAGGAGGCTATGCAGCTCCTGTTTTAAAGGTCTGTTTCGCCGGAGGGTGAGGCCCGGCGGGGTGCCGCATGAAAAGGAGGTGGAGGAGAAGATGGAGATGAAAAGGGTGACGAACGTAGCGTCCGCGGCGTCAGCTCCACGGTTGGGTCAGTTGCGGCGGTATCAGAGTGGGCGCGAGACGCTTGCCGGTTTTGATTGGAGAAAGACGATGGGACAGAACTATGGAGACGAAGGGGAGGAGGAGGACGAGGACGACGATGTGTTTATTCCTCACTCTGCTCCAATCCTGGTGGGCGGCGGCGCGGTGGCTCTGGAGCCGAAGAAGGAGGTGAATTTATGGAGGAGGAGGGACATGCCTCCTCCACTCCCCCTACAAATTCATAAAAATTGATTTTTTTTCTTAATTGAAGAAGAGAGTACCATGTAATCCGTGCGTCAAACTCTTAAACTCATTGGTTCATGTAACTGTAATTTTCTTGGTTCAATGAATTTTTGTTTCCCTGAATGATTCTAAAGAGATTGATGCGTGTAATAACCATGCAAAGAAGCTCTGATATGACAAGTTTCTTTGAAGAATTCAATTAGAATTAGTCTTGCAGATTTTAAAAGAAGTGTTGATAAAAACAACAACAACAACAACAACAATAACAAGCCTTTGTCCCACTACGTGGGGTCGGCTACATAAATCCTTTTTCTCCATTGTGTCCGGTTAAAAGTCAAATTCACATTTAAATATAATAAAGAAAGAACATTTCTAATATTTTCTAACCAAGCCTTTTTAGATCTACATCTACCTTTCTTAACATAAGTCAAATCTAATACCTCAACTTTCCTAACCGGGTCATCGGAAAGCCTCCGTTTAATCATCTAAGGCAACTCTCTCTAATCTTATCTTCCACTGGAGCTACTCCAACCTTTTCACGTAGATGCTCATTTCGTATCCTATCTCTAAGAGTCAAGCCACTCATCCACCTAAGCATCCTCATCTCTGCATTTAACTTAGTATTATGCTTCTCTTTTAATGGCCAACATTCGGCACCATAAAGCATTGCAGGTCTCACCACCATCTTATAGAATTTTCCCTTAAGTTTGAGGGGGGGTTTTCTATCTCACAATAAGCCCGATGCATTCCTCCACTTCAACCATCCAACTTGAATTCTGCTGATAATATCCCCATCAATTTCACCATCACTCTGAACAATAGATCCAATATATCTAAAACGTGTACTCTTATTAATGACTTGATTTCCCAAAAGTCACAATCCCCTCACTAGGTCTATTGCTACTAAAATTACACTCCATATATTCAGTTTTAGATATGCTCAAGTGAAAACCTTAAGACTCTAAAGTTGACCCCATAATTCAAGTTTACCTTCAACACCCTCTCTAGTCTTATCAACAAGAAGAATATCATCAGCAACAAGCATACACCAAGGTACATCCTCTTGCAAATGTCTAGTGAGAACATCCATGACTAAAGCAAAAAGATATGGACTTAAGGCTGATCCTTGATGTAATCCAACCTAAATAGGAAAATACTTAATCAAACCACCTTGTGTTTGAACACAAGTAATAGCTCTTGCATACATATCTTTAATGATCTGAATATAAGCATTATTAACTCCTTTCTTTTCAAGAACTCTCCATAGCACTTCTCTCGGAACTTTATCATATGCTTTCCCTAAATTAATAAATATCATAGCACAACATTGTACTGTAGAAAAAATGAAATCCTCAAAAATTTTGCATCATGCAAGGGTATATTGGCAAATTGATGGTGTGAATAGCTTCCAAGATAATTTAATTACATAATTAAATAATTATATTACTATGAACAAAAACCAAAGCAATTCTATTTTAATTAAGCACTTATCCATCTCATCACTATCCACCTGTTCCATAATATAGTTGAAAGTCATTTCAGGCTGAAACTGAGAAGAAGAAATAAGAATAAGAAGGAGAAGAGGTGGAAAAGAGAGGGGGCTCGGTATGCAAGAAATAGGAAGGAAAAAAATTGAGAAAAATGGAAGGAAAATAAGAAGGGCATAAGGAAAGAAGAATAAGGGAAAGAATATACATTAAGAGAAGTGTTGATAAAAACAATGCAGAAATAATCTTTGTATCCGTAAGCCAACACAATTTAATGTTAATCTTATAAAATAAATTATAAATCAAAATCTCTATTTTTTTTTTTTTTTTTAATTCTGTCAAGATATCATCACCATTATATATATATGTTGCATTCAGGAATATTCACGACGATAGAAAAATATAAATTTTAACATCTTAACTTCATACAAAGATTCAACACACAATCAAATAAAAAAAGAGTGTAATGTTCATAAAAGATTGTTTTTATATTGAAAACTTCTAAAAATGAAAAAAAAAAAGATCTAGCCTAATTTGAATGAATCCACTAGCGTTTGCTGTCAATTACAAATGAGGCATTTCCTTGGGGGGGAAGAAGACATTGGCTTGATGTAGAAAATATACATCATATAGAGTGCATTACATGGTGGGATTTGGAAGATTTAATATTAACATATTCGTTTGGTCGGAAGGGCCATAGTTGGCGGACTATAGAGATCGAAAAGATCGGTGTCGGATGGTGGTGGTTGGATGCCTATAGTCAACTCCTTTGATCATGGACCATTTATCTAGTATTTGAGTGCCTTAATAATGTTAGAATTCGATGATCTTACTCGTTGAATTCGTCTTGTGAAGCCGCTCGATTTGATTATAAGCATATCACGTTTAGAAACCGTTTTATCATCCAATTTATAGTTTGAACATTCCAAATGGGCTTCGGGTCTTCAATTAAATTGGACCCATTCGGGCTCATATTGGGTCAACTTTGGTGTAGTTGGGTTCGTCATTTCGAGAGGTTTAGTTCAACTTTAAGTTTCCTGAAATCAGAGTTCGGATGGCAACGAATTTAATTTTAAATGTTTTCAATTTAATTTTGCCTCATTATTCGTGCTCGGTCAAGCTAAATTTTTGATGATGATGATGATGATGATGATGATATATATAATTGGTTTGATAAATGTAAAAATAATAAAGATAGACCATGTGAATATAGGGCAAAATAATTAAATTCAACGATCTTTATACTTAGGAGGCTATTTGGTTTTATAAAACGTGAGCGTAAAGTTTTGAAAATTTTGTGTTTGATTTCATGAAAAAAGAATTTCAAGTAAAATTTTAGCGAATTTAAAATTACTATACAACCCAATTATAATGTATTTAAAACTCATCCATTTTCAACGTAATTCTAAATACACCATAAGCTTAGTCCACTCTCCTTGTCTTTTGCCTCTATTAGCCCCAAACTTTTGTCATGGGCTACCATCATTATTGAGCTATATATTATATTTATTTTATTTTAAATCAAATAAAAAATTATTTACCGATATTTATTCTACAATAAATAATTTCAAATATATTAAATATAATAATATTATTATTTTTACAACAACCCAAACTTCCCCATTATTATCAGAATAAACATCTTAAGAAATATATAATAAAATTAACTCTAGGAAAAAATTTAAGCCAGTCATAAATTTTTTTTTCTAATTGTGCCTTATTTCGCAAATTACCTGCAATATCTAATACTCATTCGCTGCCAATAAAATTGACATTTAGCTCTGAATTTTGAAGGATTCATCAAACTTTGTCTCTCGTGTCATTTTCTTCTGGTTATTGACTGACTCTATATATGCTTTGCTGTTTTGGATCAATGGCAGTTTGCTAGTTTTTCTAATTCATCACTACGAAGAAGTCACAGGAAATATCATAGCATTAGAGTAGACCAATTCTGATGTGATGTGAGCAGAAGGCATGCAGCATAATAATTTATCAGAATGGTTGCTTATTCCTAAACTCAGAAAGAAGGTTTCGTATTTCTCTTTCCTTTCTATAAACTGACTTGAAAGGATTTCAATGGTATTTTTTATCTATTACAAATAATACCCCTTCTCAAGAAAATATATTAATATAGTGGGGTTAACATATTACAGCGTGGAAGTTATTTGAGCTCTATGAAATGAGAATTGTATTTAAGAGATCATTTGCTTGTTTATTTGATCTAACTCCTTTGAAAATGGGAGACTAGTGATGAAAATGTTCAGTATAAATTTTGATATTGATGTCGGAATTTAGAATTGGTATTAATGGAATGCATTGATGTTGCTAACGATAGTGGGCGACAATTCAATGGACGTCAGTGTAACTAAGTAATAATGAGTATAGAATTGTAGGTCGGGGTATCATAGTCGGGCTATAATAGTTGATGGATCATAGTCAAGAGAACGTATTTGGAGGGCTATAGTAATGAAAAATTGGTTGGTGGACTATGTTAAGGGTAACAGTCGTCAAAAGGATCATAATTGGTTGATGATAGTTAGAGGACTTGTTACACCCACCATCTTAGAAGTTAGGTAATTAATTTGCTCTAAGTTTGATTTTTTTATTTTAAGTTAAATGTGTAACATCTTAGAATTTAATTAGGAAGAATTATTCTTTTATATTTTAATATAGAACAATTAGAGGTGTCTAATTCTTTTATCAATAAAAGCACTAATGAAAAAAGCTATCAATAATATATATATATATATATATATATATATATATATATATATATATATATATATATATATATATATATATATATATATATGTGTGTGTGTGTGTGTGTGTGTGTGTGTGTGTGTGTGTGTGTGTGTTCATTTTTCTAAAAATTATATATACTGCTCATAATATATATAATTATATCAGAACTATTCTGTCATGAGTACAAAGGAATACCTAAAATAATAAGAACCTGAACATTAAAGATCCTGATCAATCTCACACTCCGGCTCTCTTGCTCTGACTTGAATCATTTAAGCACATATAGTGAGCTCAAGAGTTTCAGCAAGTAACCAGATCCTATTGTTAAGAGAGAGTTGCTACTTAGCTTTTGCATGTTTTACATTTCTTGAAACTTGTATAATTTTGATGATTCCAAATATTATTATTCTAATTATTATCTTCTCCTAACACTTTTTTTTGGAAAAAATTATTTTTGCTCTTGTGTGGATTAACATTTCAGGATAATCGAACTCTAGACTAATGAAGACTTCAAATCAAATTCAGTATAAGATAGTTTATAAATTGAAGTCTGTATTTTTCAATTTATTGAGTTTGAGAGAGTGTGATTGTAATTGAGTAACTTAGCACACACATACTTGGGGAGATCTTTAAAAATCAAAATTTCTTATGTTGATCGTACGGGACGAATTATGTTCGTATGGGACGATCAGATCAGTTATACCCCACGGAGAGCAATGGAACGAACAGAAAGTGAGAAAATTTTTCTAAGTCCTGATCGTCCAGACGAATTTCCTTATTTATCCATGGACGATGTTATCTGGATTCTCACTTTAAACTGTTCATCCAGACGAAGCATACCATTCGTCCCTAGATGATGTCCTATGGATTCTCACTTTAAATTGTTCGTCCATATGAAGTATATCATTCATCCCAGGATGATGCCCTCTGGATCCTTGAATTGAATAGATCGTCAAGACGATTCACTCCATTCATCCCAAGATGATATCATCTGGATCCTTGAATTGAACAGATCGTCCAGATGATTCACCCTATTCATCCCAGGACAATGTCCTCTAGACACATGACTTGAACCAATCATCCAGACGAATTCCTATATTCGTCCCAAGATGAAGTCCTCTGTTCCTTGAAAATTTGGATCATTTTGCAGTTTCGTCCAAACGAACTGTTGATATAACTTTTCGTACCAAACAAACTTAGTTTGTTTGGCATGATGATCGGGTATGAAGTTATTTCGTACCAATATACATTGGGTTCATACGCAATAGTTTTTACATTATTCGTACAGGACAAAATCACGATCGTACGGGACGATCGAGTGCGTACAGAATTGAAAATTAGCAGTTTTTGGACGGTTTTTCGTGTCTTTATTATATAAGATCCACTTAAACTGTCTTGTAATCTTTTTGATCTTTGGTCTTCGTGCTTATTAAAAGAAGTGTGAAGGAGAGAGTGAGAGAGAGTATTTAAAGGAAAGTTCTTATCATTGAAGCGTGAAGGATTCACTTGGTACTCAAAGGTAAGGATCTCAACTTTGTGCATTATGATTATTTCACCCTTTTCTCTTATCCTTGTAGATTTCTTTTGAGAAGATCTTTCAAGGAGATTCAGTTTTCTATCGACACTTGGTGAAGTGTGAAAGGACGAAAGGTTCTCTGCCTACACTTAGAGAGTGTGAACAGCGGGAAAGTTCTCCGCCTACACTTGGAGAGTGTGAAAGGACGAAATGTTCTATGTCTGCACTTAGAGAGTGTGAACAGTGGGAAGGTTCTCTGCATAAACTTAGAGAATGTGAACAGCAGGAGGTACTCTGCCTATACTTGGAGGGTGTAAAAGGATGACGGTTCTCTGTCGCACCAGGTAGTAGTGGAAGAGAGTTTATGAAGGCTTCTCCACCTTGCTATGGGGGCAAAAGGAGAGATACTATTGGTATTAGTGCAATACTCGGAGGGTGTCTCCAGAGAGTGGATGTTGGTCGTGTGTTTGACCGAACCACTATAAATCTTGTGTCTTTTTATTTTTCGCTACTTTTCTTTTTTACTTTACTTTTTCTGTTGATCTGTAGTTGAAATTTTTTTTTACAAAAATTCATTAAAAGTTTTATCGGTTTAAAAATTAAAGAGGGATATTTTTTTTATTTACCAATTCCTCCCCTCTTGGTTAGCTGCTGGAATATAAGCTTAGGTCTAACAACCTAATTTATATTAAACAAGTTTCAACAAGTGGTATCATAACGTTGTTTCAAAATCATAAGTTTAGACTACTTTTTTATTAACGTACATGACTACATTTGAAAATCGAAATACACCTGAGGGTTATTCTATAACTAGATCTCAATTGTTCGATAATATTCCTTTTGATTTTTGGAAAACACACATGTCTACATTTTTATAGTTACTTGATTACCGTATGTGGATCTTTGTTTAGTAAGGGTATACAAAACCAACTAGACTAGTTAACGGAGTTAGAGTTGAAATATCTTTTGTGGACTAGATAGTAGAAGAATGTGACTTAGCATAACTAAATGCCAAATGCTTGAATAGTTTCTTTTGTGCTCTTAAATCAGAAGATTACATACGGGTTTCCACTTGCAAGAGTGGAAAGGACATATGGGATGAACTTTGTATAACTTATGAGGGGACTAATGAAGTTAAACAATCTAGACTTAATATCTTATTGCATGATTATCAATTATTTCGCATGAAATCAAATGAATCCATTTCTGACATGTACACAAGATTCACACAAATAGTCACCTCTTTACATGCATTGGGTAGGAAACTAATGAATGATAAAATAGTTAATAAGATACTTCATTGTTTTCCTACTACTTATGATGCTAAATTAACTACAATTACAGAGTCTAAAGATCTAAACATTTACTCTATTGACAATCTTCTTGGATCGCTAATTGCTTATGAGCAAGGAGTTAGTCAAAGAAAGATTGATGCAGGTGAACCACGAAGGGAGAAGAACATAGCACTGAAAGTGGAGAAGTTAGAGAGTGAACTCTCACAACCTGAGGATGAAGATGACATCGCAATGATGACTAAAAAATTCAGAATCTCTCTGAAAAGGAAGCAAAAGAGACGCCAGCAATAGAATCGAGATAAATTTAATAAAAATGTCAAGATTTCAAATAATATTATTTGCTATGAGTGCATGAAACCTAGACATATTAAGTAAAACTATCCAAAACTCAAAGCCACTCATAGCAAGGAGAAGGTAGAGGAGAAATCAAATGTGAAGAAGGGCAAGAAGAAATTCCAAAGAGTTTTCTGGGCGGACTCAGCTTTAAACTCATCAAAGACTAAAAAAGAAGAGGAAGTCACTAATCTATGCTTAATGGATGATAATCTTGATCAGTTAGATCAAGAAGATGTATGCGACCTGACATACAATGAACTTTTTAAAGTTTCTGAACACATACATAATGCATATAGAAAGTTAAAGAAAATGCATAATATTATGAATTTAGAATTTTAGGAATTACAAAAAGAACAGAAAATCCTTAAAAAAGATCATGCTTTAATTGGTGACAACCACATAAAATTGCTTGCTGAGTTTGACGATTTGAATAAGAACCATAAAAGTTTAAAATCATCATATGCAGAACTTGAAAAAGAATTTAAAAATTTTAAGGATGAATCTGAGAGCAAAATCTATAGGATTAATTATATGAATCGTATATTGGAAGAAGTGAATTTATTTAATAAATTAATGATAAAAGCTCTCGAGAAAAATATGATACCCCCAAGACTTGAAGATTTTATGAATCCTATTTTGTATCCTAAATTTATGCAATCCTTAAATAGACAGAGAAATTTAGAAGATTAAGAAACCCCTTTCTAGGAGTCAAATATCATAATTGTGGATTATTTGGACATATAGCTCACACCTGTACTTTGAAGAAGAAAACTTATTTGGTGTGGAGACCTAAGATACATAAATCTATACATATCATACATGCATCTAATTATAAATTGTCAAAAGGTAAACCCAAACTTGTTTGGGTTCCCAGGTCTAACGTTTGATAATTTTACAGGGTTGCTCTCACACAAGACCTCATGAGAGCATATGGTACCTGGACAGTGGATGCTCAAAGCATATGACTGGAGATACTACACAATTCATATTGCTGAAAGCCAGGAGTGGAGACAAGGTTACACTTGGAGACAACACCATAAGAAAGGTGGTTGGGTCAGGTATGATTAGAAATCTTAAAATTTTTTTATTGAAAATGTGTTATTGGTAGAAGGCTTAAAACATAATTTATTAAGTATTAACCAACTATGTGATAAAAGATACTGTATAAATTTTTTTTCTGCTAGCTGCATATTAAGCCTGAATGGTAATGATGTTTTGAATGGTATAAGGGTAAACAACGTGTATATGCTAGACTTAAATTATATTAAAACTCCTACTACTTTTTATTTAAAAATTATTTCTGATGAATCATTTCTTTGGCATAGGAGACTTTATCACTCTAGCATGAAAAATCTTAGGAGAATTATCTAAAATAACTTAGTGAGAAGTATACCAAAACTAGACTTTACTAAGGACCACCTTTGTGATGCATGTCAATTAGGAAAATAGGTGACGTCCTCTTTTCAGTCCAGTAAGGATCTTAGAACTAGTAAATCATTCGAGATTTTACATATGGATCTTTTTGGATCAATTGGAACTATAAATCTAGGAGGGAAGGTATACAGATTTGTGATTGTGGATGATTACTCTAGATTCACATGGGTTAGATTTCTTTATCATAAGAGTGAATCATTTGAGGAATTTAGAAACCTTTCGACTTGGATTCAAAGGAATCTAGCATGTGAAATTATGACTATTCAAAGTGATTATGGAGGAGAGTTTGAGAATGAAATTTTTGAAGATTTTTGTAAGGAGAAAGGAATTGATCATAATTTTTCTGCACCTAGAACCCCTCAATAGAATGGGGTAGTCGAAAAGAAAAATAGAATATTAATAGAAGCCGCTCGAGCCATATTGGCAGAATACTCACTTCCTAAATATTTTTGGGCTGAGGCGGTTAGCACTATATGTTATGTTCTGAATAGGGTGAATGTTAGATCAAAATTAAATAAAACACCCTATGAGTTGCTAAAAGGAAGAACACCTAATTTGTCACATTTGCATATTTTTGGATGTAAGGTGTTGATTCATAATAATGAAAAATCTGCCTTATGAAAATTTGATCAAAAATCAGATGAAGGTACTTTTATAGGATAGTCAAGTGTTAGAAAATTTTATAGAGTATTCAATAAAAGAACTTTGATAATTGTGAAAATCACACACATGTTGTATTTGATGAATATGGAATTTTGGAATAGCTAAATGTTGAAGAAGATGAGATAGAGATTAACTCTCAAAAGATTGAAAAAATAAATTTGGAAGAAAATCTGGAGATAGAAAACTCGTTGCCTAGAGATTTAAGAATTTCTAAGAACCACCCAAAGGAATTGATTATAGGTGAACCTAGTGAGAGTGTTAGAACTGGGCGTGGATTAAATAAAGAATTCAATCACTCAACCTTTATTTCAATCATAGAACCCACAAATATTGACCAAGCACTTTTGGATGAATTTTGGATCTTAGCTATGCAAGAAGAGTTAAATTAATTCGTAAGAAATGAAGTTTGGGAATTAATTACAAGGCCAAAGAATCAAAGTGTAGTAGGAACTAAGTGGGTATTTAAGAATAAAATGAATGACTCAGGAGTAGTCATTAGAAATAAGGCTAGATTGGTGGCTAAGGGGTATAATCAGATTGAAGGAATTGATTTTGAGGAGACTTTTTCCTCTATAGCTAGACTTAAAGCAATTGGGGTTTTGTTAGCCTATGCCTATTTTAGAGAATTTAAATTTGTACCTAATGGATATTAAAAGTTCCTTTTTAAATGAGGTAATTCAAGAGGATATTTTTGTAGAACAACCTCCAGGCTTTGAAAATTCTAAACACCCAAATCATGTTTTCAAACTAAAAGAGGCATTATATAGATTGAAACAGGCACCTAGAGCTTTGTATGGGAGATTGAGCACCTTCCTACTTGAAAGATCATTTGAAAAAGGAAGTGTGTATATAACTCTTTTATTGAAGAAATTTGGAGAGGATATACTCATTGTACAAATTTATATTGATGACATAATCTTTGGATCTTCAAATAAAAATCTTTGTGTTGATTTTACTAAAACAATGAGTAGTGAATTTCAGATGAGTCTAATGGGAGATTTAAGTTACTTTCTAGGCTTTAGCATTAAGCAAATTAAGGAGGGTATATTTCTTAGTTAGATGAAATATATTAAGGACATCCTCAAAAAGTATGAAATGGACAATGCTAAACATATTAGTACACCTATGAGTTTATCACTTCAGTTGGATAAGGCCCTAAGGTAAAATTTGTTGATCAAAAGAAATTTAGAGGGATAATTGGATTTTTGCTTTACTTGACAGATAGACGGGCTGATATTATGTTTAGTGTTTGTTTATGTGCTAGATTTCAATCAGATCCAAAAGAATCAAATTTTACAGCAGTAAAAGAATTTTAAGATATTTGTTAGGAACTCAGAACTTAGGAATTTGAAATCCTAAGTTTAGCTCTTCATTTGAAATAAATAATTATTCAGATTCTGATTTTGCAAGTTGTAGGGTTGATAGAAAGAGCACTTTTGGAACATGTCAGTTTATTGGAAATTCTTTAGTCTCTTGGTCCAGTAGAAAATAAAATTCAGTAGCCCTATCTATTGCTAAAGCTGAATACATTACTTAGAAAGTTGTATGGCACAAGTACTTTGGTTGAAACAATAGTTGATTGATTTAGGATTAACTATATGCACTATTGTCATTTATTGTGATAACACTAGAGGTATTTGCATTTCTAAAAATTCTATTCAACATTCAAGAACCAAATATATAGACATTAGGCATCATTTCATAAGGGATCATGTATCCAAAGGAGAAATTGAACTTATTCATGTTTCAACAGAAAATTAACTTGCAGACATTTTTACAAAACCACTATCCTTTGATACATTCAATACATTAAGAATAAGGATTGGTGTGATCGATTTAAATACTTAATTAAAGTGATTCTACAACATCGATGTGTGTTTTTTCGTTAGTATGTTGTGTATCTTTTTGATTTTGTGATTTTCTGTATTTTTTAATCATTTTTGTTTGTGTTTGTGTTTGTTTTTTTGAAAAATTCTTACATCTAGATTTCTGAATGTTTACTTTAAAATTGAGTGATAATCGTCTGTATGAAATTCATTTTATACGGGACGAATTGTGTAGTGTATTAACTGTCAGAATTGAACGATTTGCATACAGTTTTTTCAGTTTTCATTTTATTGTTCATCTTTACGATCGTCCGGACGATGTATATTCAATCATATGTACGTATGTAGACAATTAAATGGATAAGTTCAGTTTTATTATTTATGATCATACGTACAAACTTTTGGTTCGTACATACGAACACATGGCGATTAAATATGGGGGACAGTTCAAACTGTCATAAAAATGATCTTAAATGTCTGATCATCCCGGACGAACACCTATTTGTCTGTACGATCGTTTGGTCAAAAGTATGTATAAAAGGATGCCTCAAAACTTGTGTGCTTACGAAAGTCTTTTCATTTTTAGACTCATTAGTTCGTCCATACGAAATATTTTTCGTACGTACGAACCCAAATTCGTACGGGACAAAATTATTTTTCGTATGTACGAAAACTCATTTTTTCTCTTTAAATTAAAGGGTTTTGAACTCAAATTTCATCACTTCTAAAATCCCTTTCAATCTTCTATTCCCTTAGATCTCATCCATGGCTATTCGAGCAAGAGAGTTAGGCAAGCAAAGGTACTCGCAAAGGGTCCTCCTAAAAACTCAAGTGAAAACTTCCTGTCCAAAGCAAATGAGGAGTCCTTCCCTAGGTTTGCTTCAGCCAAAATCACTCCCTCGAGAGTTCTTCTTCAAGAACAATTCAACTTTAAGGTAATTAACCTTTTGCTTCCACCCAATTTGGCCTCCTTCTCACTCTTATCCATTTCGACAATAAGGAGACATTCCACTACTTTCTTGCCAACATGTCATTTAACTCTGATCATTCTGTGATTAGGTCTTATGTTTTTAAGAAGAAAGTAGAGATAATAAAAGTGGATTTGGGAATTTTTTTTTAAAACATAAGGACTCAAGAGATTAGAGCCCATACTTTGACCTCTTCCTCTGACTTTGACTAGACAGCAATAAATCAAGTAATTAGAGGATGTAGAGGAGTAGGTCATTTACCTAAGGTAGCCACTCTTAATCTCAATGCTCGTATCATCCAGCATATTCTTCGCACCTCCATCATACCTAAAGCTAGTGATCGAGTAAATATCACACCTCTTCTTTCTACTGTGACTTATCTGATCATGACTAGCCAGCCTATAGATGAAGCCCAACTAATCATTGACTATATTTATGGACTTTTTGAGATTGGTCATGTCTCCCATAAAAGAAAGAAAAATATTGCCTTAGGACATCTTGTGACTTACATTTTAGAGAAAAAATATGATCTAGTCCATCCAGATCAAGATCTAGAGGAGCCTCTCTACTATAATGATGGATCTTTTTGAGTGATATTTAATAAAGATGAATAACATGTTATTAGTGACTCAGAGGAGAAAATGGGAGCACCTCCTCCTACACTTGTTAGTGAACCAAATTATCAATATTTGGTTCATAGATTTGATCGTCTAGAGACTCATTTTGATCAACGCTTTGATCAAATTGAAACTCATCAATAAATACAGGATGATCAATACCATCAGGATATGAGTTGGATGCGAGAGCAAATAGATGGTATAAACTCAAATATGATTATGATGAGTAGTTATTTTAATTTCTACAACCAGCCATCTCCTCCAAATCAGGGCCCGTCTGAGTGATGAATGTCTTTGTTTTATGTGTTTTTTCTCTAGTGCATTAGATGTGATGTGACCAGTGATGATTTTTATGTTTTTATGTTGTGTTTTTGTAAAATCTCATGTTTTATGTATTTTTAAATAGTCAATGTATTGATATCATTCATGCAAAATGTATTATATTCTACAAATGATATCAATAAAAGTTATCTTGTCTTATTTTACTGTTTTTTATTTCATTTCAGAAATATGTGTTAGCTTATATGAACATTCTTCAAATTTTTGATCTTGAAAATGTTATATCTTGAATTGCAACATAGAATTGAATTCATTAGAAAATCTAATTTTTCAAAAATTTAAGTTGTGATTATAACTTGATCTAGTTAAGAATGTCAATCTCATATCTCTTATTAGACTAATATACTTTTTATACTATTATTACAATTATGATGATTTTCTATTTTTGTATTTCACTTATTAATAAATATTTTTGTACTTAGACAAATTTGAAAATTTTAATTATTGATTTTTGAAAGATCAAGATTACTCTTGAAAAATGTACAAATGTACAAAAATAAAAAAGAATGTGCAATAGTTTGCAATTTGAAAAAGAGGCACAAAATAAGCCCACAAGTAAAAAGATGCACAAAAATGCGTCACAACTATTGAAAAACATGTGCAAAACATCACATGTGGCAGTTAATTCTTTCCTCAATCTTTCAATCTCTTAATTCAAATTGATCTTCTAGACAATTTTATTTAGTATTGAAATTTAAAATATACAAATTTTACATTCATCTACTTTGCAATGATTTTTATTATCTCGATGTCTAACTTGATTCATGTATTTTATCTATGTTATATCTCTTCTTAAATCATATGAATTCTTCTATTTCTTTAATGATAGTCAATTATATTTGCAAATATATCACAATCTCTTTCAAGGATTAATTATCAAAGGGTTATCATATGACTTCTTACATTTCTGTTTTAGTTCTTTTTCTTCTTCTCTTTTAGTTATTGTCAAAAAGGGGGAGAAATATTGTTCATATCATTTTTGTTCGTATCGTATCTATTCTGTCGTATTTGTTCTGCTCGTATTTTAAAAAAAAAGAGAGAGAGAGACTGTTGTACAAATGCCTCCTTTTTTGTAACCCATGATCCCGAGCTTGAGATTTTGATGATGCCAAATAATGAGTATTTTAGAACAACTTTTCATTGAATATTATTTTATTTTCTATTGTCCTTGAGTACTAATATTTCAGGAAGATCACAAGAGACTCAGGATGAAAGGAAGACTCAAGAACGGGTAGATTAGGAGTATGAGTCAGACAATGTATTTTTCTATTTATTTTATTTTTATTTTATTGAGTCTGGCCACAAAATGCATAAGAGTAAGAACAACCATGCACACACACAGGGGGAGAGTTTGTTTTTAAATGCAAAATGTATTAGAATTTCTTCTCTGAAGATCGTACTGTACGATTTTAATTAGTACCGTATGATCCAAGCTATGTGGACGATTCTGTGAATAGATCGAACTATACGAATAGTTTCGTACTGTACGATATATTCAGATCCAAAACCCTAGCCGTCGTTTAGTTTAAGTAAGTGATTTTGCGTCGTTCGTACTGTACGAATAGTTTCATACTGTACGATCTATTTTAAATACTTACTTAAATTAACCCGTGATTAGTACATGAAATCCAGGCCTAATTAAATTTTGAACATCGTACTGTACGAACCGGATCGTACCATACGATGAACAGAGATGAAGTTTGATCATCCCGGATATCGTCCTGGATGATCTCTTGGTTTTAGTCTCATTGTACTGTACGATAGTGATCGTACCATACGATGAACAGAGACGACATCTGGTCGTCCAGACCATCGTCCTGTACGAATAATATTTTGTGGATCGTACCGTACGATATTATATCGTACAGTACGAATTATTTTTTAACTGTTCATACATCTTCGTACCAGGATGAAGTCTGTTTATGAAGATCATACTGTACGATGTGGAATCGTACTGTACGAATAGTAACCGCTACTTTTGAAATCAGAGGTTTTTGGAGCCCGTTTTAGATGTCAATCAAGTCCTTTTTTCAGTAAGAATCACAGAGGGGGTGAACGTGGTGAGAGAGGGATTTCAAGGGAGAGAGCTCTAGAGAAGTTCTTTAAGGTTGAGAGAGGAAGGAGAAGGTGAGCATTGTGAGGGAGAAGAGGTGTGAGGGAGATCACACGGTTGCTCCGTACTTGCTGCATCTTGCTCCTCCTATGGCTCTAGAAGAATTTGAGGGAGGATCTCCAAGGGAAAGGCTCGTCTACATCCGTGACCTCGAGGTTCTCTGCCTTCTCCAGGAGGGAGAAAAACGAGAAGGTTCTCTGCCGTCGCTAGGAGGGCGAAAATAGAGTTTGGCACTCCGCCACGCCGGGTTGGTGAAAGGGAGGTTTGTAAAGGCTTCTCCGCCTTGCCGAGGGGGGCAAAAGGAGAACTATTTTTGGTAGTGAAAATACCGGAACGGAGGACTCCGGGGAGTGGACGTAGGTCATATTTTGACCGAACCACTATAAAAATTCTTGGTGTGTTTTTTTCTTATCGTCATTTACTGTTTACTTGCATTTAATTTTCATAACTATTGCATGGTGAAATTTGTGGAAGAAAACTTGCTTAAAGTTTTGTTGTAAAATTTCAAAAATAACAAAAAAATTAGAACTCCTATTTAGGGTAATTTTTATTGAGAAAAAGATTTTCACAATTCAACCTCCATCTTGTCATTTAGTAAATTCAATTGGTATCAGAGCAATTTCAATTGGTGTCAAAAGACCCGGCTCCTCCGCCGCACCGGGGAAGGTGGAAGTGATTGTGTAAGGGCTTCTCCGCCTAGCTGTGGGAGCTAAAGGAGAATCACTAAAGGTTTAGTGTAATACTCGGAGGGTGCCTCCGGGGAGTGGACGTAGGTCATGGTTTGACCGAACCACTATAAATTGGTGTGTTCTTTCCTTTATTTTTTTTGCACTTTATTTTCGTATTTATTTTATTGTGGTTAATTGCGTGGATGAATTTGATTATCTATCTTTTTATTGCGAATGAAATTCGCTTCCGCATAAAGTCATAAAAAGATATTTCTTTTCATTAAAGAAGTTTTTAATAATCCAATTCACCCCCCTCTTGGCGCATCTAGTAATTTCAATTGGTATCAGAGCAATTTCAATTGGTATCAGAGCCTGTTTTTTAAAAATAGTGTTTTAAAAACCTTGAAAAAATGATCATGTCGAATTTTGGTAATCGTAACACTGCGGAGGGTTATTCAATAACTCGTCCACCACTTTTTGATAACATTCCGTTTGATTTCTGGAAAATTAGAATGTCTACATTTTTGCAATCTATAGATTACCACATGAGGATGTTAGTAAATGATGGATATGTTGCACCGTTTAAAACTGTTAATGGTTTGAAAACTCCAATACCTTTTAATGAATGGAGCAATGAGGATAGGGAGTTAGCCCAATTGAATGCTAAGTGCTTAAACTTGCTTTTTTTGTGCATTGAAATCTGAGGACTATATGATAGTATCTACCTGTGTTTCTGGTAAAGAGATTTGGGATAGACTGTGCATTACATACGAAGGAACAAACGAAGTAAAGCAGTCTAGGCTTAATATTTTACTACTACATGATTAAGAATTATTCCGTATGAAACCTAGCGAAACAATTTCTGACATGTACACTAGGTTCACCCAAATCGTGACATCCTTGCATGCATTAGGTAGAGAAATTTCAAATTCTGAGAAAGTGAATAAAAATTCTTAAATGCTTACCTAGTTCCTATGACGCTAAGATAACTGCTATCACTGAGTCTAAAGACCTTAATATTTATTCTATTGATAACCTCATTGGGTCACTAATTGCATATGAGCAAAGAGTGAGCCAAAGGTAAAATGATGCAGGTGAAAAGAAAAAGGAGCGGACGATGGCATTAAAAGCTAGCAACTCAGAAAGTGAAAGCTCTGCAGGGGAGGAAGAGGATGAGATAGCACTGATGACCCGACAGTTAAAAAATTTTCTGAAGAGAAAATAGAAGCGTCATCAGAACAGCTGGAATAAAGGTAAGAGCTCAAGGTCCAATAAGGTTTCATCTGATACAATTTATTTTGAGTGCAGGAAGCCAGGACACCTTCGAGCCGATTGCCCCAATCTGAAGAGTCAAACAGCTAAGGAGAAAGGAGATGACAAAGCAAAATACAAGAAAGGAAAGACAAAGACACAGAAAGCTTTTTGGTCCGACTCTGCCTCAGAATCTTAAGAAGAAGAAGTAGAGGAGGAGGTAATTAACTTGTGTCTTATGGCTAACGATAACCTTGATCAATCGGATCAAGATGAGATATGTCAACTTTCATATGAAGAATTATTGCTTATTTCTGAGAATATTCATGACTCGTATATGAAATTAAAAAAGATGCATGCTAAGCTTAATGTTGAATTTAGTTCTTTACAAACCAAGCATGCTAACTTGTTTAAAGAAAATGCTGATTTAGATAGAGATCATATATTACTTCTTGATGAATATGATGCATTAAATAAGAAGCATATTGAACTAACTAAAGAGCATGAAACCTTGAAAACCACTCATGTTGAACTAGAAGAAGCTTTTCATAGACTAGACAAACTTGCATTAGAAGTAGATCATAGTGAGCACTTGCTATTAATAGAAGTTGATGGATTGACAGCTCAAAATAAAACTTTTAGTGAGAGAATAAAAGAACTAGAAAATGAAATTGCATCACTCACATTAGGCCATCCTAGCAAACCCCCAACACAGTATGCATCACACAACTTTAGGAAGAGGCACTATCACCCACATAGATTAGTAAACCCATTTCATGGTGTTAGGTGTTTCTCTTGTGGCATGTTAGGTCACATAGCCCGCACATGCACAATTCACCGTAGGACACACTTAGTATGGAGACCTAAATTGCATCCATCACAGCATAGCATGCATACATCTCATTCATGCAAGCATAAGGAGGAACCCAAACTCATTTGGGTTCCCAAATGTAATCCTTGAATGAAATTGTAGGGATGCTCTCACAAAAGACCTAGTGAGAGCATGTGGTACCTGGATAGTGGCTGCTCACGACACATGACTGGAGATATGAAGAAGTTCATCCTACTAGAGACCAAAACTGGAGGCAAATTAACGTTTGGAGACAACACTACCAGGAAGGTGATAGGCTCAGGTACTGTTGGTAATGCTAAAAATTTTTTAATAGAAAATGTCTTACTAGTTGATGGTTTGAAACATAATTTACTTAGCATTAGTCAATTGTGTGACAAAGGTTTTGACATTAAATTTTTATCTAATAAATGCCGGATTAGTTTATTTGATAAATTAGTTTTAGAAGGAAAACGAATGAATAATGTTTACATGTTAGACCTTGATTGCATTGATAACTCAAATTCATTCTGTTTGAAAACAATAGTTGATGACTCATGGCTATGGCATAGGAGACTATGCCATGCTAGTATGAAAACTCTTAGAAACATCACTGAGAAAAACCTAGTTAGAGGTGTACCTAAGTTAGACTTTACCAAGGATCACTTATGTGATGCTTGCCAACTAGGAAAATAACTCAAATCATCCTTTCACTCAATTAGAGATGTGATCACCTGTAGACCACTAGAAATTCTACACATGAACTTATTTGGATCCGTTAGTACAGCCAGTCAAGGTGGAAAGAATTATGGATTTGTGATTGTAGATGATTTCACTAGATTTACTTGGGTAAGATTCTTAGCACACAAAAAAATGAGTCTTTTGAGGAATTAAAAGTTTTCTCCACATGGATTCAACAAAAATTAGGTTGTGAAATATCAACAATCCATAGTGATCATGGTGGAGAGTTCCAAAATGATAGGTTTGAGTCATTCTGTCAATAGATAGGAATAGAACACAATTTCTCAGCCCCTAGAACACCCCAACAAAACGGTATAGCAGAAAGGAAGAATAGAACTTTGGTAGAAGCTAGTAGGGCAATGTTAGCGGAGTATACCCTTCCTAGATACTTTTGGGCAGAAGCAATCAACACAGCCTGTTATGTTTTAAACAGAGTAAACATTAGATCAAAGCTGAATAAAACTCCATATGAACTCCTTAAGGGTAGGACACCAAACCTTTCACATTTACATGTCTTTGGATGCAAGTGCTTCATCCTGAATAATGATAAATATCCCTTAGGAAAATTTGATCCCAAGTCTGATGAGGGTGTCTTGTTAGGTTATTCTTCTGTAGGTAAGGCCTATAGAATCTTTAATAAGAGAACCCTTGTAGTAGAAGAGTCCACCCATGTGGTATTTGATGAATCAGATAAGTCCTCTGAATCTAAAATTAAAGATGATGAAATAGAGGCAATTCAAGGAGTAGAGACTATGACCTTAGGAGAAAGGGTCGAACCTCAAGAAGTTTTGCCTAGAGAATGGAGATATTCTTCTAGTCATCCTAAAGAGTTAATTTTAGGAGACCCTTCAGAAGGTGTAAGAACTAGGCATGGACTTAGGAAGGAGGTTAGTCACTCAGCATTCATCTCTATGATAGAACCTACAAGTATAGATCAAGCCTTAGGAGATGAATTTTAGATTCTAGCAATGCAAGAAGAGCTGAACCAATTCACCAGGAATGATGTTTGGAAAGTTAGTCAAGAGACCTAAGGAACAAAGTGTTGTTGGAATAAAATGGGTCTTCAAGAATAAGGTGAATGATTCAGGAACAATAATAACGAATAAAGCAAGACTAGTAGCTAAGGGGTACAACCAAATTGAGGGAATAGACTTTGAAGAAACCTTTGCCCCGGTTGCTAGACTAGAAGCCATAAGAGTGCTCTTAGCTTTTACTTGCTTCAAGAACTTTAAGTTATATCAAATGGATGTAAAGAGTGCATTTCTGAACGGGGGTAATTAAGGAAGATGTCTCCGTTGAGCAACCCCCCGGATTTGAAAGTTCACAGTTTCCAAACCATGTATTTAAATTAAAGAAGGCACTGTATGGACTAAAACAAGCACCTAGAGCATGGTACGAAAGACTTAGCTCATTTCTTTTGGATAGAGGTTTTGAAAAGGGTAGTGTAGATACTACACTCTTTTTACAAAAAGTCAAAGAAGAAATTCTCATTGTTCAGATATATGTGTGATGACATCTTGTTTGGATCTTCAGATAAAAACTTATGCGATGAATTTTCAAAAACAATGAGTAATGAGTTTGAAATTAGCATGATGGGAGAACTTAATTACTTTCTTGGCTTTAGTGTAAAATAAATGGATAATTGAACTTTTCTTAGCCAATCAAAGTATATTAAGGATATTTTAAAGAAATATGAAATGGATAGTGCAAAACCCATGAACACCCCAATGAGTTCGACAATCCAATTAGATAAAGATCCTAGTAGAAAATCAGTAGATCAGAAAAAATATAGAGGAATGATTGGATCCCTTCTTTACCTGACTGCCAGTAGACCGGACATAATGTTTAGTGTGTGCCTTTGTGCCCGTTTCCAAGCCGATCCTAAAGAGTCTCATTTAACTGCTGTCAAAAGAATTCTTAGATATCTACTAGGCACCCCAAAAACTAGGAATTTGGTATCCCAAACACAACACTTCCTTTGAAATCCTAGGGTACTCAGATTCTGACTTTGCAGGATGTAGGATAGATAGAAAAAGCACCTTTGGTACCTGCCAATTCATAGGACAATCATTAGTTTCTTGGTCCAGTAGGAAGCAAAACTCAGTAGCACTTTCCACAGCCGAGGCAGAATATATCGCAGTAGGAAGTTGTGTTGCACAGGTACTATGGTTAAAACAACAAATTCTTGATCTTGGACTACCTGTTGGAACCATCTCGATCATGTGTGACAACACAAGTGCAATTTGTATCTCTAAGAACCCAATTCAACACTCTCGAACGAAACACATAGACATTAGACACCATTTCATTAGAGATCACGTCGCTAAGGGAGATATAGAATTACATCACATCGCTATAGGAGATCAATTGGCAGACATATTCACAAAACCTTTAGCTTTCGACACCTTTAGCACATTGAGGACTAGATTAGGTGCCATAGATATAACTGCATAAAAAAAAAAATTAAAATAAGGCTGCTCCTGATCATCACACACTCACCACATGAAAACTCTGCATTGTCTGTTCATCGTACTGTACGATACACATATCGTACCGTACGATACATCTTAATCCACATAACGTCCACCAACAAGCAGATTTCTGCTCTGTTGATCGTACTGTACGATATTCGTCCGATATTATTACCTACCGTATTATACTATATCTCTTCTTCGTACGATACGATACACGTCAGCAACGGATTGGGACGAATTAAATCAGGTTGGTACGACATTATTGAGTATCGTACTGTATGATACATACCTTTCATAGGTACGATACACATCAGCACACGAAATAAATATGAGTTAAAGTGTTTGGTACGATATTTATTATGAATCATACTGTATGATACACCTGTTCGTACTGTACAAAACTTTTGGTCAAAAGTCGCACTGAGGGCCTCGGGACGATCAAAATTCTCCTGATCGTACTATACGATACGTATCGTACTGTATGATTTGACTGCCTTTTTCCAAAATGACCGGTCAGGACATTAATTGGCTATCGTACTGTACGATACTAGATCGTTCTGTACGATTGTTGAAATTTCCTATAAGTACCCTTGCCTAGACCGTTCTTTTTACTCAAACCACTCCTCACTCACTCCTTCACTCAGTTTCGTGCCCTCTTGCAATGTCTAAACGAGGTCGAATGACTGCTGGAAGCTCATCCTCGTCGAGTCGCCAACCTGCTCATTTTCTGAATACTGAAAATGAGGAAGCCTACTACCGATATAAAGCCTGCAAAATTTCTCCTTAAAAAATGCTTAATCAGGCTACTCTCAATTTCGAGGTCATGGGCCTCTTTGCTTCCACCACCTTCCAATTCCTACTCACCCTGGCATTTCCTTACAATTTTGAACTACTCTTCAAATTTCTTGCTAACCTCACCTACACCGTCGACAACACCACCTTTCACTCTTTTGTTTGTGGCCGTAATGTTGAGATCACTAGAGCCGACATTGCCCAATATATTGGGTTGTCCACTGAAGGACCTATGGTTCGCTCATTTCTTACCGATGAATTCGATTGGAGCGATATTAATAGAGTCCTTAGGAATGCTACTTTCCATCAACACCAACCTCTAGTTCAATCCTTAACTCGAAATGCCCGCATAATTCAACATGTCCTTCGAACCTCAATAATACCCAAAGGTGGCGACCGTATCAATCTGATCCCGACCTTATCCGTCGCTACCTATCTTATTATTTCCAACATAAAGTTTGATGAGGTTGATTTAATTAGGAACTACATTCACCATATGACTTTTGTTCGTCTACCTACCACCCGACGGAAACATAATCTAGCTCTTGGTCACCTAATAGGATATATCCTCCACAATAAATATAAATTGTCCTACCCTGGTGAACCCGACATTCTTCCTATTTTTTATACGGATGCTTCCTTCTGTATTCTCTTTCATCGGGGACACGAGCCTGAAGAACCAGTCTTTGATGAAGAAGAAGAAGAAGAAGATGCCCCAGCAGCAGCTCCAGCTCGACCACGACGCCATGCCGCACCCCGAGCACCTGCACCAGCACACCCTAACGATGATTTGGTCGCACGCTTTCAAACAGCTGCAGACTCGTCTCGACATGCATATTCAAGAACAACATCAGCAACACGAGACAGATATGCAATGGTTTGGAGAATGTTTTACTGCAATTGATCACCGCTTCGATGCTCTCTTTCAATATTTTCAACCAAATCCACCTCCACCACCAACTGATCAGGACCCGTCTGCTTAGATTGTTTGTGTTTGTATTGTAGTTTCTTTCTTTTGCTTTTTTCTTTAGTTGCTCCTTTTTGTGCTGTCAAAAGGGGGAGAAGTTTGTTGTACTTGTTGTTGTGCTTGTTATCTAAATGCATTCCTCTTTTATTTTGCACTTGCTTTTGGTATCTTTTTTTTCTTGTGTTTAATTTGAAAAAAAAAAAGAAACACAAAAAATAAAAATAAAAATAAAAGAAATGTTATTTGTACTTACTTGCAACAAATTATTTGACATCATCAAAAAGGGGGAGATTGTTGCAACCCATGACCCCGAGCTTGAGATTTTGATGATGCCAAATAATGAGTGTTTTAGAACAACTTTTCATTGAATATTATTTTATTTACTATTGTCCTTGAGTACTAATATTTCAGGAAGATCACAAGTGACACAAGACGAAAGGAAGACTCAAGAACGGGTAGATTAGGAGTATGAGTCAGATATTATATTTTTCTATTTATTTTATTTTTATTTTATTGAGTCTGGCCACAAAATGCATAAGAGTAAGGGCAACCATGCACACACATAGGGGGAGAGTTTATTTTTTAAAAGCAAAATGTATTAGAATTTCTTCTCTGGAGATCGTACTGTACGATTTTAATTCATACCATACGATCCGAGCTATGTGGACGATTCTGTGAATAGATCGTATTGTATGAATAGTTTCGTACTGTACTGTACGATATATTCAGATCCAAAACCCTAGCCGTCGTTTAGTTTAAGTAAGTGATTTTGCGCCGTTCGTACTGTACGATCTATTTTAAATACTTACTTAAATTAACCCGTGATAGTGATGAAATACATGGCCTAATTAAATTTTGAACATCGGTACGTATCGAACCGAATCTACACATACGATAACAGAGACATGTTTGATTGTCCCGGATAACGTCCTAGACGATCTCTTGGTTTTTGTCTCATCGTACTGTACGATAGTGATCGTACCATACCGATGAACAGAGACTACATCTGGTCGTCCAAACATCATCCTGTACGAATAGTATTTTATGATAACATACGTACGATATATACGTACAGTACGAATTGTTTTTTTAACTGTTCGTCACATCTTCATACCAGGACGAAGTCTGTTTATGAATATCGTACTGTACGATTGTGGAATCGTACTGTACGAACATAACCTCCCCCACAGCTACTTTTGAAATCAGAGTTTTGAGCCCATTTTAGATGTTCATCAAGTCCCTTTTGTTTTCAGTAAGAAATCACAGAGGGTGTGAAACGAGGTGAAGAGGAATTCCAAGGGAAGAGAGATCTAGAGATGTTCTTTCGGGTTGAGAGAGAAGGAGAAGGTGAGCGTTGATGAGGAGAAGAGGTGAGAGGGAGATCACATAGTATACTCCGTAACTTGCTGCATCTTGCTCCTCCTATGGCCCTAGAAGAAATTTGAGGTAGGATTCTCTAGGGGAAAGGCTCGACTACATCCATGACCTCGAGTTCACTGCCATCTCCCAGGAGTGAGACAAAACAGAATGGTTCTCTGCCGTCGCCAGGAGGGCGAAAATAAAATTTGGCACTCCGCCACGCCGGGTTGGTGAAAGGGAGGTTTGTAAAGGCTTCTCCGCCTGCCAGGGGGGCAAAAGGAGAAACTATTTGTGGTAGTTGAAAATCCCGAGCGGAGGACTCCGGGGAGTTGGAGTAGGTCAAATTTTGACCGACCACTATAAAAATTCTGGTGTTTTATTTTCCTTTCGTCATTTAACTGTTACTTGCATATAATTTTCATAACTATGCATGGAGGATTTGATTTGGATGTTGGTGTGTAGGGGGGTTTTGGGGGTTTGGGGGATGGGAGGGGTTTGGTTTGGGGTTTGGGTGGGTGGGGTTGGTTGGGTGGGTTGTTTTTATGTATATATATATGTTGGTGTGATGTTTTTTGGGTGTAGGTGAGGTAGGTAGTAGGTGTATGGAGGTAGGGTAGTGATGTATGGTGAGAAGTGGTGGTGATATGGGTTAGTTGTGTTAGGGAGGTTTTTTGGGGAGTTGGAAGGGGAGAGGGTTTTGGGAAAAGGAGAGTCACTATTGGTATTAGTGCAATACTCAGAGGGTGCCTCTGGGGAGTGGATGTAGGTCTGGTTTTAGACCGAACCACTATAAATCTGGGTGTCATTTACTTTACTGTTTTTACGTTTCCGCATTTTAATTCTTAGTTTTAAAAACTCTGTGGTTGAAAAACTTTTTCTACAAAACTTAAAAGAAATAATTTTTATTTTGGTTCAACATAATTTTAAAAGAGGATTTAAAATTTTTTAAACTACCAATTCACCCCCCCCTCTTTGTAGCCTTTGGGGACATTAACTTAGGTTTAACAACCTAATTACTAGACTCAACATCTTTTATTTGTACTTTTTTATATATTATAATGCTTTACTAATTGTTTCTTTTAATGCAGATGACTTCAGGCAATGATCCTCCTCGTAAATCATTTGCCTCAAAGTTCCGGTGGAAGAAGTTTACTGTTAGTAGAGCCACACTATTTGATGAAGGTGAGGGACCTTTAGTTCGACCTGTTGATGTACCTACACCACCTCCACCACCTAGGGCTAGTAGCAGCCCCCCGAGTGAGTAGGGTTAGGGATATTTAGATCCACCTCCTGTTGTACCTCCATACTTCCCTGGCCACTTCCCTCCTCCCTCAATGAGTCCTCACTTCCCCTCTTCAGATCAGACACATGCTTCTCCATTCTATCCATATTATCCCCCACCATCATCATAGGCAGCTAGTCCATCCACTAGTCGCAGGATGATTTTGTATGAGCTAGAGAAAGTCGGTAGTCCACTAGCGAGGGATCATCTTCAGGATCGGCCCACATTTTTTAGTATCATACATGGTCAGATGTTGTTGGTGGAAGACAAAGGGGGAGGGTATATAGCATGGGCTTACAGGCTTATGCTATTAAGGGTAGTTCATCCACCTCTGCATTTCATAATCCAAATGGAGCTGAAGAATCTATAAGTGAGAGGGTTGCAGCGCTGACTAGGGAGATTGAAGAGATGAGAAGGGTTCAATCTAGAGAGATTGAAGAAATGAGAAAGGTTCAAAATGAAATGCAAGCAAAGAAGCAATCCTACAGAGTTGAAAATCAAAGGAAGAAGGAGCAAGAGGAGTAGCCATCTCTAGACAGTGAGGATACAGCTGAGGATTAGATCTTCTTTATGTTTGATGATTATATTTAGAACTTGTGAACTTGTGATTGTAACCTTATTATTTTTAGAACTTGGTGAACTTGTTTTATGTTTGATGAACTTATTTAGAACTTCTTAATGTTATAGCTGTGATGAATATAACGGCGTGTTGCCCAAAATATCTTATTATGTATTGCTATTTCTACAGGTTTAGAATTTAGGGTGAACCTCCCTCAAATAGAGGTAATGCTGTCAATTTTTTTTTTCAGGTGCTACAGGTTTCCGGCAGCCAACCGGCGGTTTGGCCGCCGGAAACTACAATACCGGACGGCTAAAGATAAGTCGCCGGTAATTTCCTTACACCGCCGGTAATATACCGGTGATTACCGACAGCCACCTGCGGTTATCCGGTGAAAGCCCAGCGATGTATACTGCCGGTAAAATAGTCGGCCGGACTGCCGGGTTACCGCCAGTAATACCACCGGTGGTGTACCGACGCTTGCCGGCGGTTGAACGAACACACGACGGCCTCTTTAATCACCGGCAGGCCATCGGTAAAGTGATCGCCAGTTAGCCGTCGGACAAATAACCGGCGGCTTAACGACCGGAAACACTGCCGGTTGCAAATCCAGTAGTCATCGGCGGTATTAGCCGCCGGTAAACCACCGCCTCATAAAACCGCCGGTAATAAACCGCCTGCAAGTGTTTCCTATGACATTTTTACTGGCGGTTGTAAAGCTGCCGACAAGCCGCCGGTATATTGTAAAACCGCCAGTGTTACCATACTAACCGCCAGTTTTTGGCATTTTTCTTGTAGTGATACGCCACTATTTGAACTACCTTTACCTTTTTCCATCACATCCCTACACAAAGTTGTGTTAGGTTGGTGTTAAGGTGACTCTTTGCTCTTTACATCGTTCCAGGAATATGCGCCGTGTGAGTATGTTGAGAGCTTTTTCTTTATCTTACTATAGGCATATGTATCAGATAGGGGCTCTACTGCAGGCACATATACCAGGCAAATATGACTTTTTTCCTTTTTTATTCTACAGGGATATGCACCGGTGGATATAAGGTTTTTTGGTTAAGAGAGCATGATAGAGTCCCTACGAGGCATTCCTCACTACTATTTCCTCTTAATATAATTGCAGATATATACGTTAAGTGATTGTGTTGAGTGCTTTGTCTTTATCCTACTGCAGGCATATGCGCTCGGTAGGGACTCTACTGCAGAAAAATACACTGGGCAGATGTGACTCTTTCTTCTTCATATCATTGCAGTCAAATGCATCGAGTGATTATGTTGTGTTCTTACTTTGTACTACTTTTGGCATATGCGCTAAGTAGAGACCCTGCCACAGGTACATACATCGGGCAGAGGTGACTTTTTCTTTTATCCTGCTGTAAGCATATAGGCCTGTGGACATAAGATTTTTTGGTTGAGAGAGATGGACAGAGTCCTTGGGAGGAATTCCTCACCACTCTTTCCTCTTCACATCATTGTAGGCATATGCACCGGATGATTGTGTTGAGTGTTCTTAATTTATACTAGTTTTGGCATATGTGCCAAGTAGAGACCCTGCCACATGCACATACACTGGGTAGAGGTGACTTTTTCCCTTTTATCCTACTGTAGACATATGCGCCGGATGGACATCAAGTTTTCTGGTTGAGAGATTTAGACAGAGTCCCTAGGATGCATTCCTCACCACTCTTTCCTCTTCATATCATTACAGACATATGAATCGGATGATTGTTTTGAATGTTCTTACATTGTACTACTTTTAGCATTTACGCCAAGTAGAGACCCTATGCATGCACATACACTAGGTAGAGGTGACTTTTCCCTTTTGTTCTACTACAAGCATATGCGCCGAGTGGACATCAAGTTTTCTAGTTGAAAGAGAGCCTGACAGAGTCCATGGGAGGTATTCCTCACCACTCTTTTCTCTTCACATCATTGCAGGCGTATGCGCCGGATGATTATGTTGACTGTTCTTACTTTGTACTACTTTTAGCATATGCACCAAGTAGAGACCCTACCGCAGGCACATACACCGGGCATAGCTGACCTTTTTTCCTTTTGTCCTACTATAGGCATATGCGTCGAGTGGACATCAAGTTTTCTTATTGAGAGAGCTCGATAGAGTCCCTAGGAGGCATTATTCACCACTCTTTCCACTACACATCATTGAAGGAATATGAGACGAAAGATTATGTTGAGTGTTCTTATTTTGTACTACTCTTGGCATATGCTCCAAGTAGGGACTCTGTTGCAGGTACGTACACCGGGCAGAGGTGGCCTTTTTTTTTCCTACTACAGGCATATGCATTGGGTGGACATCGAATTACCTGGTTGAGAGAGCCCGATAGAGCCCCTATAAGGCATTCCTCACCACCCCTTAGTACCTTCTATACTTCTATTTTGATAAGATCAGGCAAATAGTTGGTTTACTTTACTACTTTGCTTTAGTTCTTTCCTCGGTTCTTCCCTTGCTATAGGGCAAGGACAGGAGAGGATCTCACTACTGGATCACCATTCAGTGATCTTTTACTTGCTTACTTTGATCTTTTTTTCTCCCCTTGGCTCTACCCTTGCGATAGGGTAAGGTTAGGGGCAAATTCCTTTACTAATTTACTTGGGTTCTTTCCTCGACTCTGTCCTTACTTTAGGGTAAGGTCAAGGGAGGATACCATTACTTTTTGACCTTTTGGTGATTCAAATTCTGCTCCTTGGTCTCTCTTAGGCTCTACCCTAACTATGGGGTAAGGCCAAGAGAGGGCCAAGGGAGGATACTAAAATTTTTCACTTTTTTTTTTAGCTTTATTATTGCTCTTTTGCTTTCCCCTCAGCTCTGCCCTTGCTATAGGTAAGGCTAGGGGAGAATTCCTTTACTACTTTTCTCTTTGATTCTCTCCTAGGCTCTTCCCTTGTTATAGAGTAAGACAAGGAGAGAATCCCTCTACTTCTTCACCTTTTAGTGATATGTGTTGTTGCCCCTTACTCCACTTTGTTTGTCACATTTGGTCAATGCCAACACGAGCAGTTCACTAGTTGTTTGCTGCTCCTAATGGGGTCTGTTTATTGACCATGTTTTTCTCCAACTCCTAGTCAAAGGGGTTGACATGGTCAAATTGATCAAGATGGACCCCAAGACCATATTCTTTGCATTTCATGGGTCAAACTAAATTTGTTGAGCCAAGACCCAGGCCCTGGGTCAACCTGGTTGACCATGCCAACCTCTGTTGACCCAAATTGACCCAAACTAATTCTATTTGATCTCAAATCAATTTCATTACCTTTCTTGGCTCAAATCTCACTCCTTTGAACTCAGTGGGTCAGACCCAATCCATTGAGCCTAGACCCTTTCCCATGGTCAACTTGGTTGACTCATTAAGCTATATTGGGTCAATTTAAGTTCTAATCTTATTCAAAGTAATCCTAGGCTCAAACTCCTGTACCTTCAACCTCTTTGATTGGGTTGACAAAGTCAACCCTTGACTTGGTCAACCCAATCCTTTCTTGGGTCAATTTGACTTTTTTAAGTCAAATTTAGACCCATTAATTCTTTGGAGAGTTTCCTAATGATCCCTAACTCAAAACCCGACCAAATCAGGTTGTTTTTCCCTCTTAGTCAGCCCTAGATCTAATCTTAGCCATCCATGATAGGCTTGGGACTATAAATAGGGCTATTAGGGTTTATGTTGGGAACTTTTTGGCAATTACTCTCTTACTAGCGGCTCTAAATCCGAGAGATTTCAATTGAGATATCTCTTATAATCCCTCTACCTTCCTCAAGTTAAACCCAATGTCAATACCTCAGTGACGGCGAGTTCTGCGGCCAATCGATACCCAGGATGTTCCAAAAGCATTTTACTTTTGATCTAGGCGTCAAGAGCTCACAATTTCTTCTACAACTAGGAGCGTGGACAATCTACAAGTGCAACAAGCCCTTATACGGTTTAAACTGCCTATTAACAAATGTGAAATCCTTAAACCTAGGTTAGGACACTTAGGAGAATTTAACTTTTCAATAAGTGCATTTTAGATCATTATTTTGATCCCCCGCCACCTTAATCATCGAGAAATGATAAGCTACGGCGCCAATCATTGCCAATAATTATTTTGTTGTCCCACAGTTTGAACTTATTTTTGGAAAGAATTTGCCGCCATATCTGTTTAGGAATTACTTATTTTTGGACATCATCCTGGTGGATCGGCATGGCTTATCAGGATCAGCCCGGCTGATCCAGCATAATTTTTCTTAAATAAATATGGAAATCAAGGAAAGCAATTAATGATGATTTGCACAATCATATTATCCAGGCCGATCTCAGGATCAGCCGGGCTGATTTGACCTCGGCCAGCTTCTTTTCAAGGCGATATTAAGGACTATTTTCTCATATTTGAACTAATCATCCAGAATGATTTCCTATCGGCCTGAATGATATGACCAAAAATTGTCTAATCTTCCCTAACCGACCGGGCTGATTGAGCATAATTTATGCTGATCGGCCATACTGATATTTATATCGGCCTAGACGATAATGTCGGTTTTGCAAATTTTTTTAAAAGTCCTCTTGCTTTCCTTTATTATTTTTGTACCGGGGAATGTGAAAGTTATTTTGTAAGGGCTTCTCCTCCTAACTGCGTGGGCAAAAGGAGAGACACTTAGTTTAGTGCAATACTCGAAGGGTGCCTCGGAGGAGTTGACGAAGGTCAAGGTTTTCACCGAACCACTATAAATCTGGTGTGTACTTTCCTTTATTATTTTCGTATTTAATTTCTGTACGTTGTTTTCTTTATGGTGAATTAAGGTTTTAAGTTTTGTACTTTGATTGTAAGAAGATTTTTTAAGAATACCAATTCACCTCTCTCTTAATTAGCCTTGGGCCAGTTCATAAGAGCCTAACATCCCTAACGAAGTTTCAAGTGGTATTAGAGCAAGATTCATAAAAACAAGTTTTTGAAAGCTTTTGAATTTTTTATCCACGGCTAATTTTTGTAATCGTAATTTTGCGGAAGGTTATTCAATCACCTGACCACCTTTATTTGAAAAATATTACATTTGATTTTTAGAAAATTTGCAAGTCTACTTTCTTGCAATCGATTGATTTTCGTATGTGACATATGATTTTAAGTGGTTATTCTATACCGTCACGTAGTTTAGATGGAATTAAAATCGATATTCCTTTTAATCAATGGAATAGAGATGAACGAATCGATGCTCAATTGAATGCAAATTTTTTTAAAATTGCTTTTTCTGTGCTTTAAATTCTAAAGATTTTATGCAAGTTTCCATGTGCACTACTGGTAAAGAAATTTGGGATAAATTACACACTATATACAAAGGCACTAGTGAAATCAAGCAATCCAAGTTGAATATTTAAATGCATTATTATGAATTATTTTGTATGAAACCTTATTAGATGATCTTAGATATATCTAGATTTATTCAAATTGTTACCTCATTACATGCTTTATGAAAGGAGTTTTCAAACTTTGAAAAAGTTAATAAAATTCTTTGTTGTTTACTTGATATATTTGATGTTATAGTTGTTACTATTTGTGAATCAAAAAATTTAAATGAGTATTCTATTGATAATTTGATTGGCTCACTCATTGCCTACGAGCAAAGTTTGGGTCAAAGACTTTTAAATGCAGGTGAAATGATAGTGCTAAACGCTAAAAACATGGAGGAAAGTGGCTTATTTGGTGACAAAAATAATGACTTGTCAAGAAAATTAAAAAGCTCACCAAAGCATAAGCCTCAACAAAAGTGGAATAAACGTAAAAATAGTAAGAATGTTAAGATTACTTTTTACATTATTTGCATTGGATATAGGAAATCTGGACATATGAAAATTTAGTGCCCTAATTTGAGAACTCCTCAAGGAAAAGAAAAGGGAAAAGCAAAGCAAATTTTAAAATGTCCAAATAATGAAAAGCAAAAAATCTCTTGAAAAGACTTAGCTTTTGAATCATCTGATCAGGAGCAAAATGATGCTTAAATTGTTTCGTTTGTATGTTTATGTTTGTATGTTTTATTTATTCTTTTGTTTTTGTGATTTTTTTTTATTTTTCCTCTTTTCTTTTTCATTAAATTTTTTATGTATCATTTCTGATCTAACACACACGTCACCTTCCTAAAAATGAAAAACCTACCTCCTATTTTTTTTAATTGTTATGAAAACTGTTTTTGACTTCTCTAAAAATAGTCAAAAGAAGGAAACTCATGTTTTTAACTCTCAATCTTTATTTCCTAAAAAAGGTTATTCTACTTTTGATTTAAAATATTTTTCATATTTTAAATTTGTTTTTAAAACTAAATTTTGTTTTTATCTCCATTCATTTTATTTATATTATAGGGATCTTTTGCAAGTTGTTGAATCTAACTCATCATTTTCTTAATCAAGAAATTTGCTTTGTCAATAGAATGGGTTTACTTTTGTTTTTAACATTTTACAAAGGTAGCATATTAAAAAAAAGGCCTATGACGCCAAATCAAAAAAAAAAGTGGCCAATGATGCTGTTGGTGGAATTTTGAAAACGGGATTTGAAAAATATTAGTTTTCTTTGGGAATTAGAATTGAGGTTGAATCTTATCTAAAAGTTGAACCAGCTCGTTTGGAAAATTATATCACCCCGAAGGATGAAAATAAAATCCCATAACGACGTTCGGACTTAGAATTATGTGATTTATCTCGAATATCATAGCTAGACTCTAAAGAGAACTTCACACGGCCCCGAGGGGACAACGTAAGGATCAAATAAATGTCTGGTTATGATATTCGAGGGGTATGGTTGTCGATTTCATATCCAAAGCCTTATCAAAGAAGAATGTATCTCCCCAAAGGGAAATAACACCTTTCAATGATAATTCTTCTAATACGATAACGACAATCATTTTTTTTTTTTGAACTTTTCCCAAAGAAATCTAAGAATATTTTAAAAAAGGTTAATTTTGAAATCAGGTGTGTGGGGTTCCAAATCTCCTACGAGCTCAAGCCCTCGTAGTTAATTACATCATAGGGAAACGGAGTCCCCTACGAAAACTCTCGATTAAAATAAGAATGAAATTTTGTTAGATTTTCTAGGAGTGATATAAAAAAAAATTGAATAGAATTCTTTAGAGAATCAAAAGGGAATGGATCAAGATTGAACAGTTATTAACAGAGTCAAAGGAGGAGAGGTAGGGGACACCTTGAGATTCCAGAACCATCCGGAAGTGTCCCAACTTAATCTAAGTGTTGGGCTTTACATTTTAGGATTGAAAAAAGTTTTAATTTGAGTTGGGCATTTTATTAGAAATTTGGGATTATATTCCCGAATTTTGGTCTTATAATCAAAGATCTGCCCCGGATCCTAAATCTAATTTGGACGCTAGACCACAGCCGTCCGAACCTAACTAATGCAGTGCAGAGCCTGGTCTTACCCCGGCCTGGATTGGGGAGCCAGCTAACCACCTAGTAGATTTAAAATATATGAACCCGGTCTTTTATGAAAGAGTGGTAGGGACGTGGTACTTAAGGTTTTGAAGAATTGGGGCCGACATCTAGAAATTTTCCTAATTGGCCCCTTCGACTTATGTTGGGTGCTAAAATGCTAAAACTAATGCAATTAAGATTTTTGACTCTTTTAGTTTGTATATAATGCAATGTATGCTAGTTGACAACTTCCAAATCAAGTATGCTTAAAATTTTAAAAACAGGCTTAGAAAATAATTTTTTTAGAAGACTGGGCTTCCCCAGGTCCGGCACCTCGTCCTCATAGGTCAGACTATCCGGACTCTACCCGCAGGCGGGGAAGGGTTTAAAACAAGGAAAGAAGAAGTGCAGAAATATCCATGCGACCCCGGGGTCGATCCCCGGCTAATTCCCTAGATTCGTTATCTTTCTATGTGATTTAGAGTCACTAAAATTTTAGATTTTTTTTAATTATGAGTATAAAACTTTCACACCCTTACGAGTCTCACGTGTCCAGGCTAAAACAAAAGCGGCATACAATCGCCAAAAAACTATAAAAAGCAGGCAATCCTAGAGGTAATCAACTCATCACATTAAATATAAATTAATTAATAAATGTCCATAGGCAAAGTTTCCTTGCTTATTACAAACCAGAGTTTTGCAGAAAGTAAAGTGGCCGGGCACCACTGACAACAACCCGAATTCTAAGCCTAGTAGTTACGCAAGTTATTTTGAGTGGGATACCCTCAATCTTCAAGTCTTCATTTTTGCTCTTCTTCAGACTCCTTTTCTTCAAACTCCTTGGGTTCTCTGCAACAAGTTACCCAAATGGATAAGAGGACACTTCCCTTTAGAGGGGAAGGCCACTCTTTCCTCTTTGGATATAAGAGAAGTGTGATCCAAATTTGGATTTCCAAATGGAAAAGGAATAGTTCCCAAAAAGGCATCCTTTCCTTTTTGGAATCCAAGCTTTGGACCTAAATATCTCAACTCAAACTTAACTTTCACAATACTTGAAAATTTACAAATTACATTTATATCAAATCAAAAATCTAGACTCATTGCAGGGTTATCCTAAGCAGTTAATTAATCAAAGAAAATATATTCCCAAGCAGTTATATATGTGCAGAAAAGTAAGTAAAACACACTGGCCACGCTCTTTTTATTTGGGGGCTTTAGCAGCTGAAGCACCTGTGCAAACATTTACAACAATTAACATTTATTATTAACTTAGCCCCCCCCTCCTTTTATTGTCCTGCATGAGCGTGGCCACCTGCAGAAAATTATGTGAACATCCAGATTGCACCTAACCTAAGAGTAATCTAGTCGCCAAACACATCCATCCATCCACAGAGTGCAGAAAAGTAAGCAGACACAACAAAGCAATTTCATCCTTAACATGCAGTGAAAACCACAAAAAACCCGACACACAGCAGTAAAGTAAACATCGGCCTAACCTAGATCTAGAGTTGGTTGTCCTATCACATCATCTAAAGTGTGTGTAAAAAGGTTGTGTGGCTGGGGTAGGTCCTGAAGTAGGTGGTTTGTTAACGTTGTCTAAAGTTTTAAATTTGTTAAGGCTTAGAAGGGAGATTTAAGTTAAATTTTAAATATTAATAAATTAGGAATTTTAATTAAATGTATTTTAAGGGTTAATTGATTACTACCTTTGCTTCACACCGAGGCCATGAAGTTTATTTCACCTTCCTTGGGGCTAAACTAATAGCCTCGTAGGCCTGGGTTACCCAGTAGCAATCGGGATTAATTAAGTTACTTTAAATTGGTTGGAATTAAAGGAGTGAATTAATATCAAGGAGAGTTGATTACTGATTTTAGTGGGTTGGTTGAAAGCTTTTAATAACCTATTAAAAGAATTTTAAGGGTTAGAAGAGTTAACAAATTTCACAGAGTTATCCGGATATGCTAACTAAGAGGTCAAGATTTGGCTTTCAAAATTAGAGTCAATCTTATGGGTTTTAAATTTTTAATAAATAATAGACTTAATCATGAGTTGTTAAACAGGTGGCAAACTCAATCTGGAGTTTCCTATGGAAAGTTATGATTTTTAGAAGTTCTGGCCCGTTCTGACCTAAGGTCACCTAAGATGTTGAATCCTTGGTTTTGGCTAGATTATGGAGGTTTGATGTTTCTAGGAAGTGATAGAACCTAATTGAAGTCACTATCAGCTAAGTTGATTAATCAAGAAATCTCTATAATTAACAGTGAATTTTAGGAATTTTACACATTCATAGGGAGTATCAAATTACTACAACTAAGGGTTCTACTTAAAGGTTTGAAGCCAAATGAGCACTAAACTCCTTGGGATCAATTCCAAAGGTCATAAATGACCCAAGGACAGATCAACAAGTGTTTAAAACCCTTTTGGGATTTTTAAGATTTAATTACAGTTAGATAGACCCTAATTACCTAAGGACCAAGCTAAGACAAGTCTAAAGATCAATTTGAGAGGGTTTCAATTCTTAATTGTTAAGGGGTCAATTAAAGACAATTAAGGATATTTTAATGGATTTTAAGAGTTAAGAAAAGTTCATTATCAACTGATTAGGGTTAACAGGCCATTTCTAAGAAGGATTTTTGGGGCTCCTAGTTGGGGAACCAAATGAATTCCAAATTTGATGAAATTTGGGCCATAGGATCACCTGACCCTAAGGACTAAACCCGCCAAATTTGATCTCAAATGGAGCACTCTAAGGTGGTCAACCAAACCACCCAAGGTGAGCTCTAAGTCACCTTCAAATCACTACGGGGGTCTATAATAGGCTTGGATTGGGGGAAAAATCAGTGGCTCTACACTCCTCATCCTACACATCATCAACATACCAAAAATCACACCCTAAATCCCATTGGATAGGCTTATATCCCCTTTTGAATTTAAGGGTCAAACAATGACCCTAAAACTTAAAAATTAAGGAAAATGCCCTTGAACAACTTAAAATGGGGAGATAAAATTTGGGCATGTCAGAAACATGTCCAATTTCAATCCCAAAAAATTCCAGACCTGGTGGACATGTATTTAAAAATTAATTAAAAAAATTCATAAAATGCTCAAATTGAAATTAAACCTAATACTGACCTAACCAGGGTCTGGAACCATAGGGCTTTTGTAGAGCTCCCTGAGGTCTTTCCAATGAGCCTAAGAACACCTAATTTGGAAAAGTGTGCAGGGAGTTATGAATTTTTGAATTTCCCTTGAATTTCTGGATTTATTAATTCGGGAATTATACAGTCAGCAGCTGTTACCACGCGGCGCTCGCTGATTCGCCAGGCAATGATTGGCGCTAACCGTTAACGGTCGGATTAACCACAGCCGTCGGATGGCGGATCGAACGGCTAGGATCGAAGGCGCTCCGATACCGCGGGATCTAATCTGAGCCGTTGATCAAGATCAACGGCTGGGATTTCGTCTTCAACCTCCCGCTCGTATCCGAGACCACAGAGCTTCTCCGGCTTGATCCGGGCGATTCCGCAGGCGAACTCCGATGAAATTTCACAGGGAGGATCAGGACGGTGGAAACTTCCAATCCAACGGTGGAGATCCGTTGGGGTGAAGGTTTCCTTCACATTTGACGAAACTACCTAGATAGGAAGCTCGGGATGAAGAGATTACCGCAGAGAAGGACTCAATGAATGAGCTTCTCTATCAGGAAGCTTCAGGGGACGGTGGTGAATAGTTCTCCTTCAGGCGTCGGGGTCAGAGGATGGCCGGAGGTGCGACATCGAGCTAGACGCCGAAGGCTTTCACAGGCGCTTGCTCAAACGGAAGGAGGGATCAATCTCTAGGCTCGAAGGAAGCTTCCGGGAGTTCGAAGGAGCTCTAGGGATCGAACGAGAGCGAATGCCAATGCCTCGTGAGGTCTGGCGAGCTCAGGGGTATTCGGCCACCCTTCGGGAGCTTGGACGGCCGGGATTGAACCGGGGAAGGCTCGGATTGCTGCCAGGTGGACGATGGAAACGTCCAGGAGGGATCGTGGAGATCAAACTGGTGGGCAGCAGCCTTGAGCCAGGGATTATCTGGGGGGGACCATCGGAACTTAAATTCCATTGGCTCCGACCGCCGCCGGCATGGCCTGGGTCGGGTTGACCGGGGGAGACCGATGGGGACATGTTGGAGCCAAGGGTGAAGTCAATTTGGCCTGGGGAGGCCTGGATCGAACTGGTGACTAGGTTGGACCCAAACCTGCTCGGTTCAAGTCGAATTGAGCTCGATCCCAGGTCAGGCCAGACCCTGGGCTTGAGATGGGAAGCAGATCTTGGTCTGGTGCACCCAATGCAAGTGGCAATTGGGTCCAATTTGATCTGAGCTGGGACATGGCTCGGGTCCAAGTGTTTTTTGCTACTTTGGGTTAGCCTAACTCTTGACCCAAGCTAGCCCAAGGCATGGGCTGGATGGAGGAGATGTATTGAACCTTGGGCCACCAATGGGAGGTGTTGGTCGAGTTCAATTGGGCTTAGGTTGAGAGTTGGCTCAATCCCAAGTGCTTTTGTGCACTTTGGGCTAGCCTAACTCTTGACACAAGTGAGCCCAAGGGCAAGAGTTAGGCTGATCAAGGAAGGTGTATTGGGTTAATGGGAACTCAATAGCACCTTGATTTGGATTCAATTTGGTTAAGATCAAAAGATGGCTCAAGGGAGGCCTCTTCTTGGTCACTTGGGTCAAGCCATATGGCTAACCCAAGTGAGCCCAAGGCATGGGTCACCAAGAGGGGTCTCTTGGGTACCCAAGAGGTTATCCCATACATTCAAAGGACTTGGAATGGACTTTGATTCAAAATTTTGAAAGAGGAAGGGTGTATGGGTCCATGGGTCAAACTTTGTTGACTTGGTCAACCAGGTTGACCCAGGGTCTGGGTTTGAGTTCAACAAGTTGAGTTTAACATTTAAAATTCATTGGAAGTGGTTTCAAAGAGTTTGGAATTGATTTGATTTGAAATGGCCATTTGAAATTCCATAAGGGTATTTTGGTCAATTTTGACCTATTGGTCAACTAGGGTCAAAAAAGGATCTGAAAAATGCAGTTTACTGTTCAGTGGGTTAAAATCAAGAGCCTGGAAGTGGTTGGAGGCTTTGATAAAGGCTCCAAGATCAAAATCTCAAAGGGGTTACGTTCAGTGGCATAGGCTATAAATATTTAAAGGTTTTACAGCCATTGAATTTTAATTCAGATTCTAGGTTTAGAGACCTCGGAATAGGCTCAAAATTGTAGGGTAGCCTCTAGAGACATGTCTTATCACTTAGAAGTGATAGACCCTAAATCAGAGGCCATTTGATAGGGTTTTGAAATGTTTGAAAATTCTTTGAAAAGGGTCTTTAGGACAAGACCTTAGGACTTTGGATTTGAGTTTGGATTTCTGGATTTGGAATGGATTTCAAGTTTGAATGATCAATATTGGGGTATCCAAATCATTTACAATCATGTGGTGATTGTTAATTAATGGATAGGGTCAAAGCTAGATCAAAGGTAGAATCAAAGTCTAAGTTAAATTTTGGATTCTCAAGTGGATTGAATCAAAGTTTGGATGTGTTTGAAATTTGAATTAATTGGGGTTTGAGTTGAATGAAGTTTGAAATTTAAATTGATCAAAGGTAGGAATCAAATTGAAGTTGGAATTGATCAAAGGTAGGAATTGATTTGAGTCTAGATTAGCCCTAAGATCTAAAGGGGTTTTAGGATCTAGGATCTAAGGGAACCCTAGGCTCTAGAGTGGACCCTAAGGTCTGGCTCTAGGGAAGGATCCTAAGGTCTAGAGTGGATCCTAGGGTCTAGAATTAATCTGGAGTTTAGAAGGACCTTAACGACCTCATACCAAAAAAGAGGTCAACAAATGGACCCCCAATGTGTATGGTAGAAGGAACTTTTGCTGCACACATTGGCGTTGACCGAATAGAAGTAGAATCTCAAGGATGGAAGGGAGGTGATCTCCCAACCTCAAGCCTATAGGATGCAAATGGAAGGCTTACACCTATTAGACAAGGAAAACTGGTGGAACCAAGGTAGGGAAAACCTAACCTTGGGTCTAAGGATGGGCATCACCCAACCATAGGTCTACAGGATGCTGATAGAAGACTTACTCCTAGTAGACAAGGAAATTGGAGAAACCAAGGTAGGGAATACCTAACCTTGGGTCTAAGGAAGGGCATCACCCAACCTTAGGCCTATAGGATGCTGATAGAAGACTTACTCCAAATAGGCAAGGAAATTGGAGAAACCAAGGTAGGGAATACCTAACCTTGGGTCTAAGGAAGGGCATCACCCAACCTTAGGCCTATAGGATGCTGATAGAAGACTTACTCTAAATAGACAGATTAACTGGAAACCAAAATATGGAATACCTAGTTTTGGGTCTAAGGAAGGGCATCACCCAACCTTAGGTCTACAGGATGCTGATAGAAGACTTACTCCTAGTAGACGGATCAACTGGGAAAACAAGGTAGGGAATACCTAGCCTTAGGTCTAAGGAAGGGCATCACCCAACCTTAGGCCTATAGGATGCTGATAGAAGACTTACTCCAAATAGGCAGATTAACTGGAAACCAAAGTAGGGAATACCTAGCTTTGGGTCTAAAGAAGGCCATCACCCAACCTTAGGTCTACAGGATGCTGATAGAAGACTTACTCCTAGTAGACGGATCAACTGGGAAACAAAGGTAGGGAATACCTAGCCTTGGGTGTAATAAAGGGCATCACCCAACCTTAGGCCTATAGGATGCTGATAGAAGACTTACTCTTAATAGGAAGATTAACTGGAAACAAAAGTAGGGAATACCTAACTTTGGGTCTAAGGAAGGGCATCACCCAACCTTAGGTCTACAGGATGTTGATAGAAGACTTACTCCTAGTAGACGGATCAACTGGGAAACCAAGGTAGGGAATACCTAGCCTTGGGTCTAAGGAAGGGCATCACCCAACCTTAGTCCTATAGGATGCTGATAGAACACTTACTCCAAATAGGAAGATTAACTGGAAACCAAAGTAGGGAATACCTAACTGTGGGTCTAAGGAAGGGCATCACCCAACCTTAGGTCTACAGGATGCTGATAGAAGACTTACTCCTAGTAGACGGATCAACTGGGAATCCAAGGTAGGGAATACCTAGCCTTGGGTCTAAGGAAGGGCATTACCCAACCTTAGGCCTATAGGATGCTGATAGAAGACTTACTCCAAATAGGCAGATTAACTGGCAAACTAGGATGGTGCCACGAAGGGCGTACTCCACCACTAGAGAATGGTCATGTGGGGAGGAAACTTGCTCCAAACAAAGGACCGAAACTGGCAAACTAGAATGGTGCCACGAATGGCGTACTCCACCACTAGCGAATGGGAATCAGGGCAGTGCCACGAAGGGCGTACTCCACCCCTAATCCTGGGTCAAATGCCAGGGTGGTGCCACGGAGGGCATACTCCACCACTAGCGAGGTGCGATCCTAAGGGAGGGAACAGTCCGACCCTAAGGAGAAGGCGAAGAGCGTTAAGAGGTGAAAGAACTTAAAAAAGAAATAATCGAGTTGCGCATCAAGAAAAAGAAATTTTATTTATTGATAAGATGAGCTACATCAAGCATAGTATTTCTTAAGGAAATGCCCGTTGACAGGTAGCATTGGGTGGTTTCCCTTACAATCTACTAACTGATACGAGCCTCCTTCATAGACAGTCTCTATAACGAAGGGTCCTTCCCACGTAGGTTCGAATTTGCCTCCCAACTTTCGATGGGCTAAAATAGGGCTCCGAAGGACCAACACTAAGTCTCCTTCTTGGAAGGTCCTAGGTCGCACTAGTTTATCATGGGCCTGAACCATACGGGACTTATATAACTCTAAACTTTGTTGAGCTTGGAGACGTCGCTCTTCAAGGCCTCCGAGTTCTTCCAACAACAGTTTTGTATTTTGTTCATTCGTGATTTGATTCTGAACTGCAATCCTGAGCGAAGGGATTTGTATTTCCAAGGGTAAAACGGCCTCAGATCCATACACTAGTGCAAATGGGGTGGATTGGGTCGGGGTTTTATAAGTGGTACGGTAAGCCCACAAAGCTTCCACCAACCGTTCATCCCACTGTTGTTTGTTATCATCAAGGGTCTTTTTAACGATTTGCACCAAGGTCTTGTTGAAGGCCTCGACTAATCCATTTGCCCGAGGGTAATAGATCGTCAAGTATCTCCAATCAATAATATGGAGCCTTACAAAACTGTTGATTTTTGTAGACTTGAATGCGGACCCATTATCGGATATGATTCTGTGGGGTACGCCGAATCGATATACGATATGGTCATGAAAGAATTTTTAGACATGGTGTGATGTTACGTTGCGTAGGGGAATTGCTTTCGCCCACTTTGAAAAGTAATCAGTAAATGTAAATCCTTAAATCCAAAAAGTTTCATAGGATTCAACAACCATTTCTTCATTACAGCATATTTTTGGGTTTGGAATATATTCTAATGGGGTTTTTGCCGGAGGGGTTACATAGCCATTCTACCCATATAAATTTTTATCAGACAAATACAAGATGCCAAAATGATAAACTCCACTTACTGCCAAAATGCTACACTCCATTTCACGGTGCAAAAGAAGCACTAAAAATTTGAACAGATTTATATTCTTTATTGTACACTACATTTGCAATCATTCAAATTGTTTTGATGCAACCATTCAAACTGAATAAGAGTAGGGGAGGCTGGAATTTTGGTTTCTGCTTGTGTGTAAAGTAGATAGCATGAGTAATGGAGAAGGATGGGAGAAATAAGTGATCGTGTGTAAAGATTTATTGCCTTGTGATTTCAAACTTTGAGTAAATCTAAACAATACACAAAGAAAAAGAATACAAATGCCACCGCAATCTCACAAATGTCGATAATGCATACTCACCACAAGCGATTTTGCTTCTCAAACTAGATGAGACGCCGCAAGCGGAGAAGAAGACGACGGAGGCGGAGAATGCCAGCTGAGCGAGATATTTTTTTTTGTTTTGCCTTGCAATGCCGCACGACACAAGCCTTCGTATAATTTTGTGGCTCCGCCGCTCCACTATACGCACATAATGCATCCCATCCATCAATTTTTTTTAGCGAACGGACAGGTTAAAGGAAATCGGAATTGGTTCATCGGTTCGGTGATAGAACCACCGATTTGAACAGTTCGGTGTTGGTTTTCAGCAAAATAGGTTTTATTTTGAACCTTAACCGGTCGGCTGGCCGGTTCGTGATTCAACCTGTTGAACTGGCCAGTCCAGTCCTATTTTAATAGCCTTGATTATAAGCATAACATTCATGAAGGTCCAATAAATATATTACTAGCAGTTGATTGATCATGCATTTATTAAACTTTTCATTAGTAAAGTAAACATGTTTGATTGCTCTCCTTCCATGATTTCTTCCTATTATACATGAACCTTTAGGGGAGTCATGGAATAATATTCATCATTCATACATTTGTCTGACTTTTTCTTATCACATCTTTATGTTGCTCATATTAAGGAGAAATTATTACATGCGGTAAACAAATGTTATATGGAGGCAAATCAAGATGTGCCACATCATCATGTTGTTGTGTACCGACGATATGTACTGTTGTGTACTGGGTGATATGATGCATCTTGATTTGCATCAGGATGGCCCGGTGACTGCACGTAATAATTTATCCATATTGAGATGACTATAAACCTACTTAAAATGCTTGTTAAAGGACTATTATGACCTTGGTGGGAGCACACCATAAACTATTATATTTCTATTTATCATAAAAAAGGTAGAAAAGTTACTCCCATTAAAATGCACTGCTTACAATCTTAGAATTATTTTCTCCATTATTGCTCCAATTTTTAAAATGAGGTAGCTTCCAACTTGTAACAATTAAAGTTAAATCACAAGCATATTAATGAAAAAAGAAAAAAAATCAATAAAACAGTAATTGGTGCAATAGAGAAATAGCCATAAACTAGCATCCTAATAAATCAAAAGATTTGAATTTTATTCCTACATGATTTGATCGATTCAATCAGGCACTCACCATCTAGTTTTATTGTTCAACTATTTAACAACTTGAAAAACCTAGGAGCACTACCCTTCTAGCTGAATGAGAGGGCGGGTAGCAGCCTTTAACATAATTAAACCTTCTCAAGGGATTGATTATAAATAAGAATGAGGAATCTTAAGAAAATATCATGGAATAAGGTTTATTCATGGAGTTCTATAAATATCTCGTTCCAAAAATAAAAAACTTGGAATCATTTTTGTTTCTTTTCCTCAAGCTACTAAGATGTTTCTATTGCGGATCTATTTTCATGGATGGTGATTTTGATGATAGCAAACACTCTTATTATGATTTCGATGATATGTTCTCTACGACTACCTTATCTACTGACATTTCAGGCCCACACGATCAGACTGCAATTTGGAACCAACTCAAGATTGGGTAGACTAGGTCTGAGTCAGTTTGTACCCTTTTTCCTTTCTTGAGTCTTTTGTATATGGTGTGGCTCCTGATGCTTTGTAACTTGGAAGATTCTCTGAATATTCCCTAAAGTTTACTATTTTTGGTAACATCATCCGGGATGATATTTATATCATTCTGGACGATCGGTTCAAAAGCATAAACCCTGATTAGGGCATCCTCATTAAAGCAGCCGTCATTATGCAAAAACATCATCCTAGATGATTTTGTATCGGCTAGGATGATAGACTCAAAATAGAAAGAATATGCCGCCATATCTACTTAGGAATTACTTATTTTTGAACATCGTCTAGGGGATCGTCCAAGACTATAAAATATCGTCCAGGACAATCCAGGAAAATTTTTCTTAAATTAATCTGGCATTTAAGGAAAACAATTTTTACTTGATTGGACGATCAAATCATCCTGGACGATCGCAGGATCGTCTGGGCCGATACGCTGGACGATTGGACATCGGACAGCTCTTTTTTAGGGCGATGTTCATGATGATATTCCACAATTTGTACTGATCGTCCAGGATAATATATTATCGTCCAGGACGATATGAACAAATTTCTTCTGAACGTCTCAAATCATCCCGGATGATTGAGCTTATTTTACACTGATCGTACAGGATGATATTAGTATCATCCTGGATAGTAAAGTCGGCAACCTGCATTAATGAGCTTGTTTTGAGATCTTCTATTTAAGCTTTAGTAAGGCACTTTGTAAGTGTCTTTGACAGCCATTATAGCTTCAATCTTTTTGGGGAAACTTGAAGAGAGAGCTTAAAAGGGAGTAAGGAATGAGTGAAGTCTGAGAGGGAGAAGATCCTGTGAGGGGGGACTCAAGGGAGTGTGGAGGGGGACTCCACACGGTTGCTCTGGCAGGCTTGCACCTTAATCCCATCGAATTCAAGGCTTGTCTTGAGGGAAGTTCACCAAAGAAGAAGATCTCTTTAGTTTCAAAGGACCCGGCGACTCCGCCGCACCAGGGAAGGTGGAAGTGATTTTGTAAGGGCTTCTCCGCCTAGCTGTGGGGGCTAAAGGAGAGACACTTTTGTAGTGCAATACTTGGAGGGTGCCTCCAAGGAGTGGACGTAGGTCAAGGTTTGACCGAACCACTATAAATCTGGTGTGTTCTTTCCTTTATTACTTCCACATTTAATTTTCGCATCGTTGATTTCCTTATGGTGATTTTGGTTTGTTGTCTTTGGTTTAAAAACTTTTAAAAATATCAATTCACCTCTCTCTTTTAATTAGCCTTGGGCTAGTTAATAGGGCCTAACATCCCTAATGAACTTTCAGTTTCAGTTTGCCAAATTACCTCTTACCAACCCACAATTCAACAGCTATTTAATAGATTGAGTTGATGTTTTGGTTTGAATTCCAATAATCACTTATATGATTCTACATATTGATCATTTTGAAATAAAATCAAATTTTTTGTTGAAATATTCATATTACATATAATATGATATAATTACAATGACTATTTAAAATAATAATAATAATCTATTTCACATGTCTCTTCTATTATTTTCACATGCAGATGTTATTGATCTCTCTGTAGCACTAATTTCATCTCTTCAAAATGCTATCCCCAAACTTCTTTTTTCCGGCTATGTTTAGTAGCTTGCTCCCACTACCATCAAGCATAAGTTTGTTATCTCCTCTACAGCTTCAGTTCAGATGAGTTAGATGCATAATCCGCCCATAACACCTTTTGGTACTGCTTCTTGTCCTTCATGTATTTAGGTTTCTCCTTACCCTTCTCCTTGCTTGAGTGATCATTAAGTGTATGATAATTAACTTTGACATGTCCAAGCTTCTTGCTTTCATAGCAAACAAGATCAGAAGAACTTTTAAGGTTTTTGCTATCCATACCTTTTTTTCACTTCTGATGATACTTGTTATTCTTTTTTAAAAAGCTTTTAGATTGCCTAGTGATGAAGGCAACTTCATCGCTTTCAGACTTGAAAGAATCAGTGTCCGTGTTGCTGGCCTTCAGCGCCACAGTTTTCTCCTTCTTTTTCTCACCTGCATCAAGTTGTCTTTGGTTCACCCCTTGCTTGTAAGAAAAGAGTGACCCAAGTAAGTTATCAATAGAATAAGTATTCAAATCCATAGATTCAATAATTGCAGTAATCTTAATATCAAAAGAAGAAAGGCAAGCATCTCAAAATTCTATTCACTCTTTCATAATTAGTTAGCTCTCTTCCTAAGATATGCAATGAGGTGATAATCTGAGTAAACCTAGTATACATGTCAAAAATTGATTCAGTAGTTTTCATACACAAAAGTTCATAGTCATGCAATAAAATATTCAATCTAAATTGTTTAACTTCATTTATTCCTTCATAAGTAATACAAAATCTATCCTAAATTTTTTTACCAGTTGCACAAGTTAAAACACGCATATAATCTTCAAATTTTAAAGCACAGAAAAATAGTTAAAATATTTCACATTAAGTTGCGCTAAATCCCATTAATTAAAAGTCCATTTAGTGTAAAGAAGTTTAGTTTTAATGCCACTAATTTCATGATAAAGAGGTGTATAACCCATCCTTAGCATGCATCCACATGCGATAGTCAATCGATTATAAAAATATAGACATGCGAGTTTTTCAAAAATTTAAAGGAATATTCTCAAACAAAGGTGGTCGGGTAATAGTGTACCCTTCCATAGTATTATGATTACCAAAGTTAGCCATTGATCAAAAATCAAAACGTTTTCAAAAACTCAATTTTATGAATCCTGCTCTGATACCACTTGATAGTTCGATAGGGATGTTAAGCCCTTATGAACTAGCCCAAGGCTAATCAAGAGGAGGGGGGGAGGGTGAATTGGTATTTAAAAAAATTCTTTAATCAAAATACAAACTCAAACCAAAGTTCACCATAAAGAAATCAAAGTGCAAAAATAAAATGTGAAAGCAATAATAAATAATACAAAGATTTATAGTGATTTGATCAACTCGACCTTTGTCCACTCCCCGGAGGCGCCCTCCAAGTATTGCACTAAACTCAATGGCTCTCTTTTTGCTCCCACAGTAAAGTAGAGAAGCATGTACATACCTCCTTTTCACCAGCCCCGGTGAGGCAGAGAACCCAACTCCTTTTGCTTCCTCCTGAAGCAGGCAGAGAACCTCAACTCCTTTTTCTTCCTCTGATAGCAGGCAGAGAACCTTGATTAGTTGTTAAATTAGACCTCTCTCGAACCCCTAAGGATTTAGGGATGACCACAAGAGAAGATGACGATGGATCCTTACTTGGAGCAACCTTTGTGAAACTTCTCACAAACTCCCCCTCAATAAATCCTCTCTTTCTCTCCCTTGCTCTCCCTCTCCCCTTAGCTCACTGTTGGTGGAATATTAAAAACGGGTTTTGAAAAATATTAGTTTTCTTTGGGAATTTTAAAATCGAGATTGAATTCTAATTCCAGAAGTCGAATCAACTCGTTCGGAAAAGTATATCACCCCAAAGGACGAAAATAAAATTCCATAACAGTGTTCAGACTTAGAATTATGAAATTCATCTTGAATATCATGGCTAGATTCTAAAGAGAACTTCACACGGCCCCGAGGGGACAAGGTAAATTTTAACTAAATATCCAGTTATGATATTCAAGGAGTTTGATTGTCGGATTCATATCCAAAGCCTTATCAAAGAAGGATGTATCTCCCCAAAGGGAGATGACACCTTTCAATGATAATTCTTCGAATATAATAACGATGATCATTCTTTAACTTTTCCCAAAGAAATCTAAGAAGACTTAAAAAAAAATAAAAATTAATTTTGAAATCAGATGCGTGTGGTTCTAAATCTCCTACGAGCGCAAGCCCTCGTAGTTAATTACATCGAAGGGAGATAGAGTCCCCTATAAAAACTGTCGATTAAAATAAGAAGAAAATTTTGTTAGATTTTTTAGGAGTGATATAAAAAAAAAATGAATAGTGTATTTTGGAAAATCAAAAGGGAATGGATTAAGATTGAACATTTATTAACAGAATCGGGGAAAGAAAGGTAGGGGACACCTTGAGATTCCAGAACCATCTGGAAGTGTCCCTACTTAATCTAAGTGTTGGGCTTTATATTTTAGGACTGAAAAGAAACTTTAATTGAAGTTGAGCATTTTATTAGAAATTTGGGATTATATTCTCGAGATTTAGGGTCTTATAATCAAAGATCTGCCCCGGATCCTAAATCTAATTTGGACAATGGACCACAGTCGTCCGAACCTAACTAATGCAATGCAATGCTTGGACTTACCCCGGCCTGGATTGGGGAGCCAGCTAACCACCTAATCGATTTAAAAGAGATGAGTCCGATCTTTTATTAAAGAGTGGTAGGGATGTTGTACTTAAAGTTTTGGAGAGTCGGGGCCGACATCTAAAAATTTTCCTAATTGGCCCCTTCGACTTATGTTGGGTGCTAAAATGCTAAAACTAATGCAATTAAAATTTTGACTCTTTTAATTTGTATCTAAAGCAATGCATGCTGGTCAACAACTTCCAAATCATATTTGCTTGAAATTTTAAAAACAGGCTTATAAAATAATTTTTTAGAAGACTGGACTTCCCAGGTCCGGCACCTCGTCCTCATAGATCAGACTATCCGGACTCTACCCGCAGGCAGGGAAGGGTCTAAAACAAGGAGAGAATAATGCAGAAATATGCATGCGACCCCGGGGTCGATCCCCGGCTAATTCCCTAGATTTGTTATCTTTCTATGTTATTTAGACTCACTAAAATTTTAGACATTTAGGATTTTGAGTAGAAAACTTTCACACCCTCACGAGTCTCACGTATCAAGGCAAAAACAAAAGTGGCACACAATCGCCAAAAAATTAAGAAAAGCAGACAGTCCTAAAGGCAATCAATTCATTACATCAAATATAAATTAACTAATTAATAAATATCCATAGGCAAAGTTGCCTTGCTTATTACAAACCAAAATTTTGTAGAAAGTAAAGTGTCCGGGCACCACTGACAACAACCCGGATTCTAAACCTAATAATGACACAAGTAGTTTTGAGTTGGATACTCTCAATCTTTAAGTCTTCAATCTTATTCTTCTTTGGACTCCTTTTCTTCAAACTCCTTGGATTCTTCGTGGTAAACTACCCAGATGGATAAGAGGGCACTTCCCTTTTAAGGGGAAGGCCACTCTTTCCTCTTTGGGTATAGAAAGTATGATCCAAATTTGGATTTCCAAATAGAAAAAGGAATACTTCCCAAAAGGGTATCCTTTCCTCTTTGGAATCCAAGCTTTGGACCTATGTATCCCAACTCAAAATTAACTTTCACAACACTTGATAATTATACAAATTACATTTATTTGAAAATAAAATCTAGACTCTCCTGCAAGGTTATCCTAAGCAGTTAATTAATCAAAGAAGATATATTCCCAAGCAGTTATATATGTGCAGAAAAGAAAGTAAAACACACTGGCCACGCTCTTTTTATTTGGGGGCTTTAGCAGCTGAAGCACCTATGCAAGCATTTATAATAATTAATATTTTTTCCCCTTTTACTGCCCTGCATGAGCGTGGCCACCTGTAGAAAACTGTGTGAAAATATAGATCGTACCTAACCTAAGCGTAATCTAGTCGCCAAACACATCAATCCATCCACAGAGTGCAGAAAAGTAAGCAGACACAGCAAAGCAATTTCATCCACAACATGCAGTGAAAACTACGAAAGATCAGGCACACAGCAGTAAAGTAAACACCGGCCTAACCTAAATCTAGAGTTGGTTGTCCTAGCACATCATCTAAAGTGTGTGTAAAAGGTCGTGTGGCTGGGGTAAATCCTAAGTTGGGTGATTAATCAAAGTTGTCTAAAGTTCTGGGTTTGTTAAGGCTTAAAAGGGGGATTTGAGTTAAACTTTAAGTATTAGTGAATTAGGAATTTTAACTAAATGTATTTTAAAAGTTAATTGATTACTAACTTTGTTTCACACCGAGGCCGTGAAGTTTATTTCACCTTCCTTGGGGCTAAGCTAATAGCCTCGTAGGCCTGGGTTACCCAGTAGCAATCGGGGTTAATTAAGTTATTTTAAATTAGTTGGAATTAAAGGAGTGGATTAATATAAAAGGAGTTGATTACTGATTTTAATGGGTTGGTTGAGAATTTTATTAACATATTAAGAGAATTCTGGAATTGGAGGAATTAACAGATTTTAAAGGATTATCCGGGTATGCTAACTAAGGGGTCAAAATTTGATTTTTAAAATTAGGATTAATCTTAAGGGTTTCAGATTTTTAATAAATACTAGACCTAATTATGAGTTGTTAGATAGGTGGCACATTCAATTTGGAGTTTTCTATCAAAAGTTATGATTTTTAGAAGTTTTAACCCGTTTTGACCTAAGGTCACCTAAGAAATTGAGTCTTGATTTTAACCAAATTATGGAGGTTTAATACTTTTAGGGAATAGTAGATTCTAATTGAAGTCATTAGTCATTGAGTTTGATTAGTCTAAATTTTTCTATAATTAATAGTGAATTTTAGAAATTATACATATTCGTAGGGGTTACCAAATTATTACAACTAAAGGACTGCTTAAGGATTTGAACCCAAATGAGTCTTAAACTCCTTGGGATCAATTCCAAAGGTTATAAATGACCTAAGGACAGATCAACAAGTGTTTAAAGCCCTTTTGGGATTTTTAATGTTTTTGGGATTAATAAAGCTGGTTAACCTTTGATTTTACCTAAGGACTAAACTAAGGAAAATCTAGAAATCAATTTAACAGAGTTTCAATTCTTATTGATTAGGGGATTAATTAGGAACAATTATAAACATTTTGATGGATTTTATAAGTTAAGGACAGTTCATTATCAATTGATTAGGGTTAATAGGCCATTTCTAAGAAGGATTTTTGAGGCTCCTACTTGGGGAACCAAATGAACTCCAAATTTGATGAAATTTGAACCATGGGATCACCTGACCCTAAGGACTAAACCCACCAAATTTGACCTCAAATAGAGTACTCTAAGGTGGTTAACTAAACCAACCAAGGTGAGCTCTACGTCACCTTAAAATCACTACATGGGTCTATCCTAAGCTTGGATTAGGGAAAAATCAGTGGCTCTACACTCCTTATCCTACACATCATCAGAACACAAAAAATCATACCCTAAATCCCATTGGATAGGTCTATACCCCATTTTGAATTTAAGGGTCAAACCATGACCCTTAAACTTGAAATTTGGGGAAAATGCCCTTGAACATCTTAAAATGTGGAGATAAAATTTGGACATGTCAAAAACATGTTCATATTCAATCTCCCAAAACTCCAGGCCTGATGGACTTATATTCAAAGAGTAATTAAAGAAATTAATAAAATGCTCAAATTGAAATTAAGCCTAACATTGACCTAACCAGGGCCTAGAACCATAGGGCTTTTGTAGATCTCCCTGAGACCTTTCCAATGAGCCTAAGAAAACCTAATTTGGAGAAATATGGAGGGAGTTATGATTTTTTGAAGTCCCTTAAGTTTCTGGATTTATTAATTCGGCCATTACACAGTCAGCGCTCCCTTTACACGCGCCACACGCTGATTGGCTGGGCAATCAGTGGCGCTAACCGTTAACGGTCGGATTAACCTCAGCCGTCGAATGACAGATTTAACGACTGGGATCAAAGGTGCTCCGATACCGCGGGATCTAATCTGAGCCGTTGATTGAAATCAACGGCTGAGATTTCATCTTCAACCTCCCGCACGTATCCAAGACCGCAATGCTTCTCCGGCGTGATCCGGGCGATCTCACCGGTGAACTCCGATAAAATTTCATAGGGAGGATCAGGACAGTGGAAACGTTCAATCCAACAGTGGAAATCCGTTGGGGTGAAGGTTTCCTTCACACTTGACCGGACTACCTAGCTAGGGAGTTCGGGATGAAGGGATTACCACAGAGAAAGTCTCAACGAATGAGCTTCTCTATCAGGAAGCTTCAAGGGATGATGGAGAATTGGTCTCCTTCAGACGTCGGGACCAGAGGACGGCCGGAGGTGCGACTTTGAGTGGGACACCAAAAGCTTTCACGTGCGCTTGCTCAAACGGATGAAGGGATCGATCTGGGAGCTCGAAGGGAGCGTCTGGGAGGTCGAAGAAGCTCTGGTAAATGATTTCGAGCAAATGTCGATGCTTCTGGCGGTCTGGCAAGCTCGAGCCTATTCGGCCACCTTTCGTGAGCTTGGACAGCAGAGATTGAGCTGGAGGGGGCTCGGATTGCTGCCAGGTGGAAGATGGCGACGTCCTAGGGAGGTCGTGGGGATCAAACCAATGGGCAGCAGCTTTGAACCAGGAGTTGTCTGGGGGGGACCACCGGAACTCGTTTTCCATTAGTTCCGACTGCCGCCGGCCATGGTTTGGGTCGGGTTGATTGGGGAAGGCCGATGGGGACACGCTGGAGTCGAGGGTGGAGTCAAATTGGCCTGGAAATGTCTGGATTGAACTGGTGGCTGGGTTTGACCCAAACCTGCTCGGTTCGAGTCAAATTGAGCTCGATCCAGGTCAGGTCAGACCCTGGATTTGGTATGGGAGATAGTTCTGGGTCTGGTGCACCCAATGCAAGTGGCAAATGGATCCAATTTGGTCTGGGTTAAAAGATGGCTCGGGTTGATCCAAATCTGCTCGGTTCGGGTCGAGTTGGGCTCAACCCAGGTCAGGTCAGACCTTGCGCTTGAGATGGGAAGTGGGTCTGGGTCTGGTGGACCCAATACCAGTGGCAATTGGGTCCAATTTGATCTGAGTTGGAAGATGGCTCGGGTCCATGTGTTTTTGGCTACTTTAGGTTAGCCTAAAACCTGACCTCGATTAACCCAAAGCATGGCTGGCTGAAGGAGGTGTGTTGGACCTAGGGCCACCTATGGGAGGTGTTGATCAAGTTCAATTGGGCTTAGGTGAAGAATTGGCTCAATACCCAGTGATCTTGGGCACTTTGGGTTAGCCTAACTCTTGACCCAAGTTAGCCCAAGGATTGGGCTGGTCAAGGAAGGTGCATTGGGTCAATAGGAACCCAATGATACCTTGATTTGGATTCAATTTGATTAAGGTTAAGAGATGGCTCAAGGGAGGCCTCTCTTTGGTCATTTGGGTCAAGCCATATGGCTAAACCAAGTGAGCCCAAGGCTTGGGTCTCCAAGAGAGGGCTCTTGGGTATCCAAGGGTCATCCCTTGCATTCAAAAGGACTTGGAATGGCCTTGATTCAATGATTTGAAAGGGAAGGGGTGTATGGGTTAATGGGTCAAACTTGGTTGACTTGGTCAACCAGGTTGACCCAAGGTCTGGGTTTGAGTTCAAAAAGTTAGGTTTGATATTTGAAACTTGTCGAAAGTGGTTTCAAAGAATTGGGAGTTGATTTAAGTTGAAATGGGCATTTGAAATCCCATAGGGGTATTTTGGTCAATTTTGACTCATTGGTCAACTAGGTCAAAAATGGGTCTGAAAAATGAAGTTTACTGCTCAATGGGTTACAATCAAGGGTCTGGAAGTGATTGGAGGCTTTGATGAGGGCTCCAAGATCAAAATCTTCAAGGTGTTAGGTCCAATGGCATAGGCTGTAAATATTTGAAGGTTTTACAGCCTTTGGATTTTAATTCAGATTCTGGGGTTAGAGACCTCAGAATGGGCTCAAAATTGGAAGGTAACCCCTAGAGACATGTCTCATCACTTTGTAAGTGATAGATCCTGAATCAGAGGCCATTTGACTGGGTTTTGAAATATTTGAAAAGTCTTTGAAAAAGGTCTTTAGGACAGGGCCTTAGGACTTTGAATTTGAGTCTGGATTTCTGGATTTGGAATGGATTTCAAGTTTGAATGATTAACATTGAAGTATCCAAATCATTTACAATCATGTTGTGATTGTTAATGGATGGATAAGGTCAAAGCTAGATTAAAGGTGGGATCAAAGTCTAGGTTGAAGTTTGGATTGTCAAATTGATTGGATCAAAGTTTGGGTATGTTTGAAACTTGAATTAATTTGGATTTGAATTGAATGAAGCTTGAGATTTGAATTAATCAAGGGTAGGGATTAACTTGAAGTTGGAGTTTATCAAAGGTAGGGATTGATTTGAGGTTGGAGTTGATCAAAGGCAGGGATTGATTTGAGTCTAGATTGGTCCTAGGATCTAGAGGGGTTCTAAGATCTAGGATCTAGAGGGGCTCTAGAATTTGGGATATAAAAGAATCCTAAGCTCTAGAGTAGGCCCTAAAGTCTGGATTTAGGAAAGAGTCTTAAAGTCTAGAGTAGGCCCTAAGGTATGGCTCTAGAAAAGAATCTTAAGCTCTAGAGTAGGCCCTAAGGTCTGGCTCTAGGAAAGAATCTTAAAGTCTAGAGTGGATCCTAAGATCTAGGATTGATCTGGAGTTTGGAAGGGCCTTAGTGACCTCATATAAAAATGAGGTCAACACTCACTCAGGTCAGAACAGTAGCAAAAGATAATATCTTAGGTAGAAAAAGAGGTCTTAGATAGAAGAGCTTAGGAATAGCTCTTAATTATAACAAATCTACTTTATCGTCCTGTATAATCAGTACAAATTTAGCTCAATCAGCTAGGTTTATTTGGGACGATTAGAAGGTTTTTTGTTTATATCATCGATAGGATATCATCCTATACGATTAGTATAAGTCGTTAAATATCATTTAGAATATTGCCCTAAATGGATGTCTAGATGATGGAAAAATAACCTGATCATCCAGGCCGATCTCACGATCATCCCAGAAGATTAGTTCAATTTAGTGCATATCTTCCATAATATCGCCCTGAATAAAAGATGGCCGATGTTTGATCGTCCAAGAATAACTAAGGTTTTTAATTGATCATCCTGTCCAATCATGCGATATATTACTAGATTAATTTAGGCATAATTGTATTGCATCATCCAGGATGATGCCCTGGACGATATCCAAAAATAAAAGATACTTAAGTAGATTTGGTATCTAATTTTTTCTAATTTGAACATATCATCCTGGCTGATACGAATGTCATCTAGGATAATGCGCTTAATGATGTATGCATTAACCAGGATGCCGTAATTAGGATTTCTATTTTTAACTGATCGTCTAGGCTAATTTTTTTGGATCGTCCCGGACAATGTGAGCAAAAACAAAAAAACCCTAAAATAGTCAAAAAATTTCCTACAAGTGTTTGTGTGTAAGGTTACTTAGAATCAGGACCGACAATATTACAATAGACTCAAGAAAAGATAAAAGATATAATTTTGTATATTACAAATTGACTCAGTCCTAATCTATCTAATCTTTAGCTTATTTAACTTGCAGTTTGATCTTGTGGATTTGAAATGTTAGTAGGCAAGATAGTTATAAAGAAATAAGAGTGTTTGTTATCATCAAAATTTTATTTTCTGTAATTAGTTTTGCAACAACTTGTACTATTCAGAGTAGAACACATTTAGTGTAGAGGGCTAAGGTGCATAAATCATAACATATTAAACATACATCTAGATTATTATTATCAAAAGGTGAATCCAAATTTATTTGAGTTCCCAAGTCTAATGTTTGATAATTTTATAGAAACTCTCTCATACAAGCCCTCGTGAGAGCATTTGGTACCTAGATAAAGGATGTTTAAAATATATGACTAGAGATAAAACTCAATTCATATCATTAGATGCTAGGTTGGAGGCAAAGTGACAATGGGAGATAATACCACTAAAAGAGTGGTAGGTATATATATATCATTAGCAATAAGAATAATTTATTTATTTAAAATATTTTATTGGTTGAAGTCTTAAAATATAACTTATTAAGTATTAGTCAGCTTTATGATAGAGGTTTTAACATTAAATTTTTACCTATAAGCTGCATTATAAACTGAAATGGAGTTGATGTTTTATATGGGAATAGGATAAATAATATATACATTCTTGATTTAAATAATGTTAAATCTTCTAATGCTTTTTATCTTAAAACTATAACTGATAAATCTTGGTTTTAACATAGAAGACTTTGTCATGTGAGCATGAAAATTCATAGAAAGATTGCCCAAAAAGAATTAGTTAGAGGAAAATCCAAATTAGACTTCACTAAGGATCACCTATGCGATATACATCAATTTGGAAAGTAAGTTAAGTACTTCTTTCATTCAATTAAGGATCTTAGAACTAGGAAACCATTAGAAGTTATTCATATGGATCTTTTTGGACCATTTAGTATTGTATGTATAGGAGGAAAATTTTGTGGGTATGTAATTATTGATGATTATTCAAGGTATTCCCGTAGGTGGCTTTAAATTATGACAGGTGCTTCTTGGGATTATTATTACCGTTGAAGGTATTAAATTTTAAAATAGAATACCCTTTAGGATATGGAATATGGTTGTACTCTGTTGGGTAGGGGCAGCCTTTACTTACTAACTTTTTGGCCTACTTAGTGGCTATAATGGCTTTAATTTCCTCATTGATTGATCCCTCTATCTTTGCATCTATCATGGGCTTAGAGGTGCTTACCACATTTTAGAGAGTGCTCTATTAGGTTAAGTTGTTGGCTTCTTTACCACCTCTAGGTGCTCCTCTTATTCCTGAAGCTTGGGTTACCTTGTGGTTTAGTGGATTGGTAGGAGTGATAATCAAATCTTGATTGACAAGTGGGGATATTGTAAGGCCTGAAACAACATCCCTATGCATCATCTCCATCATCGCTGTCATCTGATTTATTATCTCAGTCATTTATTCATTCAACTGAGAGATCTCTTTATCTTTGGCTTTCATTTTCCACCTAATTTTCCTCTACATGTCTGTAAGCATTATAGCTTTGGTGGTAAGGGGGTTCTCCTAAGCCTCTTCTTCTCATTTTTCTAAGGAGCGTCCACTTCTGATGGTAATAAACCTAGCTCTATAGTAGTGTTGAGGTGTCCATCTACGTGATAGCAGCCACCTGTCATGAACGACATGGCTTACCATGCAAACCAATCAACTTCCATAGTGTCTTCTTCATTCTCCTCTTCTTCTTATATTTTGATTTTCAAGCGACGTTTTCACTAGATCTCTGATTCATTGTTCAGTAAGAAAATTTCTTTGACCTATGAACTATAGTCAAAGTTAGCTTCTTTCATGGATGGGGCTAATGACTGATGTGATATCCTGCAGGATTCTCTAGGGTGTCGATCGTCAAGGCAACTATCATTGTCGGGCTTTTTTAGTACCCACTTCTGATGATTTTTTTCGATAGGGGCGGATTTCTCAAAAGCTATATCGAATATCATCTCTAAACACATTCTTCTTTATTTATATATCTTCTCTTTATGAGGCTTTGGCCTCTATAACTGTTTTCCCTTCAACCCGGCCCTTTCAACGGCGAATTCTTAGGCACATGTTCTCGTCCGATTTTAATAACCTTGATCAAATGGAAACTTCATAATGTTATTTTCTTCCTTTTTTAAATATATTTATTTATCAAGGTTAAATATGTATTTAATTTTACTTTTAAAAAAATAATAATTTTTTTTTTAGGTTTTCCATTGATCAATTCATTTATTAAATCCTCATCATTCATGTGCATGTATATTTTTCTCATTTAATACATAAATTTCAAATTTTTATCACATGAAAATCCTAACTAATATGAATATCAATTAATTGTTTCTTCTCTTTTGAACGCTCTGTTGCTATCCATTTTAACAATTTTAACTTCTGGTCAACATATTTCAAGCAACTTTAAGAAATCTTAAAGCTACTTTAATAAATCTAAAAAGGTTAAAACCTAAGATTCTAGGAAACGTGAAGCCTGCACAATGTTTTATTCTAAGGTTGATAAGTGAAAACATGTGGTGTATAATTGTTTGATTGAAAAAGTTGTTAGATTTTGAAAATATTAATTTTCATTGATAGAATTTAATGTCTGGAATTTTAATTTTTGAATCAAACATGTTGTTATGAATGATATATCATCTCAGGAGATGAACATATCATTCCCTAATTGTTTCATATTATAAAACTTTAGGTTTGTCTTGATTATCATCGTCAAATTAGGGAAGAACCACATATTACCTAGGGTCAAAATGATATTTGATCTGATATTTAACTATGATAATCTGGATAAAACATTATTAATTTCATAATCAAAATTATGATAATAAAATACTATATCTTCATGAAGAAAGAACATATCGCTCATCATCTATCATTTGATTATAATGATAATGATCATTAACTTTGCTAATAATTTTTTCAAAAAAATTTAATTTAGCTTTTAAAAATTGATTTTGAAAATTTATTCAAGTTTCGAATTCTCCTATGAGTGCAAGACCTCATACTTAATTACATCATAGGAAAACTAAGTTTCCTATAAATAGTCTCGATTATAATAAGGGTAGAAATTTCATTTTGAATTTCCAAATATTGATATCAAAGAAGTGAAGATTTGAATTTACAATCAGGATTGGATCAAAATTGATCACTTATTTCAAGAGGTCAAAAGAAGGAAAGTAGGAGGTGTTTGAGATTCTGAAATACTTTAAAAACACCTAAGAATATCTTATGTATTACGCTTAAATTTTTTATTGAAAGTGATTTAATTTGAGTTATTAATTTTATTAGAAAATTGGAATTATATTCCGAGAAAGTTAAGGTTTTATAATCTGAACTTGCCTCATAACCTAAATTTAAATTTGGCACTAAAAATCAGTGGCCCAAACCTAGCTAATACAGTGTAAATCTTGACTTACTCAGACCTGGAAACTTACTTAGACCTGGATTGGAGAGTCAGCTAACCACTTAAGCACTTTAAAGCCATGTATACGATCTTTTATATAAGAGTGGTAGGGATATTTTTTAGTTAAATTTGAGGAAATAGGGCCAACATCTAGAACATATCCTAATTGGCCCCTTGAATGATGTTGGGTAATTTGAAGCTTGAAAGTAAAATATAATTATAGATGTAGACACTTTTAAATTTATATCCAATGTAATGCATATTAGTTAACTCAGTGAATACTTAAATCATAATGAAGAAGTAAAAAAAAAAAATTTAAAAATAGGTTTTTTATAGAGATTGCACAACTTAATCCTAACAAGAGTCCACCCTAATAGGTCAAGTGTCATAATTGAACCCACAGGAAGAGAAGTGCCTAATGAGAAAGAGAAGATAAAAATATGATGCATGTGAACTCCTAGATCGGCGACAGGATTACTTCTTAAAGATGTTATGTTTTAATGTGAGTTTTGATCATTTTTAATTATTTAAGGTAGAAAATATTCTATCGTTCCCTTATGAGCCTCCGATTAGGTTTTACGCTAAAACAAAGATCGACATGTAAGTAAAAAGACTATAAAGACATGCAATTTCTACAGCACAATCAATGTAAATCAATTTTTTAAATTAAATACTAAAATTGAATTTGCATGTGGCAAGTGGCACTTAATTTATAACCTATAATTTTTTAGAAAGTAAAGTGGCTGGTACTACTAACAATAGCCCAGATTCTACTTCTAAGACTCAAGTGACTTTGAGAATGGGATTCTTCTTGGTCATCACTTCTTAGTCCTTTTATGAACTCAAATCCGTTGGGTCTAGATGTCCATATGAAAAGAGACTCTCCCTAAAAGGAGTGTTTTTTTTTTCTCTTTGGATTCTCAAGGTATTATAATTTGGATATCCAAATGAAGAGGGACACTCCCCAAGGGGATGTCACACTTCTCTTTGGATTCCAGATTGGGCATTTAAGATCCCATCTCAAAACACTTTTACAATGAAAATTACATTAAAAATTAAAATAAAAATCTATTCTTAAACAACCTGGAGAGTTATCCTAAATAGTTAACAATTAAATTAAAATCTCAAGTAGTTACATAATAAAATTTAAAATGCTCAAACCAACCACACTTAGCCATGCTCTTTTAATTTAAAGGGGGACTTAAAAACACCTATAAAAAATTCATTAATTAAAAGCTTAATTTTTATTTGCACCCTTTATTTTAATTTCCCTATATAAGTATGACCACTTATATAAGATTATATTAGCATGCAAATAATTTATAATCTAAGGGTAATCTAATGCTCATCAAATCAATTCACGGATTGCAATAAACTTAAATAAATAATCACATCAATCAATTAATTATAACAATCAGCATGCGGTGAAAACTCAAAAAATTGGGCACACAATAACAGGAAAGTAAAACACTAGCCTAGCCTATGACTATAGTTGGTTGTTCTATCAAACCATCTAAAGCGTGTAAGTTAGGCTTTGTAGTTTGAATATGTCTTATGTAGGATAATTGTTGAAGTTATTTTGATGTTCTATTTGGTTTAATGGTTTAAAAAAGATTAATAGAGTTTAAGTATTAATGGTTTAAAATTAATTTTGAAGTTTATTTAAATGTTAAATAGCTACTATATTTGTTACTCACTAGGGCTGTTGTTTTGATTAAAAAAAAAAATATTTATTTAAATATATATATAGTTTTGAAAATATATTAATTTTCTTTGGGAATATATTAAATCTTCAAATTTTAGCTTTGAAATAAAACACAACATTAGGAACGATATATATATTATCTCAAATAGAGAGAATATCATTCACTAATTGGTTTGAATTTCAAAGCTTTAAAGTTATCCAAGTTATCGTAGTCGAACTCAGGGGAGACAACATATGATCTCGAAAGATCAAAATTATGTTCAATCAATTGTTCAACTACAATAATTTGAATGAGAGACCGTTAATTTCATAATCAAAATCACAATAGAAATTGATATATCTCTCCGAGGAAAGAAGTTATCAATCGCTATTGATCGTTCGAAAATAAAAGTAACGATCGTTGAAATTTGGATATTTTCCCAAAGATAATTAATTGAGGTTTTTTAAAAAAATTATAGGTTTCGAAAATAAGTTCTGGGTTACTAAATCTCCTACGAGAGCAAGCCCTCGTAGTTAATTAAATCGTAAGAAAATTAAAAGTTTTCCTACGAAAACTCTCGATTAAAATAGCGATATGAATTTTATTTAGATTTCCAAAGATTGATATCAAAGGAGAGAAATGATATGAATTTTCAAATGGGATTGGTTCAAGATTGAACACTTATTTTTGAAATCAAAGGAAGAGAAGTAGGAGATGTTTTGAGATTCTGAATTACTTCAGAAACATCCCAATCTATCCTAAGTGTTGAGCTTATATTCGATTGAAAGGAATTTTTTAGTTTGAGTGGTCAATTTTATTAGAAATTTGGGATTCAATTCCCGAAATTTGAGGTCTTATGGCTCGAGCCAGCCTCAGAACCTAGATCTAAATTTGGGCATTTAAAAATTGGCCCCGAACCTAGCTAATGCAATGCGGATCTGGTCTTACCCCGGCCTGGATTGGGGAGCCAGCTAAACCAAACCTAAACGATTTTAAAATAATGAGTCCGGTCTTTTAATGTTGAATGGTAGGGACGTTAATTAGAAAATTTTAGAGAAATGGGGTCGACATCTAGAGCAGATCCTTAATTGACCCCTTTAACTTATGTCGGGTATTCGATGTCTAAATAGATGCAATTAAATATATTAGACTCTTTTAAATTTGTTACTAATGCGATGCATGCTAATTGACTCGATTGAATGCAAAATTTGTATGTAGCAGTTTAAAAATTTTTTTGGCTTAGAAAAATAGGTTTTATCCTAGAGATTGCATAACATCCCCTTGACAGATCGGCACCCTCATAGGCCAGGTGGTCTGCCAGAACCCGCAGGCGGGGAGATGCCTAACAAGGAAGAGAAAGTATAATATGTAATGCATGAAAAAACCTCGGCGAGTCCGAGCTTACTTCTTAGGACCGTTTAGAGTTTCTCTATCTTATCTTAAAAATTTTATTTAATTAAAGTAGAAAAATTTTTGACAGACCCCCCTAAGAGCCTAAGTTCGAATTCCAGGCTAAATCAAATGTGGCATGCAAATAAAAAAAGACTAGAAAAAAGGTAGGAGTTCTAAAGCGCAATCAATTTAAACAAATCAATCAAATTAAATATATCAAATTGAATGTCCATATGGCAAGTGCCACTTATTATTACATCTCAAAAATTTGCAAGAAATTAAAGTGGCCGGGCACCACTGACTACAACCCGGATTTCTAATCCTAAATCAAATGAATTTGAAATTTGGGGATTCTTCTCGTTGTCCATTTCTTCGTCTTCTCACGAACATCTTGATTCGTCGGTTCCGGATACCCAAATGAAAAGAAACTCCCCCTTAATCGGGGTGTTATCTTTTCTCTCTTTGGATATTTGAAAGAGATCCTAATTTGACTTCCAAATGGAAGAAGACTCTCCCCTTTAGGGATGTCTTCACCTCTTTGGAATTCAAATTGGATCAAATTTCCAAAATTCAAATCATTTTTAAGTAATTACAACCTTTACACAATCAAATTTACATCTCGATTAAAAAAATGAAAATCTAGACTCGATCCTGCAAGGTTATCCAAATAATCAACAATTATATACTCATTCCCAAGCAGTTATAATATAGAAAATTGAAATGCATTTTTTTTAGCCACACTTGGCCATGCTCTCTTTATTTAAAGGGGTTCTTAAGCGCGGCAGATACCTGTGCAAAGAGTTATTATTTTTTTATTAAGTGCCCCCTTTAGTTTTTAGCTCCTTATATGAGCATGGCCACCTGCATAAGATTGCACAAATATATATATTTCGTTCCTAGCCTATGGGTAGGCCTAACGCACAATCAAACACAGAGTGCATAAAGCAAGTAAATAAACACAACAATTCTACACTAGCAAACAGCATGCAGTGAAAGCTACGAAAATCCGGCACACAGCAGAAAAAGTAAAACACCGGCCTATCCTAAAACTAGAGTCGGTGATCCTAGCACAACATCTAAAGTGTGTGAGGTAGGTCGTGTGGTTTTGATATGTCCTAAATAGGATTATTAATTAAAGTTGTTTAAAGTTTGATTGGTTGAAAGGCTTAAGGAATATTTAGTTAAAATTTAAATATTAATATTTTAAATCTTTTAAAATCAATTATTTAATTATTTGTTGGAAACCACCTTTGTTTCACACCGAGGCCGTGAAGTTTATTTCACCTTCCTTGGGGCTGAGTAAACAGCCTCGTAGGCCTGGGTTACCTAGTGGTACCCGGTATAATTAAGTAGCTTAAGTTGATTAAGATTCAAAAGTTAATGAATTTTATCCAAAATTGGTTGATTACTGATTTTATAAGTTAATTAATGAATTCTGGAGTTTTAAAATGAATTTCAAGTTTTTATGAATTTTGGAATATTTTAATCATTTAATTAAAGGGTTAGAAATTGACTTTTTGATTAAGGGTGTTTTCTGGATAGCTAGCATTTTATTAAAATTCTAGATCTTACTACGATCAGTTAGACAGTAAGTATGTTGAAATCGGATTTTTCTACATTTTATTACGAAGGTTTGAAGTTTTGAACTAGCTTTGACCTAGAATTGACCGATTTGTTGACTTTTTGATTTTGAAAGATTTATGGAATTTTAATATTTTTAATAAATATTAGACCTTATTATGAGTTGAATGCAATTGAGTTTAGTCAATTTGGAATTTTCTTGAATTAGTTATGAATATTCAAAGGTTTGACTATTTAATGAATTTTAAAATTGTTTAATTAAAGGACCCTTTTGGGATTTTTTTTTCAATGAACTCCCAACTCCTTGAAATCAACTCCAAAGATCAGGAATGACCTAAGGAGGGTTTCCCAAGTGTTTGGGAAACTTTTGGAATTTTTAATATTTTTTTAATTTATTATATTAATAAAATATTCAATTTTACTTAAAATTAAATTTAAGACTTAATCTTGCTGTCAAAATGAGTTTTTTTTTTATTTTTCATGGGTTAAGGATTTGATTATGGTCAGTTAGAGGTCTTATTCATATTTTGTGGAGTTAAAATAGATTTTATTACATTTTCTGGAATGGTTTTAATGGCTTAATTAAGGCTTGATCTTAGGAAAATCAATTAAGGGCCTTAATGACTTTCTAAAACCAGTGAAAATTTTCCTATTGGCTGTACATGTCACTAAGTTTAAATGTGTTCAAAGTTTTGAGTCAACTCAGGGGGAAGTGAATCCTAATTATTGAAAAGTATTCTAAATTTTCTAAACATAGGTCCTTAATTATTGTCCTTAATAATGTCACTAGTTTGTTATTAGGTTTTGAATCAAAAGTTCCAACTAACCCTTAAACTTTAACATATGAAATAAACACACATAATCAAATCAAGTCCTTAGAACTAGAAGAACCTAAACTAAGTGGTGTGTGCACCCCTAAGTATGAAAGAAATAACATTAGTTAAGATGTCTAATGATATGATTATTGAATAATTAACATGTAATAGCTCACTAATCAATTCCCCATAAATTCCATTCACATCTTCAACCCATGCTTAAAACTTCAAAGAGATCTCTCAAGACTTAAAGATTTAAATACATATATATATTTTAAAATAAATTTTAAATATATATATATATATATATATATATATATATATATATATATACCATATATACATATATATATTAAAAATAAAATGAGCCAAAATATTATCAAAATAAATTTTTTTTAATTGAGAGATCCACTGATCTTAAAGTTATTATGAAAATAATTTTTAATTTTCAAAATAATTAATACAACATTAATTAAATACTAATTAGATATTGAAGATATTCAAATAATTTAAGTTAATCAAAATAAATTGAATTTTAAATTTTGAAAAAGTTTTTAAATTGAAATAATTGACATTATAAAAATTTTGATATATTATTTAAATTTTCTGGGATTTAATATGAATTTGTATGGAATTTTTAAAGTCTTGAAGCCATTAAATGAATTTAAATAATTAAAATTCATTAATATTTAAAATAATATATAAATTAAATTTAATTCAACCTTAAAATTTTTCTGGAATTTTAAATTACAATTAATAATTTTATTTGAATTGTTCAAAAATATTTGAATTTAATTTCAGTTAAAATACAACATATACATATAGATTAAATTAATTTAATTCCAAATTAAGTGTTAAAAATAATAAGAATAATAATAATTATTATTGTTACCTAATTATTTAAAATAAGTTAAAACATATTTTAAATTTTGAAAATATTTAATTGAATTTTTTTTTTAAGTTAAATGATATTTATTTATTAATTAAAGTTTAAATAAAAACATTTAAATAAAAAAAAAAAAAAAGGTCAATATAATTTTAAAAATAAATATTCAAATATTATTTCTGTAATTTCAAAATATTTTAAAACTTAAGATATAATATTTGAATATCTCAAAATATTTAATAGTATTTAAATAAATATTAAATTTTGAAATATTTTATGTTTAATATTTAAAATAATTTAAAGTAAAAAAACAATATTTCAAATTATATTAACTTTAAAATACAGTAATTAATTCTATGATAATTTTACAATATAAAACATATTTTTTTAATGTTCAAAAATAATTTTTCTAACATTTTTTGAATTTAAAATGATTTAAAATAAATTTTAAATCATTTTAAATAAAACTGGTAACCGGATGCCACGTGGAGGAGCCGGATTGGCCCGTCAAACAGCGGATGACGGCTGGCCAATCATTGGATGACGGCGGGATTGCCACGTGGCGCCTCCAATTTCGTCCAGCAAAACACGGTGGCGGCGGCTGGGGTCCACACGCTTTCACTTAAACACGTCAGCATCAAACCTCAGCCGTTCGATCGAGCGCATTTTGATATGAACGGGAGAGATCATGCCGGACGAAGCTCTCTGCCACGGCTCGGTCCCGCGGTTTAGAGTGACTGCAACGTGGTTTGATCCGAACCGTCGGCTAAAGGATTAACGGCTTAGATGCTATGTTATGAATCCACGCAGCAGATGCCGTCCGATCACCCGCCATCTCAAGCGAACGGCTTGGATCGAGCCGAACCGATGAACACGCCATATGATTGGATCTGAGGCATGAATCAGCCACTGAACAGCGCGATCCGTGCCGTTAATCCAAACAATCAACGGCACAGATCAAGCCTAGTTCAGGCGTGCGTGAACTGAGCCTTAGAACATGTTTTTAGCTCGTTCTCTCAATCCGGTTAACCAAAACGTTTGAAATTTTAAACCTAGATAGCCTAGATGAACAGAAATAATGGGGATGTAATATCGTATCTTAATATGCATTAAATTAAAAGATATTTAAACTAGGTGTCTTAAACTAGGTTTAGAGATTTACAGCGATTCAATGGACGGTTTGGACCGTTTTTGGATTCTCTGAGCTTGTAGACTGTCCACGAATAAGTTCCCAGTTGAATCCAAGCTCCGATACGCCACGAAACGCCTGGTACAAGCCTTGGACGGATTGAGTATTAGGCTCGTCGGAAGATCGCCGGAGAAGGTTTGATCGCCGGAGTTTGAGTGGGGAAGTGTTGAGGAAGTCAGGTAGAGCTCAAACGAACAAAGAGTTCGGCTGGAGGAGCTCTAGGTGAGTGAGAGAGTGTAGGGATTCGAATGTCTGCCTTTTTTAGGGTTTGCCCTATTCAAAACGACTTCAGATAGAATGGACGGTTAGGATTGGCTGGATTAGCCCTTGGATGACTGCCACGCGCCCTGGGAGTTGGTGGGAGCAGAGAGCAAGGACGGCTCAAGGACATCCTAGGTGTAAAGCCATTTTGGTCCCCACTTATACACATGGAGTGATAAGGGCTGTCTGATTCTGATCAAGTGGCTGGGAGAGACTTTAGGAAGCTTCTAGAGCCTGATCTAACAGCTGGAGAAGGATTAGATAGGTTGGATTAGCCTAAACCAGGAGGTTTGGCTACTAAAAAAAAATTGTTGACTGGTCAACATGCCACATGGGCAGTTGAGTTGGCATGTGGAGATGTCTTGGGTGCTGGAGTGACAATATGAAGGTTAGGTATTGGAGTTTGAGTTGCATAGAATCAATATTTTGAGTGTTGAAAGGTCCTTTGACCATTTGTTGACTAGTTTGACTAGTCAACAAGTCCAATACTGCTGAAGTGGCAGATGGAAAAATTTAGGAAGCTGTTATGAATGTTGGTTAAGGTCATTTCCAAGTTCATATAGGTCATTTGGGTTAAGATGGCTTAATGGGCCCTTAATGGGCCATTAAGCCAAAACTAGTTGATTTGGTCAACCAAATGGATCCAAGGTCGGGAAATAGGTTCAATTAATTTTGAAAGTCATTTTGAGCCTATTGGATGTGGCTTCAAAGTTTGGAGAATTGGATTTGGTCAAATGGGTCTATTGGGTCCATTAAGGGCTTTTAGGTCAATTTTGTTTAATCTGGTCAAATAGGTTGATCCAGGGTTCGGAATCAGGCTCAGGAAGTTTAAAATGACATTTGAAAGCTTATGGAATTGATTTCATGGCTCAAGGAGACCATTTGGGTCAAAACACTTGTTTGGACCCTTAAAGGGCCTCTTGGGTCAAACCTGTTGACTTGGTCAACCAGGTTGACCCAGGGGTTGGGAATAGGTCCAATAGGTTTGAAATGAAATTTGAAACTTGTTGGAAGTTGTTCCAAGCAAATTATAGGTCGTTTGGTTTGAAATCACTGTTTGAGCCCCTATAAGGGTATTTTGGTCATTTTGGGCTCATGCCCACTAGGGGCTGAGATGAGTTCAGAAAAATGCAGTTTATTGATCAACATATCAGGATTAATGGTCTAGAAGTGACTAGAAGCTTTGGTGAAGACTCTAAGGCCAAAATCTTCAAAGTGATAGGTCCAGTGGCATAGGCTGTAAATATTTGAAGGTTTTACAGCCTTTGAATTTTGATTTAGTTTTTGAGGTTAGAGACCTCAGAATGGGCTCAAATTTGGAGGGTTGCCTCCAGAGACATGCCCCATCAGTATGCAACTGATAGACTCTGAATCGGAGGCCATTTTATAGGTTTTTGAAGTGTTTGAAAATTTGCTGAAAAAAAACCTTCGGGACTTGCCCTTTTAGCATTGGGTTTTGGTTTGAAATTTTGGATTTGGATTAGGTTTTGGATTTGATTGATTAGATATCTGGATTGACTTATGATCTAGGTAGATCCTAAAGTCAGACTTCTAGAAGGGTCCTAAAGGTCTAGAGTAGATCCTAAGGTATGAGATCTAGAAGGATCCTAGGACCTAGAATAGATCCTAAGGTCAGGATTCTAGGAGGATCCTAGAGTTTGAATTCATTTGGAAATTGAATTGGTTTAGGGTCAAGATTGGTCCAAGTGACCTCATACAAAAATGAGGTCAACAGCTGTGAAGATTATTTCATCTTTATTCAGGCTAAGCAAATAGCCTCGTAGGCCTAGGTTGCCTAGTGGTAACTAATATAATTAAGTGAATTTCATTGGTTGAAGCCTAAATGGTTAATAAATTTTAATTCAATTGATTTTTTTTACTATTTTTAATGTTCGTATTAATGTTTTCTAGAATTTTAAGTGATTATTGAGTTTTTGGAATTTTCTTGATTATTTTAATCATTAAAATAAGCAGTTGAAATTTGACTTTTACATTAAGGTATATTTCTAGAGTTTTATTATTTTTCTTAAATATTAGATCTTAAGATGAATAATTAAACTATAAATTTGCAAGAATTGGAAATTTTTATAATTAATTATTAATTTTTGAAGCTTCGACTTAATTTTGAACTAAGGTTGCCAAAATGATTGACTTTTTAATATTGAATTATTTCTGGTAGTTTGATATTTTTAATAAATATTAGACCCAAAATGGAGTCCATTTTCTTTGATCTTAATTAATTTAGATTTTTTCTGAATTAGTTATGATTTTTTTTTAAATTTTGAGTATTTATTTGAATTATTAAAATATTGATTAATTGGAAGGGATTTTAATGATTTGAAGCCAAATGAACTCAAGACTTCTTGAAATCACCTAAAAAAGTTAGAATGACCTAAAAAGGTGTTTTAAAGTGTTTGTGATTTTTTTTTTGGAATTTTTAATTATTTTTAATTAACTAAATAAATTAAATATTAATTTTTAATTAAAATTAAATTACGCTTGAAATTAAAGTCTAGTTAAGTGGCTTTAATTTTTCTTAGCTAGCTTATGGATTGAATTCTAGTTTGTTTGAAGTATTATATATAATTTTTAGATTTAATTTGAATTTATTAAAATTTTTAGGAATTTTGAAGCTTTATTAAGGGATTAAATTTTGAGTTAAATTACTTAAAGATTTTTAAAATTAGTGGGGATTTTTCCTAAATTAAATGATGTCATTAAGTTTAAGTGTCCAAAGTTTTATCCGTAATGGACATGTAATTTAATTTCTAAAATAAATTTAAATTCTCTAAATAAATTCTTAATTTTTGTCCTTAAGGTAACACATAGTTGGATGGGTCGATTGAATCAGATGATTTCTTACCCTTGGACAAACATATATGAATAGAGTACACAATCACAATCAAATCCTAGATGTAAGAAAGCCTTAAAACTTGATGAGTGTCTGCATCCTATACATGCAAATCAAAATATAACTCAATTAATTAAAATATTAATCAATGAGCAATAAGAAAAAATAATTGTTCATTAATTAATCTTCACTATCCATATCAATTCAATTCAATCCAACTCAAATCATGTTTAAAATTTCAAGCCTCAACACAAAGCACTCAAGTATTTATAATATATAATTTTAAAATTAAATTTTATATTGAAAATAAGTTAATTTTGAATTTCTAAAAAGATAAATTAAAAAAGTTTCAAAATTATTTAAAAATAAATTTAATAATTTAAAATACCTTAAAATAATTTTTTTTAAAGTTTGAATGATATTCTAATAAAAATATTTAATTAAATATTATTTAAAAATTAAAATAGTTAAATAATTAAAATTATTTAAAATACATTAACCATTTTAAATTAATTTTAATCTCAAAATAATTGAATTATCTTTTCTTATTATTCAAAATCAAATAAAATTTTACAATTTTTTTTGAATAAAAATGAATTAATAGTTAATTAAATGTTAATTATTTAGAAGATGGGTAATTAAATTATTTAAAATATATAATATATCATAAATTAATTTTAATTTAAATTAAAATTAAAATTAATTATTTTATTATTTAGAATATTTCAAAATAAAATTTTGAATTTTGGAAATATTTAATTAAATAAAAAATATATTAAAATAATTATTTTAAATTTATTTATAATAAAGTAAGTTTTTAATTCTAAAATTAATTTGAAATTAAATGAATTAAAATTCTAAAAAATTGATATATCATATGAATTTTTTAGATTTAATTTTGAATTTTTTTGTATTTGTGAAATTTTTATTAATTAAATATATTTAAAATAATTAAAAATAGATAATATTATTAATAATTTTAGATATAAAGTAAAATAAATTTTAAATACTCTCTAAAAATTAAAATAGATTGAAAATAATTTTATTGAAATTTTCAAAAAAAAAAATTGGTTTATTTTAATTAAATATTTAAATTTATTTGAAATATATGATTTTTAAAATATTTTTTAAATTTTAAATTAAAGAATTTTGAACTTTTAAAAATAAAATATTAAATAATAAAAAGAATTATTAAACTTAGGTTTTATTTAAAATATTTGAAATTTATAATCATTAACATATTTAAAATATTAGCTCATGAACATTAAAATTTTTCCTACAATAAAAATTTAGAGAGAGAAGCTCCATGGATTTAAATTGTTTTTCTCAAATTTTTCCTTCGTCTTCATGTTGGAGGGTATTCCGCTAAACATGTAGGATTGGCCGGCAGCCACCTTTGATGGTCGGAATACGTTACCTGACTCTAGTTATTCTTATGGTTCTGTCATTTTGCTAAAGCCTGTGATTTCTCTGAAGCTCATTTAGTCCAATGCTCCTCTTGTAATCAAAGAACCAATTAATGATAAAATCTAATAATCATCACCAGTTATTGGTAAAGGCAAGAATATTGTGGAAGAGTTTAATGCGAATACTCCTCTTGATCTTCCCATAATTACTAATGTCAAATCATCTTCATCTGACATGAAGTTATATGTTAATAGGTTTGCCAATGCTAAACCTATTCAATTTCTAAAGGTGCTCTGTCTACTCCAGAGAAGAAATTCTAATACATTTTACATTTAAAAAACAAACTCTCCCCCTGTGTGTGTGCATGGTTGCTCTTACTCTTATGTATTTTGTGGCCAGACTCAATAAAATAAAAATAAAATAAATAGAAAAATACAATGTCTGACTCATACTCCTAATCTACCCGTTCTTGAGTCTTCCTTTCGTCCTGAGTCACTTGTGATCTTCCTGAAATGTTAGTACTCAAGAAAAATAGAAAATAAATAATATTCAATGAAAAGTTATTCCAAAACACTCATTATTTGGCATCATCAAAATCTCAAGCTCGGGGTCATGAGTTGTCAAATAATTTGTTGCAAGTAAGTGCAAATAACATTTCTTTTGTATTTATTTATTTTTTATTTTTTATTTTTTAACTTAAGCACAAGAAAAAAAGATACCAAAAGCAAGTGCAAAATAAAAGAGGAATGCATTTAGATAACAAGCACAACAATAAGTACAATAAACTTCTTCCCCTTTTGACAGTACAAAAAGGAGGAGCAACTAAAGCAAAAAAGTAAAAGAAAGAAACTACAATGCAAACACAAACAATCTAAGCAGACGGGTCCTGATCAGTTGGTGGTGGAGCTGGATTTGGTTGAAAAAATTAAAAGAGAGCATCGAAGCGGTGATCAATTGCAGTAAAATGTTCTCCAAACTATTGCATATCTGTCTCATGTTGCTGATGTTGTTATTGAATATGCATGTCGAGACGAGTTTGCAGCTGGTCGAAGCGTGCGACCAAATCATCGTTAGGGTGTGCTGGTGCAGGTCCTCGGGGTGCGGCATGGCATCGTGGTCGAGCTGGAGCTGCTGCTGGGACATCTTCTCCTTCTTCTTCATCAAAGACTGGTTCTTCAGGCTCGTGTCCCCGATGAAAGAGAATACGGAAGGAAGTATCCGTATAAAAAATAGGAAGAATGTCGGGTTCACCAGGGTAGGACAATTGATATTTATTATGGAGGATATATCCTATTAGGTGACCAAGAGCTAGATTCTGTTTTCATCGGGTGGTAGGTAGACGAATAAAAGTCATATGGAAAATGTAGTTGCTAATTAAATCAACCTCATCAAACTTTATGTTGGACATAATAAGATAGGTAGCGACGGATAAGGTCGGGGTCAGATTGATACGGTCGCCACCTTTGGGTATTATTGAGGTTCGAAGGACATGTTGAATTATTCGGGCATTTCGAGTTAAGGATTGAACGAGAGGTTGGTGTTGATGGAAAGTAGCATTCCTAAGGACTCTATTAACATCGCTCAAATTGAATTCATCGGTAAGAAATGAGCGAACCATAGGTCCTTCAGTGGATAACCCAATATATTGAGCAATATCAGCTCTAGTGATCTCAACGTTACGGCCACAAACAAAAGAGTGAAAGGTGGTGTTGTCGACGGTGTAGGTGAGGTTAGCAAGAAATTCGAAGAGAAGTTCAGAATTATAGGGGAATGCCAGGGTGAGTAGGAATTGGAAGGTGGTGGAAGCAAAAAAGGCCCATTACCTCAAAATTAAGAGCAGCATGATTAAGCATTTTTGAAGGAGAAATTTTGCAGGCTTTATATCGGTGGTAGGATTCCTCGTTTTCAGTATTCAAAAAACGAGCAGGTTGGCGACTTGACGAGGATGAGCTTCCAGCAGTCATCCGACCTCATTTAGACATTGCAAGAGGGCACGAAACTAAGTGAAGGAGTGAGTGAGGAGAGATTTGAGTGAAAGGAACGGCCTAGGCAAGGGTACTTATAGAAAATTTTGACAATCATACAGTACGATCTCGGATCATACAGTACGATAGCCAATCAATATCCTGACCGATCGTTTCGAGAAAAGGAAGTCAAATTGTACAGTACGATAAGTATTGTATAGTACGATCAGGCAAATTTCGATCGTCCCGGGGCCCTCAGTATGACTTTTGACCAAAAGTTTCGTACAGTACAAACAGGTGTATCGTACAGTACGATCCATAATAAATATCGTACCAAACAGCTTTAACTCATATTTATTACGTGTGCTGATGTGTATCGTACCGTACGAAAGGTATGTATCGTACAGTACGATAATTAGTAATGTCGTACCAACCGGATTTAATTCATCCCAATCCGTTGCTGACGTGTATCGTATCGTACGAAGAAGAGATATCGTACAATATGATAGTCAATAATGTAGGATGCATATCGTACAGTACGATGTAGGTCGTACCGTACGATCAACAGAGCCAAAATCTGCTTGTTGGTGGACGGTATGTAGATTAAGATGTATCGTACAATATGATGAACAGTCAAGGTAGAGTTTTCATGTGGTGAGTGTGTGATGATCAGGAGCAGCCCTAAAAAAAATTTTGTTTTTTTTTTTTTTTGTTTTTTTTTATGCAGTTATATCTATGACACCTAATCTAGTCCTCAAGGTGCTAAAGGTGTCAAAAGCTAGAGGTTTTGTGAATATGTCTGCCAATTGATCTCCTGTAGCGATGTGATGTAATTCTATATCTCCCTTAGCGACGTGATCTAATGGTGTCTAATGTCTATGTGTTTCGTTCGAGAGTGTTGAATTGGGTTCTTAGAGATACAAATTTCACTTGTGTTGTCACACATGATCGAGATGGTTCCAACAGGTAGTCTAAGATCAAGAATTTGTTGTTTTAACCATAGTATCTGTGCAACATAACTTCCTACTGCGATATATTCTGCCTCAGCTGTGGAAAGTGCTACTGAGTTTTGCTTCCTACTGGACCAAGAAACTAATGATTGTCCTATGAATTGGCAGGTACCAGAGGTGCTTTTTCTATCTATCCCACATCCTGTAAAGTCAGAATCTTAGTACCCTATAATTTCAAAGGAAGTGCTGTGTCTGGGATACCAAATTTCTAAGTTTGGGGTGCCTAGTAGATATCTAAGAATTCTTTTGACAGGAGTTAAGTGAGACTCTTTAGGATCGGCTTGGAAACGGGCACAAAGGCACACACTAAACATTATGTCCGGTCTACTGGCAGTCAGGTAAAGAAGGGATCCAGTCATTCCTCTATATTTTTTCTGATCTACTGATTTTCCACTAGGATCTTTATCTAATTGGATTGTCGAACTCATTGGGGTGTTCATGGGTTTTGCACTATCCATTTCATATTTCTTTAAAATATTCTTAATATACTTTGATTGGCTAAGAAAAGTTCCATTATCCATTTGTTTTACACTAAAGCCAAGAAAATAATTAAGTTCTCCCATTATGCTCATTTCAAACTCATTACTCATTATTTTTGAAAATTCATCGCATAACATTTTATCTGAAGATCCAAATAAAATGTCATCCACGTATATCTGAACAATGAGTATTTCTTCTTTGACCTTTTGTAAAAAGAGTATAGTATCTACACTACCCTTTTCAAATCCTCTATCTAAAAGAAATGAGCTAAGTCTTTCGTACCATGCTCTAGGTGCTTGCTTTAGTCCATATAGTGCCTTCTTTAATTTAAATACATGGTTTGGAAATTGTGAACTTTCAAATCCGGGGGGTTGCTCAATGTAGACATCTTCCTTAATTACCCCGTTCAGAAATGCACTCTTTACATCCATTTGATATAACTTAAAGTTCTTGAAGCAAGCAAAAGCTAAGAGCACTCTTATGGCTTCTAGTCTAGCAACTGGGGCAAAGGTTTCTTCAAAGTCTATCCCCTCAATTTGGTTGTACCCCTTAGCTACTAGTCTTGCTTTATTCCTTATTATTGTTTCTGAATCATTCACCTTATTCTTGAAGACTCATTTTGTTCCAACAACACTTTGTTCTTTAGATCTCTTGACTAACTCCCAAATATCATTCCTGGTGAATTGGTTCAGCTCTTCTTGCATTGCTAGAATCCAAAATTCATCTCCTAAGGCTTGATCTATACTTGTAGGTTCTATCATAGAGATGAATGCTGAGTGACTAACCTCCTTCCTAAGTCCATGCCTAGTTCTTACACCTTCTGAAGGGTCTCCTAAAATTAACTCTTTAGGATGACTAGAAGAATATCTCCATTCTCTAGGCAAATCTTCCTGAGGTTCAACCCTTTCTCGTAAGGTCATAGTCTCTACTCCTTGAATTGCCTCTATTTCATCATCTTCAATTTTAGATTCAGAGGACTTATCTGATTCATCAAATACCACATGGGTGGACTCTTCTACTATAAGGGTTCTCTTATTAAAGATTCTATAGGCCTTACCTACAGAAGAATAACCTAAAAAGACACCCTCATCAGACTTGGGATCAAATTTTCCTAAGGGATGTTTACCATTATTCAAGATGAAGCAATTGCATCCAAAGACATGTAAATGTGAAAGATTTGGTGTCCTACCCTTAAGGAGTTCATATGGAGTTTTATTCAGCTTTGATCTAATGTTTACTCTGTTTAAAACATAACAGACTGTGTTGACTGCTTCTGTCCAAAAGTATCTAGGAAGGGTATATTCCACTAACATTGCCCTAGCAGCTTCTGCCAAAGTTCTATTCTTCCTTTATGCTATACCATTTTATTGGGGTGTTTTAGGGGCTGAGAAATTGTGTTCTATTCCTATCTTTTGACAAAATGACTCAAACCTATCATTTTGGAACTCTCCACCATGATCGCTATGGATTGTTGATATTTCACAACCTAATTTTTGTTGAATCCATGTGGAGAATACTTTAAATTCCTCAAAAGACTCATTTTTGTGTGCTAAGAATCTTACCCAAGTAAATCTAGTGAAGTCATCTACAATCACAAATCCATAATTATTTCCACCTAGACTGGCTGTACTAACGGGTCCAAATAAGTCCATGTGTAGAATTTCTAGTGGCCTAGAGGTGATCACATCTCTAATTGAGTGAAAGGATGATTTGACTTGTTTTCCTAGTTGGCAAGCATCACATAAGTGATCCTTGGTAAAGTCTAACTTAGGTACACCTCTAACTAGGTTTTTCAGAGTGATGTTTCTAAGAGTTTTCATACTAGCACGGTATAGTCTCCTATGTCATAGCCATGAGTCATCAACTATTGTTTTCAAATAGAATGAATTTGAGTTATCAATGCAATCAAGGTCTAACATGTAAACATTGTTTGTTCGTTTTCCTTCTAAAACTAGTTTATCAAATAAACTAATCAGGCATTTATCAGATAAAAATTTAATGTCAAAACTTTTGTCACACAATTGACTAATGCTAAGTAAATTATGTTTCAAACCATCAACTAGTAAGACATTTTCTATTAAAAAATTTTTAGCATTACCAATAGTACCTGAGCCTATCACCTTCCTAGTAGTGTTGTCTCCCAACGTTACTTTGCCTCCAGTTTTGGTCTCCAGTAGGATGAACTTCTTCATATCTCCAGTCATGTGTCATGAGCAACCACTATCCATGTACCACATGCTCTCACTAGGTCTTTTGTGAGAGCATACCTACAATTTCATTCAAGGATTAGATTTGGGAACCCAAGTGAGTTTGGGTTCCTCCTTATGCTTGCATGAATGAGATGTATGCATGCTATACTGTGATGGATGCAGTTTAGGTCTCCATACTAAGTGTGTCCTACGGTGAATTGTGCATGTGTGGGCTATGTGACCTAACATGCCACAAGAGAAACACCTAACACCAGGAAATGGGTTTACTAATCTATGTGGGTGATAGTGCCTCTTCCTAAAGTTGTGTGATGCATGCTGTGTTGGGGGTTTGCTAGGATGGCCTAATGTGAGTGATGCAATTTTATTTTTTAGTTCTTTTATTCTCTCACTAAAAGTTTTATTTTGAGCTGTCAATCCATCAACTTCTATTAATAGCAAGTGCTCACTATGATCTACTTCTAATACAAGTTTGTCTAGTCTATGAAAAGCTTCTTCTAGTTCAACATGAGTGGTTTTCAAGGTTTCATGCTCTTCAATTAGTTCAATATGCTTCTTATTTAATGCATCATACTCATCAAGAAGTAACATATGATCTCTATCTAAATCAGCATTTTCTTTAAACAAGTTAGCATGCTCGGTTTGTAGAGAACTAAATTCAACATTAAGCTTAGCATGCATCTTTTTTAATTTCCTATACGAGTCATGAATATTCTCAGAAATAAGCATTAATTCTTCATATGAAAGTTGACATACCTCATCTTGATCTGATTAATCAAGGTTATCGTTAGCCATAAGACACAAGTTAGTTACCTCCTCCTCTGCTTCTTCTTATGAAGATTCTGAGGCAGAGTCGACCCAAAAAGCTTTCTGTGTCTTTGTCTTTCCTTTTTCGTATTTTGCTTTGTCATCTCCTTTCTCCTTAGCTGGTTGACTCTTCAGATTGGGGCAATCGGCTCGAAGGTGTCCTGGCTTCCTGCACTCAAAACAAATTGTATCAGATGAAATCTTATTGGACCTTGAGCTCTTACCTTTATTCCAGCTGTTCTGATGATGCTTCTATTTTCTCTTCAGAAAATTTTTAAACTGTCGGGTCATCAGTGTTATCTCATCCTCTTCCTCCCCTGTAGAGCTTTCACTTTCTGAGTTGCTAGCTTTTAATGCCACCGTCCGCTCCTTTTTCTTTTCACCTGCATCACTTTGCCTTTGGTTCACTGCTTGCTCGTATGCAATGAGTGACCCAAGGAGGTTATCAATAGAATAAACATTAAGGTCTTTGGACTCAGTGATAGCAGTTATCTTAGAATTATAGGAACTAGGTAGGCATCTAAGAATTTTATTCTCTTTCTCAAAATTTGAAATTTCTCTACCTAATGCAAGCAAGGATGTCACAATTTGGGTGAACCTAGTGTACATGTCAGAAATTGTTTTGCTAGATTTCATACTGAATAATTCATAATCATGTAGTAAAATGTTAAGCCTAGACTATTTTACTTCGTTTGTTCCTTCGTATGTAATGCACAGTCTATTACAAATCTCCTTACCATAAACACAGGTAGATACTCTCATATAGTCCTCATATTTCAATGCACAAAAAAAGCAGTTTAAGCACTTAGCATTCAGTTGGGCTAACTCCCTATCCTCATTGCTCCATTCATTAAAAGGTACAGGAGTTTTCAAACCATTAACAGTTTTAAACGGTGCAACATATCAATCATTTACTAACATCTACATGCGGTAATCTATAGATTGCAAAAATGTAGACATTCTAATTTTTCAGAAATTAAACGGAATGTTATCAAAAAGTGGTGGACGAGTTATTGAATAACCCTCCGCAGTGTTACAATTACCAAAATTCGATATGATCATTTTTTTTCAAGGTTTTTTAAAACACTATTTTTGAAAAACAAGCTCTGATACCAATTGAAATTACTAAATGACAAGAGGGGGGGTGAATTGTGAAAATCTTTTTCTCAATAAAAATAACCCTAAACAGGAGTTCTAATTTTTCTTGTTATTTTTGAAATTTTACAACAGAACTTTAAGCAAGTTTTCTTCCACAAATTTCACCATGCAATAGTTATGAAAATTAAATATAAGTAAAAAGTAAATGACGATAAGGAAAAAATACACCAAGAATTTTATAGTGGTTCGGTTAAAATATGACCTACATCCACTCCCCGGAGTCCTTTGCTCCGGGATTTTCACTACCAAAAATAGTTCTCCTTTTGCCCCCCTCGGCAAAGCGGAGAAGCCTTTACAAACCTCCCTTTCACCAACCTGGCGTGGAGGAGTGCCAAACTCTGTTTTCGCCCTCCTGGCGACGGCAGATAACCTTCTCGTTTTTCTCCCTCCTTGAGAAGGCAGAGAACCTCGAGGTCATGGATGTAGATGAGCCTTTCCCTTGGAGATCCTCCCTCAAATTCTTCTAGGGCCATAGGAGGAGCAAAATGCAGCAAGTACGGAGCAACCGTGTGATCTCCCTCACACCTCTTCTCCCTCACAACGCTCATCTTCTCCTTCCTCTCTCAACCCTAAAGAACTTCTCTAGAGCTCTCTCCCTTAGAATCCCTCTCTAACCACGTTCTCCCTCTCTATGATTCTTACTGAAAAAAGGACTTGATTGATATCTAAAACGGGCTCCAAAAACCTCTAATTTAAAAAGTAGTTGTTACTGTTCGTACAGTACGATTCCACATCATACAATACAATCTTCATAAACAGACTTTGTCCTGGTACGAAGATGTACAAATAGTTTAAAAATAATTCGTATTGTATGATATAATATCATACGGTACAATCCATAAAATACTATTCGTACAGGATGATGGTCTGGACGACCAGATGTCGTCTCTATTCATCGTATGGTACGATCACTATCGTACAGTACGATGAGACAAAAACCAAGAGATCGTCTAGGACAATATCCGGGATGATCAAACTTCGTCTCTGTTCATCGTATGGTACGATCCGGTTCGTACAGTATGATGTTCAAAATATAATTAGTCCTGGATTACATGCACTAATCACGGGTTAATTTAAGTAAGTATTTAAAAATAAATCGTACAGTACGAAAAGGTTCGTACAGTACGAACGGCGCAAAATCACTTACTTAAACTAAACTACGGCTAGGGTTTTGGATCTGAACATATCGTACAGTACGAATATATTCGTACAATACGATATATTCATAGAATCATCCACATAGCTCGGATCGTACGGTATGAATTAAAATTGTACAGTACGATCTCCAGAGAAGAAATTCTAATACATTTTGCATTTAAAAAATAAACTCTCCCCCTGTGTGTGTGCATGGTTGCTCTTACTCTTATGCATTTTGTGGCCAGACTCAATAAAATAAATAGAAAAATATAATGTCTGACTCATACTCCTAATCTACCTATTTTTGAGTTTTCCTTTCGTCCTGAGTCACTTGTGATCTTCCTGAAATGTTAGTACTCAAGGACAATAGCAAATAAAATTATATTCAATGAAAAGTTGTTCCAAAACACTCATTATTTGGTATCATCAAAATCTCAAGCTCGGGGTCATGGGTTGCAACATACAGAATTGAAAATTAGCAGTTTGTAGATGGTTTTTGTGTCTTTCCTATATAAGGTCCACTTAAAATTATCTTATAATCTTTTTGGTCTTTGGTCTTCGTGCTTACTGAAACTAGTGTGAAGGAGAGAGTGAGAAAGAGTGTTTGAAGAAGAGTTCTTACCATTGGAGTGTGAAGGATTCACTTGTTATCGAAGGTAAAGATATCAACTTTGTGAATTATGATTACTTCACTCTTTTTTCTTGTCCTTCTAGATTTCTTTTGAGAAGATCTTTCAAGGAGATTCGGTTATATGCTAACACTTGATGAAGTGTGAAAAGATGAAAGGTTCTCTCCCTATACTTGGAGTGTGTGAATAGCGAGAAGGTTCTTTGCCTACACTTGAAGAGTGTGAAAGGATGGGAGGTTCTCTGCCTACACTTGGAGAGTGTGAACAGTGGGAGGTACTCTGCCTATACTTGGAGAGTATAAGAGAATGGAAAGTTCTCTGCCTACACTTAGAGGGTGTAAAAGGATGACGGTTCTCTACTGCACTGGGTAGTGGTGGAAGAGAGTTTTGTGAAGGCTTCTCCGCCTTGCTGTGGGGGCAAAAGGAGAGACACAATTGGTATTAGTGCAATACTCGAAGGGTGCCTCTAATGAGTGGATGTAGGTCGTATTTGATCGAACCACTATAAATCTTGTGTCTTTTATTTTCCGTTGCTTTTCTTTTTTTACTTTACTTTTTCTATTGATCTGTGGTTGAAAAATCTTTTTACAAAAAATCATTATAGTTTTTATCGGTTTAAAAATTAAAGAGGAAAATTTTTTAAATTACCAATTCACCCCCCCCCCCTCTTGGTTAGCCGCTGGGATATAAGCTTAGGTCTAACAACCTAATTTATATTGAATAAGTTTCAATAAATGGTATCAGAACTTTGTTTCAAAATCATAAGTTTAGACTACTTTTTGATTAACGTACATGGCTACATTTGGAAATCGAAATACACCTGAGGGTTACTCTATAACTATACCTCCATTGTTCGACAATATTCCTTTTAACTTTTGGAAAACATTCATGTCTGCATTTTTACAGTCACTTGATTACCGTATGTGGATCTTAGTTCATGAAGGATATACAAAACCAACTAGACTAGTTGACGGAGTTAGAGCTGAAACATCTTTTGTAGACTGGAAAATAGAAAAATATGACTTAGCACAACTAAATGTCAAATGCTTGAATAATTTTATTTGTGCTCTTAAATCAGAAGATTACATGCGGGTTTCCACTTGCAAGAGTGGAAAGGACATATGTGATAGACTTTGTATAACTTATGAGGGGACTAATGAAGTTAGACAATCTAGACTTATTATCTTATTACATTATTATGAATTAATTCGCATGAAACCAAATGAATCCATTTATAACATGTACACTAGATTCACACAAATAGTCACCTATTTACATGCATTGGGTAGGAAACTAATGAATGCTGAAATGATTAATAAGATACTTATTTGTTTACCTACTGCTTATGATACTAAATTAATTATAATTACATAGTTTAAAGATTTAAATAATTACTCTATTGATAATCTTCTTGAATCATTAATTGCTTATGAGTAAGGTGTGAGTCAAAGAAAGATTGATACAGGTGAACCACGAATGGAAAAGAACATAGCACTAAAAGTGTAGTCAGAAAGTGAACTCTCATAACCTGAGGATGAAGACGACATTGCACTAATGACTAAATAGTTCAGAAGCTTTCTAAAGAAGAAGCAAAAGAGATGCCAGCAATGGAATTGAGGTAAATTTAATAAAAATATTAAGGTTTCAAATGATGTTATTTTCTATGAGTGCAAGAAACCTGGACATATTAAGTTATACTGCCCAAAACTCAAAGTCACTCCTAGCAAGGAGAAGGTAGAGGATAAACCAATTGTGAAGAAGGGCAAGAAGAAATTCCAAATAGCTTTATGGGCGGACTCAGCTTCAGACTCGTTAGAGACTGAAAAGGAGGAAGAAGTCACTAATCTATGCTTAATGGCCGATAATCTTGATCAGTCATATCAAGAAGAGGTATGTGACCTGACTTACAATAAACTTTTTAAAGTTTCTGAACACATACATGATGCATATAGAATGTTAAAGAAAATGCATACAAGTCTGAATTTAGAATTTCATGAATTACAAAAAGAATAGGAAATCCATAGAAAAGATCATCCTTTAATTGATGACAACCACATAAAATTGCTTGATGAGTTTGATGATTTGAATAAGAACCATGAAAGTTTAAAATCATCGTATACAAAACTTGAAAAAGAATTTAAAAATTTTAAGGATGAATCTGAGAGCAAAATCTATAGGATTAATTATATGAATCGTATATTAGAAGAAGTGAATTCATTTAATAAATTAACGATAAAAGCTCTTGAGGAAAATAGGATACCCCCAATACTTGAAGATTTTATGAATCCTATTTTGTATCCTAAATTTATGCAATCCTTAAATAGACAGAGAAATTTTAGAAGATTAAGAAACCCCTTTCCAGGAGTCAAATAACATAACTGTGGATTGTTTGAATATATAACTCACGCCTATACTTTGAAGAAGAAAACTTATTTGGTGTGAAGACCTAAGATGCATAAACCTAGACATATCATACATGTATCTAATTATAAATTATCAAAAGGAGAACCCAAAATTATTTGGGTTCCCAGGTCTAACATTTGATAATTTTGTAGGGTTGCTCCTACATAAGATCTCGTGAGAGCATATGGTACTTGGACAGTGGATGCTCAAAATATATGACCAGAGATACTACATAATTCATATCGCTAGAAGCCAGGAGTGGAGGCAAGGTTACACTTGGAGATAACACCACAAGAAATGTGGTTGGGTCATGTATGATTGGAAATCTTAAGAATTTTTTTTATTGAAAATGTGTTAATGGTAGAAGGATTAAAATATAATTTGATAAGTATTAGCCAGCTATGAGATTAAGGATACTGTGTAAGCTACATATTAATCCTGAATGGTAATGATGTTTTGAATGATATAAGGGTAAACAATGTGTATATGCTAGACTTGAATTATATTAAAATTCATACTGCTTTTTGTTTAAAAATTATTTCTGATGAATCATGGCTTTGGCATAAGAGACTTTGTCACTCTAGCATGAAAATCCTTAGGAGAATTACCCAAAGAACTTAGTGAGAGATATAACAAAACTAGACTTTACTAAGGACCACCATTGTGATGCATGTCAATTAGGAAAATATGTGAAGTCCTCTTTTTAGTCCAGTAAGGATCTTAGAACTAGTAAACCATTGGAGATTTTACATATGGATCTTTTTGGACCAGTTGGAACTATAAGTCTAGGAGGGAAGGTATACGGATTTGTGATTATGGATGATTACTCTAGATTAACATGGGTTGGATTTCTATAACATAATATAGTGAATCATTTGAGAAATTTTAAAACTTTATGAATTAGATTCAAAGAAAGCTAGGACGTGAAATTATAACTATTCAAAGTGATCATGGAGGAAATTTTGAGAATGAAAAATTTGAGGATTTTTGTAAGGAGAAAAGAATTGATCATAATTTTTCTGCACCTAGAACCCCTCAACAGAATGGGGTAGTCGAAAAGAAAAATAGAACATTAATAGAAGCCGCCCGAGCCATGTTGGCAGAATACTCACTTCTTAAATATTTTTGGGTAGAGGCGGTTAGTACTACATGTTATGTTCTAAATAGGGTGAATGTTAGATCAAAATTAAATAAAACACCCTATAAGTTGCTAAAAGGAAGAACACCTAATTTGTCATATTTGCATGTTTTTATATGTAAGGTGTTTATTCATAACAATGGAAAATCTGTCTTAGGAATATTTGATCCAAAATCAGATGAATGTATTTTTATAGGATACTCAAGTGTTGGAAAATCTTATAAAGTATTCAATAAAAAAACTTTGGTAATTGAGGAGACCACACATATTGTATTTGATGAATCTAGAGTTTTGGAAAAGCCAAATATTAAAGAAGATGAGATAGAAATTAACTCCCAAAAGATTAAGAAAATAAATTTGGAAAAAAATCTTGAGATAAAAAACTTGTTGCTTAGAGATTTAAAATTTTCTAAGAACCACCCAAAGGAATTGATTATAGGTGAACCTAGTGAGGGTGTTAGGACTAGGCATAGATTAAACAAAAAAGTCAATTACTCAGCCTTTATTTCAACCATAGAATCATAAATATTGATCATGCACTTTTGGATGAATTTTGGATCTTGGCTATGCAAGAAGAGTTAAATCAATTCGTAAGAAATAAGATTTGAGAATTAATTGCAAGACTAAAGAATCAAAGTGTAGTAGGAACTAAGTGGGTATTCAAGAATAAAATGAATGGCTCAGGAGTAATCATTAGAAATAAGGCTAGATTGGTAGCTAAGGGGTATAATAAGATTGAAGGAATTGATTTTGAGGAGATTTTTTCCCCTGTAGATAAACTTGAAGCAATTAGGATTTTGTTAGCCTATGCCTATTTTAGAGGATTTAAATTGTACAAAATGGATGTAAAAGTGCCTTTTTTAAATGGGGTAATTCAAGAGGATGTTTTAGTAGAACAACCTTCAGGTTTTAAAAGTTCTAAACACCCAAATCATATTTTCAAACTAAAAAAAGAATTATATGAATTGAAACAAGCACCTAGGGCTTGATATGAGAGATTGAGCACCTTCCTACTTGAAAGATCATTTGAAAAAAGAAGTTTGGATATAACTCTCTTTTTGAAAAAATTTGTAGAGGATATACTCATTATACAAATTTATATTGATGACATCATCTTTGGATCTTCAAATAAAAATATTTGTGATGATTTTTCTAAAATAAAGAGCAGTGAATTTGAGATGAGTCTAATGAGAGATTTAAGTTACTTTATAGGCTTGAGCATTAAGCAAATTAAGGAAGATACATTTCTTAGTCAGTCAAAATATGTTAAGGATATCCTCAAAAAGTATAAAATGGACAATGTTAAACCTGTTAGTACACCTATGTGTTCCTCAGTTCAGTTAGATAAGGACCTTAAGGGAAAATTTTTTGATCAAAAGACATTTAGAGGGATAATTGGATATTTGCTTTACTTGATAACTAGCCAGCCCGATAACATGTTTAGTGTTTGTTTATGTGCTAGATTATTCAGATTCTGATTTTGCAAGTTGTAGGGTTGATAGAAAGAGTACTTCTGGAACTCATAACTTAGGAATTTGAAATCCTAAGTTTAGCTCTTCATTTGAAATAAATAATTATTCAGATTCTGATTTTGCAAGTTGTAGGGTTGATAGAAAGAGTACTTCTGGAACATATCAATTTATTGGAAATTCTTTAGTCTCTTGGTCCAGTAAAAAATAAAATTCAGTAGTCCTATCTTCTACTGACGTTGAATACATTGCATTAGGAAGTTATGTGGCACAACTACAGTACTTTGGTTGAAACAATAGTTGATTGATTTAGGATTACTATAGGCACTATTCCCATTTATTGTGATAGCACTAGTGCTATTTGAATTTCTAAAAATCCTATTCAACAGTCAAGAAACAAACATATAGACATCAGGCATCATTTTATAAGGGATCATATATTCAAAGGAGAAATTGAACTCATTCATGTTTCAACAGAAAATCAACTTGCAAACATTTTTACAAAATCACTAGCCTTTGATACTTCAGTACATTAAGAACAAGGCTTGGTGTGAACGATTTAAATGCTTAATTAAAGTGATTCATTAATATTGATGTGTGTTTTTTTGTTAGTGTGTTGTGTGTCTTTTTGATTTTGTGATTTTTTGTATTTTTCAATCGTTTTTGTTTGTGTTTGTGTTTGTTTTTAAAAAAATTCTAACATCTAGATTTTTGAATGTTTACTTTAAAATTGACTGATAATCATCTGTACGAAATTCATTTCATATGGGATGAACTGTGTAGTATATTAACTATCAGATTTGAACTGTTTGCATATAGTTTTTCAGTTTTCATTTTACTATTTGTCTGTTCGATCGTCACAATCGTCTGAATGATGTATATTCAATCATATGTATGAATGTAGATAGTTAAACGGATAAGTTCAGTTTCATTATTCATGAACGTACGTACGAAACTTTTGGTTCGTACATACGAACATGTGGCGATTAAATATGGGGGACGATTCAAACTGCCATAAAAATGATCTTAAATGTCTGATCATCTCGGACGAACACATGTTCGTCTGTACGATCGTTTGGTCAAAAGTCTGTACGAAATAATGCCTCGTAACTTGTGTGCATACGAAAAGTTATTTCATTTTTGGACTCATTAGTTCATCCATATGAAATACTTTTCGTACGTATGAACCCAAATTCATACGGGACAAAATTATTTTTGTCTGTACTAAAACTCATTTTTTCTTTAAATTGAAGGGTTTTGAACTCAAATTTCATCACTTCTAAAATCCCTTTCAATCTTCTATTCTCTTAAATCTCATCCATGGCTAGTTTGAGCAAGACAGTTAGGCAAGCAAAGGTACTCGCAAAGGGTCCTCCTAAAAACTCAAGTGAAAACTTCTTGTCCAAAGCAAATAAGGAGTCTTTCCCTAGGTTTGCTTCAGCCAAAATCACTCCCTCGAGAGTTCTTCTTCAAGAACAACTCAACTTTAAGGTAATGAACAATTTTGCTTCCACCCAGTTTGGCCCATTCTCACTCTTATCCATCTATACAATAAGGAGACCTACCACTACTTTCTTGCCAACATGTCCTTTAACTCTGACCATTCTGTGATTAGGTCTTATGTTTTTAAGAAGAAAGTAGAGATAACAAAAGAGGATTTGGGAATATTTTTTAAATTAAGGACTCAAGGAATTATAGCCCATACTCTGACCTCTTCCTCTAACTTTGACTTGACAGCAATAAATCAAGTAATTAGAGGATATAGAGGAATAGGTCATTTACCTAAGGTAGCCACTCATAATCGCAATGCCCATATCATCCAGCATGTTCTTCGCATCTCCATCATACCTAAAGCTGGTAATCGAGTAAATATCACACCTCTTCTTTTTACTATGACTTCTCTGATCATGACTAGCCAACCTATAGATGAAGCCCAACTAATCATTGACTATATTTATGGACTTTCCGAGATTGGCAATGTATCCCATAAAAGAAAGAAAAATATTGCCTTAGGACATCTTGTGACATACAATTTGGAGAAGAAATATGATATAGTCCATCTAGATCAAGATCTAGAGGAGCCTCTCTACTACAATGATGGATCTTTCAAGCGATCTTTAATAAAGATGATCAACATGTTATTAGTGACTCAGAGGAGGAAATGGGAGCACCTCCACCTGCACCTGTTGGAGAACCAAATTATCAAGATCTGGTTCACAGATTTAATCTTCTAGAGACTCATTTTGATCAACGCTTTGATCAAATTGAAACTCATCTACAAATACAGGATGCTCAGTACCATCAGGATATGAGTTGGATGCAAGAGCAAATAGATGGTATAAACTCAAATATGATTATGATGAGCAGTTATTTTAATTTCTAGAACCAGCCACCTCCTCCAGACTAGGGTTCGTCTGAGTGATAAATGTATTTGTTTTATGTGTTTTTCTCTACTACATAGATTTGATGTGATGTGACCAGTGATGATTTTTATATTCTTATGTTGTGTTTTAGTAAAATCTCATGTTTTATGTGTTTTTCAATAATTAATGTATTGATATCATTCATGCAAAATGTATTATCTTCTACAAATGATATCAATAAAAGTTATCTTATCTTATTTTACTATTTTTATTTTATTTCAGAAATATGTGTTAGTTTATATGAACATTCTTCAAAATTTTAATCTTGAAAATGCTATATCTTACATTGCAACATAGAATTGAATTCATTAGAAAATTTAATTTTTAAAAAATTTAAGTTGTGATTATAACTTGATCTAGTTAAGAATGTCAATCTCATGTCTCTTGTTAGACTAATATAATTTTTTATACCATTATTGTAAATATGGTGTTTTCTTATTTTTGTATTTCACTTATCAATAAATATTGTTGTACTTAGAGAAATTTGAAATTTTTAATTATTGATTTTGGAAAGATCAAGATTACTCTTGAAAAATGTATAAATGTACAAAAATAAAAAAAAATGCGCAATGGTTCACAAATTAAAAAAGAGACACAAAATAAGCCCACAAGTAAAAAGATGCATAAAAAAGTGCCACAACTATTGAAAAAGATGCTCAAAGCGCCACATGTGGTAGTTAATTTTTTTCTCAATCTTTCAATCTCTTAATTTAAATTGATCTTCTGTACAATTTTTTTTAGTATTGACATTTGAAATATACAAATTTTACATTTATCTACTTTACAATGATTTTGTTTATCTCAATGTCTAAATTGATTCATGTATTTTGATATTTTTTCTTTGTCTATGTTATATCTCTTCTTAAATCATATGAATTCTTCTATTTCACTAATGATAGTCAATTGTATTTGCAAATATATCACAATCTCTTTCAAGGATCAATTATCAAAGGATTATCATATGACTTCTTACATTTCTATTTTAGTTCTTTTTCTACTTCTCTTTTTGTTGTTGTCAAAAAGGGGAAGAAATATTATTTATTTGTATCATTTTTGTTCATATCATATATGTTCTATTTGTGTTTGTATCATTTTTGTTCGTATCGTATCTGTTTTGTCATATCTGTTCTATTTGTATTTTTTTTTAAAGAGAGAATGTTGTGCAAATGCCTCATTATTCTCACATATTTATAAATTCATGGGGAGTTTATCAATTCAGGGAGAGTTTAGGAGATACTTTAAATTTGAAAATTATATAAACAATAATTTTTTTGCGATCATCAAAAAGGGAGAGATTGTTAAGAGAGTTGCTACTTATCTTTTACATGTTTTACATTTCTTGCAACTTGTATAGTTTTGATGATTCCAAATATTATTGTTCTAATTGTCATTTTCTCCTAACACTTTTTTTTGGAAGAATTATTTTTTCTCTTGTGTGGACTAACATATTAGGATAATCGAACTCTACATTAATGAAGACTTTAAATCAAATTCAGCATAAGATAATTTATAAATTGAAGTATGTATTTTTCAATTTATTGAGTTTGAGAGAGTGTGATTGTAATTGAGTAACTTAGCACACACACACACTAGAGGAGATCTTTAAAAGTAAAAAAATTTCTTATACTGATCATACGAGACGAATCATGTTTGTACAGGACGATCAGGTCAGTTATACCCCTCGGAGTGCAATGGAATGAACAGGAAGTGTGAAAAATTTTCTAAGTCCTGATCGTCTAGACGAATTTCCCTATTCATCCTTGGACGATGTCCTCTGAATTCTCACTTTGAACTGCTCGTCCAGGTGAAGTATACCATTCATCCCAGGATGATGTCCGCTAGATTCTCACTTTGAACTGTTCATCCAGACGAAGTATACCATTCATCCCAGGATGATGTCCTCTGGATCCTTGAATTAAATGGATCGTCCAGAAAATTCACTCCATTCGTCTTAGGATGATGTCCTCTGGATCCTTAAATTGAACAGATCATCCAGACGTCACCCTATGCGTCCCAGGATAATGTCCTTTGGACACATGACTTGAACTAATCATCAAAACGAATTCCTATATTCATCTCAGGATGAAGTCCTCTGTTTCTTGAAAATTTGGATTGTCTTGCAGTTTCATCCAAACGATCCCTTGATATAACTGTTCGTACCAAACGAACTTAGTTCGTACAGGACAATGATCGGGTATGAAGTTATTCGTACCAATATACATTGGGTTCGTACGAAATAGTTTTTATAGTATTCGTACAGGACGAAATCACAATCATATGGGACGATCGAGTGCGTACAAAATTAAAAATTAGCAGTTTTTGGATAGTTTTCATGTCTTTCCTATATAAGATCCACTTAAAACTATCTTATAATCTTTTAATTCTTTGGTCTTTGTGCTTACTGAAAGAAGTGTGAAGGAGAAAGTGAGAGAGAGAGAGTGTTTGAAGAAGAGTTCTTACCATTGGAGCGTGAAGGATTCACTTGGTACTCAAAGGTAAGGATCTCAACTTTTTGAATTATGATTACTTCACTCTTTTCTCTTGTCCTTCTAGATTTCTTTTGAGAAGATCTTTTAAGGAGATCTGGTTCTCTGTCGACACTTGGTGAAGTGTGAAAAGACGAAAGGTTCTCTACCTACACTTAAAGAGTATGAACAGCGGGAAGGTTCTCTGCCTACACTTGGAGAGTGTGAAAGGACGGAAGGTTCGATCTCTGCTTATACTTTAAGAGTGTGAATAGTGGGAGATACTCTGCCTACACTTGGAGAGTGTAAAAGGATGGAAGGTTCTCTTCCTATACTTGGAGGGTGTAAAAGGATGACGGTTCTCCACCGCACCGGGTAGTGGTGGAAGAGAGTTTTGTGAAGGCTTCTCCGCCCTGCTGTGGGGGCAAAAGGAGAAACACTATTAGTATTAGTGCAATACTCGAAGGATGCCTCCAGGGAGTGGATGTAGGTCGTGTTTGACCGAACAACTATAAATCTTGTGTCTTTTATTTTCTACTATTTTTCTTTTTTACTTTACTTTTTCTATTGATATGTGGTTGAAAAATCTTTTTACAAAAAATAATTAAAGTTTTCATCGGTTTAAAAATTAAAGAGTAAAATTTTTTAAATTACCAATTCACCCCCCCCCCCCCCCTCTTGGTAAGCTGCTAGGATATAAGCTTAGGTCTAACAACCTAATTCATATTGAACAAGTTTCAACACTAACCTCCTTGCAACACCCGCACTGCTAGCAAATTCTCTTTTAAATGATGAATTACCTGATGAACAAATTATGAGTTTAATTAAATATGATGATTATGTCTGAGAAATATATTTTGATGGTGCAGCATCCTCTCAATGAGGCAAAGCATAAAAATTTAATATTCTTGGAAAAGCTAAAACTAGCCTGATTTTGATAACACTAGAAAAGAGAATGATACATTTTCCCTACCACTTATCAAAGCCTTGCATGAACAACGAGGCTGAATATGAAGTTTTGATAACTTATTTGGAACTCATAATATTGATGGAGATTAAAGGGATTAAAATCTTTGGTGATTCTTAACTTATTATAAACCGGATTTTAGGAACCTATAAGGTTTTGAATTACAAGCTCCTCAAATACCACCAGTATACCAGTCACCTACTTGAGTAGATTCCTATCGTAACTTCGTATAAAATTCCCTATAGATGTAATTTTGTGGAAGATGCGTTAGTGAAGCTTTCAAAGGAATTTGTGTGACCAAAAGAAGACTTCATTCCTTTAAAGATTTAAGGTCATTTGGTCCTATCTCCTATTGATTTGGAGCACATCAGCAAGTAGTTTTCCTAGTTCCAATCTACCTTTTTAGCAATAGATGAAGAAGGTGGTTAGAGACTACCATTAATTGATTACAAGAAGAAAAACTTACTCAAGATAAATCCCTTACCAACCAAATCAATAAATATGTCAAATAATATGTGGATGTGAATAACATGTTGTACAACTGATCATTCAATCAAATGTCGTTATGTTGTCTAGAAAAATAGGAGACCCTGAAGATCGTATACAAAGTCGATTCTAAAATTTATGGTGTTCATCAATCAGGTCCTAAGATAAAAAAGAAAATCAAAAGACTTTGATACTACTGGCCTACAATAATTGATTATAAAATAAATATTGCAAACTATTATCACTAATATCAAGTATGCGGCATGATGTTATATCAACAACCCAACATATTGAATAGATTGGTTGCCCTTTGAAAGATAGGGCACGGATGTTATCAAGTTTATTAATACTCATTCTTTAAAGGGTCTTCGCTTCATTTTAGCTACGACTGATTAATTCTCAAATTGGGCGGAAGCAATTCCTCTACTAAATATAGCATTACACCATATCATGAAGTTCTTTCATGACCATATCGTATATCGACTCGGCGTATCAGAAAGAATTATATATGATAATATGTCTACTTTCAAGTATACAAAATTAACAATTTTACAAGATGTCATAATATCGATTAGAGATACTCAATAATCTATTACCTACGGGATAATGGATTTGTTGGGGTCTTAAAAAAACTTTGGTGTAGATCATCAGAAAGACCCTAAATGATAACAAGAATAAAAAAGATGAGAGTTTAGTGGAAGCCTTATGGGCCTATCAAACTACACATAAGATCCTGATCCAATCCACTTCATTCGCAATAGTGTATGAGTCCAAGTCCATACTTTCTCTAAAAGTGCAGATTCCTTCACTCAGAGTTATGATCCAAAATAAAATTATAATTGAAAAAAATGCTCAACTCTAATTAGAAGAGCTTGAAGTCCTTGAAGAATTCCATCTCCAAGCTCGACAAAAGTTAGAGTTGTACAAAGCCCAAGTTCAAGCTCATGATAAGTTAGTGTGACCTAAAATTTCCAATTAGGAGACTTGGTCTTGTTTCTTAAGATGCCTATCTTAGCTCACTGAAAGATCGATGGGAATTTTCAACCAACATGGGAAGGGCCATTCATTGTAGAGACAGTCTACGAAGGGTGCTCATATGTGATAGTTGATTATAAATGAAATCACCCAATGTTACCTACCAATGAATATTTTCTTAAGAAATACTATGCTTGATATAGCTCAAATTTTCAAACAATAAAATGTCTTTGAACTCAGAATTAAGTTATGTTACTTTTGTCTACTTTAACAAAAAAAATTCACAATAAAGAATCAATCAACCCCTGCTTTTCTTTTCATTAAAGTTAAGTCATTTCTTCCTTAGGATTAGATTCGATGGTGATATAGAACGCCCACTATGGAACCATCCTTATTTCAATCTAAATCTAGTCCTTTGTATAGAGCAAGCTTCCTCCCCACATGACCATATGCTAGTGATGAAGAATGCCCTCTCTAGCACCATCCTACTTTCAACCTAGATTTGGTCTTCTGTGTAGAGAAAGCTTCTTCCCTATATAACCATCCTTTAGTGATGGAGAATTCCCTATGTGACACCATCCTAGTTTCAGTTCAAATCCAATCCTTTGTGTGGAGCAAGCTTCATCCCCATATGACCATCCAGTAGTGATGGAGAATGCCCTATATGGCACCATCCTAATTTTAATCTAGATCTGATCCATTGTATGGAGTAAGATTCCTCCAAACATGACCATCCACCGGTGATGAAAAATGCCCTCTATAAACTACCTCACGTTTAATCCATATCTGGTCCTCTACATGGAGCAAGCTTCCTCCCCATATGACTTTCCACTAATAATGGAGAATGCCCTCTATGGCACCATTTTAATTTGAATTCAAATTGTCCTCTGTGTGGAGAAAGCTTCCTCCCCAAATAATCATCCAATTTTCTTTTCCTTAAGGTTAGATGTGAGTTTCTGTGTTTTCCTACCTAAGGATTAGATTTATTAGTGGTAGAAGATACCCTTTTTGACACTACCCTAGTATTAATTCAATCATGATTATTTAAGGGTAGGTCTTTCCTTTCCTTATAATCAAAATCCCAAAATTTGATCTTTCCATTTGATTAATGCCAATATATGCAGCAAAACTTCATTCTACTACACATATTGGGGGTCTATTTGTTGACCTCAATTATGTTTGAGGTCTTCAGAACCTACCAACACTCCTTGGTGATCTAATTATTGAAAAGTATCCACTTGTTAACCATATAAGTCCCAGTCAAATTTCAATCAAGTCCTCAATCCAAACTTCAAACTCTACCCTTTAAATCCAGACTTCAATCCAGCCTTCAATCAAGCTTCAATCCTATCCAATTAACTTCAATAATTCATTTAACTATGGTTGATGTGAGAAATTCAACTCTATCATTCAAATTCAAGGTCAAATCCAGAATTATAGACCAAATCCTAGAGTTAAAGGCCTACATCTTAGAACCCTCTCTAGGTGATTTTTTAATCTTCTTAAAATCCAGCCAACTGACCCTTGATTCAAGATATCTTAGTTTTATGTTGATTAAACATATCTCTATAGCCAATCCTCCAAATTTGTGCTCATTTTGACACTCCTAGCCTTAAAGGATATAAAGCTTTTAAATATTTACAACCAACGCCACTAGACCCTCCACCGTGTGGAATTTGACCTTGGGACCCTCCCCAAGACCCTTGACCATTTCCGTAGACTTTTTTATGACATGTTGACTAGTAAACAACATTTTGTTGAACCTAGTTTGACCCATAATTGACCAGAAATCAAAATGACCAAAATACCCTATAAGGGTAAATTTGGACTTTCTCCCAAAACTAAACTTGGCTCAGTTAATTCAATCTTTGAGATCTCTTTCAATGCATTCTAAACATCATTAAGAGTGCATTGGACTTAAACCTAGGCTTTAGTTTGATCTGGTTGATCAAGTCAATCAAGGTTGACTAAATGGCTCTCTAAGGGTACCAAATGACCCTTTAAAGGTACAAATGGCCAATTTAGGCAACATGATCATTCTTGTGCATAAGACCACCTCCATTGGTCTCTAATGATCAAATTAAACCTTTTGGGTCCAAAGCCAGCTCCTAGTATGACTTGGTTGACCAGATCAACAACAAACCTTATTTACATCCAATCAAGTATCAAATTAATCGTAAATTTACTGAAAACACTTTGGTCATCCGTCTTGATGATTTGAAATTGACTAATTACTTTTATCTAGTCAATAATTGACTTGGTTAACTTGACCACGGTTGGTCTAAGTTTGTTTATATATCCAAATTTAATGCATTCAATCCATTCCACCTATTCAAGCCTTTTCGAACCTTTAATCCCACTCTAATTCATCACTCAAGTGCATTCACACCATTGAAGGGTCAAAACTTGGTAGGTTTGACCAAGTCAAACCTTTTAGTTTGGTCAAATATTCATAATTTTGGCCAAACCATTATACACATTTAATCAAATCCCCTCAACTCTTTAATCCTATTCCAATGTATGATTTAGTCATCCTAAAGTATATCATGAGTCAACCTATATTTGATTTTACATTCTCAAACCATTAGGCTTGGTGAAACATCAAACCTCATTCTATACTCATTAACTTGCTTATATATTAAAAACATCCATTCAACCCACTCTAGATTTATTCAGCTAGCACCCTTCGGGTGCCACATAAGCCCACCTTGACCTAGTTTTCTAGTTAAACTAGTCAACAAGCACTTAAAACTTCTCAAATAGTTATGCCCCATTTGAAATCCTCTTTTCTTTTTGAACATATTGACTTGTCCATCCCAAATGGAGCCTAAATGTCACTTGGGGCTCTCCTAACTAGGCCCAAGGGCTGGGTTTGCTAGATAGGGTAAAATGTAGTCCCCCCAATCCATATAACCACCCAATGGGAATGAGGCTTTTCCAGTCTTCCCCTTGCCATGCCAATGGCTTGGGATAGGTGTAACGCACCTTATGAGGTCCTCTAATGCATCTTGGTCTTCAGATCTAAACCTTAGGGGTTAAGGCAATAGAGAGGCCCCATTTTAATTCTTTTAATCGATCTCATTTTACAAAGACCTTCAATCCTCCACTTCATTTTGTTTTGACTCTATAGTACTCTCCCTAATTTTCTCTAGCCAAAACCCATTAGTCAAACCCACCAATGATGAACTTTCGGCCACTACAACTATAAGTTCCATATAACTCAAGGAACTCCTAATTTAGAGTTTCTCAAACCGCAAACTCATCTAGGAACTTAAGTGAGGATAGTGTACTAGCTCAACAAACCCAATTAATCTAAAATCCATTATTTAAACCTCAATAAAACCCTTACAATAACTTCATATTCTAAGGTTTAAAAAACTTTTTAAAAAGCTAGTTTTAAGCCAGAAAAAAGTCCCCTACTAATGCTCTTCCTACATAAAAATTATGTTTAAAATTTTACTTGAAATGTTTAAGTATTTGAGAAAACAAAACATTTTTTTTTATTTCCTAGGGTTTCTGATAAGCCCATTCATGGGTACAAAATTTGGAACATTGATCTCATGATGAATGGTCCAGATCTCATCTTTTCATGATTCTTTTTACTGCATGGTTAATCTCGTTGTCTGGATTTTTGTCCAGCTTTATGTGGATCATTCAATCCAAACCATGGGTGATCCAACGGTCCTGAGTCATTGCATACTCAGATAAATTATCGTAGTAGCATTTCTCCGTGTCCACCATTTAATGGCCAATGATTGCCACCACACAATCATTGGCCATTATTACACCATCGAGTAATGATTAGCCTACGGTTTCATCTAACCAATCGGAGGCTGTCGTGTAGACCATCGCCGCCATCATCTTTTTCCTTTTTAATTAATTCTAAATCCATTTCTAAACTTAGAGGCTTTGAAAAATTGTATTAAATAAAGTTTTTTATGAAAAATTCACATATAAATATTCATTTTCTCCAAAATTTAATTCTCTTTTATTTAAAATTATATTAAATTAAAGATTCTTTATGGATTTTGATTAATTTAAAATATTAGATATATATTTTTAATTAATATTTTATTAAATGTAATTCCAAATAATTTGACGTTTTGATCAGAAGATTTCTATGCCATTTTTTATTTCTCGTAATTTTCCTATACTTATTTATGTTTTATTTCAATGAATATTAAATTTTAAGAATATGGCTCCTTTTACAACCAATTTTTCTTAAGTTTAACTTTAGATAAGCTTAAGTCCCTCTCTATCCACTTAACCCCTCATTGAAATTTTAAATCAAAGCTTAACTATGTATGATTTAGATCAATCAAATCCCATGCTAGTATAGGACTCTTTCAAGCATTCCTTATGCTAATTTGCATATTTATCATATATGGACTTTAATTTGTATGTGGATTTGATTTATGTTTTTATGGAAAGTGTTTTCCCTTGCCAAGACACCATCTAGAAAAGCGCGCATCATGTGTAGAGAGATTTGTTCTTGGGAGAATTTCCAAATGGTTGGGTTATATGTTAATCCATGTGTTTGGATACTCACCCGTTTCTATGTACTTAGATGTAGGTCACATGCTTATTGATTCTTTGTATGGTATGGCTGGTTGTGCATTTGTCAAGCTTTAGAAGACTTTGATTTCAAGCCTATGCACCTTAGTGACACCTAAGGACAAAAATTAAAAACAAGCTTTAACATATTGGGAAAATTATAGGAAATAATTTATACATCTAATAAGAGTAAGTTTTAAAATATTTAAGCATAGTGGTACTACCTATTTTAAGTTAGGAGATTACTTGTTTTAAAAGCCATTAAGGTAAATATTTAATTAACTCAGAATTAACCCCTTAATTAAATCTAAATATTCAAAAAATTATAATAAATTTAAATTAAATCCAAAAATTACAAATAATATAAAAAATTGACCATAATTAACCCCTTAACTTAAAAAATTAAAATCTCTTTGGCTAAACCTCTAATTGAACTTAATTTAAGTTTTAGTGAAAATTAACAATTGATTAATTTAATTAGTTAAAATTATTTAAAAATTTCAAGTAAATTCTAAACACTTGAAAACACTCACTTGGGTTTTCCCTTACCTTTGGGAGTGATTCCATGAAGTTTGGAATGAGTTTGGATCAAAACAATAAAAAACCTTCTTAATTAACCAATTTCAAATTTCAATTAATTACTTAAACTTTGAAAATTCATAATTAATTTCAAAAAAAATTAAATTGATAAAACATAAAAGAATTTAACTCCATTATGTGTCTAGTATATACTAAAAATGTCAAACCACCAAAGTAAAAAAAAGTAAAAAATCTGGTCAATTATAGTTCAAAAATAGTTCAAAACTTTAAAATTCATAACTTAATGTAGAAAAATTCAAATCAAGCAAATTTAGCTTCTAAATACTCATCTTTATTGCAACTCAGGCTTCCGAATTTATGAATTTGATTATAATAAATAATATTAATTAATATTTTATTTCTCTTAATATTTGTAGTGCATATTCGTTTGTGTATTGAGTAATATTTTAGATACATCATGCACCATTCTTTGAGGATTCAAGGCTCAAGATTGTGTAAAATTAGTTATATTAAATGAGTATGTAATTTTCATTTCTTGAGTCAAGTCTTGTAATGATGTATGTTAGATTGGTGATCATGCACACATATAGGGGGGAGTAAAAATGATTTTAAATATTTTATTTTTTTTGTGATGGAGAGTTTAAGTTAGGAATGTGTTCTTTAATAAGTGCCTGCTAAGTACGTAGAAGTTATGGCTAGAGGGTTGGACATCTCAAAAGTTTGAGCTAGAAGATCCATGGAGAGTTTCACACCACTGAAGACCTTGGACTGATTAGTTGAATGTCTGGTGGTAGAAAAAGATATGCTTTATTTATTAGCTAAAGAAGTAGGTCTCTTGGACCTGCTTTTTCCTCCCTGTTTCCTACGTTTACTTAAACCCCTATTGAAAGTACATGAAACGGGATTGACATATGCTTTTAATGGACAAATGTTTGAAGGGTGCACCAGGGAACCACAACCCTCAAAGAGATACTTTTCCTAGACAAGGAAATGGGGATCTCATCTAACAATTATAAGTTTTTCCATTTTGAACACACACACAGGTAAAAGTTAACCTAGTTTTCTCAGCAATTAAAGGATCAACTACAAGGGGAGTGATAATAAAACTAGCAATTTTTTATATCACATTATGGTTCCAGCAAGCTAAAGGAAGATCCAAGATCTTAATCTAGACTACAATAGAAGAGAACTCATCCCTCTTTGGGAAAAATAGGGGAAACCATTTTTATAAAATAAAGGGCTTACCCAAAAAAAATCACAGCCCTCCATCTAGGCCATCTCAAAATCCTCAGGTGTTAAGAGGGCAAGACGAAGAAGCCCTCACTTAATGAAAGAAGGTTAAGAGTACCTTTAAACTTCCATATTTTTTGAATCGCAGCCAAAAAAATCTCATAATAAGGCCTTCGACAAATTGAATATCCGACCAATGAGAAGCCCCACTTATTATCAACCCCCCCCCCCCCCCCCCCCCCCCCCCCCCCCCCCCCCTTACACACACAAAGAAAAAATTTACAAGACAAAGGTAAGGGGAAACTCTTTAGATGTTAGGTTACGAGAGGTTAAGATAGACTTCCAGTTAAGATTCTGGAATGTCTCAACATAAGGGTTAGGGAAAGAAAAATTGTTGAGCAGCAGAGGGAAATCTGTGGTGATAGGCCGGTTTCGCACTCGCTCTGACTCAACATTTTGTGATTAGAGCTCATCACGGCTAAAGCTTTTGTAAAGTTGATTATAAAGTTGTCATTAAGAAAATACTATTTTTAAACGTTATTGTAAAAAGCAGCTTCATAGCACAAAAATTTCTCAAAAGTAGTAAAAAAAGTAATAACCAAAGGTTGCGATCTAAAAAACAAAACCAAAAGAAAAATGGTTGTTGCTTTCCTTGAATCCATTTGAATTCATTTCGTGTTAGTGATGTATTCGAGAAAGTGTACACTTAATGTGGTGAATTCTCTTTGGGACAAATTAATGAATACTTTTCTAGCGTGCACCTAAAACCTAAAAAAATTATTGTTAGATGTTGTAAATGGTTGGATAAAGTGGTGCTAAAATTTAAATATCATCAAAATATACCTCACAAAAATAATCTAAATATGATTTTGAGGTAGGACTAAAGTACCCAATAGAGAAAGAGGCGGGTGGGGGGGAGTAAGGTAAGGTTAAGATCAACAAAATAAAAAATTTGATGTGGAGAGGATAGAAGTGTTTTCAATTAAAGCTTTACCATACAACACTCATAAGAAATAAGTAGAGTGATCACAATTGCTATCGCAATAATAAATAAAAAAGTTCAAGAAACGAAAAAAAAGAGAGACAACATAAACAAAGATTTTGACTATTTCAACAATCCAATGCCAATGTCCATGCGTATCCAACTTTTAAGTAAAATTCTACTGTCTCAAAATTCAATACAAACTTAATTTGATCACTTTCCAATACTACAATATTTAACAATAATTTGATTAGAATAAGCTCACAATAATTTGTTATTTTAAAGGATAATTTTAATCGAATTACAAATAACATTATTAACAAAAAAAATTATCAAAAAATAAAACTTCTACACGTACAAAGGTTTTAAAAAATAATTTCACCAAAAAAATTGCATGTAACTTGATTTCAAGAATTTTTAAATTTGATTTCATAATAAATACTTCCAAACATGCAAAATAGATTTCAAAACATCATATTTCCATAAATGCAATAATGAGTTTCACAAATTGGAAAAAAAAAATCAGCAATATCTAAATTCGGATCATGCTACTTGTAAATAAATTTCTTAAAATTATTACACCAATAATGACAATAAATTTCAGCAATTATATATTAAATACTTTTTAAATTTATTTATTTGTGTGTGGGATCTTTTTGTAAAACTAGAATACCAAATTCTCTTATTCCACTCTCATACATTTTATAACATACAACATTATTCTTCAAAAATAAAGCAATAAAAAAGTTCCTTTTTAAGACCCTAAAATATTTCCACCAACAAGCTTCTATTCTGAAAAGATCTCTAACTGTTAACTTGCATAAACAATCCATCATCTTTAGTTAATACGTATTTTGCATTTTCTTTCAATCTTGTCTCGTTTATTTAAGACCGATAATATATGATAAAGAAAAGCACATCGCACCAAAGATATCATATCTCTAAGAAAAATTCTGATTGCTAAAGCGAATAACAATGTATCAGCACAATCATACAAATAGTTAATAAACTGCTCCATCTTTATTATAAATTTCTTCGATCACTCAGATTGCTATGCTTTGCCTGAAGGATTTAGCATTTTAGCTACCAAATTCTTGTGGGGACAAGCTTTTGTTTTATTTTCTGTGAGAACAGGATTCGAAGGTGACATAAAGACAATATATTACATTTATAGAGCTTTCAGTTGTGAGGATAGAGACGAGAATATCACCCAGTTGAAATTTCTTAAGGCTGAAGTGCTCAATTAGCATGAAAAGTATTTAGTTAATGGAACATTTAGTAGAGTTTCTGCTGCAGATTATAAAAAAGAAGCTGATAAATGATCATTAAAAGAATATTTGGATAGACGATGCAGAGAAAAAGGACTAACAAATAATCAAATCAGAGATAACTACAACAATTTTAAATAAATATCATGCGCTTTTATAATGATGACTAAGGAAATGATCATTTGAAGTGGGAAACAGCTATGATAAGAATGCGTAGGCATGCGTTTTGCATTCATACGTAGGCCAAATTGGTTTTGGTTAAGAAGTCCTTGTCACTCACCAAATTAATGGAGGGGAGGGCATATTGGAGCTTCCTTTTTATCTTGTGCTTGTGCTTTATTTTTTGCACAGCTATTATACCAAATCATATTAGAATATTTAATTAATTTGGAGTCTTCCTATTTAAGATATATTTTGAGATTTTTTTTACTATTTAATTTTTCTGATTATAACTATAATTTGCTTTTTAAAAATATTACAGTCCAGGCCTACAAAAGTTTCACTACTCCATTTATTATAAAAAGAAGCAGCTGCTTAGTTTCCTGACAATTAATTTAGAATCATCTTTATAAAATACTTAAGCTATCCCAAATAGATCTTTTAAGCCCCTCAGCTAACAAGCTTTGCAGTACATCTACTTCATGCCTCTACATAACGAGAAGTGGGAAACAAGCTGGCTGGTTTAGTTATCAGAGATGGCGAAAGGTTCAAGAAGGCTTGTGCTGGGATTTCTCTTCTTGCCTCTTCTCTATGCTCTTCTCCTTCGGCTCAACCTTTCCTCTTTTCATGCATGTATAGTATTACTTAATTCTCTTCTTCTTGCCATTACTAAGCTGATAGTCGAGCAGTGAGGGGAGAGCTTAGTGTGAATTTCTTCCTTGAATGATTATGGCTTTGATCGATGCAGGGAAGAAGCAATTATCCCATTGGAGCAGCATCAGCTTTGAGTCTAGCTATACTGACTTCCAGCAGTCAACAGCGTTTATGAAGTTGCAGCTTCAGACATTAGTGCGAGGTTTCCTTCGAACGGTTAACTTTATTTAATTATATACTGCTTCAAATGTTTTCCAAAAAAAAAATTTCGCTATTATTTTAATTAATGTGGATGATACTGTCAACTTTAAATATGCTACAGGGTCAAACTCAAATTTTATGTAATTAAAGAAAAATTTTCATTAAAAAAAAATAGTTTGATGGGCCATATATTTTACAATTAAAGTTAGATGAATTTATGATTCTTATTTATTTATGTATTTAAATGTTTTTATTTATTTATATAGCATAAGAATCTTTAAATTATTTAAATTATCAATAACATTAAATCATTTAAATTATATATATATATATATATATATATATATATATATATATATATATATATATATATATATATATATATAATATATATTACATTTATCATATTTTAAAAATATTCAAATAAAATACTTAAATTATTAATTAAAATATAGAATTTATATTTTTTTTATTTATAAAAATAATTATTTAAAAAATTACATGCAAATATCACAATTCATGTTCTACCCTTCCACAACAAAATCTTTGAAACCATCATCTACACTCCTGCCACACCCAAATTCATGAAATCATCAGTTTCATCCCCTCTATTGGCCCAAATTCTCGTAATTTCTTTCACACTCGCATTTTCCTCTTTAAATAAAAGAAGCATATTTTTAAGGTTATTCTTATTTACAAATTTTTCCAATTTAATATTTGTGATACTTAAGAAAGTAAAATTTGGGAAAAAAAGAAAGAAAATATAATTTGGGGGTGGGAATGTGCATTTGTCCTCATCTACTTAAGAAAATAAAATTTTATTAATTCTATTTATGATACTTAAAAAAATAAAATGTTAACTTAGAGAAAAATGATTCACGTATCCGATTTCACGTAGTGGGATAAAAACTTGATGATGTTGTTCTTGTTGTTATATAATACTTAAAAAAATTAAACGGTTCAAGACAATTTATTTTATAGCTAATCTTTTAAATTTTGTCACCCTTCTCTTTAGATTCTGAGTCCGCCTCTATTAATACCTTTTGCATAATTCCATAGAACAATTAATTTTTAGCAAGCATTCTTCTAAACTACCTTTATTTCTGCCATATTCAAAATCAACTACCATTGATTTACTGATCATTAACACTATACTTTAATATATTTTCTTATTATGTAATATATTTGGACTATCAAAAATGAGCTATTTCCACAACACATGGTTCCAAAATTACTGTGAAAACTCCTTGCAGTGATTTTGGAACCCCTGTGAGATTTTTTGTTGCGGTTAAAACCATTAGGAAATCCCTTCAAAACTGCTGCGAAAATTATTTTTTCTTGTAATGTTGAGATTCATTCTTTTATATTGTTTAATCTAACTCTAAAGTAAAAGAAAAAAAATCTTCACATATCAGCATTCTAACAAAATGAATGGCGTTATGTCGTCAAAAAAAAAAAAAGAATACCGATCATACTAACAGGCATCATTGTATTAAGACTTGGATCACACGCCACTCCCATTTGACCCACGCGTGATAGCTGCAATAAGAAGCTAGCAAGATACCAATTCACCTTATCTTAATTATTATTATTATTATTATTTTTGGTTCACTATTATTACAGACAACCATCGACCATAATTCCACAACACAAGTCTTTGAATACATATAGCTCACGCATCAGTAATCAACATATAGTACTATAACATTTTGAAGCTATCAATCATAATCGTCTTCTTACTATTTCTTTTTTTTTTAATTTCTATAATAAAAAGTTATCTTTTACAATAAGAGAAGCAAAATCGCTTTCCCATATCAATTACATAACCAGAATCATGGTGATTTGGTAAAGTAAAACACAGAAGGATCTTAAATAACATAGGGTTAATTAGATTGGTCATCATGATCATATCCGGTAATTAAATATTTTCTTTTCTTATAATGATCTACAATTTTATTAGAGATAAGTGATTTCAATTGATGCATAAATCATTTTGAGTATAAGTAAATGTTTATTTGTTAGATTTTCCTTGTCAAGCCGTTCAATATGACTATAAATAAGCAATATTTGGAGACCATTTTACTCTTAATGAATGTTAAAAAAAATACTCAAATATGTTTCAATTTCTTGATCAGGTCACTTAGCAATTAGATATAATCATTTGTTATGATAATATGTTTGTAATATCAAACGTACAGTTCAACAACAATTTTATAAGAATTAGAGTTGCAATGGTCCTAAATTTAATTTTTAAAATTTAAGATTCAAATATTGCCTCAAAAGTTATGTTGACGAATTGAAATTTTTTAAGACAAATCAATTCTAATAAAAAAATAAATTAAAATTTCAAATTGAATCAAATTTATATTAAAATATTTTAGCATTATATTTATTCCATTTAGTGGTGTAAGAATATAAACCTTTTCATTCAAAACCTTTTTATTGGCTTTCTAGTCCAGCCTACCTATCAGTAGAGTCCGTCCCAACTTTTTTTTTTTTTTTTAGGACAGGGTGTATCAGCCTTCGGCCACTAATATCCCCAGTCGACCTAGCGGTCCACTCACCCCATAGCAACCGGGCCGACGCTTAAGACTTTTCGTGGCCACCCAAGGAGATCAAACTGGCGACCAGGGCAAAGCCCGGTCGTCCCAACTAGCACAGTTTGAGCATAAGAATAAAATGTTAGTTGCACCTACAACAAGCACGCTTAAAAGGGCACATGCAGCTCTGCACTTTTCACCAATGGAGCATCATTTTTTTTAGGACATTTAAGTCGAATAAAATAAATTTATACCCACAACACATATATGTTATCGGTGTGAACTTGATTTAATTGGCCTATATATCACAGAATAATTGTTATTGTATATAATTTTTATAAATTAGCTTTAAAATTTATATATTTATTTATCCAATTGCGTCGTCCTCGCAGAAAGCGGCAGGCACGAACTGAAACAGAACGGGCTCACCTGCATCTCCGATCACCACTCCGACATTTGCATCACAGAAAACTCCGTCAGAATAACCGCAGCTTCAACCGGTATCACCGTTCACTTGACTGCCGGCCAAACCCTCCCTCCATCCGCTCCCAGCCGCTTCATCCTCCACCCCTACCCTCGCAAAAACGACCCCGACGCCATCTCCCGAACCACCCCTGTCACCCTGCTCCCCACCCCCAGCACTCCCCCTCCCTGTTCCTCCCACTACTCCTCCCCCGCCCTCCTCTTCTCCGCCGGCGGCTTCGCGGGAAACTTCTTCCACGACATAAACGACGTTATCATTCCCCTTTTCCTCACCTCCTCTCCTCTCCGCCCGGATCTCCACCTCGTCATCACCGATCTCCAATCCTACTGGTCTCTAAAATACCATCGCATCCTCCGCCTCCTCTCCGCCTTCGACCCCATCATCATCCAATCTCCTTCCCGTTCCCCGTCCAAAGTCCTCTGCTTCCCCGCCGCCATCATCGGGCTCAAATACCACGGCACTCTCCTCTGTAACTCCACCGAACCACCCGGTGCCGTCTCAACCTCCGATTTCCGTCGCTTCCTCCACGACTCCCTGATCTCTGTTCCTCACCTCCCCGGCCTCGCCAAACCAGATCAGCCCGTTCTGGTCCTCATCTCGCGGAACAAGTCGCGGATGTTGATGAACGAGGAAGGGGTGATTAGGATAGCAAAAAAGGCGGGGTTTAATGTGGTGGTGGCGAAACCAGAGATGATGAAGAGAGTAGAGCAGTTTGCTGGCTTCGTTAATCGCTGCAAGGTTTTGATGGGAGTGCACGGGGCGGGGCTGACGAATATGGTGTTCTTGCCGCCGGAGGGTATCGTTCTGCAAATAGTTCCGTGGGGGTTGGAATGGGCGGCAAAAGAGTACTTCGAGCGGCCGGCTAGGCGGCTAGGGTTAAGGTACGTGGAGTACCATATCCAGGTGGAGGAGAGCAGTTTGTATGACAAGTATCCGAAGCATCATCCGGTGATTTCAGATCCATGGTCTGTCAATCGAAAGGGTTATAATGTGAGTCGGCCGGTTTTTACTGATGGGCAGAATTTGAGGATTGATCTGGAGAGGTTCAGGAAGACGGTCCTTCAGGCTCGAAGGCTCATCTTACCGGATAACTCCTAAAGTCGGATTGAAGATGCTCCTAATTAATAAAAAATAAATTATCCCAAGATATTTTTATTTTATTATTATTATTATAATTGAATATATACTGGGATTCGTATAATTTTCAAATATTATACATAGTATTAATCTCAGTAAAAATTTTATGGAATGTTAAGCTTGTCTTGTGATATTTTTCATTAATTTATTGGTGCATAGTTGCCCGCATCTTTCCTGTCACACGCAAAAATAGGTATTTGTCAAGAAGTGTATAATATTTGATGTGATAAAATTTTATGTTAGAATGTTCTTAATCATATGCAGCCCGTTTTCGGCTGATGTTTGTAAGTCATAGGTTTTCAATAAAAATTGCTTGGAGGTCTTCCATAGATGGTGTTTGTGAGTACATGATTTGTCTCAAAATTAATGGAAAAAAAAAAGCTCCAGTCATTGCATGTGTTAAAAATTGAATAAGAAGTATTACATTTTGGGGTTGTTTGGTTGCATGCTTTTTATAGTGTGTTGTAAAATAAATGAGGAATTATAAGTTTTTTTTTTGTTTTTTTTTAATATTTGGTTTGATGCAAAGTAAGAGAGTGAAGTATTTGAAACTTACTTGATAGTGTTTTTGAGGTGTATTTGAAATTCACTAAAATAATGTGAGTTCTTTCTCGTACGGGAAGTAGTTATAAAACAGACTCTTCATCTCTTGCGAAAACTAGCCTCCCTTAGTCCTCTCTTGTGAAATCTAGGTTCTCTCGTGAAATCCGGCCCGTGCTCTTCGTTCTCTTACAAAATAGGGTCCTTGCATGTCATTCTCTTTCATGAAATCTAGGATCTCTCATGAAATATGGTTCATGCTCATCATTCTCTCTTGTGAAATCCAGACAAGAAATTTAAAGCCTACTATAATGACACTTTAGTTACCTAGTTTGTTTAGTATTTTCACAACTTTGTGTCCAGGTAATTTGTGGTATGACGGTTGCTTGCAAATCTGTGTTTGGTTGCAAATCTTTGGTAGTTTTGTTTGGCATTTTTGTAACTCCTTTAGTCGTAGTTGCTTGCACACCAACTTTAGTACCAAATTTTACACATGGGGAATTGTTTGTATTTACAATTGTGAAAAATTCAATCGAGTTATCTTCTTTCCTAAAAAGTTCTCTTAATGCGATGACTGAGCTTCCATTCACATTGAGTTGTTGTAAGCCCAACAAAATTTAGAAGCTAAAGACATTTTTGACATTTGCACTAGTTTTTTTTTTCTATTCTATTAGGTACATTAAAATTTCAGGTATTAAATGACACTTCACTAAAATGATTAGACTACATTCTGATGCAACCTGAAAGGTTATAACATATGCTACCAAGCAATAAAAGCTATACGAGAAAAAATATTCGACACATGATTTGGAGCTTATTGTTGTTAAGTTTTCTCTGAAGATTTAGATGAACTACTTATATATAGTTAGATGTGAGATACTTTTTTATTACCAAAGTTTGAGGTATATATTTACTTTCAAGAATTTGAATCTAAGGTAAAGGTGATGGGTTCAGCTGATTAAGGATTGTGATTTAACTATTCAGTATCATTATGCTAAGGAGAATATAATGGTAGATGCTATGAGTAGAATGTCTTTTAGAGTGTCAAGCTTTCTATTTACTTCTAACAATCTTCAGATTCGAGATATAGAAAAGTTAGAGTAAGAAGTGATTACTCATGTTGATTGAAATTCTAGTGTTCTGGATCAGATAATTATTTAACCACCTATATATGAAAAGATTTAGGAAGCATATAATACAAATATAAAGCATTTGAAGCTGGTTGATCGATTGTTTGATTATAGAGACACCTTTTGTAAGAACAGGCTATGGATTCCTAATTCTAAAGGTATGAGAGAATATATTCTACACGAAGCATATTATTTAGGGTATACTATTCATCCAGGGAATAACAAAATGTATGATAATCTAAAAGATATGTTTTGGTGGAGTGGATTGAAGAAAAATGTATCAAATATTATTTCAATATGTGAACTATGTCAGTTAGTATAAGCTAAGAACCAGTGATTATGAGGTCTTTTGCAATCATTACCTATTCTAGAGTGGAAATGGGAAGTAGTGACGATGGATTTTGTTATGAGTTTTCCTAGATTGAGACAAAGACATATACTATATAGGTTGTGGTAGATTGTTAAATAAAGTTTTTATATTTTATTTTGATATAATTTAGTGGATATATTTACATAGGTTTATGCTCAAGTATATGTTTAACTGCTATGAGAAAATAATTTAGAAATTCCCATGTAATTTTACGATATTCATATTCTTGTGATCAAATACAACATTGAGAATTAAATACTATCTATGAAAGATAGACGAATTATTCTACAATAGTTTCAAATACAAAAGTAGGGTTTTAGATACCATTCACTTTCATAATCAAATACAAATAGAAGAATAATATGTCATAACCAAAAGATGCAGATGTCATTCCATTAAAGTATTTCAAGATGAAAAATGGGGTTTTGAAAATTCTCTATTTTTATCATCAAACATCACAATGATTGTATCATATCATCTTGAAATGAGAAAATGACACTCTATAATGTCGTTATGAATACAAAAATGGGGTTTTTAAAATTTTCTACATTCCTATAGGATTTTTCCCTAATTTATGAGAATAAGATAGGAATTTATTTTAATATAAGGGGTTACAATTACCCCATAAAGGCAAGCCTTTATGGTTAATTACATACTAAAAAAATTAAATATCTTAAGAATACTCTCAATTAAATTAGTTACAAATATTTTCTTTCTGGAGTTCAACAATTAAGACAATGATGAGAGGTGAAGTATTTTTAAAGGGGATTAGATCAATTTGGAGCAGTTCTTTCTGGAAGACAAAGGATTAATAAGTAGGTAGTACTTTGAGATTCTGAGACCTCCTAGAAGCACTCCAATGTATCATATATTAGACTTTAATATTTTAGAGAGAATTTTATATTTGAGTTAGCATTTTATTAGATAATTATGATTACATTTCTAGAGGGTGAAGACTTATGATTTTGAGACCTTCCATAGAACCTAGATCTAGGTTGAGCACTATATAATAGTAACTCGAACCTAGCTAATGAAATATTATTATGGTCTTACATCAGCTTAGATTGGAAAGCCACCTAAAGTACTTAGGCATTTTAAAATCATGTTATTTGATCTTTATGAAAAATGGATGGCTATTGTTTAAGTCTTTAAAAATTTGAGGCTGACATCTAAAAAATTATCCAAGTGGCCCCTTTACAAATGAATGGTATAATTATACTTGATACGATTAAATTTTAATTAATTTTATTTATTTTCTAATTCAATATATATAAATTGACTTTTTATGCAAAAGTTATATATGGTGAACTTTACAAAGAGGCATATAAAGATGTTTTTTCCTTGATAACATAATTCCCCTAGATAGAATAGTGCTCTCATAGGTCTAGTAGTCTTCCATGACCCACACATGCGGAGGTGCCTTTCATAGAGAGAAGGAAAGATATGATGCATGAAAAACTATCAGTGAGCCCGAGCTTTAATATTAAAGTTCACCAGGATATTTAATATTAAAGTTCAAATATCACCAGGATATTTAATATTAAAGTTCATATTGGGCCTTCAAAGGCTCTTTGATTGAAATTCATCTTAAAAATATAATTTCTCAATTTGAGCATTTGCATAAATCATTGATTGTTGAACCAAATCACATGTTAGCGAGTGAACAATGTTGATAAGGTTTAAATAACTAAATATGTTAATCCTTAATGATAGGCGTGTTGAATTTTTATCTCAACCAAAGGGGACTACACTTTTAAATGCCTCAAAATTCTTATGAAATATAAATTCTTTCAAATGACTTTAAAATCCCGGATGATGGTTGTGTTGAAAGCTAATATTAACAAGAGGAGTTAATTTTTAAATTCCACCAAAAATCTAAAATTTAATATTTATTTAAATTTTTCATATATAAAATTAAATTTTAATTATCTAAAACTTAAAGCAAAACTCATCCACCCTCAACAACCGTTTAGTGAGGGCGATGAACTCAAGATTAACTCTAACTCACAAAGATTGAATTTTTAAATTAAGGATGTCACTCAGATTTGTTCTCAAATTACATTCTACTAGTAATGACATTGAATATTTACTCTTATCGATGGCTTGGCCAGTACAGCTCCAAACACATAAATCGGGCATACGTCTTTATGTGGTATGGTTATGACTGGTCCTCTAATTAGTGGTTTGGCAGATAGCTTCATAAGTAACCTGTGGCTTGGTAAACTAGCTCCATTTGGTAAATGATTATAACTATGGCCCTCTGACTTAAATGCTTTGTCAAACGACTCCAATATCATACGATCATGGATAAAATCTTGCATGTTCCCCAATGGTTATTTACCATTGAGTAATGAATTATACGACATAATTGATAGGGCATAACGCCCATGGCCACTATTAGCTAAGGTTGACTTGAATTTGTCCCTTAGATAAATATTCACCCCTTGTCTCTGAGGTACCCTTGTATAAAGAAACCCATGGTTATTGATAATGATTCTTTGGTCATGTTTGGTCAACTACCTCCTTTAACTAGATAGATTAGGGACTATGACAACTCGAGATGACAGAATTATAAGATCTTGATCGGGTTCATTATCATTCCCCCACCACCCTCTTTAAGTGAAAGATGATGAATTTTTAAATTTAAATATTAAGTTTTACATCTAAAATTATTGCTACTATACATTAGATGCTAAGTATATGTTCAACAACTAGCCTTAATCTAAAGTGATTTCTTGTTATTGAGATGTGTAATTAACTATATGGGCTTATGTCTATAGGAAACTAGAACTTTAATCTTAAAGTTCTTGCTAAGAGGGAAAAAAATCTCTATGTAGTGTCTTGTCTCTAACTAATAAGCCTTTAAAAATTTTCCCCCAAAATATAATCTATTAAAACTCTCCTTAAATATATACGGAAAGGCTGAGGCCCAAAGCACAAATTTTTTGAGCCCGTATACATATTATTATAAGACTTCACTACCCTAATCAACCAATCATTAACTACCTAAGACTCCACAACACCCTAGAAATGAGGCATCTTTAGTCTCAGAAATAACTACAAATGCTCATCAACCTCGTCCCCCTTCATACCTGCCAATCTACTCTGATCCTCACTCGTCAACTAACACTTATCAATATTAATTAAAAATATTTAAAAGCAATTAATTAAAGGAAGCATAAAGACTTACAAAATCAATAAAGCAAAACCTAAAATTACTAGAGTTCTAGTATATACCTAATTCTAGAACTAGCACTTATAATTTATTAACCGCATAACTACTTTCAAAGAGGCCTCTAGATGCCATACAAAATACTTATTCTCAGAGGTTCAGTTACATATTACTTTCACTTTTACTTTTATTTTCTCAAAAGAATTCAAATAAATGTTCAAAGTTTATTAATGCATTTTTCAAAACATTTCATAAATTTAATTTATTAAAATATTAACTTATAAAATATAATGATTATAATGCGCATGTCCTGATGCATGCTTATAACTTCACTACCACTCATTCCTCCTTTTATATCCCACACTTGCATATAGCAAGTGGGTATAGAATCCATCACACTTTTGTATCAATTAGATGGGGCAAGAAAAGTTCTTATAGTGTTACTTAACCTCCCACAACTACTTTCAGCATGTGGGGTCTGAATCTCTCCCACATTCGCATCAGACAGATGGAACCATAATAGAACATTTAGGGCCCTTGTAATATAATAAAGAGTAAAATTTTACACCTTTCAGAACATAATATATGTAATGCCATGTAATGTCAAATGCAAATGCAATGCAATAATACTTGAAGTAGTATTTAGAAATTGCATGAATTGCCATTAGATAACTCATTACTTAAAAAATAAAATACTCATTAAATTTTCTCTTTCAAATTTATAACTTCAGAGGGACATTCATATGAACATTTCAAGACTTTTATATAACTATTATATTTTACAAAAAAAAAAACCTCAATTCAATAATACATGTAGACAATCGTGTAGAAAAAAATTAACCAATAAAAACTCAATTTCATATAGTCAAAATGTTCATAATAAGGAATTCAATAACATATTAAAATTTACATAGCAAAAACTTCTTAAAATTTGAGAAAAATATATTTTTGTTCATATCTTTTTTTTTTTAATTACAAAAATTAAAATCAAAGACAAGGTTTTTTAGTTTACCTCGAGCTCTACAATATCCCAAATAGACCTGATGAATGATCCTAAGACTTGGCCTTTGAAAATCTCTCTCTCTCTCTCTCTATTTCTCTCTCTCTTTCTCTCTCTATTTCTCTCTCTCTCTCTCTATCTCTCTCTCTCTCTCTCTTCTATCTCCTCTTCTCCTTCTCATTCTTCCTCTTCTCCTCCTCTTTCTCCTTTCTTCTTCTTTGATAATGGTTGGGTAGAAATGAACTTGGCAAGTGATTTCAAATATTTTAATATTATTTTTAAATATATGGACTTAGCACCACATCACTCACTTTCCCTGATCGACTATACTCCTTGAAAATCTTCTAAATTCTCCCAAAATATCCTCACCTAAAACTTGGAACATCTGTAGTGCATCCTCAATACCATAATATAGGCCCAAACCTACTTTTTGTCCAAAAACTTGAGAGCTCAGAACCAAGGCACCTACTACATTGGTGCTGTGGCGCACATAAAATGTTTTTTATATCTTGGATTTTTACATCTCAAACACCAAACCTTAGTTATTTATAATCCCAATAAGAATTCTAGGAATCATAATTTCTAATTAACTTAAAATTAACAAAAATATACTTGAATTTTAGATAATGGATATTATATCTAGAATGAACTTCTAGGATCTCTAAGATCAATTATAGATGTTGCTACTAAAGGTTCTTTGATGTCCAAACCCTTTGATGAAGCCTAAGCTTTAATTAACGAAATGACCACCAATAATTTTTAATGACCTTCCAACAGAGTGAACCCTTAAAATATGTCTATTGTAGATAAATTAGATGCCTTATAAATTTTTCCTACACAAATAGTTACTATCTCTAAGCAATTAGATAATATTGGAGTTAATGCATCCCAATGCACACCCATGTTAATAGAAGATAATATATATGAAATATTTTATAACCTAAATACCTATGTGCTTGAATTCTTAAATGACATTAATAACAAACAAAATAACCCTTATTCTACTGCTTACAATCTAGGTTGAAAGAATCATCCCATTTTTTAATAGAATAATAATCCTAATAGGGGTAATCATTGGAATTCTAGCCAACTCAACCAAGTAGGAACCTGGAACCCACCTCAATAGTAATTTGGAAAACCAAGGCCTAATTACCTCATAGATTCAATTCCAATAATTAATTTAAGAATAAGAAAACTTCTTTGAAAGGCCTAGTTTTATAATTGGAGACCCAATTATAGAGTCAAGTTGCTACTATAAGAAACATTAAAAATTAGTAAGGTAGTTAGCTAGTTTCATAAATAATAGACCCTAGGGTGCCTTTCCTAACGATATAGATGTAAACTTTATGGAAAAAGGAAAGGAGCAATACAAAAGCAAAAGGAAAGTAGTAGTGCAAAGCTATTCAATTGAAGAGTGGTAGAGAGAGTTAGAAGTAGTTAGGAATAAGGATCAACCTAAGGAGGATACATCTATAGAAGCACCTGTAGAACACACTAAGCTAGAAGAATAACCTCAATCTAATAAGGAAGTTCAAAACTCCATTAGAAGGATCTTCAGAGACCATCACCACCATTTTCCTAAAGATTATGAAAGCAAAATTTAAATAGTTCGTCTTTTATATTTTTTGAAATATTTAGAATGTTGTCTATTAATATTCCATTTGTTGAGCCTTAGAGAAGATTCCTACCTTTGCTAAGTTCATGAAAGACATAATAAACAAGAATAGAAAATTAGGGGACTTTAAAACTATTTCCATTACTAAGTAATGTAGTGTAATCTTATAATATAAACTCCTCAGAAGCTTAAGGACCTATATAGTTTTATCATTCCTATGTCTATAGGGGATAATTTTATGGGAGGGCATTATGTGACTTAGGAGATAGCATAAATCTATATCCTTGTCCATATTCAAGAGACTTGACTTAGGAGAAGTCAAACCCACCACTGATACCCTTAAGTTAGCAAAACATTCCTTCACTTATTCAAAGGGGTGATAGAGAATTTGTTAGTCAAGGTAGATAAATTTATCTTCCTAATTGACTCCATTACCTTAGACATGGAGGAAGATAGGAAGATACCCATTCTTTTGGATAGACCTTTCTCTATAATAAGTAGGGCTATGACTGATGTGTAAAAGAGAGAATTGAATATGAAGGTTCAGAATTAGGATGTTACCTTTAATGTTTTCAAGTCTACAAAGTTTCCTAAGGATCTTATCAAGGATACTCATAAATTGTATTTAGTGGATGATTATATGGAGATTTTTTTGGAAGAATTATTGATTCATATCTCTTTAGAGAGTTCATTAAGTGGGGATGACGTAGGAGAGGTGGATGGAGATTCTATTCATGGGTCAGTGAAGCCCTAAGAATGTTTAAGGAGAGGTATAAAGTGCTAGATACATCATCTCTAAGAAAGCCCTTGAAACCATATGTTATAAAGGTGCCCATTCTTGAATTAAAATCCTTGCTTTCCCATTTAAAGAATGCTTTCATAGGTGGATAGTTAACCTTACTTGTCGATATTTATGCTAAGCTTGGAGAAAATTGTTACAAATCTACTTTTTCATGTCTTATGTTTTGATGATTGACAAACACTGTTTCTCTTGGACTACTTGTTGCTTCTAACTTTTCAGGAATCGAAGATCGGACGATCAAGAGGAAGCCAAGTCCAGGATCGCATAGGTTTAGGGTTGAGTCAGTCTGTAATTTTATTTTTCACCTTTTGAGTCTTCTTGTAATAATCAAAAAGACTGATGCTAAGTAACCCTTCAAACACACACTTGAGAGGCTTAGAAATTCTATTTTTGCCCACATCGGCCCGGCCGAAATTTATATCGTCCGGGACGATCAGCTTAAAATAGAAAGTCTAAATTAAGGATTCTTAATTAAGGCAGCCGACATTAACTATCGGCCAGGACGATAAGCTCAAAATAGAAAGAGATAGCCGCCTTAGACAGTTTAGGCATACTGAATTTTAAATTATCGGCCAGGACGATTCCAAGATCGGCCTGGACGAAATTACCAAATTATGCCTTAATTGATCAGGAAATCAAGGGAGTGATTAAGGATGATTGATACGATCATATCGGCCAGGACGATCGTGAGATCGGCCTGGACGATCTAGCCAAATTTCAATCGGCCAGGACTGTTCCCAGGGCTATGCTCAGGACGATTTACTTCTGATTTGAACTAATCGGCCAGGACGATCGTGAGATCGGCCCGGACGATCAGGCCAAATTTCAATCGTCCAGGACTGTTCCCAGGGCTGTGCTCTGGCCGATCTTCCTTGATTTGTACTAATCGGCCAGGCCGATGTCCATATCGGCCAGGACGATAAAGTTGGCTACTTGCAATTAATGAGCTCCTCTTGAGCACTTCTATTTAAAGAGCTCTTCTTCAACGTTTTAAGTGACCTTGGGCTGCTGCCTTGACCTGAGAAGACCTTGAGGAGAGAAAGAGAGAGAGGGAGAGAGAGAGGATCTTGTGAGGGGATTCACAAGGGTTGCTCAAGGATCGCTCTGCTTGTCTTTCGTTTGGAGTTTCTCGTCCGTGGAAGGGTTGGTAGAGGTAAGGAGTTTTGCTTTTGGTTGTGGTTCTCTGCCAGCTTCAGGAGGAAGCAAAAGGAGGTAGGTTCTCAGCCTTGTCGGGGTGGCAAAAAGGAGTTTCTTGTGAGGGCTTCTCCGCCTAGCTGTGGGGGCTAAAGGAGAGTCACGTTTTGTAGTGCAATACTTGGAGGGTGCCTCCAAGGAGTGGACGTAGGTCTAGTCGACCGAACCACTATAAATCTTGTGTTCTTATTTTTGCTTCCGCACTTTTAAATTCCGCATTTGGTTTGGTGGTGTGATTTGGTTTGTGAATTTATTTCTTTGTCTCAAGAATTTTTAAAATACCAATTCACCCCCCCTCTTGGTTAGCTTGGGACTAAGTTCATAGGGCTTAACATCCCGAACGAACTTTCAAAAATTAAAAAGTTAAGTTGATTGGAGTTCTTAATACATATAAGAAAGCTTTTGGTTGGATCGTTGTTGGTGATATCCCATTTTAGACAGTGCTTGGGTGAGTCCAATTCATTGCATCCTAAGGAAATAAGGTCTAACTGTTATAGCCAATGCAAAAAATGAATTGATTTCCACTAGGATGGATACAAGTTGGAGAATATGCATTGATTATAAGAAGTTGCGCAAAACCTACTATGAAAGACCATTTTCCATTGCCCTTTCTTGATCAAATATTACATAGGTTAGTAGGCCACCCTTTGTACTAATTCTTAGATGGCTATTCTAATTACCATCGGATTCCTATAGCATTAGAAGACCAAGAATAAACTATGTTCAACGGTCTGTTTAGTACATTTGCATTTAGGATGATGCCTTTTGGATTATGCAATGTCCCTAAAATATTTCAAAAATGTATGATGTCTATTTTTTGTATTTAATAGAGCAAGATGTTAAAATCTTTATGGACAATTTTTTATCTTTAAAATAATTGATGTGTGTTTAGAGCATTTATAACTCTTTTTGAAGAGAAGTGAGACAATTAACCTTGTTCTTAATTGAGAAAAATACTAATTTTTTGTTAAGGCATTATCCTCAGACATAAAATCTCTAAGAGGGGTATAGAGGTCAACAAGGAAAAGAATTAATGGATTGAGAATTTTCCACCTCCTACTTCTTTAAAGAAAGTCTAAAGTTTTTTAGGTCATGCCTATTTTCATAAAATATTTATAACATATTTTCTAAAATTATGAAATCCTTATGCCATGGGAAGGATGTTCGGTTTGAATTCAATTCATAATATTTACTGCATTTGTAAAAATTAAGAGGAGCTTAGTTATTGAACATGTTATCATTTCATCTCAATGATATATAAATCTTGAATTAATGTGTGATGCTAATGACTAAGCCATTGGAGCAATTTTAGGATAAATACTAGACAAGAAATTTCATGCTATATATTTTGCTAGTAAAATATTGAATGAAACACAAATAAGTTACGCAATAACTAAGAAAGAATTACTAGCGATAGTCTTTTCCTTCGATAAATTTATATCATATTTAATTGGCATCAAAGTTATTATTTTCACTTTTTATTGTGCTATCAAATTCTTGTTAACTAAAAAATGCTAAATCTAGATTATTTAGATGGATTTTAATACTTTAGGAGTTTAATGTAAATATTTTAGATAGAAAGGTTTTCAGAATCAAATATTCAATTATTTATCTAGGTTAGAGAGGGAGGATTCTGCTCATAATGATGTAGATATTTTTTCCCTAAAGAAAAATTATCTGTATTGCATTCATTATGTGCTCTTTAGTATGCTGACATTATGAACTACATTGTGAGCGGAATGATCCTCCATTTGATAAGTTATTTTTTCAACAGCGCAAATTTTTGCATGATACCAAATTTAATTTTTGGGATGAATCACGTTTATTTAGGAGATGTAAATATCAAATCATTAGAAGATGAGTTTAAAACTATTATTAGATAATGTCATGATTCTAAATATAAAGGGCCTTTAAGAGGGTTTAAAACTATTTCTAAGATCCTTTAATCTATAAGTTGCTGACCTTTCATATTTAAAGATGTGAATGATTATGTCAAAAGATGTGATATAAATGTAAGATGCAAGGAAATATTTCAGAAAAATATGAAACGCCCCTTAGTTACATGCGAGAAGTTGAGATCTTTGATGCTTGGGGACTAGACTTTATGAGTCATATTGTTTAATATTTTGGAAGTCAATATATTAATAGCAATTGACTATTTCTACATTTGGATTAAGTGAGTTGTGACACCTAAAGTTGATACTCAGTTAGTGATTAAATTTTTAAAGAAAAATATATTTTCTAGATTTGGAGTATCTCTAGTTATTATTAGTGATGGAAGGAATCATTTTTGTAATAAGAGAGTAGATGATTTAATTTTAAAATATGATATTAAACATTGAATAGCAAGTGCTTATTATCCTCAAACTAATGATAAGACTTAAATAAGTAATAGAGAGAACAACATAATTTATAGAAAATTGTGAGTCCAAATAGGAAGGAATATTGGGCATTGAGATTAGATGATACGCTTTGAGCTTATAGGAAAATAATCAAAACCCAAATTGGAATGTCTCCCTATAGACTTATATTTGAAAAACCTTGACACTTACCCTTAGAGTTAAGAGGATAGAGCATTTTCGGTGATAAATGAATTAAATTATAATCTTAAAAATGCTAAGGAGAAAAGGCTAGTACATTTAAATGAGTTGAAAGGATTTAAAAATGATGCTTATGAAAATGTCAAATTGTATAAGAATCAACTTAAGAAGTAGCATGGTCATAAGCTCATTATGAAGAAATTTGAGTCCGGAAAAGAAGTGTTTATGTATAATTCATGATAAAAAATCATTTCTTCGGAAGCTAAAGTCCAGGTGATTATGTCCATTCACTATTGTCAAGGTATAATCCTTATAAAGCTATAGATATAAAAGATAACAAGACAGCTCAAATTTTTATAGTCAATGGTCAAAAGTAAATTTTAATACACATCACTCTTCAAACCTCTTTTATATATTTTGGAAATTGCTCTTTTGCTGGTGAGTTCTTAAGAATACAAATGGCAACCGATCACACTGTTTTGCGTTTAAACGAAGTGTTATCAATTTTCTGGAATTCGTAAATTAACTTGCTAAGACACTAGCTTTGCAAAGTTAATAAAAATGACATTGGCTTTGGTAAGTTTCAAGAAACCTGCCAAACCAGAATCAGTAATGAACAAGTTTAAATCAAGGATAGATTATCAGTAGAAAAGACCAAAACTCTTTCATCCCCTCAAAGGCAACTCTGACGTAGATAACCATTTATAAAAAAAGAAAATAACTAGCTACAGAAATCCATTAGAACATCATGAAAGTTCAATCTTATTTCAGTAATGGAAAGCAATTTAGAGAAGTCAGGTATACCTCTTCTACAAAAAATTACATATCAGAAAGAAAGAATGCTAAGCAATCCCCTCCAACTTCATTAGAAGAACATTCAAAATAACATTCTAGAAATCAAGTCCTATGTGACTTCAGTGCTTCAAATCGAGCTGTTATTTCTTCATAATCAGGGAGCTTTGGATGGATATGAGGAACCGAATTAGCTGACCAGTTGCTTGCTGTTTCTTTATCTCCTTGCCATCCTGAGCTTTTAGGAGGATTTGGAGCCCGCCTTGCTGGGGGGCCATGACTTTCTGCTGAATGTTTGGTTTCTTTTGCAACTTCTATTTCGCTCTCTGAATTGGATCCATCAGATTCATCAAATTTAATATCACCATGGAATCTGCGCCCAATAGAGCTGTTCCTTCTGAGAATCTTCTTATTGCTAAAGTCATCAGCATCAACATCTTCATCATCCATATGGTTTGATACATTAAAGCTTTGAGAGCTAAATCCTTTCCCGGTAGAATTTGTGGAATTTAAGGAATTCCTTCTTGATTCATTAGAGCTTTGCTGGGCAAGGAAAGCTGCAGCTTGAGCAGCAAAGGCTGCCGCCTTTGCAGATTCTGCAGCTGCTTGTGCAGCTGAGGCTGTGTCCTTGAAATGCATAGAAGATCCTTCGATGTCACTGAAAAAGAGAAAAAAAAAAGGCCATTTGCATTCTAAGATGCATGATTTGCAAAAAGAACGCGTTTGTAATTTATGCCAATTTAATTCACAGCAGGATTCTGCAGATATTGAACTAAGCAGTTAATTTGCTTCGTTAACTTGAAATCAAAAAAAGAAGTTGCTTTTGCGCATCAAATATTCACGCAAGGAAACAACCAAAATAGGGCAGATGTAAACCTGAGGGTGGGTTCCTTCAGCTGCACATTCTGAGGTGGAAGGTTAGACTTGATTGGGAAGCTACTGGCACTAACAAATGTGCGTGGTCCTTCCTGTAGCAAAAAAAAAAAAAAAAAAAAAAAATTCAGCAAGTAAAAAATATGTCAAAACATGCCTTCCTGTTTGTTTGCGTTTACAACATACAAGTAGTTCTTCAGGAGGTTTAAGAAGCTCAAGCTCAGTTTCTTTTGCATCCCACTCTATCTGATATTCCTTCGCTATTTCTTTCATGACCTTTAGCTTCACATCACCAGCTGGTTTTTTAATTGATAACTTCTCAATAAGCTTCAACAAAGTGAAAAAAAAAAAAGATCAGAGCGATATCTTCCTTTTGCATAATTTCTCTTGCAATATATGTAAATTTATTCACTAAAATATACAGGAGTGGACTTCCTCTTTCTATCAAGGAATTTACTAAACAGATGCAAGCGTTAGCAAGTTTTAAATGAAGTAATATCCCTCAGGACTTTATGATTGAAGCTACTATTAATTGAAGTACATTAAGCAGAGGAGAGAAAATAATTGACTATAATGTTTGTCAAGTAGAAATAGATCAATAGAAATAATTTGCTTGCTTAAGAAGAGCCTACATAAAAATATAAAACTCTTACTGTTGAAAAAAAAACTATAAAACTTTTACTCCTATATAGTTTATAAAACTACAAAACTCTTTCCTTCAATGCTGGGATAGATTAGTCAAATCTTACTCCAAAAAGTTTATTTATGTGACTTGAACCCTTACTCAAGTCAAAATGGAGGCAATCAAATCATACTTGAGCCTATCATTTCTTTCTGGCTACTGAACAAGATTAGAAGCAAAAGAAGAGGCCATAGCCATTCTGATGAGCACTAGAAGAATACAATTGCATCTCTAATAATATGAAATAAATGATAATACAACATTTACTACTTACCATTCTATTTACTCCAGATTCCGGACGCAGATCAGTTGCAGCAGACACAAAATCCTTTCCATACTTCTTCTCAAAAATGTCACGAATTCTAGAAAGCTCAGGAATATCTGAGCATCTTGGAGCCGCATATATCACACTGGAGATAGCTTCTTTGAGATCTGCAGGGCAATCCCTGGAGTAATGATTATTTAAGATTGCATGTTTAATATAGTTTGAAGTAAAAAAAGAAAAAAAAGGAAAAACTATAATAAATGCATACCTTTGCTTTTGAATGATTGGCAGACGAACCACAATAAGTTCACAGAAAAGGTTGATGACCTCATTTGCCGCCATAACCTTTTGTTCTCTAATAACATGTTCAACCTACAGGGAAGCTCCCCTCTTTTAGATTTCTTCACAGATTAAAAACAGCATTGAAACTAGGTTTACCACCTCTTATGTCCGCTATACGCATGGACTATTGGCTGTTATCCATATTTATATGCATATAATTTATGCCAACATACACAAGCACAAGAAAGAGTGATTTATAAAATTAGATAGTTAAATAGCTTTCTGGAAATATTTGAATGCTGGCCGGATTGTCTTTATTCCTCACAAGGTACATTGATAGCTAGTATTAGTTAAACTATGCAGCTTCATCTTAGAAGAGCTTTAATTCATTAGAACAACATGATTAGTGGTTTGACAATACAGCACAACAACATGATTAGTGGTTTGACAATACAGATTTCTTATATGTATGGCTACAATAGGTTTGTCATACAACCATGTGAGAGCTTGGAAGAACTTTGTATGTTTGGAATCTAATTCTCAAAGCTTCAGTTTAATAAATTTATCACAACATAGTGGCTCGTGTTAGGAGTAGTTTACTTCTCACTTCTCACATCTTGCTACTTTCCTTGAAAAAGAACAATAGGGTTCTCCGCTGGGTAAAGGAGAGATTCAAAGGAGGCTTCTTCAGCTACAATTTATAGAGTAGATTAGTGAAACGAGGAGATCTCAGAGAGGGAAGTGGACGTAAGTCTGTTGGGACCTAACTATTATAAATCAGTTTTTTTGTCATTTTTATCTTAGTTTTGCATTTAAGTTCCCCCTATTTAATTGCTTTTGTGATATTTTTTACTTACTTTCATTCCTTGGAACACACAATTATGTTAAATTTTAACGTTTGAATAAAATACTAAAAAACCAAATTTACATCACCTCCCTCTTAGCTTGTCAAAGCCTTTAACAATCTCATTTGCTTAGTTGTGATCTCCATCAAGAATTAAGTCACAACCTTACTTGCTCTGCAGGAAAATCACTAATTACAACCTCGCTTGACACTACAGGAAAATCACTAATTTCTGGCGGCGTTCCGGCGGCCACTTTTCCGGTGGCTTTTTGGCACTTTTCCGGCGGTTCTTTCCAACGGAATTTTCCGGCGGCTTTTAAAAAATTAAAGAAAAATGAATAAATTTTAAAAGGTGGCTTAGGAAGGGCCTCACAGACGCAGAATTGCATAAATGAGAATTTAAGAGTTTAGCAGGTGGTGGGAAGGGAGGCCGAGCTTGCGGGAGCCCGTCTGTAGGTGGGAGTCAGGGGTGTAAATGAGTCAGAGTCGAGTCGAGTATCTAGCTTATCAAGCCTAGCTCGTTTACCCTCAATGAGCTCGAACTAGAGCTCGAGCTCGAATTCGAGCTCGATTAATAAGCTCAAGCTCGACTCGTTTAAAAAATACCAAGCATGTACCGCTCGGTACTGAGCGGTACTGGCTCGGTACCGAGCGGTACTGGAAGTTTAAATAGTGGTCGAACAGCTTATACTGATTGGTGCTGTGAATTTTGACCTACTGTGGGACTGGGTTGATGAGGTGTACGCCTCACCTATAATTGTGCAATTGCACCTTAGAGGCGCCCCTCAGACCCGGTGAGGCGTACGCCCCTGCCAAGAGGAAAATTGCGTAAGCCTCGAGGCGTATTTGGGGCAAATTGCGCAGAGGCCCGCCCGCAATTTTAAACAGAGTTTTTTATAATTAAAAATTAATTTATTTACGGTCAGAATATAGTTTAAAATAAAAAATATTGACAAAAAAACGTACTTACACATTTAGCAATTCAGTCGGTTGCCTGAATTTCTTTCCAACTGACGTAGTTTGAACCTTATGGCAGACGCGGGCGCACACGAGCGCAGGAGCGGCAAAGCGGCAGCGGGATCATGGGGGCGCTGGCACGGCGCCGGCAGCGCTAGAGCGGGAGTGCGTCGCCGACAGCCCGGGAGCGGGAGCGCGAGGGAGCTGGCGCGGCACCGGCAGCGCGGGAGCGGGGGTGGCGGTCGCGGTGGGGCCGGGGGGTGGCACGCTAGGATTTTATTTATTTATTTATTTTTTAATTTGACCGGCGGTTTAAGACCGCTGGCAAGCCGCCGGAATAATTTGCCGTCGGAAAAAACCGTGGTATTTATTTTTTGGCGCCTTTTTACAGGCGGCATTTTAACCGCCGGAAAACTGCCGTAAAATTACAAAACTGCTGGAAAAGGCTCAATTTCCACCGAAAAAGGCCACCGGAAATGGGTGATTTTCCTGTAGTGTGACTTGTAGTCACTCCAGCAAGACCTCTAATAGTAATCTTGCTTGTCGCACTTGTCTCCTACAAAATCTACGTATGTCACAACTTGTACTGCAATAAATTCCCACAAGCCATGCCAACAATCTTAATTATGCGACATCTATCTCTGACAATATAATATACTAGCTGCAACTCCTAAAGCACATAATCCAATCACAAGTATACTTGTCAACAACAATCGATGCAGCATAGTGCAAAGTTTCCCATAGAGTTATAGCTTATAGCATACAGTGCGACACACACCATTTTAAAGATACCACATAATATTAAATAATTAGAAATAAAAATATATATTAATATGAAATACTATAAAATTGAAAGATAAAAAATCATGATGATAGAAACAACCAAAGTGATACTTTAAGTTCAAGTAATCTAATCCTCAATTACTCAAAATAATAGCCATTTTAAACAAGCAAAGTAATGGCCATCAATGGAGTAGATGAACTGTGGATATTATATAAGATGAAACCGCCATAGATGACATTGATTAGCGTAGATTCTTTTTAAGCTGGAAAGATCAGCTTATTCCAGAAGACATTTTGTTGACTATTAAGGAGCTAGAGAGCTTAATTCATAATCTGGTGGATAATTATCTAGACTTAATATCTTCAAGGAAGAGATATTTTGAGTCCATTGGAGTTGATCTATCAAAAACAGTACCTATAGTTCACAGAAGAGAAACATAAGCTATGACAATAAGGAAATAATATAGTCTTGCATAAATTAAATAAAAAAGCTTATTATGAGGACATAAGCTTATTATCATGAAATTATTATTTTTTAAGAGAAAAAAGGGGGGCAAAAGAGAATTTTTGCACACATACCATTACCATCTCCAAATGTAATTTACATTAAATTCATGCATGATATCATGATAAGCCATGGAATTAGCCCTTTTTGACTTTTTGACCACATATGAAGGTTACAAGTACATAGCTATATTAAGCTTCCCCTATAGCAAACTTTTTAGGAGAGAGAAAAGCTATTGTCCCATGGAAGAAAGAGGAGAGAGAGTGGTAAGCTAAGGCAGAATAGAATAGACAAATTTACAAGTTTCACATGAACCTTTGAAATATGAAGGGCTGAATGATAAGCACTCATATAATTATATAATTTTATAAATTATGAATCCTTATATAATTTTATACTTTATTACTCTTATAGCTCATAAAATTCGTCATGATGCAAATCCTATAAATAGCAAAGGAAGACTATGTTGTAAGATTGAATTTCAATTGAGATTACTCTATCTTCTTCAAAACTTAACTGGGTGACAAACTCGTTAACCTTGGGGATGAGAGTGATACTTATTCTTTGGTGAGGGTACAAAGGTTATTCGATTACTTTTTAGCTAGTATTATTGCGTTGCTTGTGTTCTTCTTTCACAAGTCTTCAAATCTTTATCATCATTTCATCACAAGACCTATATCGCACCTCACTAATTCAATGGATGACTTCCTTAAGACTTGTGCAACAACTTTGGTTACATCATAGAAGTCTCCAATAGAACTTTCCCTATAAGTTTCTCCCATAAGACATGCGTCACAGCATTAACCATGTCTCAACTATTTCCTTCAAGGCCTATGCCATAACCTTGTTTGTGTGATAGTTATTGCTACAAACTTAGTTGCATTGCAATCATCTACAACAAGAATTGTATCTTAGCTGCCAAAAAGTACATTTCAGCTCTAATTATTGCACGAGTCTACAATATTTACAACCAATGCGCATGAGGGCCTAAATTGAAGCCTTTGATGGTTGGCAAGGCATAGTGGTTTCTCCCTCCAAGAAAATTTCACATGAAAAATCATGTGTCTCGCTATTTATTTTACTTAACTTTTGTGTGTAGGAATGAAAAATGTTCTAAGGCAATCAAGATCAATCATCACTCAATCTTTTTGATTTTCCTCAAGCAACACCTTAGTAGTAAATTGAATGGTCTGAGATCTTGTTTCAATTCTCTCATATGATCTTATTATTTTATAGAGCCCAACTTTAATTAAAAAAAAAATCTAGAATTTCAATTTTAGCCCCTGACCAACACCATTATCCAGCATTTTTCCATTTATCATTTAGGCTATACTTCTAGCTTCACTCTAATTTACGGAGTTCATTTAACTCTAATGATTCATCATTCATAGTGCGGAATTTGATGAAAGGAATGGATAGAACAGTTAACTTAAAACGCTAGAGTAAGTGGTGCTTACATTCAAACTAAGAGAAGCAAACCATTTAAATAACAACACTAGCTGCATTTGAATAAAAGAAGGTTCTTGAACAACTTAAATCACCTTCCCATAAACAAATTTCCTAGAAACAAATCCTAAAACCCAACGGAATCAGAATTTTGGCGGTGATCCCTCAAAAAGCTAAACCCTAGCAACCAAATACAAATCCTCAAAATACTAAACTAAAAAATATGGCTTCAACTGGAAGTAAACGAAGCAGGTTTGAAACGCGGTACCCGTATCCGGGCAGTGTCCTCCTGGCCAGACTGGAGAAGCATGGCAATGTCGCGCCGCATCTGCCTCAGCTGCGTCTCCCTCTTGTTCCTCAGAAGCTTGATTCTAGCAGAAACCAGATTCGCTTCCGTCTTGCTGCCCATTTATTTCAGCAGAATCAGAATCAGAAAGGAAATGAGCGAAGAAAACGGCTGCGGCACAAAAAAGGAGTAAAAAGGAAAGAGAAAAATAGTGCTTGGGTACCATTTCGAAGAGTTGAATCTCCGGCGAAGAATGAAGGAAGCCAACCACGTTAGCTTCTGAAGAGAACCAAAAGGAGATTTTTCTGGAGGCATTGCAACGAGCGAGCAAAGAAAGAAATGTGCGGGGTAGAGAGAGAGGAAACTGGATTGAACGGGGAGACATAGAATGGCCTTGTAACGGTAACGAGAGAAGGAAGAGGACGATCTCCGGTGGGGCCCTCAAGCTGTGGACCGTTGGAAACTTTTGAATGAATAGGATCGACGCACTCGCGGTGATATTATTCCGATATCTGGTTTTAAGCTACTGTTGGAAAAATGTCTCGCATCTTTACTTCTTTCTCTTTGCTACAGTAAGCTAATAAGTTTTTTCTACCATTTTTTCTTTATTAAAAAAATTCTAGCTTATCATGACCATCTCAAAATAGGATAAATTTTTAAACTAGATGTGATTATAAACTTAATTATATAATTACTTATAGTAAAAAATTTTAAAAGTAGGCAAAATCACCTGTCAAATGGGTAATTGGCTACTGACTTAGCCAGCTATAATGCAAAACATGCGATTTTTTACAGTAACGCAATTTATTTTTTAATCAAATCTATTTTGAAAATTTTCCCCAAAATAAAAAAAAGTGCTTACTTTCTTCGCTAAAATTGATTTATATGAGTCTAAGGCTTTTCATTTTAAAAAGCTTTTTAGTACAAAAATTTTAATTTAAGATTTTTTTTTTTTATATTTTTTATTAGAAAGCTGTTTTAGAAAGCATGAAGAAAGTCATCTCAGACAAAGCCTAAGTCAAAGTTACGTAATACCCAAAGAGGAAGATCTTTAGAGAGTGAATTTAGGTCGATTCGACCGAACTATTATAAATTTAATTTGTGTACATTTACTATGTATTTACTTTGTTACAATTTATTTTTTGCCCTCTAGTTAATTTTTTATCATCTTTGTGAAAGATTTCTTGATTTTATGTTTGGTTATCTTGGTGAACGATTTTTTTTGTTTATTCTTGACTTTTTATGTGGAAGAAATTTGTAAGTGATAAATTTTTTGTTGAAGTTTTTTTATTTATGAAATTAAAAATAAATAAAAAATTAATTGCTTGTGGTTTAGTTTGAATAGTTTTTTTTTCTATTAAATCATTCTGTTTTGCATATCTTATTTACTTTAAGCAAAAGATTTTAAAAAATCAATCCGACACCCCCTCCCCCCTTCCCCCCCCCCCCCCCCCCCCCCCCCCCCCCCCCCCTCCTAGTGTGTCTTAAGCACTATCAAATGATATCGGTGCAATTTCAATTGATATCAGAAAGGGGTTCAAACGTTAAGATTTAAATATATCGAGTAGATCGACATGGTTTACTTTGGTAATTGTAACACCACGAAAGGGTTTCTTATAACCCGACTCCCTTTACTTGATAAGATTTTTTTTTTTTTTTTTTTTGGAGGATTTGTACGTCTATCGTTTTCAATCACATGATTTTCATATGTGGCATATGATTCAAACTTACTATGTTTTACCTTTTTGTATTATGAATGGAGTCAAAATATGCATTCTTTTTTACAAAATGATCCTTACAAGATTCATGTAGCCGACCCCACGTAGTGGAATAAATGCTTGATGTTGTTGTTGTTATTGTTGTTGATCCTTAAAAGAATGTGATTTAGCACAACTTAATGTGAAATATCTTAATTGCTTTTTGTATGCTCTTAAATTTAAAAATTGTATGTGTGTTTCATCTTGTACTACTGGTAAGGAGATATAGAATAGTCTCTGTATAACTTATGAAGGAACTAGTAAAGTAAAATAATCTCACATGAATTTATTATTACAAAAATACAAACTTTTCTACATCGAACCAAGTTAATCTATTTTTGATATGTATACTAGATTTAAACAAATTATCACACTACAGGAAATTAAGCTGTTACCGGCGGTTACATGGCCGCCGGTATTAACAGCAGTTTAGGCGACGGTTTGGCCGCCGGTTAGTACCGGCGGCCTACCGATGGTTATTTAAGTTGATGCCACTGAAACTAGCAGTGGTCATTTGACCGCCACTGAAACAGCCGACTGTCAAAAGTACCGGCGGTATAACGACGGCGTACACCGCCGTTGTTAAGTGATTTCATTATCGGCGGTTTCTGCCGCCGGAAAGCCACTGGTTTAAGCCCTAAAATGAACATGCCCGAGCCTCCCATTTCATTTCTATTCTTCCGTTCTCTCACTTCGGCCGTCCTCCGCCTTCGCCTCCGCTCTCCTCACGCTTGATCGAGCGGCCTCTCTCCGGCCGCCGAAGCCACACCGGCCGCCGTCGATCTCACATCGCCCGCCCTAGTGTTCGTGGGAGTTGAAGGAAAAACCGGGATTGTAATGTATATTTTGTTAAGAGAGTTGGAATTTGCATGTTTTACATTCTTGCAACTTGTATAGTTTTGATGATTCCAAATATTATTGTTTTATGTGTAGTTATATCCTAACACTTTTTGGAAGATTTATTTTTTCTCTTGTGTGTACTAACATTTCAGGAAAATCAAACTCCAAACTATGAAGACTTCAAATCAAATTCAGCAAACAATCCTTTGTAAATTGAAGTTTTAAATTGTTATTTAAGTTGAGAGGAAGTAATTATAATTGAATGAATAAAACACACACACACACACACACACACACACTTAAGGAGATCTTACAAAATTTGTACTGATCATACGGGACGAACCTAGTTCGTACGGAACGATCAGGTCAGTTATCTCCTAGTAAGAGCAATGCGAACAGGAGTTGGAGGAAATTTTTTTAAGTCCTGATCGTCCAGGATGAAATTATTTTCGTCCCAGGACGAGTTAGGATCTCTAAAAATTTCGTCTAGACGAAATCCAAATCGTCCCCGGACGAAGTATTCTCTGTAAAAATTTTGTTTGGATGAAATTCATAATCGTGCCAGGATGACTTGGGCTATGTAAAAATTTCATCCAGACAAAATCCAAATCGTCCCCGGATGAAGTCTTCTCTGTAAAAAATTCGTTCATATGAAATTCATAATTGTGCCAGGGCGAGTTGCCCTCTGTAAAAATTTCATCCGGACGAAGTCCTGTTGGTCCCAGGACGATGGGAACCGACTTAAGTAAGTTGGTTACATCCTGTGGTAATTTGGGAACCGACCTATGAAATAACTGTTCGTCCGGATGAACCTAGTTCGTACGGGACGATGATCATGTACAAACATAGTTCATACCAATATTCATTAGGATTATTTCCAACAGTTTAAGTACAATCATCCAGGACGATCCACGATCATACGGGATGATCCATTTCGTGTTGACTTGAATATTTGCAATTTTTGTACGGTTTTTCTTATCTCTCCTATATAAGGTCCAATTTTTACTGCCACCCAATCCTTTTGTTCATTGATCTCCGTGCCTGTTGAAAGAAGAGTCAATGAGAGAGTGTGAGAGTGCATTCAAAGGAGGATTCCTACCACTGAAGAGTGAAGGCTTCGCTTGGTGTTCAAAGTTAAGAATCTCTACTTGTGATTTGAGATTACTTCACTCTTTTCTTTCTTCCTTCTAGAATTCTTGTGAGAAGATCTGTCAAGGAGATCCGGTTCTCTGTCGACACTTGGAAAGTGTGAACAGCCGTGGGTTCTCTGCCTACACTAGGAGAGTGTGAAAGAACGAAGGGTTCTCTGCCCACACTAGGAGAGTGTGAAAGGATGAAGGGTTCTCTGCCCAGCACTGGGGATAGTGTGAAAAGGATGGATAATTCTCTGTCAGCATTGGGGATAGTGTGGAAAGGATGACGGTTCTCTGCCAGCACTGGGAATAATGTAAAAGGACGACGGTTCTCTACCACACCGGGTAGTGGTGAAAAGAGTTTTGTAAAGGCTTCTCCGCCTTGCTGTGGGTGCAAAAGGAGAGTCACTACTGGTATTAATATAATACTCGGAGGGTGCCTCCGGGGAGTGGATGTAGGTCTGGTTTTGACCGAACCACTATAAATCTGGTGTCATTATTTTTTCGCTACTTTTTATTTTTGTGATTTACTGTTTTAAAACTGTGGTTGAAAAACTATTTCTACAAAATTCATTAAAGTTTAATTTCGGTTTAAAATACTCAAAAGAGGGATTAATTTTTTAAAATACCAATTTACCCCCCCTCTTGGTTAGTCGCGGGACATAAACTTAGGCTTAACAACCTAATTCATAGTGAACGAGTTTCAAACAAGTGGTATCAGAGCATTGTTTCAAAATCATAAGTTTAGACTACTTTTTTATTAACGTAGATGGCTATATTTGGAAACCAAAACACACATGAGGGTTATTCTATAACTAGACCTCCACTGTTTGACAATATACCTTTTGATTTTTAGAAAACTCGCATGTCTACTTTTTTACATTCACTTGATTATCGTATGTGGATCTTAATCCAGGAAGGATATACAAAACCAACTAGATTAGTTGACGGAGTTAGATTTGAAACACCTTTTGCAGACTGGATAATAGAAGAACTTGACTTAGCACAACTTAACGCCAAATGCTTAAATAGTTTCTTTTGTGCTTTAAAATCAGAAGATTACATGCGGATTTCCACTTGCAAAAGTGGAAAGGAGATATGTGATAGACTTTGTATAACATATGAGGGGATAAATGAGATTAAGTAATCTAGACTTAATATCTTATTGCATGATTATGAACTATTTCACATGAAACCAAATGAATCTATTTCTGATATGTACACAAGATTCACACAAATTATTACCTCTTTACATGCATTGAGTAGGGAGTTAATAAATACTGAAATGATTAATAAGATTCTTCGTTGCTTACCTACTGCATATGATGCTAAAATTACTGCAATTACAGAGTCTAAGTATTTAAACATTTACTCTATTGACAATCTTCTTGGTTCGCTTATTGCTTACGAGCAAGGAGTTAGCCAAAGAAAGGTTGATGCAGGTGAACCATGAAGGGAGAAAAACATAGTACTGAATGTGGAAGAGTCTAAGAGTGAACACTCATAACCTGAGGATGAAGACGATATCGCATTGATGACTAGACAGTTCAGAAGCTTTCTGAAGAGGAATCAAAAGAGACGCCTACAATGGAATAGAGGTAAATTCAATAGAAATGCCAAGGTTTCAAATAAAATTATTTGCTATGAGTGCAGGAAACCTGGACATATAAAGACGGATTGCCCAAAACTCAAAGCCAATCCTAGTAAGAAGAAGATAGAGGAGAAACCATTTGTGAAGAAGGGCAAGAAGAAGTTCCAACGAGCTTTTTGGGCATACTCAGCTTCGGACTCATTAGAAACAGAAAAGGAAGAGGAAGTCACTAATCTATGCTTAATGGCCGACAATGTTGATCAGTCAGATCAAGAAGAGGTATGTGACTTAACTTATGACAAACTTTTTGAAGTTTCTGAATACATGCATGAATCATATAAGAAAATGAAGAAAATGCATGCTAGCCTTAGTTTAGAATTCGAAGAGCTTAAAAAAGAACATGAAATCCTTATGAAAGATCATGCCTTAATTGACAACAACCACATAAATTTACTTGATGAGTTCGATGACTTGAATAAAAATTATGAGACTTTAAAAACATCCTATGCAAAACTTGAAAGTGAATTTAAAAATTCTAAGGATGAATTTGAGAGCAAACTTTATAGAACCAATTATACAAATAAAATTTTGAAAGATATGAACTCATTTTTTAGATTAAAGATAAAAGCTCTCGAGGATAATAGGATACTTCTCAGACTTGAAGATTTTACTAATCCTATTTTGTATCCTAAATTCATGCAATCCCTGAATAGACAAGTAAATGGTAGAAGACTTAGGAATCCATTTCCTAAAGTAAAATATAATAATTGTGGATTGTTTGGACATATAGCTCACACCTGTACTTTAAAGATGAAAACTAATTTAGTGTGGAGACTTAAGATGCATAAACCTAGACATATCATACATGCATCTGATTATAAATTGCTAAAAGGTGAACCCAAACTTGTTTGGGTTCCCAAGTCTAATGTTTGATAATTTTGCAGAGTCGCTCTCACATAAGACCTCGTGAGAGCATATGGTACCTGGATAGAGGATGTTCAAAGCATATGACTGGAGATACTGCTCAATTCATAATGCTGGAAGCCAAGAGTTGAGGCAAGGTTACACTTGGATATAACACCACAAGGAAGGTGGTTGGATCAGGTATGATTGGAAATTTTAAGAATTTTTTCATAGACAATGTGTTATTGGTAGAAGGCTTAAAGCATAATTTGTTAAGTATAACCAGTTATGTGATAAGATTATTGTGTAAATTTTTTTTTTACTAGCTGCATATTAAGCCTAAATAATAAAGATATTTTGAATGAAAAAAGGGTAAACAATATTTACATGCTATATTTAAATTTCATTAATTCTCCTACTGCGTTTTGTTTGAAAACTATATCTGATGAATCATGGCTATGGCATAGGAGACTTTGTCATTCTAGCATGAAAAACCTTAGGAGGATTACCCAAAAGAACTTAGTGAGAGGTATACCAAAACTAGACTTTACTAAGGATCACCTTTGTGATGCATGTCAACTAGAAAAGCAAGTGAAGTCCTCTTTTCAGTCCAATAAGGATCTTAGAACTAGTAAATCATTGGAAATTTTGCATATAGATCTTTTTGGACCAGTTGGAACTATGAGTCTAGGAGGGAAGGTATACAGATTTGTGATTGTGAATGATTACTCAAGATTCACATGGGTTAGATTTCTATTTCATAAGAGTGAATCATTTGAAGAATTTAGAAATTTTTCAACTTTGATTCAAAGAAGACTAGGATGTGAAATTATTTCTATACAAAGTGATCATGGAGGAGAATTTGAGAATAAAAAATTTGATGAATTTTGTAAGGAAAAAGGAATTAATCACAATTTTTTTGCACCTAGAACCCCTCAGCAGAATGGGGTAGTCGAAAGAAAAAACAGAACATTAATATAAGCCACCCGAGCAATGTTGGCAGAATACTCACTTCTAAAATATTTCTGGTCTGAAGCGGTTAGCACTGCATGTTATGTTCTGAAAAGGGTAAATATGAGATCAAAATTAAATAAAATATCCCATGAGTTGCTAAAAGGAAGAACACCTAATTTATCCATTTGCATGTTTTTAGTTGCAAGGTGTTCATTCATAACAATGAAAAATCTGTCTTAGAAAAATTTGATCCAAAATTAGATAAAAGAATTTTTATTGGATACTCAAATGTTGGAAATCTTATAGGGTATTCAATAAAAGAATTTTGGTAATTGAGAAGATCGCACATGTTGTATTTGATGAATCAGGAAATGTGAAAGTGTCAAATATTGAAGAAGATGAAATTGAGATTAACTCCTAAAAGATTGATAAGATGAATTTGGAAGAAAATTTAGAAATAGAAAACCCTTTGCCTAGAGATTTGAGATTTTCTAAAACCACCCAAGAGAATTGATTATAGGTGAACCAAGTGAGGGTGTAAGGACTAGGCGTGGTTTAAACAAAGAAGTCAATCATTTAGCATTTATTTCAACTATAGAACCCACTAATATTGATCAAGCACTTTTTAATGAATTTTGGATATTGGCCATGCAAGAAGAGTTGAATCAATTTGTAAAAAATAAAGTTTGGGAATTAACTACAAGGTCAAAGGATCAAAGTGTAGTTGGAACTAAGATGGTATTCAAAAACAAAATGAATGGCTCAGGAGTAATCATTAGAAATAAGGCTAGGTTAGTAGCTAAGGAGTATAATCAGATTGAAGGAATTAATTTTGAGGAAACTTTTGCCCCTGTAGCTAGACTTGAAGTAATTAGGGTTTTGCTAGCCTTTGCCTATTTTAGAGAATTTAAATTATATCAAATGGATGTCAAAAATGCCTTTTTAAATGGAATAATATAAGAGGATGTTTTTGTAGAACTAACCTCCAGGATTTGAAAATTCCAAATACCTAAATCATGTTTTCAAGTTGAAAAAGGCATTATATGGATTGAAATAGGCACCTAGGGCTTGGTATGAGAGGTTGAGAACCTTCCTATTTGAAAGATCATTTGAAAAAGGAAGTGTGGATACAACTCTCTTTTTGAAGAGATGTGGAAAGGATATACTCATTATTCAAATTTATGTTGATGATATCTTTTTTGGATCTTCAAATAAAAATCTTTGTGATAATTTTTTTAAAATAATAAGTAGTGAATTTGAGATGAGTCTAATGGAAGATTTGAGTTACTTTCTAGGATTTAGCATTAAGCTAATTGAGGAAGGTACATTTCTTAGTCAATCAAAGTTTGTTAAGGACATCCTCAAAAAGTATGAAATGGACAATGCTAAACCTATTAGTATACCAATGAGTTCCTCAATTCAGTTGGATAAGGACCTTAAGGGAAAATCTGTTGATCAAAAGAAATTTAGAGGGATAATTAGATCTTTACTTTACTTGACTGCTAGCCGACTCGATATCATGTTTAGTGTTTGCTAGTGTGCTAGATTCCAATCAGATCCAAAAGAATCACATTTGATAGCAGTGAAAAGAATTTTAAGATATCTGTTAGGACCTCAGAACTTAGGAATTTGGTATCCTAAGTTTAGCTCATCATTTGAAGTTATTGGTTATTTAGATTCTGACTTCGCAGGTTGTAGGGTGGATAGAAAAAGCACTTTTGGAACATGTCAGTTCATTGGAAATTCATTAGTTTCATGGTCTAGTAGAAAATAAAATTCAGTAGCCCTATCTACTGCAGAAGCTGAATACATTGCATTAGTAAGTTATGTGGCACAGGTACTTTGGTTAAAACAATAATTAATTGATTTAGAATTAACTATATGCACTATACAAATTTATTGTGATAATACTAGTACTATTTGCATTTCTAAAAATCCTATTCAACATTTAAGAATCAAACACATTGATATAAGGCATTATTTCATAAGGGATAATGTTTTCAAGGGAGAAATTGAACTCATTCATGTTACAACTGAAAATCAGCTTGCAGACATTTTTACAAAACCTTTAGCCTTTGATACTTTCAGTGCATTAAAAACAAGGCTTGGTGTGATTGATTTAAATGCTTAAGTAAAAATGTTTTCTGCAACATTGATGTTTGTTTTATAGTTAATGTTTTTGTGTTCGTTATGAGTTTTTGATCTTGTTTTTATGTGATTTTTTTTAGGTCTGCGTTTTATTATTGTACATGGTGTTTTTTTTGTGTGTTTTTTTTTTTTGAATTTTATTTTTGTTTGTGTGCACAATCAAAAATTTTTTTTAATGACAATCATCCAAGAAGAAAAATTCTCGTACGGGACGATTTGTGTAATATGTCAAAGTGTAAGATTTTAAACCGTTTGCATGCAGTTTTAGTGTTTAATGGTCACTTCGTCTGGACGATCATTATGATAATACGGGATGATTTTTTTTTTAATCGACAGGACGAATGAATGAAGCGGTTGAATGGATAAGGTAGTTTTTAATATGAACTTCATACGTACGAACCTTTGGTTAGTCTAGACGAACACATGTCGGTTCAATGTAGGGGATGGTTTCAACTGCCATTAAAATGATATAAGTTCTGATCGTCCCGGGACGAACACCTATTCGTCTGTACAATCAGACTAGTCAAAAGTCTGTATGAAAGGATGCTTCGTAAGTCGTAATGATTACGAAAAACTGTTTCATTCTGATCGTATTGAATCGTCTGTACTAAATATTTTCGTACGGAACGAATGAAAATTTCATATGGGATGAATTATTTTTGTCTGGTACGAACGAATCATTTTTCAATAAATAGGTAGTTTTTTTAACTCAATTATCACTTTCTAAACATCAATTTCAAATCCTTTCTTACTCTATATCATTTTCAAATCGCCAGTTCAAGCAAGCGTCAAAAGGTCTTAGCCAAGAAACCACATAGGAATTCATCCGAAAATTTTTTGTCCAAAGCAAATGAGGATTCTTTTCCTAGGTTTACTTCAGCCAAAATCACCCCTTCCCGGATCCTAATCCAAGAAGATATTACCTTTCAAGTAATGCATTTATTTGCTTCAACTCAATTTCGCTTTATCCTTACCCTCGTCCACCTCTATAACAAAGAAATCTTTCACTACTTTCTAGCCAATATGTCCTTAAACTCTGACCACTCTATGATTCGCTCCTATGTCTTCAAACAAAAAGTTGAAATCACCAAGCATGACTTAGGAGCATTTCTACATTTAAGGACTGAGGGAGATAGAGCCCATACATTAATCACTAATGATCAATATAAATGGTATGAAATCAATAGGGTGATTAGAAGAAATTGTTTAAATGAGCATGTGGCTAAGGTATCCGGTCTTGTCCAGAATGCATGCATTAACCAGCACGTTCTTAAAACTTCAATCATTCTAAAAGCTGGTGATATAGTCAATATTACCCCCCTTCTCTCTATGGTGACCTTTTTAATCATGTCAAATGAGCCTATAGATGAAGCCCAACTTATCCTTGACTATCTTTATGGGCTTTTTGAAATTGGCCATGCATAACAGAAAAGAAAAAGAAATATTGCCTTAGGACACTTAGTTACCAATATTCTGGAGAAGAAATACAACTTGGTTCATCCAGATCAATAATATGAAGAACCGTTCTACTACATTGACGAATCATTTAGAGCGATCTTCAAGGAGGAATCAGGTAAAGCACATGTCATAAGTGATACAGAGGAAGAGCTAGAAGGTGCACCTGCTCCCGCTAATGAACCAAATTATCAGGATTTGGTTCAAAGATTTAATCAGTTTGAGACTCATTTTAATCAATGCTTTGATCAAATTGAGACTCATTTACGGCAGCAGGATGCTCAATATCAACATGACATGGGTTATATGAGGGTGCAAATGAATGATATTAGTACCAATGTACTTATGATGAGTACATACTTTAACCTCTTTGGTGGTGTTCCTCCTCCTCCTCCTCCTCCTCCTCCTCCTCTAGATCAGGGACCATCCGAGTGATAGATGCACTTGATGTTATGTGTTTTTATTGTTATTATTTTTATTTTATGTGTTATTTATTATTTGTTTTTAGTAGTTTGATGTATTTTTCTTTTATTTCAGATGTTTTATTTTGTATTGATATCTTGATGTATCATTGTAATATCTTCAAAGTGATATCAATATTAGTTCTTGTGTTTTGATTTGAACTTATTTTTGAAATGTTGGTTAGTCTTTATGAAAATCATCAAATTTTTAATCTTAAATGTGCTATATCATGAATTGTAAGTTAAAATTAAATTCATTAGAAAATCTAATTATTCAAAAATTTAAGTTTTGATTATAACTTGATATTATTAAGATTATCAATTTCATGTATCTTATTTAGGCTACTTTATTGTTAATATTATTATTGCAATTGTGATGTTTTTCTTATTTTGTATTTCACTTATCAGTTAATATTTATGTACTTAGATAAATTTGAAATTTTAGATTATCGATTTTGGAAAGAATACGATTACTCTTAAAAAATGTACAAATATACAAAATCAAAAGAAATGCGCAAATGTTAGCAATGTGAAAAGGAGGCACAAAATAAGCCCAACATAAAAAAAAGGAGGTGCACAAAATGTGCCACAGATTTGAAAAAGATGCGCTTTGCGCCACATGTGGTAGTTATTTCTTTCCAGATTCTTTTAATCTCTTAATTCAAATTGTTCTTATGTTCATTTATATTACATATTGAAATTTGAAATATACAATTTTTCTATTCATCCTTCTTGCAATGATTTTCTTTATATTAATGTCTAAATAGACTCATGTTTTGATAAATTCTTTTTAGTTTCTATGTTATATCTCTACTTAAGTTCTATGAATTTTTATGATTTGACTAATATTTTAATTTTATTTACATATATTATTTCAATCACTTTCAAGGTAAAAGTTTCAAATGATTATCGTATTTCTACTTACATTTCAAGTATTTTTTCTTCTTCAGTTTTTGATGTTGTTCAAAGTGATGGTGAAATAGATGGGGATATTATCAGCAGAATTCAAGTTGGATGGTTGAAGTGGAGGAATGCATCGGGCTTTTTATGTGATAGAAATGTACCCCTCAAACTTAAAGGAAAATTCTATAAGATGGTAGTGAGGCCTGCAATGCTTTATGGTGCCGAATGTTGGCCATTAAAAGAGAAGCATAATACTAAGTTAAGTGTGGCAGAGATGAGAATGCTCAGGTGGATGAGTGGCTTTACCCTTAGAGATAGGATACGAAATGAGCATATACGTGAAAAGGTTGGAGTAGCTCCAGTAGAAGATAAAATTAGAGAGAGTCGCCTTAGATGGTTTGGTCACATAAAACGACGGCCTTTCGATGACCCGGTTAGGAGAGTAGAGGTATTAGATTTGACTTATGTTAAGAAATGTAGGGGTAGACCTAAAAAGACTTGGTTAGAAAATATTAGGAATGACCTTTCTTTATTAGGTTTAAATGAGAATTTGACTTTTAATAGAACACAATGGAGAAAAAGGATTCATGTAGCCGACCCCACGTAGTGGGATAAAGGCTTGATGTTGTTGTTGTTGTTGTTGTTGTTGTCAGTTTTTGATGTTGTTAAAAAGGGGGAGAAATTATTTGTTGTGTCTTGTGTATTTATGTCAAGTGTATTTTATATTTTTTATTTATTTTATCGTATGTTGTTGTTGTGTGTTTTTTTGTTTTTGTTTTGTGTGATATTATTTTGATTTTGTATAAAATCTTTGAAATTTTTTTTTTGAATCAATGCCTCCTTATTTTCATGTATTCATCAATTCAGGGGGAGTTTAGGAGATTCTTAAAATTTGAAATCCTACAAACAATAATTGTTTTGCCATCATCAAAAAGGGGTAGATTGTTAAGAGAGTTGGAATTTGCATGTTTTACTTTCTTGCAACTTGTATAGTTTTGATGATTCCAAATTTTATTGTTTTATGTATAGTTATCTCCTAACACTTTTTGAAAGATTTATTTTTGCTCTTGTGTGTACTAACATTTCTGGAAAATCGAACTCCAAACTATGAAGACTTCAAATCAAATTCAGCATACAATCCTTTGTAAATTGATGCTTTAAATTATTCTTTAATTTGAGAGGGAGTAATTATAATTGAGTGAATAAACACACACACACACACACTTAAGGAGATCTAACAAAATTTGTACTGATCGTACAGGATGAATCTAGTTTGTACGGAATGATCAGGTCAGTTATCTCCCAGTAAGAGCAATGCGAACAAGAGTTGGAGGAAATTTTTTTAAGTCCTCATCGTTCAGGACAAAATTATTTTCGTCCCAGGACGAGTTAGGCTCTGTAAGAATTTTGTCCAGACGAAATCCAAATTATCCCCGGACGAAGTCTTCTCTATAAAAATTTCATTCAGACGAAATTCATAATCGTGCCAGGACAGCTTGGGCTCTCTAAAAATTTCATCTAGATGAAATCCAAATCGTCCCCGGACGAAGTCTTCTCTGTAAAAATTTCGTTCAGAAAAAATTCATAATCGTGCAAGGACGAGTTGCCCTATGTAAAAATTTTGTCCGGACGAAGTCCTATTTTTCCCAGGACGATGGGAACCGACTTAAGTAAGTTATTTATATCCTGTGGTAATTTGGGAACCGACCTATGAAATAACTGTTTGTCCGGACGAACCTAGTTCGTACGAGACGATGATCGTGTACGAACATAGTTCGTACCAATATTCATTAGGATCATTTCCTACAATTTAAGTAAAATCGTCCAGGATGATCCACGATCGTACGGGACGATCCATCTCGTGTTGACTTGAATATTTGCAATTTTTGGACGATTTTTCTTGTCTCTCCTATATAAGGTCCAATTTTTACTGCCACCAAATCCTTTTGGTCATTTATCTTCATGTCTATTAAAAGAAGAGTCAAGGAGAGAGTGTGAGAGTGTATTCAAAGGAGGATTCCTTCCACTGGAGCATGAAGGCTTCTCTTGGTATTCAAAGGTAAGAATCTCTACTTGTGATTTAGGATTACTTCACCCTTTTCTTTCTTCCTTCTAGAATTCTTGTGAGAAGATCTGTCAAGGAGTTCCAGTTCTCTGCCGACACTTGAAAAGTGTGAACAGTCGCGGGTTAGTGTAAAAGGACGAAGGGTTCTCTACCCATACTAGGAGAGTGTGAAAGGATGAAGGGTTCTCTACCTAGCACTGGGGATACTGTGAAAAGGACGGACGGTTCTCTGCCAGCACTTGGGATAGTGTGAAAAGGATGACGATTCTCTACCAGCACTGGGGATTGTGTAAAAGGATGACAGTTCTCTGCCACACCAGGTAGTGGTGAAAAGAGTTTTGTAAAGGCTTCTCTGCCTTGCTGTGGGTGCTAAAGGAGAGTCACTAGTGGTATTAGTGCAATACTCGGAGGGTGCCTCCGGGGAGTGGATGTAGGTCTGGTTTTGACCGAACCACTATAAATCTGGTGTCATTATTTTTCCGCTCTTTTTATTTTTGTGATTTACTGTTTTAAAATTTTGGTTGAAAAACTATTTCTACAAAATTCATTAAAGTTTAATTTCAGTTTAAAATACTCAAAAGAGGGATTAATTTTTTAAAATACCAATTCACACCCCCTCTTGGTTAGCTGTGGGACATAAACTTAGGCTTAACAACTTAATTCATAGTGAACGAGTTTCAACATATTTGAATTTTTTATGTGATTATTTGTTCTCACTAGACATTTGCAAGATTTTGTAATCTAGTTTATGCTTTAGGTTGTAATCTAGACATTTATAAGAGGTTGTAGCTTATAATCGTTTGAGTAGATCTAAATTTGAATTTATTAAGTATATTTTTAGTAATGATATGGGTTGATTGTGATTTTGGGTGAGAGCAAGAGAGCAAGAGAGAGATTGAGAGAGAGAGGGAGAGAGAGAGAGAGAGCAATAAATTATTAAAATAAATTATTGTAATTAACATAAAACATTTGTAATTACCCACTTGATCACTTTGTGCTTCAATTTCTTTCCAATCTTAAGCATGAGATAGACTTCCAATACTCATTTTCGTATGAAAATCTTTCACTGTTAACAATACAATCTTAATATTATAATTAATACTAAAATCTAATTTGAATGCCTCATATATCATTCAAAGCAACATCAAATTTCCTCAACAATTTATTACATTATCTATCATTATAATATAAAATTACCTCAAAAACTTTCCTTCCACCCTTCTCTGTCCAATTAAAAATTTCTTCGCTCGTATTCTTCTTATCGACAATAATATTTTACTTCTTTAATGAAAAAAAATGACTATAATTTTTCTATCTAAGTTGAATAACAAAAATATCGATAATTTTAAGTACTTACTATTTCCTTCACCATTAGAGAATGCATGAAACTCCAAAACCCCAAATACTTCCTCTTCCTAACTTTTTTCCTCTACAATCAACCCCTTTTTTAGGCATATATCATGAAAGGGTTTACACAAAAAATTTGATATACTTGTTTGCTTTAGTCATGGATGTTCTCACTAGACATTTGCAAGTGGATGTACTAAGTACTTTCCTTAGACTTCAATTATGATGGTAAACTTTAGAGTCTAAAGGTTTTCGCTTGAGTAGATCTAAAACTGAATATATGGAGTATAATTTTAGTGGAAATAGACATAGCAAGGAGATTGTGACTTTGGGTGATCAAGTCATTAATAAGATACATGTTTTAGATATCTTTGATCTTTTGTTCAGAGTGATGGTGAAATAGAAGGGTATATTATTAGCACAATCATATTGCTGATAAAGAATATTAGGAGATGTGAAGAACATCCTCTAGTGACTTTAATATAATTGTTTTAAAGTATAATACATTTACACATGTGTTATAATAAATGTTTTCATAACTATGTAGGGGGACGCTTGCTTTAACATCTAAATGACTATCCAATAAGAGAGAAGTTGGATGTATAACAGATTGTTGCCGGGTCGAAAAGGATTGACAGTTGAATTTATACAGGGAATTGAAACTTTCATTCAAGTTGCATCTCAAATGCCTTCCTTTCAGTTTGATAAAATGTTTAGATGTTCATGTTCGAAGCAAAAAACTCTAGCATTCCTCAAGCCCGATGATGTGAAGGTTGATTATATCGTAGGGGATTTCTTCCAAACTACTGGATTTTGATATCACATGGCGAGTACGAGCCACATAGAGATGCTCATACCGGTCCATCTACATCTTATGAAACATTTGATGAAGATCAAATGAATAGACCCTATAAAGAACTTATTTTTTATGTAGCAGATCATAATTTAAGGTCTAGTGTGGAAGAGCCTCCAAATGTAGAAACACAAAAATTCTTTGAGTTATTACATTCAGCTCAAAAATCAAATTGGGATGGTTGCAGTACACATTCAGAATTATCCATTGCAGTGAGGATGCTAAGTATTAAAACTGAGTATAATATTCCCCGTGATTATTTCAATGACTTTATTGGTCTTATGAAGGAAACTAATCCAGCAGACAATTTAATTCCCTCAGACTTGTACCGAACGAAGAAATTAGTATCAAAGCTGGGTCTCACTACTATAAAAATTGATTGTTGTATTAATAGATGTATGTTATACTACAAGGATGATACAGCAGAAGTTTATTATCGCACTTGTAATGCTCCTCAGTTTAAGCCAAACTCGGAAAAAACAACATTACTAAAAGAATGATGTACCATATGCCCGTTTATTTTATTTATCAATCATTCCAAGACTTCAGCGACTCTATGCATCAATGAGTTCAGCAGGCCATATGAGATGGCATAAGGAGAAAATAACAAAAATTGGTGTTCTTTCTCATCCATCAGATGCTGAAGAGTGGAAACATTTTGATCGAGTGCATGCTTCATTTGCTACTGAACCTCGTAACATAAGATTGGGATTATGTGCAGATGGTTTTACCCCCTATAGTCAAACTGCTATACCGTACTCTTATTGGCCAGTTATATTAACACCATACAACCTTCCACCAGAGATGTGTATGACTACTCCGTACATGTTCTTAACTCTTATAATACATGGACCACATAATCCGAAAGCAAAAATTGATATTTTTTTCAACCATTAATTGCTGACCTCAAGTTATTATGAGAAGAAGGAGTGCTCATATATGACATATCAACAAAACAAAATTTTCTCCTTCGAGCTGCATTGTTGTGGACCATTGGTGATTTTTCAGCTTATGGTATGTTATCTAGTTGGAGCATAATAAGAAAATTAGCATATTCTTTCTATATGGAGAATAGTAAAGCTTTCACACTAAAACATGAAGGAAAAAATACTTAGTTTGATTATCATCATATGTTTCTACCTACTAATCATCAGTTTTGGAGAAATAAAGAAGCATTCGTCAAAAATAGAGTTGAGCGGTCGCCTCCTCCACCTAGATTAATTGGTGATGATGTACTATAGAGACTTTCTGACATTCTGATAATTATTGATTTTCCAATACTATCAGAGTCTAAATTTCTGGGTTATGGTGTTGAACATAATTGGATTAAAAAAAATATTTTTTGGACATTATCATATTGGAGAACTAATTTGATAAGACATAATCTGGATGTTATGAACATTAAGAAGAACTTCTTGGACAATATTTTTAATACAATTATGGATGTTAAAGGTAAGAGTAAAGATAATGTCAAAGCAAGGATGGACATTAAAGAGTACTGCCAGCAAAAAAATTCTAGAGTTAGTAACAATAATCGACGGTCAAATAATGAAGCCCAAAGCTCCGTACTCTTTCACGTTAGAGCAAAAAAGATCGATATGTCAGTGGTTTAAAGGTTTAAAAATGCCTGATGGCTATGATTCAATTATAAGCCGATGTGTTGACATAAAATTTATACGATTATTTGGTCTTAAAAGTCATGATTATCACATAATTATGGAGGTTCTTCTACCGATCATAGTATGTATGTTATCCTATTACATATCAAATTTGTTGATTGAGCTTAGCATTTTCTTCAAAGACCTATGTTCATCTAAACTAAGCGAAGATGCTTTATGGAGGTACGAGGATAACATACTAATCATCCTTTACAAGTTAGAAAAGATATTTCCCCTGGGTTTTTTTTATTCTATGAAATATTTTCCAGTCCATCTACCTTATGAAGCTAGAGTTGGTGGACCTGTAAAATATCGTTGGATGTATTCTTTCAAAAGATAAAACATATTTTTATTAAGTCTCCAATATTTTTGAATAAGTTGAGATAACATATTTTTATTAACTTGATAATTGTAATTGTTCAATAGATATTTAAACAAGTTGAAGAAATATATTAAGAATAAAGCATGACCAGAAGGATCAATATGTGAAGTATATTTATCTCAAAAAATCACTAACTTTTTTTCCTATTACTTCGAGTCCCATGTAAGGAGTACAAGAACAAAGATTTGTCGTAACATAGACTTTGATGTAGAAAAACAATCACATGCTGCACTATCAGTATTTAGAAGGCAAGGAAAGCTCAGTGGCAAATGTGTTGAAAGATTTCTCAATGATTTGGAAATAAAAATAGCGAATTTGTATGTGGTACTGAACTGTGAAGAAGTTGAGCCAATCTTAGTGTAAGTTCTTGCATAATGTTAATAATGAATAATGTTTATTTAAAATACTAAAGTATTATTTGTCACAAGGTATTTTGTAAGCAATTTGCCTTTGACAGATTCGAGGGATATTGAGCAAGCTGTTGCAAATGAATTTCCAACTTGGTTCAGATCATATGTGAGCACATCAATTTTAAAAATTTAAATCTTATTTATTATAAACTATACTAATATTTGAAAATGTTTATAGGTACAAAACCCTGATAACAAATATTTCGATAAAGGTTTGCAAGCACCAGCATGGGGTCTAATGTAAAAACTAAAAACTTGACCAATATATATAGTGAATGGGTTCAGATTTCATACCAAGTCGTAGAGTGAAGGAAGAAAAACTAAAAATTATGGAGTATGTGTTAGAGGGAACACTTATGAAGAAGATGAGTGTGATTATCACGGTATTCTGAATGAGGTTCTTGATTTAGAATACCCAGGTGAAGATGAGAACTTTATATGCTTGTTTAACTGTCAATGGTATGATCCAGTACAGAATAGAGGCACAAGGGTTCATCCTGCGTATGATTTAGTAGATGTAAAACATAGTAGAAGATACGAGAAGTTTGATCCATTTGTGTTAGCAAGTCAAGCTATTCAAGTTTATTTTAGCAAATATCCTAGTGATCGTAGAGACAAATAAGATTGGATAGCGGTCATAAAAATAAAAGCACATAGAATAATTGATCAACAATACATTATAGCAGCTGCACATCAAGAGGATGAGATGTCAAGTTGTAGGCCTGTTGAAATTGAGAAGATGCCAACTACAACCTCTAGTATTACAATGGAGTTAGAAGATGTGAATAGTTCAACTAGTTCAGGCGAAGATGAGAACGAGGATGAAAGTGCAGATACCCTTGAGAGAAGTAAAAATAGTTTTGATGATTATGAGTAATTTTTATAATTTATAATTATAGAATTTTACTGTTTTGTAATATTTTGAATTGTAATTTTTGAATTCTAAGAAATGAAATTGTTAATTTCCAACTTATATTTATTAACTGCTTTATTAACTATTTTTTGTAATTCATTAACTACTTTTTATAATTCATTAACTACTTTATTAACTGCTTTTTGTAATTCATTAACTACTTTATTAATTACTTCTTTTATTTATATTATGTTATTTAGAATAGTATAATTATACTTTTTTATTAATTGCTTCTTTTATTTATAGTTTTTATATATTACAATGCTTTACTAATTGTTTCTTTTAATGCAGATGGCTTCAGGCGACGATCCTCGTAAATTATTTGCCTCAAAGTTCCATCAGATGAAGTTTACTGTTACTCCTAGTAGAGCCACACAACTTGATGAAGGTGAGGGACCTTCAATTCCACCAGTTTTACCTACACCACCACCACCACCCAGGGGCCAGCAGTAGTCCCCGAGTGAGCAGGGTCAGGGTCAGTCAGATCCACCTGCTGTTGTACCTCCATACTTCCCTAGCCACTTCCCTCCTCCCTTGATGAGTCCTCACTACCCCTCTCCAGATCAGACACATGCTACTCCATTCTATCCATATTACCCCCACCATCATCATAAGCAACAGGTCCGTCCTCTGGTCCTCACCCTCCTTACTCCTACCCATATTACTACCCCTATTCGGTGCAACATGAACACGATGGACCATCTAGACCACCAGAGGTTGGCGCTAGCGATCATGTAGCTGCAACAATAAGCGTCAATATATTGAGCCTGAGGGCGATAAGTAAGTTCAGTTTATGTTATTAAGTTGTTTGTAATTTTGATATATTACATGTTATTGACAAAAAAAGTAACCTGCAGCTTCAATCCTTCAAGGCTACCTATACACATGATCCGGGATATTATAAAGAATAAATATAATGCTTCTTACTTATCCTTGAAGAAGATCCCAAAGCCGGTTAGAGATATGTGGTTTGGAGAATTTCAGGTTTACTTACTTGGTAGGATTTCAAATATGTGATTTAATTTGTACTAATCTTTTTGGTATTGCCTAAATTTTTGCAGAAAGAATTTAGGTGGTTTCCTGAGCACAGCACGAGGATCATAATCAATTTTGAGAGGAGAGGAGCGACCCATCTCAGGGACATATTCACGGACATTAGAAAGTCCGCGAAGCATCTTAAATTGATTGGAGAGGGTGTTTGGGCTGATTTGAATAGTGCTTGGGTGACCCCTAAGTTTAGAAAAATGAGAGAGTAGAATAAGCAGAATAGAGCCTCTAACTGTGGTGGTTTAGGAAGCTCTCTTCATACTGGTGGATCTATACCTTATACGGAACATAAACGGTGACTGGTAAGAGTTTTAAATTAGTTTATTAAATATATTTATGTTATTATAACTATATCTTAAATTTTTAGAAAGAGTACCTTGGTCGGGAGTCAACACCATTGGAGTTGCATCCAAGAACTCATCAACATCAAGATGATCATCACTAGGTTAGTGAAAAGGCTAAGAAGGCTCATGTGAGAAATTTTTTTTAGAGTTTTGGAATAAAAATTTATTTTAATAAAACTAATTGTAATATCAATTTATAATTTATTTTATGGCTGTATTCTCGTAGGATGATTTTGTACGAGATCGAGAAAGCTGGCAGTCCACTGGCGAGGGATCATCTTCAGGATCGGCCCATACTTCTGAGTATCATACTTGGTAAGATGTTGTTGGTGGAAGATAGAGGGTAAGGATATATGGCTTGGGTTCACAGGGCTATGCTTATGAGGACATTCATCCACATCAACATTTTATGATCCAAGTACTAGAGCTGAAGAAACTGTGAGTCAGAGGGTTGCAGCTTTGACTAGAGAGATTGAAGAAATGAGAAGGGTTCAAAATGAAATGCAAGCAGAGCTGTAATCCTACAGAGTTGAAAATCAAAGGAAGCAATAGGAAGAGCAGTGACAAGCATCTCGAGACAATGAGGATACAACTGAGGAGTAGAACTTTTTATATTTATTGTGAACTTGTAAACTTGTGAACTTATGTTTGATGGTTGAACAAATTAACTTTATTTACATTTATTATTTTGTTTGGTTGTGCTTAGGTCTATATTTGTGATGGTTGATTGAATATAGCGGCATGTTGCCCAAAACTTGGTGTTATATATTGCTTCACGTGAAGGTTTAGAATTTAGGGTGAACCTCCCTCAAATAGAGAGAGGCTGTCAATTTTTTTTTTCAGGTGCTACAGGTTAATATGTTCAACCATATAGACCTAAATTCAACCATATAGACCTAAATTCAACCATCGCCAGTGGTTAGGCCACCAGAAACTATGTTAATATGTTCAACCATCGCCAGTGGTGTAGACCGCCGGCCTGACCATCGGCATTGACCGTCGGTTAACCTCCGTTGTATTACCGGTGGTGTACCGAAGCTGGCCGGTGGTTGTTTGAACGCATGTCGGCCGCTGTAACCGCCGGCGTGCCGTCAGTGTATGGACCACCGGTTAGCCGTCGGTATAAGTACCGGCGGTTCAACGATCAGAACACCAATGGTACAAAAACTAGTCGTATCCGGTGATATACACCGCCGGAACACCGTCGGCGAATAAAACCTCCAAAAAAAGACCATCGACAATTGTTTCCTACGCCATTTTTACCGGCGGCTTGCGAACCACAGATAAGCCGCTGGTGGTTTCAAAAATCATCAGTTTTACCAGTTATGTTGCCGGAAAAAACCGTTGGTTTTGACTGAATTTCTTGTAGTGTCACGTCATTAATGCTTTGGGTAGAGATATTTCAAAATCTTAGAAAGTTAACAAAATTCTATATTGCTCGCTTGAATCTTGGGATGCAAAAATTACTATTACTTCTGAGTCAAAGGGCTTAAATTCATATTCTATTAATAATCTTTTTTAGTTTTTTGATTGCATATAAAATAAAAATGTTAGTCAAAGAAATGCATATTCAGGTGAAAAGAGAAATGAGCGAATAATATCATTAATGGTTGATGATACAGAGAGTAGCGATTCGTGAATAGATGAAAATGATCAATACCAAAAAACGGGATCTTTCGCAGCACTTGCTATGGGCGGTTTGAAAAACCGTCGGCAAAAGTGGGTTTTAGCAGCGGTTATAATCGATACAAAAAGTTATGATTTTAACTTCTTGACCTAGCTGGTTGGGCGGCATTCGATCCGGCATTTCATTTCTTCCTTTTGTTCCCGCCACCTTCTCCTCTGTGCCTCCGCCCTCTTCTCCGATTTCGTTTTGATTGGTCATCACCGTCAAAGGTCGAAGTTCGGCCGTCCGTTCGTCAGCATCGAAGACCAAAGTTCGGTCGTCCATTCGTGTCCAGCTACTCCAAATCCCCTTGCTCGCGATCGGTTTGTCCCCTAACCTAGGGTTTTTAAAATTTTTTTGAATGCTTGTACATTAGGTTGAAGAAATATCATGAGCTTTTATTGTGATGTCTAAGGAAATGATTTCAAGCATAAGTGTTTTTTTTTTCATTTGGAGCACATAAATTTGAGCCTAATCAGTAGATTGAGACAATGAAATTATAACAACTTGTAGTCATAAGAAGCTATTAAAGCATAGAATAGGTTGAGACAATGAAATCATAACAACTTGCTGCTTCTGCTCCTTGTAATGAAATTATAACTTAATTTTATTTTTTTATAACACGAAATATCTAAAAAGATCATGAATAAATTCAAATGATTTTAGTCCAAATAATAATAAGATTAAGTTAGAGGTGTGTTGGAATGCGACTATTAACAAAATATCATATAAAAATAATTGATCAGATATGGTCATGATTAAGTTATGATTGCTTGGGACTCATCTTAAAATGAAAAAACTGGCAAATTAGGTTGAGTTGATCATCATATATAAAATTTTACAACAACATTGTACAAGAAATTTTTTTAAAAAATATATTTTTATATTTTTAATGGCTTCCCTTATCTTTAATATTTCATGGTCAAGAATGTAGAAGAATTAGGGTCAGTTTATGATATCTTATATTTATATTTTGATTGAAGAAAAGAGGAAACATTATAAATCTTACACAAAAAATATGAGTTATAGCTAACTTATTAAGGAATTAAATTACAAAACTTAACTTTTTTCTAAAATTATAATAAAGCTAAAACAATTTTTATTATCAAAATTTCATAGTTAATTTTGTTCACTCTCAAAATTGAGACTAGTTCCATCCCAATTAATGTTCTACTATGAATTTTATTTATTCATATATTCCTGTAGAGCTAAAGGGTTATGTAGATACTGATACAAATTAAGTGGGAAACAACTAGGATAGCAATGTGTAAGCAATTATATATAAAATCCTAATTGTTTTAGCATGAGATTATGTTTTGCTAATATATGTTGCAAATGCTAATTTTTTTTATGTTCATGTGCTTGAAATATATGGATTACATAAATAAGGTTAAAAAATTTGGTGGAAGATATGAATGTGACATAGGTTATAAGTGTAATACAAGTGGAGCTATAAAGGGCTATACACTCATGTATATGTATATGTCTTCCTCTACCTATATGTATATGTGAGATTATATATTAAGTATTGAAATAAAATTATATTTTTCCTTTGTTATTGTGTGTATGCTTATTAAATGTGTATTTTTCGAGTGCTTTACAGGCTTGATGAATATAATCGCTACAAAAATATGCACTCCGTAAAATCTACCCCACTGGTCTTCGAACTGCTGTGGAATGCCGTTGCAGTGCATTGCAAACACAGCGGGTATGTAGCGGTTTTAGAACCGTTGCAAAAAAAATAGTGGCGGGTATAACCGCCGGGATAGGTAAAAAATTGTGCTGCGAAAACCCAATTTTTTGGTAGTGGATGATTGTGCACAAATGACATGATAATTTAAAAGATTTGTGAAACATAACTAAAGCGTCAACTTTAACAAATATAAAGGTAAAAGTGCAAAATCAAATAAGTTTTTTAACCAATGGGGTTTATTTCAAGTGCAAAATGCTAGAACATATACGATCTGACTGTCCAAACTCAAAGAACCATCTAGCTAATGATAAAGGTGAGGAAAAGGCACAAAGAAGGGAAAACAAAATTTTTAAAAGAATTTTTAGGGAAACTTAGATTCAAAATCATCATAAATGAAAGTTGCTGATGAGGTAACCAACTTGTGTTTAATGAACAAAAATATCACTTGTGACTTCAACTGTGATCAGAAAAGTGATTTATCTTATGATGAGTTATTCTCTTTATCAGAATAATTGCATGATTCTTATAGAAAATTAAAAAAGCAACTTCATGTCTTAAAAGAAAATACTCTATTTTGAAAGAAGAGCGCACCATTTTAATAAATAATTATTCACTTAATAACTTATCATCATATTGCATTAGATAAAGAGTATGAATAAAAAATAGAAGAGCATAATGTATTAAAAGATAAAATATGAGGTATTAAAAAAAGAACATACTGAATTAGAAGAAGAATTTAAAGAACTAGAAGTGCTAGCCTTAAAAATGGATAGCAATGAGAATGAAGCATTGGTTTAATTAGGTAGTTATAAAAGTACAAATGAATACTTAAAAAAGGAAGTCACAACACTTATAGAAAATGCAATAAGACGTACACACATAGAAAAGGCACCCATTAGAACACAAAATGTACTACTATATTTCAAAAGAAGACATCATTATTCATATAGATTGATGCATCCATTTTAAGGGATCAAATGTTATTCTTCTAGCATTATAAGGCAAATTGCATGCATTTACACACACATAATTCACCATCGAACATACGTAGGATTTGTTTAGGGTGGCTTTCTAACTGGTTCTTAAAGCAACATTTTAGCATAAAAATTAAAATTTTTGTATTAAAAAGCTATTTTAAGAAGTAACAAGAAAGCCACCCCAAATAAAGCCTTAGTTTGCAAGCCCAAGACACCACTTGCACAGCATAATATATATTCATTGCAACATAAGGAGAGACCCAAATCCACTTGGGTTTACAAAATTAACTCCTAATTGTTGTTGAAGGTTAGCTCTCATAAGAGGTCTAATGAGAGTGTGTGGTACTTAGATGGTGTATATTCTCAACACATGACTGGAGATATGAAATAATTCATCGCACTATAAACCAGGAGTTGAGGAAATGTCACACTTCGAGATAACATTACAAGAAAGGTAGTGAGTGTATGTACTATAGGTAAAGTTGATAAATTTTCTATTAAAGATATTTTATTATTAGTAGATTTTAAACACAACTTTTTAAGTATCGGTTAGCTTTATGATAAAGGATTTAATATCAATTTTTTGTATAGAAAATGTTTACTAATAGTAAATGGCAAAACTATTTTAGAAGGATTAAGAGTTAACAATATCTATATGATTGATTTAAACTGCATTAAAAAATTAAGTGGTGTTTGTTGTTTAAAATCAATTATTAATATATTATGATTGTGGCATAAGAGACTACACAATGCAAGCATAAGGACCCTTAGAAAAATCAATCAATTAGAATTGGTTAGAGGCATTCCTAAGTTAGAGTTTGTCATAAATCATCATTATGATGCATGTAAATTAGAGAAGTAAAACCAAATTCTCTTTCCATTTCATGAAGGAGGTAGCAACCACTAGCCCTTAAAAATACTTCACATGGATTTATTTCTCCTATTAGTACAATAGGCCTAGGTGGGAAATCATTTAGATTTGTGTTTGTTATGATTACTCTTGATACACTTGGGTTAAATTCTTGGCAAATAAAAGTGAATCATTTGAAGAATTTAAAACTTTTTTAATTTACAATAAAAAAAAATAGGATTTTTAATTTCAACAATCCATAGAAATTATAAAGGTGAATTTGAAAATAAAAATTTAAATTATTTTGTCAAGAGTCTAGGATAAAGTATAATTTTTCAACACCTAGAACCCCAAGTAAAAATGGAGTATATGAAAGAAATAATAGGACATTAGTAAAGTATGCTAGAGAAATACTTAGTGAATATAGTCTGCCCTAGTATTTCTAGGCAGAGGCAATGAATGTTTCTTGTTATGTTCTTAATCAAGTGAATATAAGGTCCAAGCTGAATAAAGCAACTTAAAAATTGCTTAAGAGTAGAACACCATACGTTTATCATCTACATGTATTTGGATGTAAATGTTCTGTCTTAAACAATTAATAAAATCATTTAGGGAAATTTGATGCAAATATAGATTGAGTATTTTAAAGTTATTCCTTAATAGGCAAGACTTATACAATATTTGATAAACGAAATTTAGTTATTGTGGAATCCATTCACATTATATTTTATGAATTAGATTAGGTTTTAGAAACTAAAATTTCTGATGATGAAGAAGAAGAGATAACTTGTAGAGTTGAAATTAATAAATTAGAGGATAGTGCAAAAGCTCAAGATCCATTACCTAGGGAATGGAGATATTCATCCAGTCATTCTAAAGAACCTATCTTAAGAGACCCTTCCATAGGGAATAGGACTAGGCATGATCTTAAAAAGGAAGTTAGCTACAAAACCTTCATCTCTATGATAAAGCAAACTAGTATAGAACATGCCTTACAAGATAAATTTTAGATTATCACTATATTAGAAGAGTTAAACCAATTTATTAGGAATGATGTGTGGGACTTGGTAAGTAGATGCTCTGATCATAGCATTGTTGGAACTAAATGGGTATTTAAAAATAAATTAAAGAACATTGTATTACTAGATAGAAATAAGGTTAGGTTGGTAGTTAATGGGTATAATCAAATTAAGAAAATAGATTTTGAGGAGATTTTTGCCCATAGCTAGACTAAAAGTCATCAGGTTATTATTTAAATTTAAATACTTTAATGGATTCAAACTATATCAAATGTATGTTAAAATTCTTTTTAAATGGAGTAATTAAAAAAGATTTCTATGTACAATAACCCATAGGTTTTAAGAATTCATCTTTTCCCAATCACATTTATAAGATCAAGAAATAACTTTGTCGGCTTAAGTAAGCACCTAGGTGTAGTATGATAGATTTAGTAACTTTTTACTCGAAAAATCCTTTGTTAAGGGTACCGTAGACACCACCTTACTCATGAAGAGAGTCAGATAAGATATAATCATAGTTCATATTTATGTTGACAATTTTTTTTTTTGGATTAACAAATCAAAACTTTATGCAATGAATTTATTTTTCACTCTAAGTAGTGAATTTGAGATGAGTATGATGGGTGAGTGAACTTAATTCATTAGTTTAAGTTTTAAGGAAAGAGAGCATGGAAACTTTTTAAACCAAACTAAATATATAAAAGAAAATTATGAAGAAATTTGATATGGAAGGTTGTGAATGCATGAATACACTGATGAGCCCAACTACCCAATTAGATAAAGATCTAGATAAGAAATAAATTGATGAAAATATTTATAGAGGGATTATATGTTCCTTACTTTATTTATCAGCTAGTAGACTAAATATTATGTTTAATGTTTGCATATGTACTAGATTTTAGGATAGCCTAAGGAATAAAAAATGATCGTCATCAAAAAAATTGTAAGGTATCTAATAGAAACTCAAAATTTAGGTGGATGGTATCTAAGGAATAGCTTAACCTTTGACTTAGTTGGATAGTCAATTTAGAGTTTGTTGGATGCAGGGTAGATAGGAAAAGTGCTTTAGGAACATGCAAATTTATTGGATAATCTTTAGTTTCTCGGTCCATTAGAAAGTAAAATTCTATAATCCTATCCACTGTTAAAGCTGAATAAATATATATCAAAAGTTGTGAGCCCAATGCGTTTGGATGAAGCAATAACTTTTTAAATTTTCGAATATACGTAGAAACCATATCTTTAATGTGCAGTAACATGAGTGTGATATGAATAAATAAAAATCCTATCCAACATCCTCCAACTAAACATGTTGACATTAGAGATCATTTTATTAGGGATCATATGACCAAGAGAGATGTAAAATTATAGCATGTGAATACAAAAAATTAATTAGAAGATATCTTCACCAAACCCTTGTATTATGATACATTCAACACACTTAGGATTTGACTGAGAGTTATTGATATAGGTGCTTAGGACTTTGGAATCATTAGATGATAGGATTGGTTTTTGTGCTTTATGTTTTGTATTTTTGTCATGGTTTCATGTGTTATTTATATGTTTTTTTATTTATTTATATTTTTAAGTCATTTTTTTTTCTTATATTTTAGTCTGTGTTTAGTTCCACTTTTTGGTGATGTTAAAAGTTGGAGTCATTGTTTGAAAGAGTTCTTATTTTTTTTTTCTTAAGTCTATATTTTTAATAGGTGTATACTAACTTAGCAACTGCGCACACACACATAAGAAAAAGTGTAATTAAATATTCTATTTTTTTTAAGATCATACTGGATGATCTGGTTTGTATTGTATGATCAGTGCAATAAAAAATTAATGATAATATTTAATTAAATAAGATTAATTTCTAATGGACTATAAATAATAATACTATATGACCATAATATTTGACAGAATGATAAACTATGTTCAATATCCCCATCATCATTTAAATTAAGCAATAATTTAAATTTTCAAAGTGTTCTAATCGTACTATACAAAGTTAAATATCTTGCCTAATTTTATCCCTATGATTAAGAAATTGAATCATGATTAATAACAATTGATGATCGCATTGTATAATCTTAATAATACTAGATGATCGATGAGCAACCTTTTAGATGATAATTAATCATCTTGGGGTTCATCCTATATGAAATACTATTTGTTTAAATTAATTATACTGGATGATCTTTGATCATACATAACATAATGAACTTATCTTATTGTACGATAGGAATATCGTACTACACGAGCAGAGGCAATTAAATTGAAAATTAGAATTTTTTAAAGCACTCTTTATAAACTCTTTCCTAATTTGATAGAAGAGTCTTTTGGTAGTCAAGGGATCTACTTCTTCTGTGAGAGAGCTTGGAGAGAAATTTTGAGGTTAAGTAAGAGGGAGAAGAGCCTTGGAGGATTCAAGGGAATATGAGTTGGGTTTTCATATGGTTGCTCAAGAAAACCTGTACATAAGGTCCTCCAATTATGTTAGTGTATCCCTTCAGAAGTGCTCTAAGAAGGAAAGTCTTTGGTGCCAAAGGCTCACTAGCCGAGGAGGTTAGCGGTATGTTGAATCTGTCAGATCAAGGTGGTGAAATGAGGACTAAATAACTCCACCGAATCGAGGAGGTGAAAGGAGGACTTAGCAACTCTGATAGATCGAGGAGGTCAAAGGAGGACATGATAGCTGGCTATACCAGATCGAGGAGGTGAAAGAAGGGATTCTTCTGGTGTGAAGAGTTTGTAAAGGTGCATTCTCTTCCTATTGAAAGAGAGAAAGGCTTCTCTGCATAAATGTGGTTTGAAGGATAGTCACTGTGTTAGTGTAATTTTTGAAGGAAAAACCTTCAAGTGGTGGGCATAGGTTGTTAACCAAACAACAATAAAAATTGTTTTGCATATTTTTATTTTTTGCATTTACTTCTAGCATTTTATTTCTTTGTAATTTAATTTTTAGCATTCTACTTTGATTGTGATTGCACTTATGAAAGAAGACTATTGTGATTGATTCTAATTCATATTTATTTTTTTTAAATAAAAATTAAGAAAAAAAAAGAAAAAAAATATTGTTATTAGTTTTCTACAAAATCTAAAACATAAAAATTCACACTTGCTTCGAAGTTGTGGTATTTCACTTATTCAAATCATTCATATAATGTTATGTATCAAATTTGTAGTATTTTACTATCAAAATATCAGTAAAAAAATATTATTTTTAGTTATTATTGTGCAAGAATGTCTAAAAAAAAAATCACAAGTATTGAACTAGCGCCTTAGTGTTTCAACTACCAACACGGTAGTTTCCATAACACTCTGGTGTTAGATCAGGACATCACAATGCTAGACTCTCAAAAAAAAAATGTCAATTAATTCAATCCCCCATCTGAGCCAAGGTCAGTGTCGTAGTGCTTCATATTGTCGTAGCGCCAAAAAATTAATCAATATCACAACACCAAAGTCTTTGGAATTTGAGCATTAGACTGCCAAACTATATAACATTGGATTACCATTAAAGCATTGTAGCGGTCAACTTTTTTAGTGTCGTGGCAAAGCAATTGTTGAAATAAGAAGCTGTGCCAACTCAACCATAACACATACTAGTTTAGCAAACAGGTTCACTAGGCCAATCCAATGCCGTAATGAAACTCACTTAGCAGCACCAAGGTGCTAGTTCATTTTATAATGTCGTGGCATTGAAATGCCTAATGCTATGGTGCTTGAGTCTATTTTTGTACTACTACAAAGAAATTTTCAGTTTATTTTAGGAGGGTTTCTATCATTTTCATGGGGTTTATTATTTTTAATGAGTCTTAAGGTTCTTATGTGTAGTGACCCCTTAGAGTCAAGTCTAAGGTAGGCCATAGGAAGAAAAGATACTTCATTTGGAGATCGTCAGCCTATCTATTTATAATCAATATGACATATGGATGTAAAAAGAGTGTGGAGAGTATATTATATTATTTGGGTGACATCTGACTTCACTTTTACTTTTGTACTTTCTCTTATATTCAAGTAATAAATTTTTGGGTTATTTTCTTATATTTCCATGGATAACTAATTTTCTAATTTTAGGCTAATGATGTGAATCATTTGCAAGTACTTATGTAGACTCTTATGCATTTAATAAATCATTTATGTTTTAAATATCTCTCGTTCTTTTTTTAGGGGAAACCCACAAAGGGGCCTACACGTTAATTAAATTAAAATAGTACAATGTCCTTAAGGGGATGTCAAGCTCACTACTTCTCAAAGAGCTACAAAAATAAAGAAAAAAAGAAACCTAGGAGCTCGAGTTCCCCGCTAGTAATTAGTACAAAAAATTCTAACTACATGCTACAGTGCTTAAGGAAAAGCACCCAAAAAGAAGGAGCTTACAAAAAGCAGCCAAAATGCTCCCAGCAACCAGTCCCCTTGGAAACCTTGCAATCATCCATCAAAAAAATAACCTGCAAAAAAAACTGATAGGCAAGAGAAATAGAACATTATATATTGTATAAAAAGCTCTTAAGATTGATATTAGGAAAGACCAAAGGAGGATACAGCCGAATGAAGGGAGACCACCCCAGATCCAAAATATACCATAGCTCCCAACAGGAATAGCAAACCAGCTGTTCAGAAGATCTAGAGAGCACAAAGAAAAAGAAATCAAAGCGATCCACCTGAAGTGCAAAAGATTAGCCAACACCCCAGCAAACAAAAAAACCACCAGCAAACCTGTAGAAAAATACACACCCAAGTAAACCCCCAGATAGAAAGAGGGGAACATGATTAGAGAGGAAATCCTTGGGAGAGAGCTCTTGAGAAGTTTTGAAGGTTTGATAAAGGAAGGAGAAGGTGAGCTTGGTGAGGGAGAAGAGGTATGAGGGAGATCACATGATTGTTCCATACTTGCTGCATCTTGCTCCTCCTGTGGCCCAGGAAGAACTTGTGGGGGGCTCTCTAAGGAGGAGACTCTTCTACATCCATGACCTCGAAGGTACTCTGCCTTCTCCAGAAGAGTGAAAAATGAGAAGGTTCTCTGCCGTCACCAAGAGGGTGAAAACAGCACTTGGCACTCCGCCACGCCGGGTTGGTGAAAGGGAGTATTATAAGGGCTTCTCCGCCTTGTCGAGGGGGGAAAAAGGAGAGCTATAGTTTGTAGTGAAATTCCCGGAGCGGAGGACTCCGGGGAGTGGACGTAGGTCATGGTTTGACCGAACCACTATGAAAATTCCGGTGTGTTTTTTCCTTATCGCTTTTTATTTTTGCGTGCATTTTATTTTCATAATACTTGCTTGGTGAAAACTTATGAAAGAAAAAGGATTCTATTATTGCACGTTGAGTTCAATTGTTTACCTTCGTAGTAGTTTAAATTTTCATGTTAAAAATTTAAAAACATCAAAAAAATAAAACTCCTTCTTAGGTTTTAATTATTGCATTAAAATTTTCATAATTCACCCCCCTCTTGTCCATCTAGTAATTTCAATTGGTATCAGAACCTACTTTCAAAAATACTGTTTTAGAAAACCTTAAAAAATGATCATGTCCCATTTTAGTAATCACAACACTGCGGAGGGTTATTAAATAACCCGTCCACCTATTTTTGATAACATTCCATTTGATTTCTGAAAAATTAGAATATCTACCTTTTTACAATCTATTGATTACCGTATGTGGATGTTAGTCAATGATGAATATATTGCACCTTTTAAAACTGTGATGGAGTAAAAACTCCAGTACCTTTTAATGAATGTAGCAACGAGGATAGGGAATTAGCCCAATTGAATGCTAAGTGTTTAAATTGCTTTTTCTGTGCATTAAAGTCTGAGGATTATATGAGAGTTTCTACCTGTGTTACTAGTAAGGAGATTTGGGATAGACTGTGCATTACTTACAAAGGAACAAGTGAAGTAAAATAGTCTAGGCTTAACATTATATTACATGATTATGAACTCTTCTGTATGAAACCTAGCGAAATAATATCTGACATGCACACTAGGTTCACCCAAATCGTGACATTCTTGCATGCATTAGGTAGAGAGATTTCAAATTATGAGAAAGTTAATAAGATTATGAGATGCTTACCTAGTTTCTATGATGCTAAGATAACTGCTATCACTGAATCTAAAGATCTTAACATTTATTCTATTGATAATCTCCTTGGGTCAATCATTGCATACGAGCAAGGAGTGAGTTAAAGACAAAGTGATGTAGGTGAAAAGAAGAAGGAGTGAATGGTGGCACTAAAAGAAAGCAACTCAGAAAGTGGCAGCTCAGCAGGGGAGGAAGAAGACGATATAACATTGATGACCCGACAGTTCAAGAACTTCTTAAAGAGAAAATAAAAGCGTCTTCATAACGGCTGGAATAAAGGTAAAATCTCAAAGTCTAATAAATTATTCCCAATTTGTTTTGAGTGCAGGAAGCCAGGTCACCTTCGAGCTGATTGCTCCAGCTTGAAGAGCCAACCAACTAAGGATAAAGGCGAGGAAAATGCCAAGTACAAGAAATAAAAGATGAAGACACAAAAAGCTTTTTGGGCTAACTCTGCCTCAGAATCGTCAGAAGAAGAAGCAGAGGAGGAGGTAACAAATTTGTGTCTTATGACTAATGATAACTTTGATCAATCGGATCAAGATGAGGTATGTCAACTTTCATATGAAGAATTATTGCTTATTTCTGAGAATATCCATGACTCATATAGGAAGTTGAAAAAGATGCATGCTAGTTTTAATATTGAATTTACAAACTAAGCATGCTAACTTAGTCAAAGAAAATTCTGATTTAGATAAAGATCATATGCTACTTCTTGATAAGTATGATGCATTAAATAAGAAGCATATTGAACTAACTGAAATGCATGAAACCTTGAAAACCACTCATGTTGAACTAGAAGAGGCTTTTCATAGACTAGACAAACTTGCATTAGAAGTAGATCACAGTGAGCATTTGTTAAAAATAGAAGTTCATGGATTGACATATCAAAATAACACTTTTCAAGAAAGAATCAAATAATTAGAAAAAAATTTGCATCACTCACATTAGCCCAACCTAGTCAACCCCCAACATAGTATGCATCACACAACTTTAAGAAGAGACATCACCACCCAAATAGGTTAGTTAACACATTTATTGGTGTTAGAAGCTTCTCTTGTGGCATGCTAGGTCACATAGCCTGCACATGCACAATTCACCGTAGGACACACATAGTATGGAGACCTAAACTGCATCCATCACAGCATAGCATGCATACATCTCATTCATGCAAGCATAAGGAGAAACCCAAACTCACTTGGGTTTCCAAATCTAATCCTTGAATGAAATTATAGGGATGCTCTCATAAAAGACCTAGTGAGAGCATGTGGTACCTGGATAGTGGCTGCTTGTGACACATGACTGGAGATATGAAGAAGTTCATTCTACTGGAGACTAAAACTGTAGGCAAAGTAACATTGGGAGACAACACTACCAGGAAAGTGTAGGCTCAGGTATTATTGGTAATGCTTAGAAATTTTTAATTGAAATTGTTTTATTAGTTGATGGTTTGAAGCATAACTTACTTAGCATTAGTCAATTGTGTGACAAAGGTTTTGATATAAAATTTTTATCTAATAAATGTCTGATTAGTTTAAATGATAAACTAGTTTTAGAAGGAAAATGAATGAACAATGTTTAAATGTTAGATCTTGATTGCATTGATAGTTCAAATTCATTTTTCTTTGAAAATAATAGTTGATGACTCATGGCTATGGCATAGGAGACTATGCCATGCTAGTATGAAAATACTTAGAAACATCACTTAGAAAAACCTAGTTAAAGGCATACCTAAGTTGGACTTTACTATGGATCACTTATGTGATGCTTGCCAACTAGGAAAACAAGTCAAATCATCCTTCCATTCAATTAGAGATGTGATCACCTCTTGGCCATTAGAAATCCTACACATAGACTTATTTGGACCTGTTAGTACAGCCAGCCTAGGTGAAAAATATTATAGATTTGTGATTGTAAATGACTTCACCAGATTCACTTGGGTAAGAATGAGTCTTTTGAGGAATTTAAGGTATTCTTCACATGGATTCAACAAAAATTAGGTTGTGAAATCTCAACAATCCATAGCGATAATGGTGGAGGTTTCAAAATGATAGATTTGAATCATTCTATCTAGAGATAGGAATAGAACACAATTTCTCAGCCCCTAGAACACCTCAACAAAATGATATAGCAGAAAGGAAAAATAGACCTTTGGTAGAACCGCTAGGGTAATGTTAGCGGAGTACACCCTTCCTAGATACTTTTGGACAGAAGCAGTCAACACAGCGTGTTATATTTTAAATAGGGTAAACATTAGATCTAAATTGAGTAAAACTCCTTATAAACTCTTTAAGGGTAGGACACCGAACCTTTCTCACTTACATGTCTTTGGGTGCAAGTGCTTCATCTTGAATAATAGCAAACATCCTTTAGGAAAATTTGATCCCAAGTCTGATGAGGGTGTCTTCTTAGATTATTCATTTGTAGGTAAGGCCTATATAATCTTTAATAAGAGAACCCTAGTAGTAGAAGAGTCCACCCATGTAGTATTTGATGAATCAGATAAGCCCTCTGAAAATAAATTTGAAGATGATGAAATAGAGGCAATTTAAGGAGTAGAGGCTATGACCTTAGGAGAAAGAGTAAAACCTCATGAAGAATTTCCTAGAGAATGGAGATATTCTTCTAGTCATCCTAAAGAGTTAATTTTCGGAGACCCATCAGAAGGTGTAAGGACTAGGCATGGGCTTAGGAAAGAGGTTAGTCATTCAGCATTCATCTCTATGATAGAACCTACAAGTATAGATCAAGCCTTAGGAGATGAATTCTGGATTCTAGCAATGCAAGAAGAGCTGAACGAATTCACCAGGAATGATGTTTGGGAGTTAGTCAAGAGACCTAAAGAACAAAGTGTTGTTGGAACAAAATGGGTCTTTCAAAATAAGGTGAATGATTTAGGAACAACAATAAGAAATAAATCCAGATTAGTAGCTAAGGGGTACAACCAAATTGAGAAAATAGACTTTGAAGAAACCTTTGCTCCTGTTGCTAGACTAGAATCCATAAGAGTGCTCTTAGCATTTGCTTGCTTCAAGAACTTCAAACTATATCAAATAGATGTAAAGAGTGCTTTTTTGAACGGGATAATTAAGAAAGATGCCTATGTTGAGCAACCCCCCGGATTTGAAAGTTCATAATTTCTAAATCATGTGTTCAAATTAAAAAAGTCACTTTATGGATTAAAGCAAGCACCTAGAGTATGGTACAAAAGATTTAGCTTATTCCTATTAAATAGAGGTTTTGAAAAGGGTAGTGTAGATACTACACTCTTTTTACAAAAGATCAAAAATGAAATTCTCATTATTCAGATTTATGTGGATAACATTTTATTTGGATCTTCAGATAAAATCTTATGTGATGAATTTTCAAAAATAATGAGTAATGAGTTTGAAATGAGCGTGATGGGAGAACTTAATTACTTTCTTGGCTTTAGTGTAAAACAAATGGATAACAAAACCTTTCTTAGCCAAACAAAGTATATTAAGGATATTTTGAAAAAATACAAAATGGATAGTGCTAAACTCATGAACACTCTAATGAGCTCAACAATTCAATTAGACAAAGATCCTAGTGAAAAATTAGTAAATCAGGAAAGGTATAGAGGAATGATTCGATCCCTTCTTTACTTGATAGTCAGTAGACCGGACATAATATTTAGTGTGTGCCTATGTGCCCATTTTCAAGCCAATGCTAAAGAGTCTCACTTAACTGCGATCAAGAGAATCCTTAGATATCTACTAGGCACCCCGAACTTAGGAATTTGGTTTACTAGACACAGTACTTCCTTTGAAATCTTAGGGTACTCATATTCTGATTTTACAGGATGTAGGAAAGATAGAGAAATCACCTATGGTACATATCAATTCATAGGATAATCATTAGTTTCTTGGTCCAGTAGGAAGCAAAACTCAGTAGCCCTTTCCATGGTCGAGATAGAATATATTGCAGTAGGAAGTTGCATTGCACAAGTACTATGATTAAAACAACAAATTCTTGATCTTGGCCTACCTGTAGGAACCATCTCAATCATGTGTGAAAATACAAGTGCGATTTGCATCTCTAAAAAACCAATTCAGCACTCTCGAACGAAACACATATATTATACACCATTTCATAAGAGATCACATTGCTAAGGGAGATATAAAATTGTATCACATCGCTACAGGAGATCAATTGGCTGACATATTCACAAAACCACTAGCATTCGACACCTTTAGCACCTTGAGGACTAGACTAGGTGTCATAGACATTACTGCATAAAAAAAATCTTCTAAGGATGTTCCTGATCATCACACACTCACTATATAAAACCATTGAATGTGACATTTTATTATCATATTGTACGATACACCGATCGTACTGTACGATATATCTCAATCTAAACAAAACACAACCTACAGGAAAATTTCACCTCTATTGATCGTACCGTACGACCTACATCTTACTGTACAATATAATTGGTAGTCATTCAATCTATCTGGTATGACATTATTGAACATCATAGTATATGATATCACCTCTTCGTACTGTACGATCCATGTCAGCAAATAGATTGGGACGAATTAACTCTGTTTGGTACGTTATTATTGGGGTTCGTACTATATGATACCTCCACTTCGTACTGTACGATCCACCTCAGCAAAACGAATGAGAATGACATAAAGGAGTCTTGTACGATATAAATATCATTCGTACTATATGATACACCTGTTCATATAGTACAAAACTTTTGTTCAAAAGTAGTACTAACGGCCCTCGGGACGATCAATATTCTTCAGATCGTAATGTACGATATATATCATACTGTACGCTTTGACCACCTTTTTCTGAAATGATAAGTCAGAACATTTATCACCAATTGTACTGTACAAAACATGATGGTATTGTACGATGGTGCAAAATTTCTATAAATTAGTTGGCTAGGCAGATATCTTCACTTGCAACTCACTTCACTCACTACACCTGATCCTTCTCACCCTTCACTCAAGCCTCTACACGATGTCTAGTTCAGCAAGAGGAGTCGTTTGCCAGTGGGAAGTTTGTCTTCCTCTAGCCGTTACAGCGCTCGGTTCCTGAGTGCTGAAAATGAGGAAGCTTACCATAAGTAAAAAGCCTGCAAAATTACACCTTCCAAAATGCTCAATCAGGCTGCCCTAAATTTTGAGGTAATAAACCTATTTGATTCCACCACCTTTCAGTTCCTCCTCACTCTGGCCTTCCCCTACAACTCTAAACTTCTTTAGGAATTTCTAGTAAATCTAACCTACACTGTCGACAACATAACTTTCTACTCCTTTGTTTGTCGTCAAAATATAGAGATCACCAGAGCCTACATCGCCCATTATATTGGGCTATCCACTGAAGGTCCTAGGTTTCGTTCCTTTCTCACAAACGAATTTGATTGGAGTGAGGTTAATCAAGTCCTTAAGAATGCCACATTCTATCAACACCAGCCTCTCGTCCAATCACTAAATTGAAATGCCAGAATTATTCAACATGTCCTTAGAACCTCTATAATACCCAAAGCTGGCGACCAGATCAACATGACCCCGATTTTATCTATCGTTACCTACCTTATCATGTCCAACACCAAATTCGATTTGGCCGATTTGATTATTGATTATATTTGCCATATGAATTTTGTTTCGCCTTCCTACTACTCGCCAGAAACAAAATCTAGCTCTTGGTCACCTTATAGGATACATCCTTTAGAATAAATACCAACTAACCTATCCTGGTGAACCCGATAATCTTCCAATCTTTTATACGGATGCCTCTTTCCGTATTCTTTTCCATCGGGGACAAGAGCTTGAATAACCCGCCTTTGATAAAGAAGAAGGAGAAGATGCCCCTGCAACAGCTCCAGCTCGGCCACGATGACATGCAGCACCCCGAGCTCCTGTACTAACTTATCCTCACGATGATTTGGTCAAACATTTTGACCAACTTCAAACTCTTCTCGATACGCACATTCAAGAGCAACATCAGCAATACGAGACCGACATGCAATGTTTTGGGGAACGCTTCAATGCGATTGATCAACAATTTAACACAATCCTTCACTATTTTCAGCCACACCCACCTCCACCTCCAAGCGATCAGGATCCTTCCCTTTGAAGTGTATGTGTTTTATTTTTCTTTCGTAGTGTTTGCTCCTCTTTTTGGTGCTGTAAAAAGGGGGAGAAGGTTGTTGTAGTTTTCCTTATGTTGTAGTTTATTTGCTCCTATGTTAAATATAATGCATTTCCTTTTATTTCGTACTGCATTTTCCTTTTTAGTGCCTTTCTTTTTTTTCTATTTAAATTAAAAAAAATGCCTTTCAAACTTGCTTACAACAAACATTATTTGACATCATCAAAAAAGGGGAGATTATTGCGACTCATGACCCCGAGTTTGAGATTTTGATGATGACAAATAATATCGCCTGAACTACTTTTCATTGAATATCATTTATGTTTTGCTATTATCCATGAGTACTAACATTTCAGGAAGACCACAAGCCACTCAAGACAACGAGAAGACACAAGTCTGGTTAGATTAGGAGTACGAGCCTAATAATGTAATTTGTTATTTATTTTATTTTTTATTTTCTTGAGTCTGGCCACAAATTGCATGTAAGTCTGAGAAACCAAGCACACACACACAGAGGGAGAGGGTTTTAAAAGTAAAAATATATTTATTCTTTCACTGGTAATTGTACTGTACGAAGTTATTTTGTACTGTACTCTCTTATTTTGTAAAACATGTTATGTGAACAAATCATACGGTACGACCACTATCGTACTGTACGATGTGTTTCAAATCCTAAAACCCTAGCCGTCACATTAACTTAAGTAAGTTATTCTCCGCCGTTCATACTGTACGATGATCGTCGTACTGTACGAACTATTTTAAATACTTATATAATTTAACCCGATATTAGTGCAAGAAATCAAGGCTTAATTACAAATTAAAAATCATACTGTATGAACACATTCATACAATATAATGAACAAAGACGAATTTTGATCGTCCCAGAGGTCGTCCTAGACGATCCTTATTTTTTGTCTCATCGTACTGTACGATGTCTATCATAACATACAATGAACAGAGATGACATTTGATCGTCCCCGAATTCATCCTAGAAGATGCCTTGATTTTGACCATGCATACTATATGATGTATATCGTACCATACGAAGAACAAAGATGACATTTGATCGTCCCGGCTATCGTCCTGTACGAGCAGTAGTGTTGAGGATCGCACCGTACGATTTAGTATTGTACCGTACGAATTGATTTTGAACTATTCCTACAACTTCGTACCAGGATGAAGCATGTTTATACATGTCATACTGTATGATGTGAAATCATACTGTATGATTGTAACGACTACTTTGAAAATTTCAGGGATTTTGGAGCCCGTTTTATGTGTCAATATTGTCAAGTTTTAGAATGAGAGATAGAAAGAGGGGAACGTGATTAGAGAGGAAATCCTTGGGAGAGAGCTCTTGAGAAGTTTTGAGGGTTTGAGAGAGGAAGGAGAAGGTGAGCTTGGTGAGGGAGAAGAAGTGTGAGGGAGATCACATGGTTGCTCCATACTTGCTGCATCTTGCTTCTCCTGTGGCCCAAGAAGAACTTGTGGGAGGCTCTCTGAGGAGGAGACTTTTCTACATCTGTGACCTTGAAGGTACTCTGCCTTCTCTAGGAGGGAAAAAAATGAGAAGGTTCTCTTCCATCACCAGGAGGGTGAAAATAACGCTTGGCACTCCGCCAGGTCGGGTTGGTGAAAGGGAGTATTGTAAGGGCTTCTCCGCCTTGCCGAGGGGGGCAAAGGAGAGCTATAGTTTGTAGTGAAATTCCAGGAGTGGAGGACTCTGGGGAGTGGACATAGGTCTTGGTTTGACCGAACCACTATAAAATTCATGTGTGATTTTTCCTTATTGCTTTTTATTCTTGCGTGCATTTTATTTTCATAATACTTGCTTGGTGAAAACTTGTGAAAGAAAAAGGATTCTATTGTTGAACGTTTTTTTCAATTGTTTTCCTTCGTAGTAGTTTAAATTTAATGTTAAAAATTTAAAAACATCAAAAAAATAGAACTCCTGCTTATGTTTTAATTATTGCATTAAAATTTTCACAATTCACCCCCCCCCCCCCCCTCTTGTCCATCTAGTAATTTCACTTCCCATTGGCTTGTGTAACGGACTAGTATGTGTTTTAGAAAGTAAAATGCATGTATGTATGCAAGTCAAGGTAAAGTCATCATTTACATTGTACCACTATCGTATCATCTTAGAACTAGTATATATGTTCCTAAGAAGTTCGGATCTTGCACACTAAAAGAAACCTATGAAAAAATAAACATGTAATACAAATCTATAACCTATATAAATGCAATGCAAGTAATATGTAGTAATGTATTGAAGAGCAGTGTGCAAGAAAAATCTTTACTTATTTATTGAAAAGAGAGATACAACCTAGGGTCTGCTGAAAGTAAGGTGTCCAAGCTCTGCCACAAAAGGCTTAGATTTATCTCCTATGAAAGTAGGTTTACATGCATTTGCTAATTATCTTATGGCTGCATGTCTTCTATAGGATTTTAAAACATAATGGTTCTCAAAGGAAGAGAAAGAAATTACATTTTGGAAACTAGGCTGGTGTTTTGTGGCAAAGCTTTCACGTTCTTTTTTTTTTTTCTTTTCAAGTTCTAATAATTGATTTTTATATTTTATTTTTCTAGGGTATATTACAAAACCTAAATACAATTAGCCATTATTCTATGGCTATTTTTTCTTTCAATATTAATGATTATTTACCTTAAGTGCTGCACTAGAATTACATGCCTTTCATAAATTTCTTTATATAACTATGTGAAGTAATCTTGACTTGATGTGATGGAAAGCTCCGAAGGACTAAATTTTTTACCAAATAATTATAAACAATTAAAATATTAAATTATGCTAGAAGCCTATTTTATGGATTATGGTTTATGATCAATGTTTGATTGATTTTTTTCATACATAAAGATGTGCTTGATAATAAAAAATACATCAATGCCTAATAAAGCAAATGTATACATTTAATGGTGTGTTAGTCATATATTACAAATAATTATTCCTCACTAAGGACAAATAATAAAGTAAAATATTATTGGCTACTAAGAATTTCATAGGCTCATGGTCATGCTACTTGGCTTCAATGGTTAAGTTATAATTTCAATTTTCTAAAAAAAATATATCTTTGCCTATCTTTTATTTTCATATAGACTTTAAATGCATACATTTAAAATGAAAGATTATTTAGCTGGTAGTTCTTTCTAGGTAAGATTGTAAATCTAGTGGTGCCAAACTTCTTGGCACCTTCATAGGGTTTCAAGTTGTAAGCCCCTTCATTCAATAGAATTAGGTTTCTACCCTAGTTGTGGTTCACACCTTTGTTCTTTGAATTAAGGTTGATATTCATGACTATTATGTTAGAAGTCCTCAATATTGTGGTGATGAAATACAATCTCCAAAATTTTAAATAAATTATTCAACTTATATATAAATCCTAATATCAAAAACATATTACCTGACATATGATAATTTTTTTAAGCATTAGAAACTTCGTAGAAGACAATTTTCATTAATTTTCTTCTTTTAGCTTTCAAATAAAACTATGCTTTAAAGTTCAATTAATCCCATTTGAAATTTAAAAATCATTTCCTTCTTAAAACTTTCAAAATATAAAAAAATTTGTCAATACTTTAATCAAGAATATTCTCAAAAGAAGACCTCTCTTAGGATGTAACTAATCATAAGGGCTTTCAATTTTTAGGGAATATTTAGCATAGAATAATATAGGCCTAATTTAATTTTGATTTATCATACAGGAAAAGATCTCTAAGAATGTTGATCAATTTGTTTGGAGATTTGTTTCAAAATCCTTCTTTTATCTTTGAATCAGTTGTATAATAATATTATTATCTTTTAAGGATGTATATTATTCTTTCTATCACACTCTATAAAAAAATTATTCTTTCAAATATATAGTCAAAATTTTGCACAATTATGACTGAGATAGCCTTGATTGAATAAGACTTCCCTAAAGAATTCTTGAGCAACTTCTTATGAATATCAATCTTGTTAGCCTTGTTCTATCATTTAAGCCAATCCTTAAACATAGATTTTTAATGTGTGGCCTATAAACCTATGATGAGGCTAATATGTGTAATCACCTATTGTATTAATCTTATTTGGGTTTTTAGCCTTGGGAAATTTTACTTTAATGACATTTTTAAAATTTATTGATAAAATATTTCCTAAATGAGTGAACTTCATCAATTCTCATATAAAAACCTAGTTGGTGATCTTCTAAGAGTAGGTGAAGGAGATGGCTTATATGGGTCTATCATTATTATGATCTTAATTTTTCTTTTCATGTATAGAGTAGAAATTATGGCCATCACACCACCTTTCCTTAATAATAATAGGTGGTAGGATCCTCTCTGCCATCATTGTGAGTATTATCCTCTTTTAAGATCAATGAGGAAAGCTCATTTTGAATGTTAGCTACTTTTATAAGTAGGTTTTCAAATGTATGGTTAGAGGAAGCTTTAAAATAATGAAACATAACCTATGATCCTACCCATTAATAGATTAAAATTACGATCATACATGTTGAACTATTGACTATCTCCATCAAATCTCTTAATAATGTCTTCTTCAAAATAATTAAATATCTTATGGGGTCCTTTTGGTATGCTAGCATACCATTCACATGAAAATATCTATGGGGATGTCATAAATAGATGGAGCAATAAAGCATTGTTATTATTAGTGTTATGTCAAAATTATTTGACTCAACTATATGCTACCTAGGATTAGCTATGTCATCAGATTTTGTAAATATTGGAGGAACAAAGCCATTATAATACATGAACACTTTATACTCTCCCAAATATGGTCATTTATTCCTCATAATGAACTATCTCTACTGCGTTGTCATAGTAACTTTAACTTGCATTTGGACCAATAAGTGAGTATAAGCATCAAATATTAGTATAATAGGAGTATTATTAAAGAGGTAGTTGGTACTAGCAAAGAAGATGTAGAGGGTATATGTCTCCACAACAATAGAATCAAAATGTGCCACTAAAGTAAGAGGAACAATAGCTTATTGAGGTACATATCTAGTCTTTACTTCCAACATCTCAATAAAAGGAACTTTAATAAATACTAACTGTTGCAGATTCCATGAATTATGTTTTGATGATTAGCAAACACTCTTGCTTCTTTTCAACTGCCTTTACTGCTAATATTTTCAGGATTCAAAGACAGGACGAAAATCGGAATCAGCTCAAGACGGGGTAGATTAGGGTTGAGTCAGTCTGTAATTTTATTTTTTCTTTCTTGAGTCAATTGTAATTGTTTGAAGTGACTGATGTTAAGTAACCCTACACACATAGACACTTGAGAGATTTAGAACTTGTGTTTTTACTCACATCGGCCCGAATGATATTTATATCATCCTGGACGATCGAGTTCAAAATAGAAGATCTAATCAGGATTTCTTAGTTAAGGCAGCCGTAATTAACTGATCGACCTAGACGATACCTGTATCGGCCAGGACGATATGCTCAATATAGAAAAAAATTGCCTCCATGATCAATTTAGGTATTCTGTATTTTTGGAAATCGGCCAGGACGATTATTTAATCGTCCGGGATAATATTATATAATTATGCCTAAATTGATCCGACAATCATGGGAGTAATTAAGTAAGATTGATACAATCACATCGTCTTGGACTATCGCAAGATCGGCCTGGACGATCCATTCAAAAACCCTTGGTTGCTCCCCACCGATTTGGATCGGACAGCTCAAATTCAGGGCGATGCTCTGGATGATTTTCCTCTGATTTGAACTGATCGGCTGGGATGATCGTGAGATCATCCGGGACGATCAAGCAAATTTTTAATCGTCTAGTTTGCATTCAGGGCGATGCTCTGGCCGATCTTATGAGATTTGTATTGATCGGCCAGGATGATTTCAATATCGTCCTGGACGATAAAGTCAGCAACTTGTAATTAATGAGCTCCTTTGAAGCTCTTCTATTTAAGAGCTCTTGTTCAATATTTTTGAACATCCTTACCTGCTATCTTGACCTAAGAAAACATAAAGGAGAGAGAGATAGGATCTTGTGAGGGGGAGCATGTGAGGGAGTTCACAAGCGTTGCTCCAAGCATTATTCCACTTCTTCTTCCCTAGAGTCTCTTGTCCTTGGAAAGGTTGGGAGAGGTAAGTTTCAGCAAGTGATCATGGTTCTCTATCTCCTTCAGGAGAAAGTAAAAGGAGTTGGGTTCTCTGCCTTGTCGGGTGTGGAAAAAAGGAGGTATTTTTGTGAGAGCTTCTCCGCCTAGCTTTGGGGGCTAAAGGAGAGAAACGTTGGTAGTGCAATACTTATAGGCACCTCCAGAGAGTGGACGTAGGTCAAGTTGACCGAACCACTATAAACCCTTGTGTTCTTTTTTCTGCTTCCACACTTTAATTTTCCGCATTTGTTTTTCCGTGGTGATTTTGGTTTGTGATAATCGTTCTTTTTTTTAAAGAATTTTAAAATACCAATTCACCCCCCCCCCCTCTTGGTTAGCCTCGGGAATAGTTCATAGGGCTTAACATCCCTAACAAACTTTCAAGTGGTATCAGAGCACTTTTTAGTGTCATCTGAGCACTTTCAAGTAGTATTAGAGTGGGATTCATAAAAACTAAGTTTGAAAAATTTTTGGATTTTAATCCATGGCTAACTTTGGGAATCATAATACAACTGAAGGATATTCTATTACACGACCTCCCTTGTTTGACAACCTTCTTTTTAATTTTTGGAAAACACGCATGGCTACTTTTTTGCAATCAATTGACTATCGCATATGGATGATTATTAAAGAAGGATATTCTTCACCTACTCATGAAGTTAACTGAATTAAAACTAAAGTCGCTTTTACTGAATGGACTATCGATGAAAGAGAATTAGCTCAATTGAGTGTGAAGTATTTGAACTATTTTTTCTGTGCTTTAAAGTCTGAAGATTACATGCGTGTTTCTACTATTGGAAAAGAAATTTGGGATAAGTTATGCATTACTTATGAAGGAACAAATGAAGTGAAACAATCTCATTTGAATATTCTCTTGCATGACTATGAACTTTTTCGTATGAAACCTTATGAATCAATTTCTGATATGTATACAAGGTTTACTCAAATTATAACTTCTTTGCATGCCATAGGAAGAGAACTTTCAAATTATGAAAAAGTAAACAAGATTTTGAGATGCTTGCCTTCATCTTTTGATGCTAAAATCACTGCTATAACTGAATCTAAGGATTTAAACACCTATTCGATTGATAACTTACTTGGCTCACTCATCGCTTACGAGCAAGGGGTGAATCAAAGAAATCTTGATGTAGGTGAGAAAAAGAAGGAGAAAACAGTGGCACTGAAGGCGCACAAATCTGACTCTGATTCTTCCGGGTCTAAGAGCAATGACATTGCCTTTTTCACAAGACAATTCAAAAGCTTTCTAAGGAAGAAGCAAAAGCATCATCAAAATTGGAGAAAAGGTAAGGATAACAAATATTCTAAAGGATCGTCTGATGTGGTTTGTTATGAATGCAGGAAGCCCAGACACGTGAAAGTTGATTGCCCTACACTTAAGACGCACACAAGCAAGGAAAAGAGTGAGGAGAAATTCAAGTTTAGAAAAGACAAAAAGAGACTTCAAAAGGCGTTTTGGGTGGATTCTACATCAGATTCATCGGAGACGGAACCAGAAGATGAGATAACAAACTTGTGCTTAATGGCAAACGATAATCTTAATCAAGAAGAGGTATGTGAACTTTCCTACGATTAACTTCTTGAAGTTTCTAAAAAAATTCATGCATCATATAGAAAACTTAAGAAAATACATGCTATCTTGAAATTAAAATTTTTGAATTTACAAAAAGAGCATGAAGTTATTCTCAAAGATCATTCTACAATTGATTCAAATCACATGACTCTACTTGATGAATTTAATGAGTTAAACAAAAAGCATTGTGAATTAATTGAAGAGCATAAGTCACTAAAAGTCACACACACCTCACTTGAATCTGATTTTAAGAAATCTAAAGAGATGGAGAAAAATTTAAGGATTGATAATGATGCCTTAAAATTTACTAACTTGAGGATTTAAAATGAATTGGATATATTTAAGAAAACTAGGATGAAACCAACACTTGATCAAAAGTCAAAACCTAGGAAGAGGCATTATAACTCAAATCATTTAAAAAAATTCTTTTCCAGGTGTTAGATGTTTTTTATGTGACATGCTAGTACACATCTCACACACTTGCACTGTTTAACATAGTACACATTGGGTGTGGAGACCAAAGGTGCATGATTTACAGCATACCATACATACATTGCATTCTACTTTTCATAAGAAGGGAACAACCCTGTTTGGGTTCATATATCTGAGAGTATGTGGTACTTGGACAACGGATGCTCTTGACATATGACAGGTGATGCCAATCAATTTGTTTCGCTGGAGTCCAGGACTAGAGGCCAGGTTATTCTTGGAGACAACACAACCAAGAAGGTGGTAGGCTCAGGTATAATTGGTAATTTCAATAACCTTATGATTGAAAATATTTTGCTTGTAGATGGATTAAAACACAACCTGCTCAGCATCAGTCAACTTTGTGACAAAGGCTTCATCGTGCAATTCTTTGCAAATTTATACATTGTAAGTTTAAGTAACAACACTATTTTGCAGGAAAAAATGATCAACAACGTCTACATGCTTGATTTAAATAACATTGAATGCGCTGCTTCATTTTGCTTAAAAATAGTTATTGATGATTCATGGTTGTGGCACCAGAGATTATGTCATGCAAGTATGAAAACCCTTAGGAAAGTGATCCAAAAAGACCTAATTAGAGGTGTCCCCAAACTCAAATTTTCAAAAGACTACCTTTGTGATGTCTGCCAACTAGGAAAGCAAGTCCACTCCACTTTTCACCCCAGTAAGGACATTAGGATCTCTAGACCTTTAGAAGTCCTTTACATGGATTTGTTTGGACCCATTAGCACTGCCAGCTTGGGAGGGAAAGTCTATGGTTTGGTGATTGTTGATGACTACTCGATGTTCACTTGGACTAGATTTTTTTCACATAAACATGAGTCTTTTGAGGAGTTTAGAACATTTTCTACTTGGATTTAGAAAAAGATAGGTTGTGAGATCTTGAACATCCATAGTGACCATGGAGGTGAGTTTAAGAATGAATGATTTGGAGATTTTTGTGAGGATAAGGGGATTAGCCACAACTTATCAGCTCCTAGGACCCCTCAGTAGAACGGGGTAACTGAAAGGAAGAACCAGGCCTTGGTGGAAGCCGCTAGAGCCATGCTTACTGAGTATTCACTTTCTAAATACTTTTGGGCTGAAGCGGTTAACACAGCTTCTTATGTGCTGAATAGGGTGAATGTTAGAGCCAAACTAGATAAGATACCCTATGAGATTCTTAAGGGTAGGGCACATAATCTTTCCCACATTCATGTCTTTGGTTGTAAGGTTTTCATTCATAATAATGGGAAGTCTCACTTGGGAAAATTTGATCCTAAATCTGATGAAGGATTGTTCTTGGGATATTCTAGTGTTGGGAAGTCTTTTAGGTTATTTAACAAGAGGACTTTGATGGTGGAAGAGACTAAACATGTAGTATTTGATGAGTCTGATCCTAAAAAGCCTGGAGTTGAGGATGATGATGATGTTGGAGAAGTTACCACTGGAGTAGAAAACTTGGAGAAGGGAGTAGGTCACCAAAACATTGAAAGAGTAGGAGATGTCACCAAATGAGTAGAAAATATAAATCTGGAGGAAAGGTTTGGACCATCTCACACCTTGCCTAAAGATTGGAGATACTTTACAAGTCACCTAAAAGATTTGATCTTAGGAGACCCTTCTGATGGAGTTAAGACTAGACATGGACTTAGGAAGGAGGTGAACCACTCTGCCTTTATCTCAATGACTGAACCCACCAACATAAACCAAGCCCTTACTGATGAGTTTTAGATTTTAGCCATATAAGAGGAGTTGAATCAATTTTGTTAGGAATGATGTTTGGGAGCTTGTAGAAAGACCTAAGGGACAAAGTGTAGTTGGAATAAAGTGGGTCTTTAAGAACAAAGTGAATGATTATGGAGTAGTGATTATGAATAAAGCAAGATTAGTGGCTAAGGGGTATAACCAAATAGAAGGGATAGACTTTGAGGAGACTTTTGCCCCTGTAGCGAGATTGGAAGATATTAGAGTGCTATTAGCCTTTGTATGTTATAAAGGATTTAAGCTTTTTCAAATGGATGTTAAGAGTGCCTTTTTAAATGGAGAAATAAAAGAGGATGTGTTTGTAGAACAACCCCCAGGTTTTGAGAGCTCCCAATGTCCAAATCATGATTTTAAATTAAAAAAGGCTTTATATGGGTTAAAGCAGGCACCAAGAGCTTGATATGAGAGGCTTAGCACATTTTTACTAGAAAGAGAGTTTGTTAAGGGGAGCGTAGACACCACCCTTTTTCTTAGGAAAGTTGGAGATGATTTGCTCATTATTCAGATTTATGTGGATGACATACTTTTTGGATCTTCTAATAAAAAACTTTGTGATGGGTTATCTAAAATAATTAGTAAAGTGTTTGAGATGAGTTTGATGGGAGAGTTGTCCTACTTTTTGGGTTTTAGAATAAAAAAATTAGATGATGGAATATTTTTAAATCAAACAAAATACATAAAGGATATTTTGAAGAAGTATGAAATGGATAAAGCTAAACCAATTAATACTCCGATGACGTCTAATGTTCCATTGGATAAGGACCCAAGTGGTAAGTCTGTTGATCAAAAGAAGTATAGAGGCATGATTGGATCCTTACTTTACCTGACTGCTAACCGACCTGATATTATATTTAGTGTTTTCCTTTGTGGTAGGTTTCAAGCTGAACCCAAGGAGTCCCACCTGACTGCTGTTAAGAGAATTTTTAGTACCTTTTAAGGACCCAAAACTAGGGATTTGGTATCCGAGGCACAGCACTTCTTTTGAGATAATTGGATTTTTTGAATGCAAGGTGGATAGAAAAAGTACTTCAGGAACTTGTCAATTCATAGGACAATCTTTTCTCTCATGGTCTAGTAGAAAGCAAAACTCTATTGTACTTTCCACTACTGAAGCAGAGTACATTGCTTTGGGGAGTTGTATGACCCAAGTCCTTTGGTTGAAACAAGAGGTATTGGATTTAGGATTACCTGTAGGCACCATCTCAATCTTTTGTGACAACATTAGTGTCATATGCATTTCTAAGAATCCTATCCAACATTTAAGAACTAAGCACATTGACATTAGGCATCACTTTATTAGAGATCATATGACTAAGGGAGACATTGATTTACACCATGTGACTACTGAAAATCAACTGGCTGACATCTTTACTAAACCACTGGCCTTTGATACTTTCAGCTTTTTAAGGACCAAATTGGGTGTGATTGACATAAGTGCATGAACTTGATCTTTTACTTTCTTTCTTTTGCTTTTGTTCTTTTTATTTTTTGATTTGCTTTTCCTTTTTACTCTTTATTGTTCTATTCTCCTTTTTGCTTTACTTTCAATTTGTGTTTGATTTATTTTACTTTCATGTTCTTTTAATTTAGATTTCCAAAATCATCACTAAAATGATATCGTATGCCTTATCCTTGGTTTTAAAAATTTGTAGTCAATGTTTCATATCTCTTAAATTTATTAGATGGTAAAAATATATCGTTAATTATGTCTCTTTCTCTAATCTATTTTAGTGGCACAGTTTTCTTTTCTAATCAAAAATCTATTTCAAAGTAACAATTGTATGTGAAATTAAGATTTTTTCTAAACTTGCCAAAGCAAATCTATTTTGTATTTATAATGATCAAAGTCTTTTTGGCACATCAAGATTCCTCGTTCTTCTTGTCATTGATTATTGATTCTGTTTTGTGAATTGTTCTTCCCTATGTTAGAGAGAGAGCTCCTATTCTCTAATATCTAGAAGATATACTCACAACTAATATTATTTTTAAGAGTTTTTGAAAAAGAATGAAGCTTGCAAAAATAAAATTTTTGGCCAATGATGCCAACAAAAGATGCGCAATGACGCCAAAACTGGAAAAAAAATTATATACACAAAGTGTATCAATTGACAAGAGGCATAAAATGAGCCCACCAAAGCAAGCTCTCCTCTCCTTTCAAATCTTTTAAAACTTAGAAGATTTCATATATCAAAGGCTTGATTTTGATTGTTTTGCGATTGTGACAAATTCACTTTGGTTCATTATTCTATAAGAGATTTTTTTTCTCGAAACAAGTAATGTATGGATCCTTTTTTCTATCCAATTGATTTCTTTGAGTTAGGTCATTGATTTCCAAAGACAATTCTACCCTAAAAGAAAGTCCGAGCTTAGGGTAATCATGATCAGATATTCTACCATTTTATGAATTTTTTTATGTTGATTCATTAGCCCTCAAATGTATGGTAGAGGGGTTCTTTTGTATGCTTGCACTTTCAATTCCATGTTTTACACTATTATTTTTGGATTAATTGTCAAAGTGTTTTCCATCATCAAAAAGGGGGAGATTATTAAAGATTCAATGAATTATGTTTTGATGATTAGCAAACACTCTTGCTTCTTTTCGTCTGCCTTTACTGCTGACATTTTCAGGATTCAAAGATCGGAAGAAAATTGGAATCAGCTCAAGACTGGGTACATTAGGGTTGAGTCAGTCTGTAATTTTCTTTTTTTCTTTCTTGAGTCAATTATAATTGTTTGAAGTGACTGATGTTAAGTAACTCTACACACACACACATTTGAGAGATTTAGAACTTGTGTTTTTACTAACATCGGCCCGGATGATATTTATATCGTCCTGGATGATCGAGTTCAAAACAGAAGATCCAATCAGGATTTCTTAATTAAGGAAGCCGTAATTAACTGATCGGCCTGGACGATACCTGTATCGGCCAGGATGATATGCTCAATATAGAAAGAAATTACCTCCATGATCAATTTAGGTATTCTGTACTTTGGAAATCGGCCAGGACGATTCTTTGATCGACCTGGATGATATTGTATAATTATGCCTAAATTGATCCGACAATCATGGGAGTAATTAAGGATGATTGATACGATCACATCATCCTTGACGATCGCAAGATCGTCCTGGATGATCCATTCAAAAACCCTTGGTTGCTCCTGACCGATTTGGATTAGACAGCTCAAATTCAGGGCGATGCTCTAGTCGATTTTCCTCTGATTTGAACTGATCGGCCAGGATAATTGTGAGATCATCCGGGACGATCAAGGGCGATGCTCTGGCCAATCTTATGAGATTTATATTGATCGGGCAGGACGATTTTAATATCGTCCTGGACAATAAAGTCGGCAACTTGCAATTAATGAGCTCCTTTGAATCTCTTCTATTTAAGAGCTCTTGTTCAATATTTTTGAACATCCTTGGCTTCTGTCTTGACCTGAGAAAACCTAAAGGAGAGAGAGAGAGAGGATCTTGTGAGGGGGAGCTTGTGATGGAGTTCACAAGGGTTGCTACAAGCATTATTCCACTTCTTCTTCCCTATAGTCTCTTATCCTTGGAAATGTTGGGAGAGGTAAGTCTCAGCAAGTGATCGTGGTTCTCTGCCTGCTTCAGGATGAAGCAAAAGGAGTTGGGTTCTCTGCCTTGCCGGGTGTGGCAAAAAGGAGGTGTTTTTATGAGGGCTTCTCCGCATAGCTATGGGGGCTAAAGGAGAGTCACGTTGGTAGTGCAATACTCGGAGGGTGCCTCCGGGGAGTGGACATAGGTCAAGTTGATCGAACCACTATAAACCCTTAGGTTCTTTTTACTACTTCCGCACTTTAATTTTCCACATTTATTTTTCCATGGTGATTTTGGTTTGGGATAATTGTTCTTTAGTTTTTAAAGAATTTTAAAATACCAATTCCCCCCCCCCCCCCCCCCTCTTGGTTAGCCTCAGGACTAGTTCATAGGGTTTAACATTCCTAACGAACTTTCAAGTGGTATCAGAATACTTTTTAGTGTCATCTGAGCACTTTCACTAACTAAATTTTTTTTTAGAATCCATTAAGTTTGTAAGAGTACACATAGTAGCTACTATATAGCTAATTTGATCTGAAAGCTTCTGGATCAGCTGGTCATTCTTTCTAAAAACATCCTTATTCCTAATAGAACTAGGCTATTTTCTTTGATCTCCTTCTTGAATATCTTCATGGGATGAATCTTTTGAAGGATATTGAGAAGGCTTGCCTCTATGGATACCTCCTTTTCTATTATGTCAGCATAACATGAATAAAAGGAATATTTTCAAAATTGTTACAATTGAACATTTGGTCATTATAAAGATTATACAAATACTGTATGCTCTAGAAATCCAACATAGGATCATCATAATCATATTCAGTGGTTGGAGAATAAAGTTAAATAATATAATGCCTTGTCCTTTATATTAAATAGGATTGACTAAAAATTAGTTGGTGCCTTCTTTTTCAAGTTGATAGGTGTGGTAATCATTTGTAGACTAGTAGGGAGTTAAATAATTGATCTCTTAGGATATCTAGTTGAAGTATCTTTAATTTCCAAATTCAAACTACCATATGGGGGTAAGGGTAGAAGAAAAACATGGAACTTCAAAGAAGTCTTCTTAGATACCAACTTACTTTAAGCGTGGGTCCAAGAAGGAGAATGCTTCTCATGCTCAGCATCCATAATATCAACTAGCTTTTTTTAATTGATAGAAGAAAAGTAAGCCATAACTCTCTTATCTACCTTATTAATATTAACAATAGATACATTCACACTACCATGTGATACGTAAAAGGAATATACATTAATATAGTGTATATATAAATGATATAAACAAAATTGTAAGTGCAAAGTCATAAGGTACAAACATGATAGAAGTCAAATATCTGTTGGATCCCAAGGCATGCCTAGTTTTTCTCATCACAGTGCTTGTTTAGTAATGGCTAATATTAGAAATCTTAAAGAACATATCGGTTAGTAGAAGTTATTTGCATAATCAACTACTACCTTACAATTTGCTCCTTGCACTTCATAGCAATTTCAGCCTCTCAATCTTCCTATGCAAGACCCATAAGTGATTTTGAGAATTGAGATGTCATAGGAAGTTAGAGTGCAAAATGTGGAATCAATTACTATATGCATGAATAACAAACCCATAGATTGATCACTTGAAGCTAAAAGTAAACATTCAACACTCAAGGCTGGAAGATTTGGGTGGTTATTGTATAAACTAAAATACAAGCATATATTGAGTCAAAGAGAGGTTGATTCTCAATGGAGTTACCAATTCATTTATTGATTAAAAAAATAGATGAAATGAAGATGTTCTTCTTGTATTGAAAATTTCATAAGAAGAGATAAGGGATGAGGTCCAATGTATTATGAGCATAATCTTTTCTTAAATCATATAAAAGGATCTGAGAGGTCATATCATTAATGTCAAAAATTATGTTAAAGTCAATTAGAGAATTTGGGTTATTCAATATCCAAAAAATAAATACTATAAGGTTATTTACTTTGAGGGCATCTCGAAGAGACACTTTCATGCAATTGAAAAAAAAAAAAAACAAACTCATATTATAACTTAATTCGGTTAAATGAAGTATAAATATGATTCAATGATTACTATCATAATATAATATTATTTATTGAGATAAGATAGTCCATAAGGTAGAGGGTGATTGACCATAACAAAGCGAAATTTTTATATCTTCATATATTCATGTTATAATAATCATTAAATAACTAAACAGTCAAGAGGAGTTTCAAACAGCTCAAAAAAACATTGATGAATGCTAGTAATACATATAAAGGCTAAAAAAACTAACTCATCATATTTGTATGGATCCATCATCCTCAATTATCATGCTTAACATCACTTAGTTGTGAAGGTAGCCAACCTAACTTAACCGTAAGATACCAACATTCACGAATTTTGAGTTTAGAGTAGTCTCATGATAAAAGAAAGAAAATGTATATTCCTAAATTGATGAGATGGATCTGATAAGATGCAAGCCGTACAATCCTCACAAGTATGAGAAATACCTATATAATATAATGAATGAGATATCTTGTTTATACATAATTAGAGCCGCTCATTTGAACTTATAATTATGTATGGATCAAAACTACTACGTAACATGCTTTACATCCACTTAAGCATATTTAATCAAATCATTCCATCAAGTCAAGATTCTTATCTTAAAAATGCTAATTTATCTATCCTTAATGTGAGAGATATTAATTATATACATTTTAACAAGCCATGTTATGAATGTGAATCAGTTGGGAGATTTGATAGTTGATAGGCTCAACTACATACCTCCTCAACAAAATACAAAGATCAACTTATTTTTGTATGACTCCTAACTTATCCTGACTTCATTTCAAAAAATTTATGTTATTTATGGTAAAGTTTAAGTCCAAATGAATTTAGAAATGAAATGGAAAGAGAAGAGAGAAAAGGCATCAAGTTCTCTGAGGACCATTGTAGCTGTGGTGGTGGCCACATTATGGTACTGCCCTCTTTGTATTAGAGTATAAATTGAGGGAGTGTTGCATCCCTACAAAAGGAGCACTGTGGCACTATGCTTTCTATTTGAGATATCTAGGAGATTCTAGAAGATTTTGACCATGCATTGTGAAACTATGGGGTGGAGTGCCACTGTGTTGAGCAATAAAACCAAATTTTATATACAAAAATCTAAAACCATTTCCTTAACCCACTCAAACCACCACCACCACCTCCTCCAATACCTTTGCTAGTTAGAAGAAAGGGAAGAAGGAAAGAAAAAGAAGAAGAGAAAGACATTCATCTTTTAGGTCTATTAAGAGAATTTTTCTACTCGAGGTTAGGTCCAAATGCCCTATTTTTTATTTTAATTTTGAAATTTCTAAAAAAAGCTATGAAGCAAAATGTATTTTTAAAGAATGTTATAAATCTTTCATCAAGTATTTTTTTTTTGGTTTATTGTTGAATGTTTTATTCTGGTCATTTTAACTATAAGAAATCAATATTTCATTAGTTGGTTTAATTTATACAAATTTTTTAATGTTTTCTATCGAAATTGATAAATCTCATATTAGTTATAATTCATCAAATTAAAGTCCTGAAATATTATTTTAAGGATTCATTATAACTAGTTTCTAAATGGTAAATGTGTACAAGGTTGGCTTATTTATACATGCATTATCCTCTAAGGCATGGAATGGTTATAATTCATGAAAAGTCCTGAAATGGTGTTTTAAATATCCCGTGTAAATTCTCAAATGGTAAGTGTTTACAATGTTGGCCAATTAATACATGCATCTTTCTCTAAGGCATGGAATATATGTGTGTTCATTCACTTTCAACACTATAATTCCATCAATTCTATTTATCTTTATATATGCATTCTTGTTTATATGAGTTTCATGCGGTGGATTGATAAAGTGCTCTACAAGTTCTATTATAAAAGCCCAGCTTTCTATTCTATTATAATTTATATTATCTAGAAAGTAAATTCTGATATATTTCTTGAAGAATAAAAGTTATCTTTTTTCATTCATATGAAATTTAATATTCTAATGTATTAATTATATAATGCAAATATGGCTATTGATTTATATAATAAGTTTTTGGGTTGCCTGGCCTACTGGGTTTGTGAATACTCATTCTATTGGTTTATGTTATTTCAAGAAAAAGGAAAGAGCTCAGCAAAGGAGAAGTCGGTAGGAGCAGGTCTATTAGAAACTCTCTTGTTAAGGTACTTTGTAATTTAGTTCTTATATTTTGATGTAAATAATCAATTTATACTATATTATTTATACATGATTTATTTTTGAATGAAAATCTAGATTAGTCAAATATGGCTATGAAAGAAAATCTGGACTTTAATCTAAAGAAGAAACATATAGTTCATAGACTTTATATGATAGAGAGGAAGGACATAAGGCTTATTCTTTTTGGAAATGAGAAATATGCCTAGAGTGAAAATGCGGGGAAAAATATAATTATTAGAGTAAAATGAGGGTTTAGGGTTGATTTCATTTTAAAAAGGGTAGTCTAAGGGACTGTATATTTATTTTAATAAAAAAATTTCCTTAGGATTGATTTTAAATTAGCTGAAATTAATTATTTTATCTTTTATTAAAAAATATTTAATAAGGAGCTATAAGAAGGATCGATTGTTGAAGGAATTTGGCTTTGGGATAAGTTACAACCTCAATTACTCTCATGACTAAGTGCTGTAATCATGATAAATTATATCCTAAATTATTTGACTATTTTTTAAATATTTTGTTATAGCTTTTGTTATTTACATCTCTCATTTTATAGATCATAAACTTTCTTTTACTCTATAGTTTAGTCTTATTAAAGTTTGTGAGGTTTGATCTTATTTGTAGATAAATAGACAACTCATTAATTTTGTTAATGAGTTCAACTTCTTGTGTATTTTATTTTAAAAACATCTTTTTATTTCTTAAGAAATTATGCCATATTTTAGATAGATAATATAATATGTTTTCTTGAATCATCATCCTAAATCAACAAGTGAGTCATAAGTAGAAGTGTATAGAATAACACATGCATCACATTTAGCAAAACAGTACTATTGTTAAGGTAAAAGAATATATATCTCGCTCTCTCTCACCACCTTTAATTTTAGATTTTTTTTTCAATTTTCCTTAATGATTCTCTTAGAGCTTATAAACATGTTGTAAAAGTTTACTTAATTTATTTTGACCTTCAATTTTTAATTTAGAATAGTAAAAAAATCATCAAAAAATTCTTAAGTCAATATTTTCTATAAATAAATAATTAAAATGTTGGAGATTCATTCCTGAATTTTTTTATCAATAAAATTGAATTAAATTTATAAAGTCTAAATTATCATAATATTAACATAAACTTATAATAGGTTTGATTGCTCAACTCAAGCCAATCCATTGGGTTAACTTTAGTTGACCTTAACTTGCATTAGGTTAAGCTAGCATCATTTCCCTTTAGTCATGCCATTAGCAAACACGTGTCATAATGTTAGGAAATTATTAATATTAGTAACACATTCTACACATATATTATCTAACTCATCTAAGTTGATTAAGTTGTGGCTTAGCTTACCCAAGTCAAATCATACACTACATATATTAGTATTGTATACTAATAAGTTGATCAAAATGATTAGTTGATTAGTACACTTATGACATTCTAGTCCTTAATTTTATTTTAGTATTTGGGGAAAGTCATATCATTATTCTCCCATAACCTTTTGGTTTAGTCTAGACCCTTTACTTTGTGATATAGACATCATATTTTTTATGATTAGACCATTTGATCATTATTTTTATAATCCTCATGTCATCATATGTGTAAGATTCTTCCTAGTAATCATGCATATAAAGAATTTTATAGATTCAAACCACATTTTTGTCCTTTAGTATTATACATTATGCTTAACAATGTTAAATTTATAGAATCCATTATAATCTAGTTAGGTTGTGCCCTCCTAGATCACCACCATTTTTTAAAGCTTAGGTCAAATTCATACTTATGTTTAATTAAATAAAATCTATTTAAACGCCATGCCATGGTGTCCACAACCATCACATTTACTAAAAATCTCTTAGTGTTTAGACATACTTACATGTCCTCTTAGTACTCATCCACGCATAGCATTTTAGGGATTCAAATGACATTTATGTCCTTTAATCTTGGATTATGTGTAAGCACGTTAAATTTAGAGCATCCATTTTGATCCAATTTTGTAACATCCTTCTAGATCATCACCATCTTTCCTAAGAAGCTTATATGAAAGGCATACCTATGCTTAGTCAAATGAAATCCAACTCTCTATAACTAACTACTAAATTTTAAATTTAAAAAAAAAAAAATCAAATTTGAAATTCAAAATTCTAAAATCTTAATATGATTTTCTTGTACTTGTTGGGATTTGGCTTGTGGTTGTATGGTTAGTCTATACTCTTTATCATGATGTTATACATATGTTAATCTTTCAACTATTCTTCCATGGGAATTTTCTTGAGGCATCATCCTAAATCAACAAGAACAAATTTATGTCCTAAAATTTTAAATTAAATGTTTAACAAAGTTATGCTGGCATTAATAGTCTTATGTCCATGACTTTTATGCAATATATAATATGAAAGTCATAATCTTTATGTTATATCACATCCATGATTTTTTAAAGTGATATATAAAGAAGAGTGAATGTTAGATACTATTGAGGTTTGGGTGACCTATCCCACCTTCTAACATCAATGTTTTTCACACTTGAATTTCATCACTTAAGGCATAGTTGTAATTTCATGATTGAATTAATTAGTGTTTTTATCTTTGATGATGCATATTCTTAGTCTACTTGTCCTAATTATTTTGAAGCCAATTTAATGGCACCAAAGAAGTTATTGTGTGTCCTTTATTAAACCAATGTCATGTGGTTGAGAGGATGATGTTGTACATACTTGGTTAACATGATTGCTGGAAAACTCAACCAGGTCCACTATTTTTCTTAATTATTGTAAAACAAGTGCATAGCTAAATGGACTTTCTCAAAGTCCTAACACCAATGAGCCTTATGCTTCTACTGGTTCTAATTCCTTAACTTTCATCTGATGTAGTAGAGAGATCTTCTGGTAATTTGTTATGTGATATTTAAAATATTAATTTTTTTTCTCTAGAGTAGATGGGTTCAATTGGTAGAGCTTACATTCAATACTTTGGCCTTGGACTCAATCTATGTCAAGTCTGTCCAAAACTAATTAATTTTGAGAAAAATATTCAAGATCTTAAAATACTTGGTGGATTTTATAAATTCTAATTAGACATGATAGTAAACATCATCATGACAATTTCCACCACTCTGATAATTTAAGAAAAGTGACTAGACATAGAGGATAAAAAATGAAAAATAGAGAAATGGTTTAGGAGTTTGAACTTTTAGCCTGTATAAAATAGTAGAATCAAGGGGGAAAACTATGGAAATTTTGATTTGAGAAGTATTTAGATCAATCCTTGAAATTTGCACATGTTTTGGACAAAGTTTGATCCACCAAATGGCCAAGAGAACCCAACTAGGTCAAGCACTCTCTCACTCTTTGTTGACCACTTAAAGTGGATATTTAATTGAGGAGAAGGGTTGGAGAAATTTGGGAAAATTTAAAAAAAATACTAAACAATACATAAACATTCCACATAAAGGTTATAGAATTTTGAGTAAAATACACATTAATGATAATGCACAAAACTCATGAAAGTCAAGTACTAATGAACATGATCACCAAATCATGTCCATGGATCAGCCACAAAGCTTTCTCCTTCAATTTCAAAACTTTCTTCACAAAACAACAACCATTTTTATTCACAAATGAAGCCTTAAATACACACACATGAATGAAATTAAAACTAGAAAGTTTGGGAGGGAAGAAGGACCATCCACATGGGGCAATAACCACCATAACTACTCTTACTTACCCCTTTGGCCTTCCACACAAGTTAGTTATCAAAGTAAATAGAACTACTTCACTCTCTCACACTCACACAATGCCACTTGGGTGCCTCAAGTCCACACTAGTGCACTCTAAATCCACAACAACACAAATAAAATGAAAATACTTAGGCAATTGAAAATAACATAAAATTCTCTTAGTTCATTTTCATTTGGTTCCTACTATTGGGTAAATATTTTCTTAATATTGTTCTCTTGGTCTTCCTTGGTGTGGGTACTACACCATCGGCATTTTATGTTATATACATATTATTAAGTTTATGAGTGAGTCGCTCTATTTTTGTTTCATATTAAAAGAGCTTTCAAATTCCTTAATGACTTCAAGGCATTGGGGAATTATGATAGAAATTATATCTTGAAAAATGGTTTTTGCATAAGTGCATCATTGAAGTTTGTGGGAAATGTTGTCATTTCAAAGTAAGCAACATCATCTTTTAGGTCTAACTTTTCATGATAAGATTAATGGTAGGGGATTTTAATCTATGAGTGAGGTTGAGCATATGTAATCTCAATAAAAAGGGAATTAATATGTTGGAATCAGTATATCATAACATAATATTGAAGTAATGTTTTAATAATACTTTATTATGGAAGATAAATTTCATTAATAATTGGAGTAATGGTGACATCTTTGATTCTTTATTAAAGTTGATAAATAAGAGAAGAGTAGATCCTTGCTTCGAAGAAACTCAACATGACAAGAAACCTCGAACATTATGAGCAGTTTGTTTGGTTTTTTTTTTAAATGATAATCATTTGATTATGATTTTTAATAGTTATTAAGTGTTGTTATTGTACTTGTGAAGATTTTTTCCCATTTGTCTGGAAGCTCTATGGCTTGGTTTTTGTTGTTGAAAACTTTCATGCATCTTTTAAAAAATTTAATTTAAATTTATCCATAGGTGATATTAGAATCTTACTCGCAAACACAATACAAACCAGAAGAATAAGAAGAAAGAAATATATAAAGAAGATCTAAGAATTTTATTAAATTTATGATTATAAAATACCAGATTGATATAATAAGAACATATTAGAATGTGTATAGCTCTTATATGTTATTTTCAATATTTAGTACCACAAGGGATGGTATACTTATGCAATACAAAAAAAATATAAAAGAAGACATGATAATCAAATATAATAGAGCCAAATAAAGAAAACTCAGCTACCAAACTAGCACCGAGTGAAGAATCTTTAACAAAAAATAGAAAAGAATAGGTCGAAGGGAGCTCTATTATTTTCCCCTAAACTACCTCCTTGATTGGTTCTCCCTCCTCCCACCCTCCTCTCGCTTGGCCAGAGGACCTAATCTCTCCTCTCTTCATGGCTTCATCTTCCTATGCCATTAATTTCCCTCTTCTCCCTAACTAGACACAGGGGCCTACCTTTGTGCTTGCTCAAAACTAGAAAAATATCCTCACCTCTCAAAATTATACCAGCAAAGAGTTCCCTCTCTCCTTCATTTCTTCTTATGAAAAAATAGCTTCATTCTCTAAGGAACAAATAGTAGATGGCCCTGAAAAATAGGCATAATCTCTTTTAGGCTATTCTATCGGCCAGAGAATTAATATACTTATGTGAGGGTATATGTTCAGATTATTAAGGAGGCTTAATATACTTATGAAATTATGATCTCTATTACTGATAATTTAGTGAATCTTAGTATAAACCATAAAATTCTCATAATAGTTCGACTACGGCTTCTGCCACTTGGTATAGGGGGATTGGTAGTTGATGCTGAGGGTTTTGAGAGACACAAACTAGCCCAATGCACAAGAGATCCATATAGTTTGCAAGGCATCAACTTCCACTCATATGGAATCTTAATATTCACTAATAGATTTTATGCTTATCACTTTATGCAATATTTTCTAAAAAGTTATATCCAAAATTCTGGCTTTTTGAATGAAACACATTATATACTGCATTATTAACTCAAATTAATCTGGATTTATTCATTAATGTATATCTACTTATAATGTTTTACTGACCTCTGCATTGGATGGTGAGTTCAACAAGAAAGCTATCATGAAATGTTTTTTTTTTTTTTTTTGCTAAATATTGTTGAGATTGTTGCTACTTAGTTTTGCATATTTGATATTCTTGTAACTTGTATGTTTTTTATTATTCCAAATATTATTCATTTGATTATTATTTCTCCTAAAATATTTTTGAAGAATTGTTTTGCTCTTGTGTATACTAACATTTAAGGGAAATTATACTCCGGATTATTGAAGACTTCAAATCAAGATCAATTTAGAGTTTATTGTAATTAAAGTATGTATTTTCTATTTTATTGAGTCTGAGAGTGTGATTGTAATTGAGTCACTGAGCACACATATTCCGGGAGCGAATTTAAAATTCATATTTTCAAACTGATCGTACTATACGATATCACTTTGTACAGGATGATCTGGTTAATTATTTTTCCCGATGAGAAATTGAATGAATAGAAATGAAAATATTTTTCTAAGTATGGATCATACAGGATGATCCTATTTTTGTACAAGGATAAACATCTCGGGTCTATTCTCACATGAAGATCGTACGGGATAATCCCTATTTCGTACAAGGATGAACGTCTCGGGTCCATTCACGCACAAATTTTTTTTCTAAGTTTGGATCATACGAGATGATCCCAGTTTTGTATAAGGACAAAAATCTCATGTTTGTTCTCACATGAAGATCATATGGGACGATCCCAATTTCATACAAGGATGAATGTCTCGGGTCTGTTCTCGCTCATTTCGTCCTGACATTTCGTTTAGACAAAATTTGAAAATTTTCATACTGTTCATCCCAGACGAACATGGTTCATACTGGAAGATGATCGAGTATGAAATTATTTCATACCGATTCATAATAGGTTCATATGTAATACTATTTGAACTATTTGTACGTATGAACATACGATCGTACTGTACTATCGTGTATGCTCAAAATTGAAAATTTTAGTTTTCTGGATGATTTTTTTATGTCTTTGTATAAAAGCTCCATTAAAGACTAACATAAAAAATCTTTGATTCATGATTTTTCAAGGGCAATTGAAGGAGAGAGTGTTTGAGAGAGATTTCTTCCCAGTGGAGTGTGAAGTGTTCACAAGGTACCTCAAAGGTAAGGATCTCTATGTGTGATCTGAGTTCTTTACTCTTCCTCTTATCTTTCTAGATTGCTCGTCAGAAGATCTTTGAAGAAGATCCAGTTCTCTATTGACACTTTGAGAGTGTGAATAACCGAAGATAATCTGCCTACACTTGGAGGATGTGAAAGGATGAAGGTACTCTGCATACACTTGGAGCATGTGAAAGGATGAAGCTACTCTGCTTACACTTGGAGGGTATAAAAGAATGAATGTTCTCTTCCTACATTTGGAGTGTATGAAAGGACAACGGTTCTTTGGCGCACCGGGGATTAGTGGAAGAGAGTTTTGTAAATACTTTTCCTCCTTGCTGTGGGGTAAAAAGGAGAGTCACTTTGGTAATAGTGTAATACCTAAAGAGGGAGTCTTCAAGGAGTGAATGTAAGTCGAGTTTGACCAAACCACTATAAATATTTGTGACATTTTAATTTCCAATATTTACTGCAAGTTATTTTAAATTTCGTGGTTGAAAAGTTTTATTTTTAAATCTTTAATTAACTTGCCTTTTTGAATCAATCGGTTTCAAATTTTAAAATCGAAGAAAATTTTTAAAATTACCAATTCACTCCCCCCTCTTGGTTAGCATTGGGACAAAAGCTTAGGTTTAACAACCTATTCAAGATTTAATTAGAATCAATAAGTGGTATCAAAGCTTTATTTCAAAACCATAAATTTAGACTACTTTTCGAAAAATGAGTATTGCTACTTTTAGAAACTGGAACACACCTGAAAGGTATTCGATCACTAAACCTCTTTTATTTGATAACATTCATTTCAATTTTTGGAAAACATGCATGTTTACATTTTTATATTCATTAGATTATCGTATGTGGATCTTAGTACAAAAAGGGTATACAAAACCAACTAGATTAGTTGATGATATTAGTGTTAAAACATTAATTGCAAATTGGACTGTAGAAGAACATGACTTAGCATAACTTAATGCAAAATATTTAAACAGTTTCTTTTGTGCACTTAAGTTAGAAGACTACATGTGATTTTCCACTTGCAAAAGTGAAAAGGACATATGTATAGACTTTGTATTACTTATGAAGGGACTAATGAAGTAAAATAATATAGATTAAATATCTTATTACATGACTATGAATTATTTCGTATGAAACCCAATGAATTTATTTCTGACATGTACATAAGATTCACTCAGATAGATACTTCTTTGCATGTATTAGGTAGGGAACTAACGAATGCTGAAATAGTTAATAAAATTCTTCATTATTTATCTACTTCTTATGATGCAAAAATAACTGCTATTATAGAGTCTAAATATTTAAATATTTACTCTATTGATAATCTTCTTGGTTCACTAATTGCCTACAAGCAAGGAGTGAGTCAAAGAAAGATTGATGTAGGTGAACAGCGAAATGAGAAGAACATTGAACTAAAAATGGATGAGTCAGAAAGTGATCTAACACAACTTGAGGACGAGGATGACATTGATTTAATGATTAGATAATTTAGAAGTTTTCTAAAGAGGAAGAAGAAGATACGCAAATAGTGAAATAGAGGTAAGTTTAATAAGAATGTTAAGGCTTCTAATGACATAATTTACTATGAATGCAGGAAACCCGGACATATAAAATCAAATTGTCCAAATCTAAAAGCCACTCCTAGTAAGGAGAAGGTTTAGGAGAAACTAAATATGAAGAAGGGCAAAAAGAGATTCCAAAGAGCTTTTTTGGTTGACTCGGCTTCAAATTTGCAGAAATAGAAGAGGAGGATGTCACCAATTTGTGTTTAATGGTCGATAATCTTGATCAGTTAGATCCAGAAGAGGCACGCTCTCATACAAGACCTCGTGAGAGCATTTGGTACTTGGAAAATAATTGCTCGAAGTATATGACTAGAGATACTACACAATTTATATCGCTGGAAGCCAGTAGTAGAGGTAGGTTTACACTTGGAAATAACACCACTAGGATAGTGGTAGGATCAAGTATGATTGGAAACTTGCAAAAATTTTTCATTGAAAATATGCTACTTGTAGAAGGCATAAAGCATAATTTGTCATGTATTAGCAAGCAATGTGATAAAGGATACAATATAATTTTTTTTCCACTAGGTGCATATTAAGCCTAAATAGTAATAATGTTTTGCATGGATTAAGGGTAAACAATATTTATATGCTAGATTTAAATTGTATTAAAACTCCTAATGCTTTATGTTTGAAAATTATTTCTAATGAATCATGGTTATGGCATAGGAGGCTTTGTCACTCTAGCATGAAAAACTTTAAAAAAATTATCCAAAAAGAATTGGTTAGAGGTATACCAAAACTAGACTTCACTAAGGAACACATTTACGATGCATGTCAATTAGGGAAACATGTGAAGTCCTCTTTTCAATCTAATAAGGATCTTAGAACTAGTAAAACTTTGGAGATTTTACACATGGATCTTTTTGGACCAGTTGGAACAGTAAGTCTAGGAGGGAAAGTATACGGATTTGTGATTGTTGATAATTTTTCTAGATTCACTTGGGTTAAATTCTTATATCATAAGAGTGAATAATTTGAGGAGTTTAAAATTTTTTTTGACTTGGATTCAGAGGAAACTAGGATATGAGATTTTAACAATCCAAAGTCATCACGATGATGAATTTGAAAATGAGAGATTTGAAGATTTTTGTAAAGAAAAAGGAATTTATCATAATTTTTCTGTACCTAGAACCCCTCAACAGAATGACATAGTCGAAAGAACAGAACATTAATTGAAACTGCTCGAGCCACTAAATATTCACTCCCTAAATATTTTTGGGCTGAAGCAGTTAGCATTGCATGTTATGTTATGAATAGGGTGAACATTAGATCAAAATTAAATAAAATACCCTACAAGCTTCTTAAGGGGAGAACACCTAATTTATCACATTTTCATATTTTTGGATGTAAGGTGTCCATACATGATAATGAAAAATCTACCTTAGAAAAATTTGATCCAAAATTAGATGAAGGAATTTTTCTTGAATACTCGAGTGTTGGAAAATTTTATAGAGTATTTAATAAAAAAAACTTTGATAATTGAGGAGACCGCACATGTTGTATTTGATGAATCTAGAATTTTAGAAGAGCCAAATGTGGAAGAGGATGGATAGAAATTAATTCCCAAAGAATTGAGAAAGTTAATTTGGAAGAAAATTTAGAGTTAAAAAACCCTGTGCATAGAGATTTGAGATTATCTAAAAATCACCCAAATGAATTGATTTTAAGTGAACTTAGTAAGGGTGTTAGAACTAGGCATGGACTATACAAAGAAGTTAATCATTATGTCTTTATTTCAATGATAGAAACCATAAATATAAATAAAGCATTTTTGGATGAATTTTTTATTTTGGCAACGTAAGAAGAATTAAATTAATTTATGAGAAATGATGTCTAGGAATTAATTGCAAGGCCAAAAATCATAGTGTAGTTGGAACTAAGTTGAAATTAAAACAAAATGAATGACTCGGGAGTTGTTGATAGAAATAAGGCTAGATTGGTGGCTAAGGGGTATAACCAGATTGAAGGGATTGATTTTAAGGAGACTTTTTCCCTTGTAGCGAGACTTGAAGCAATTAGGATTTTGTTAGCCTTTTCCTGTTTTAAAAGATTCAAATTATTTCAAATGGATATTAAAAATACCTTTTTAAATGAGGTAATTCAAGAGGATATTTTTGTTAAACAACCTCCAGGTTTTGAAAATTCAAAATACCCAAATCATATTTTTAAATTGAAAAAGGCATTATATGAATTGAAATAGGCACCTAGGGCTTTGTATGAGAGGTTGAGAACTTTTCTACTTAAGAGATCTTTTAAAAAAGGAAGTGTGGACACCACTCTCTTTTTCAAAAAAAATTGGGAGAAGATATTCTCATTATATAAATTTATGTTGATGATATCATCTTTGGATCTATAAATAAAATTTTTTGTGATGATTTTTCTAAAATAATTAGTTGTGAATTTGAGATGAGTTTAATGGAAGATTTGAGTTACTTTCTAAGTTTTAGCATTAAGCAAATTGAGGAGGGAACATTTCTTAGTCAGTCGAAGTATGTTAAGAACATCCTCAAAAAGTATGAAATGGAGAATGTTAAATCTGTTAGTACACCTATGAGTTTTTTAGTTTAGTTGGATAAGGACCCAAAGGAAAAATCTATTGATTAAAAGAGATTTATGGGAATAATTAGATCTTCACTTTACTTAACTGCTAGCAAACCTGATATTATGTTCAGTATTTATTTGTGTGCTAGATTTCAATCAGATCCAAAAAATCACATTTGACAGTAGTAAAAAAATTTTGAGATATCTTTTGGGAACTCAGAACTTAGGAATTTGATATCCTAAGTTTAGCTCTTCATTTGAAATAACTGGATATTCAAATTTGGACTTTATAGGTTGTAAGGTTGATAGAAAGAGTACTTCTAGAACTTGTCAATTTATAGAAAATTATTTAGTTTCTTGGTCCAGTAGAAAATAGAATTCTGTAGCCCTATCTACTGTTGAAGCTAATATATTGCCTTAGAAAGTTTTATGGCATAAGTTTTTTGGTTGAAATAACATTTGATTGACTTAGGATTTATAATAGGCACAATTCCAATTTATTGTCATAACACTAGTGTCATTTGCATTTCAAAAAATTCTATTCAACATTCTAGAACCAAATATATATACATAAGGCATCATTTCATTAGGGATCATATGTCCAAAGGAGAAAATTAATCGAACCATATTTCTACTGAAAATTAGCATGCAAATAATTTTACAAAACCACTAGCCTTTGATACTTTTAGTACATCAAGAATAAGGCTTGGTGTGATTGATCTTAATTCTTTAATAAAATTTTCTGCAAACTTTATATGTGTTTTTTTTTTATTTTTGTTTTTTATTTTTTGTTTTTGTGTTTTTTATTTTGTGTGTGTGTGTTTTGGACATGTTATTGACACATCGGATTTCATGTTTCTAATCAATCATGCAAACTTTTCTAAGTGTTTTATTCATACTATACAAAACTATTTTTGTCCCGTACGAATTTTGTAGCATTTCAATCATTATTTTAAACTGATTACGTAATATTTTCATTTTCAATACATATCGTACTGTATGATAATTATATCATCTCGAATAATTTGTACTACTTCGGCTATATGCATGTAGATGGTTACGGGAAAAACCAGCTATTATAACTGATCATACGTATGAACTTTTAGTTTATACATACGAACCACATGTCATTCAATGTGGAGGATGAATCTAACTATCATTAAAATGATCTTAAATAACTGATCATCCAGAATGAACACCTGTTTGTCTATATGATCATCTGGTAAAAAAGCTTGTATGAAAGGATGCCTCGTAACTTGTATGATTACGAAAATTCATTTCATTTCAAACGTATTCGTTCATATATACAAAATTTATTTTGTCATGTATGAACCATCAATTGTATAATACGAACTCATTTTTCATACGTACAAAAAATCTTTTTTCTTTAAATAGGAGAGCTTTAGAATTCATTTTCATCCACTTCAATAGCCTATTCCAATCCTTCTCATCTTAGAAATGGCCAATTATAGCAAGAGGGGTAGACTCATTAAGGGTTTGTCTTCAAGGGGTAGGGATGAAAACTTTCTATCCAGGGCTAACGAGGATTCTTTTCTTATGTTTGTTTCTGCCAAGATTACACACTCTATAATCCTAGTTCAAGAGGATATTCACTTTCAAGTGATGCCTCTTTTCACCACCATTCAATTTGCATTTATCTTGACTTTGATTCATGCCTATAATAAAGAAACCTTTCAGTATTTTCTGGCTAACATGTCTTTTAGTGAGGATGAGAGTAGGATCAGATCTCTTGTACTGAAGAAAATGATAGAAATAACTAAGAAAGATTTTGGAACCTTTTTGCATTTAAGGACTCAAGGAGTTAGAGCCCATACTTTCACTTCAACATCTGATTTTGCCTAGACTGAAATAAACAAAGTTATTAGAGGGATTGAACAAGTATGTCATTTGCCTAGGGTCTATTCTTTAAACCAAAATGCAAGGGTCATCAACATGTCCTTAGAACCTCTATTATTCCTAAAGCTGGTGATCGCATTAACATTACTCCTCTTCTGTCCACTATTACTTATCTTATCATAACTGGTCAACCTATAGATGAAGCCCAACTTATTATTGACTATATTCATGGCCTTTTTCACATTGGACGTCTCTCACAAGAGGAAAACAAATATTACTTTAGGACACCTAGTGATGTATAACTTTGAGAAGAAGTACAATCTTGTTCATCCTGATCCTCTACTTGAATTACTTATCTACTTCACTGATGCTTCATTTCGAGCACTTTTTGGGAGAGTTGATAATACAAGTGAGGATTCTGAGGGAGAAGGGGGAGCACCTGCACCTGCTCATCGACCTAACTTTGAGGAGATGGTACTGCGCTTTGACCCACTAGAGAGTCATTTTGATAAGCACTTTGATCAAATTCAGACTCACCTACACCAGTAGGATGCATAATACTAGTAGGACATGGGTTAGATTCGATGTTAGTTTGACTCGGTGAACACCAATATGGCTACCAATATGGCTATGATGAATAGCTATTTTTCTATTTTCAACCAGCCACCTCCTCCAGACCAGGGGCCCTCAAATTTATAGATTTACTTCTTATGTGTTGTCTTTACCAGTCCATAGTGATGTGATTTGATAATTTCTATAGTTTCTATACTTGTGTTTGTTTAGTGTTTTTTGTACTTGTCTTCTGTTAGATCTTTGATGTTGTTATGTTTTTTTCATGATTTGAGATAGATGTATTGATATCAAATGTGGTTCATATCTTCATATTGATATCAATAAAAAAATATCTTGTTTTGTTTAGTTGATTTTGTTTTTTATTTGAAATGTTAGTTTGCCTATATAATAATCCTGACTTAATTGATATAAAAAGTGTTATAATATGAACAAAAATACAAAAAATTAATTTCATTGGGAAATTTAATTTTTTAAAAATAAGTTAATTTATAACTCGACCAAGTTAAGGCTTTCAATCTCATATTCTTTTTAGGCATAAATAATTTTAATATTATTATTACAATTTTGATATCTTTTATTTCTCTTTTCTATATAATTATATTTGTACTTAGAAAAGTTTAATTTTTTAGATTATTAATTTTGGAAAGATCAATTAAAAATTGGTGAAATGTATAAGTGTACAAAAAATTAAAAGAATGCGCAATGGTTTGTAATTAAAAAGAGGCACAAAAATAGCCCAAATACAAAAAGATGTATAAAGTGTGCCATAAATATTTGAAAAGATGCACAATGTCACCAAACAAGTGAATTGATAATGTTCTTTCCTCTATATTTTAATCTTCAATTTCAAATCAATCTAATGTTCAATTATATTTTGTATTGGAATTTGATTTTAATTAATTTTCATTTCATCACTTTTACAATAATTCTCCTTATCTAATTGTCTAGATTGTTTCATGACCTTGATATATTTATCTTCTCTATGTTATATTTTAATTTAAATGTTATTAATCTTTATTTTTCTCTAATGAATATTAATCTTATTATTGCAATTATAATTCAATCTCTTTCAAGATCAATTATCAAAGATTTCTAATATGACTTCTTACATTTCTTTTACTTTTCTTCTTCCTACTTTTTGTTGTTATCAAAAAATGGGAGAAATATTATTTATTTGCATTTGATTTTTGTATTTTAATGTTGGTTAGAGTTATTTTATTTTTCTTTTTGAAGTGTTTTGTGATTTTATGAAAAATTAAAAAAATAAAATTATTCTTAATAAAAATTCCCTTATAATTACATGCTTATTCATTTAGGAGAAGTTTGGGGGAGTTAAGGAAAAATTTAGAATATTCAAATTTATTCAAATAATAATTATTTTACCATCATCAAAATGGGAGAGATTGTTGAAATTGTTGCTACTTAATTTTGCATGTCTGATATTCTTACAACTTGTAAGTTTTTTATGATTCCAAATATTATTAATTTAATTATTATTTCTCCTAACATATTTTAAAAGAATTGTTTTGCTCTTGTGTGTAGTGACACTTCAGGGAAATCATACTCCGGATTGTTGAAGACTTCAAATCAAGATCAGTTTAGAGTTTATTGTAATTGAAGTCTGTATTTTTCATTTTTTGAGTTTGAGAGAGTGTGAATATAATTGAGTAACTAAGCATACACACACTGGGGGAAAGTTTAAATTTCATTTTTTTAAACTGATCTTACTATGTGATATTACTTCATACGGAACGATGTGATCAGTTATTTTTCCCGATGAGAAGTTGAGCAAATAGAAATGAAAATATTTTTTCTAAGTATGGATTGCACTAGAAAAACGCAGTTTCATATAAGGATGAACATCTCGGGTCTGTTCTAGCACTAAAATCGTACGGGACGATCCTAGTTTTGTAAAAGGATGAACGTCTTGGGTCCATTCTTGCACGAAATGTTTTTTTCTAAATATGGATCGTACGGGACGATCTCAGTTTCGTATAAGGACGAACGTCTCTGGTTTATTCTTGCATGAAGATCATACATGACGATCCTAGTTTCATACAAGGACGAACATCTCAGGACTGTTCTTGCTCATTTCATCCTGACATTTTGTACAAATGAAATTTGAAAATTTTCATATTGTTCATCCTGGACGAACATTGTTCGTACCAGACAATGATCGAGTACGAAATGATTTTGTACCGATTTATAACAGGTTCATATGCAACAATATTTGAACTATTTATACGTATGAACATATGATCGTATTGTACGATCGTGTATGCAAAAATTTGAAAAATTCAGTTTTCTAGATTGTTTTTCGTGTCTTTTGTATAAAAGGTCCATTAAAGACTGACGTTAAAATTTTTTGTTGCGTGATTTTTCAAGGGCAATTAAAGGAGAGAGTGTTTGAGAGAGATTGCTTCCTAGTGGAGTGTGAAGGGTTACAAGGTTACTCAAAGGTAAGGATCTCTATGTGTGATTTGAGTTTTTCACTCTTCCTCTTGCCTTTCAAGATTGCTCGTGAGAAGATCTTTGAAGAAGATCTGGTTCTCTGTTGACACTTGGAGAGTGTGAACAACCGAAGGTATTCTGCCTACACTTGGAGGGTTTGAAAGGACGAAAGTATTATGCCTACACTTGGAGAGTGTCAAAGGATGAAGGTACTCTGCCTATACTTGGAGGGTATGAAAGGATGAAGATTCTCTGCCTACACTTGGAGGGTGTGAAAGGACGACAGTTCTCTTCCACACTAAAGATTGGTGGAAGAGAGTTTTGTAAAGGATTCTCCGCCTTATTGTGGGGGCAAAGGAGAGTCACTTTGGTAATAGTGCAATACCTAAAGAGAAAGTCTTCAAGAAGTGGATGTAGGTCGTGTTTGACCAAACCACTATAAATCTTTATGTCATTTTAATTTTTGCTGCTTACTTACTGCAAGTTATTTTAAATTTAGTGGTTGAAAAGTTTTATTTTTGAAACTTTAATTAACTTGTCTTTTTTAATCAATCAGTTTCAAATTTTAAAATCGATGAGAATTTTTAAAATGACCAATTCACCCCCCCCCCCCCCCCCCCCCCTTGGTTAACATTGGGACATAAGCTTAAGTTTAACAACCTATTCAAGATTCAACCAGAATCAACAAATATGACATTAGAAAGGCTTTTAAAATTGTTTCACAAGAATTCTTGTTGGCAAGAATGGTTCATAAAGGTTTTCCTTACACCATTATTTCTTGGGTTAAAGCTTGCATCTACGAGGTTCCTTTCTCTATTTGTATTGATGGTGGACAAGAGGGGTTACTTAATTCCTCATCTTGTTTGAGATAGGGATGTATGTTAAGCCGTTCCTTTTTTTTTTGTATTGACATGGACGTCTTCTCTTTCTTTATCGACTCCTCTAATAGCTCCATTATCTTTGAGGGCTTTACCTCAAATTCCTTTCAATTTTCCCATCTCTTATATATTGATGATCTTTTAGTTTTTGGAAAATCATCCATTCAAAATTATAAATCATCCTTAAATCATATTGTTGATACTTTTACTAATTTATCTGGTCTACATGTTAATCATGCTAAAAGTTTACTCATTCACTCCCCTAACTCTCGTCTCACTACTGCTATCTGTGATACACATAAGATCCAATCCCATTATTCAAGCTTCATTTACTTGGGACTTCCTATATCACATAAAAGTCCTAGGGTCTCTAATTTTTAGCCCCTTATTCATATTATAACTAACAAACTTTTTGGCTAGAAAGATAGACTACTCTCTTTTACAGGCAAAATTCAATTTCTTAAATATATAATTGCATATTAGATTCATGGTGTAGTGATGCCTAAAATGCATATAAAAATTATTGGCAAAATGTGTGCCAATTTTCTATATTTTGGTAATATCACTGCTATAAAGCTTTACCTTATTTCGAGGTACAGTACTTACAAACCAAAAAAATATGATGGTATTGGCCTCCTTTATTTTAATGCTCACTATCATGTCCTTAATTACTCAATTATAAATAGATTATACAACTTCTCTACTCTTCTTTCCTAAATGTTGTGAGCTAATTATACTTCTCCTTGGAATCCATTATCGCAAAAAAGTATCTAAATTTTGGAAAAAAACATATGCATCACAGCGGAAAATGTCTTTAGTAAAATCATATTCTCTATCACTAGTATATGTCATAATTCTTTATTTTGCGACCAATAATTTTATGGGCACTATCTTTTCAGCCCTACTGATATGCAATTCTTGCATACTCTCCTTGCTCTTAATGCATCCATCTTGATTCTCATTTCTGATGATAATTGGTGCCTTCCAGATTCTCTACATTGCAGCTTCTCTGAAGCTATTAGAGCTATTCCCATTAAGGCTGCATCTGCTAGCTACATCTCGTAGAGTTTTAGTAACTCTAACACCAGTGATTCGATTGGTTCTTTTAATAGTTTCTTACTAGATTTCTATAGTTCTGAGCAAGTTTGTTCTTGGTATGATTCTATTTGGCATAAACATTTTGCTTTGAGATAATCAACATTTGTTTGGATTGATATGGTAGGTGGATTAAAAATGGATGAGGCTTTATGCATGAGATATATCCCAATTAACCCTTATTGCTCTCTTTACCTTGGTTCTCATGAAAACTCCTCCCATCTCCTTCTTGAATGTAACTACTCCTCAGTATTTATTTATTATTTCCTGTATTAAGAACTTTTCTACTGAGGCCAAATCTTCGTTAGATTTTGATTATGTGATAGAACTTACCACTGCATCTCCTGATTTTAAATACTTAAAGTATTTGATTATATGTTGCTCTATTTACCACATATGGAGGGAGAGTAATAATCATAAATTTGGATCTAATAGCGCTTGTATTGTTACTAACTATTTCAATATTAAAAAAGGTTTTTTCCGTTAAAGTCTCCAAGTGGAAAAATGAAAATAAATATTATAGTTGCTGTTAATTTTTTATTTGTGGGCTATAATCATGCTGGAAGTTGGTTCCTGGTTGGCTAGTCTGGTCTTTTCTACTGGAGTTTGGGATATTTTTTATTCTACTACAACTATTTTATGGTAATCATAATTCTATATGTTCTGGTGGTTGGATGTTTCGCTTGAAGTGTTGGATCTTGTTTGTTAGTTCATTTTGCCTGCGATTTTCCTGGACATTTCGATTTATAGGCTGCCTCATTTACTTTTGGGTTATATTAGATTTTCTATGATAATGCTTACTGTACTTCTTTTTATGATCTGGTGGGATATGGGTTTCCCATGGACGATGATGATAATCTCATAACTCCTTACCCTATCCCCTTGAAAGGTCTTTATGACAACAAGGGGAATCATTACCTTTCTCAATTGTTGTCGTCGAAAGCTCTTTTTGGTGATATAATCTAAGTCCTAGCTTTGCGCCTCTCGATTTTGACTACTCTTTCATTTATTAGTTTAGTTTTTCACTTTCTTCAAATTTATTGTCAATTTTATTCTCCTTATTTTATTGATAGTGTTTTTGGTCTTTTTGATAAGCATGACTCATTTTTTATTGCTCACTTTTTTCTTTTTACAATATTGAGACGTTATCATGAAATTATCTTGATCGGGCACGAATCTTGAGGCAAAACCCAACCCGGAAACTTCAAAAATTAAATTCAGGAGCTCCCGAACTCCGATTTCAGTTAGCTTACAGTCAAACTGAGCGTCTCGGAAATGCGAATCGAACGACACCAAATTCGATCCAATCCGAGCCCAAATGGGTCCGAATCATGGACCTGAAGCGCTGTTGGAAGGTTCAAAACACAATTTGAGTTACCAAACGGTCTCCGATTTTAACGAGCTTATACTCGAATCGAACGACTCGACAAGACGAATCCAACGAGCCTAAAATCAAGAAATTCTGACATCACTAAGGCCCTCAAATATCCAACGAACGGTGCACGATCGTAGGATTCAGTATCGACCGTCCATTCGACCACTCCATATTCGCCCTTGATCTCACGACTATTTACGGGCCATGTCACTCCAGAAAATCTATAAATAGAGCCCTCATTCTACACAAAGGGGACTCAAGTGAAGAGAGAAAAGAAGAAGAGAAGAAGGAGGAGAAGGCAGAAGCTCCTCTTCGACCACCGCCGGAGCTCTTCCTGCCGCCCGAACACGCCGGGATTCTGCCGGATATTTGGGAGAATGCCAGAATTCTTCCCAACTTCCATGGGATGTGAAAATTCTTCTCAATTAACGACATAGTTCCCTCCTGGCGCCGAAACTCCGCCCAAGTGAGGCCGGAGTTCTCCTCGTCCACCAAACGTCGGACTTCTACCCGACACCTGACCTTCACTCTTCGCCAAGTTTCTACCGGATGCTAGACTTCTACCGGTTATCGGACCTTCTTTGGATGTATATCCGAATATGGATTTCTTTCCATTGTTGGACTTCTACCTGACACCGTCCTTCTGACCTTCATCGTCAGACACAGTCCTTCCTACCTCCCTCGCAAGGAAACTGTCCTTCTGACCTCCATCACCAGCCGACTACGGTCCTCCTGACTTATGTCGCCCGCCGACTACAATCTTTCTGACTACTGTCGTCCGCCGACTACAGTCCTTCTGACCACCGTTGCCAGCCGATTATGATCCTCCTGACTTACGTCGCCCACCGACTACAAGCCGTCTGACCTCCGTCACCCGCCGACTACGGTCCTCCCGACCAAACGAACATGTCAATAGTGATTCATCGTATTCATATCATGTAATGTACTCTATAAAATGTACATCAAGCTAAGGTCTTATCCCAAGGAAGTGCCTGATTTGTAATCGACTGGAATACTAGTGGATTCATTCAAACTGGACTAGGCCCCATGGTTTTTCCCCCTTTTCAAGGGTTTTCCACGTAAAAATCTTGGTGTCTCATAAATGCTAGACCCTCTCTCTTATCTGATTGCGTGCCAGATTTTTGTACAATGCTAAGACAATAAACTTTATATTTCTCTACCGCCGTGAATACTCTTGGACGCAACAGTTTGGCGCCGTCTGTGGGAAAGTGATTCCCGACTAGGGGGCAAATTTTTGCTCCAACCTCATAAAGAAGTTCATGTCCACTTACTAACATCAGTGATTACTTCACCAATTTTATAGGAATTAGATCCGGACTGGGGGGTAACCTTGACTCCGACTATGGTCAAAAAGACTCTCCAATACTTCCAACATCAAGATGATACTTCAGAAAAATCCAAGCAAATGCAAGGATACTTTCTATCACTTATAAGTTTCATACAGTCCCCTACATGACTCATACTCCTTGGGCAAGGTCTTGATCTTGACCTCAAAAAGGTAGTAACGGTCTAAAGATAGACCCTTCATTATCTTTGATTCGGGATACACGCGGCATTCCCCCCCTCCCAATCAAGGAAAAATCGATCCCAGGGGGATCCGATTTGACCTCTTCCACACAGGTTAACGTCGTCGAGCAAAGGCTCCGACATACAACCTCGGATAGGTCTTACATCCTTGTTGGATTCTCCCGACCTCTTCCATACAGGTTAACGTCGTCGAGCAAAAGCTCTGACATACAACCTCGGATAGGTCTTACATCCTTGGTGGATTCTCTCGACCTCTTCCATACAGGGTTAACGTCGTCGAGCAAAGGCTCCGACATACAACCTCGGAAAGGTCTCACATTCTTGGTGGATTCTCTCGACCTCTTCCACATAAGTTAACGTCGTCGAGCAAAGGCTCCGACGTACAACCTCGGATAGGTCCTACATCCTTGGTGGATTCTCTCGACCTATTTCATACAGGTTAACCTCATCGAGCAAAGGCTCAGACATACAACTTCGGAAAGGTCTCACATCCTTGGTGGATTATCCCGACCTCTTCCATACAGGTTAACTTCGTCGAGCAAAGGCTCTGACATACAACCTTGGATAGGTCTTACATCCTTAGTAGAATCTCTCGACCTCTTCCATACAGGTTAACGTCGTCGAGCAAAGGCTTCGACATATAACCTTGGAAAGGTCTCACATCCTTGGTGGATTCTCTTGACCTCTTCCACATAAGTTAATGTCGTCGAACAAAGGCTCCGACGTACAACCTCGGATAGGTCCTACATCCTTGGTGGATTCTCTTGACCTCTTCCATACAGGTTAACGTCATCGAGCAAAGGCTCGGACATACAATCTCGGATAGGTCTTACATCCTTAAGGGATTCTCCCGACCTCTTCCACACAGGTTAACATCATCGAGCAAAGGCTCCGACATATAACCTCGGAAAGGTCTCACATCCTTGGTGGATTCTCTCGACCTCTTCCACACAGGTTAACGTCGTTGAGCAAAGGCTCCGATGTTCAACCTCGGATAGGTCCTACATCCTTGGTGGATTCTATCGACCTCTTCCATACAGGTTAACATCATCGAGCAAAGGCTCTGACATACAACCTCGAAAAGTTCTGACATCCTTGGTGGATTCTCTCAACCTCTTCCATACAGGTTAACGTCATCGAGCATAGGCTCGACATACAACCTCGGAAAGGTCTTACATCCTTGGTGGATTCTCTCGACCTTTTCCACACAGGTTAACGTCGTCAAGCATTGGCTTCGACATACAACCTTGGATAGGTCTTACATCCTTTGTGGATTCTCTCGATCTCTTCCACAAAGGTTAACGTTATCGGGTAAAGGCTATGGCGTACAACCTCAGATATATTCTATATCATTGGTAGATCCAATATCGGTTAACATCTTTGAGCAAAGGCTTTGACAAACAACCTCGGATAGATTATCATCCTTGGTTAACGTCAACAGAATGCCGTCAATGGACTTCCATTGGACTTCTACACAAAGTTAAATTTCTACATGATGTTGAATTTCCTCCTGTCGCTAAACTTTTGCATTCCAGGACTTTCGTCGGACTTCTTCCCATCGACGGACTTTCGTCGGTCTTCTACCCGAGGTAGTACTTCTACTCATCATCGGACTTCTGTTCGTCGATGGACTTTCGTCGGTCTTCTACCCGACTCAGCGCTTCTATCCGAAGCCGGACTTCTTCCTTCCGTCGAACTAATACCCGTCATCGGACTTCTATCCGTCGACGAACTTTCGTCGGTCTTCTACCCGACACAGAACTTCTACCCGACGTCAAACTTCTACATGTCTTCGGACTTCTGCTCGTCAGCAGACTTCTACTCATCATCGGAATTTTGCTCGTCGACGAACTTTCGTCTATCTTCCAACCGACACACCCGACGTCAGACTTCTACATGTCATCGGACTTCTGCTCGTCGACAAACTTTCGTCGGTCTTCTACCCAACGTTGTACTTCTACCCGACATCGGACTTCTCCTTGTCGTCGGACTTATGCTCATCATTGTTTGAATAGTTGCTATTTGAATGAGTTATATTTATGCAACTTATGTAGTTTTGATGATTCCAAACATTATTGTTCAAATGTATAGTTATCTCCTAACAATTTCAGAAGATTTGCACTTGCTCTTGTGTGTACTAACATTTCAGGAAAATCAGACTCCAGACTACGAAAAACTTCAATTCAATTCAACATTAGATTTTTGTTTAATTGATGTTTGTCTTTTCTTTGAATCAATTTTGAAAGGGAGTGATTGTAATTGAGTGAATAAAATCTCACACACACAAATAAGGAGATCTTGAAATTCTATACTGATCGTACAGGACGATATTTTATCGTACTGGACGATCTGTCAGTTATCTCCTATAGAGCACTTGGAACGAATAGGAACTTGCTTTAAAAAATTTTCTAAGTCCTATTCGTCCAGGACGAAATTTATCATCGTCCCAGGCGATGGGTTCACTGCAACATTTTCGTCCAGACGAATTCTCTGAGGCAAAATTTTCGTACAGTCGTACAGGACGATCAAAAATTTTTTCAAATTATCGTCCGAGGCGATTAGTTCTCTGGAAAATTTTTCGTCCAGACGAAATAAAATAATCGTCCAGGACGATCGGCTCTATGGAAAATTTTCGTCCAGACGATCACATTTTCGTTCAAACGATAAACCGACTTAGAACAGTTTTCAGCAGTTTCTAGAACCGACCTTGTAATAACCGTTCGTACTGGACGAACCATGTTCGTACAGGACGATCAGCTGTACGAAGTCAGTTCGTACACATATACAAATTGGGTCGTTTCAGATCGTTTAAGTAAAATCGTCCAGGACGATCCAGGATCGTACAGGACGATCCACTGCGTACAGAATTGAAAATTTGCAGTTTTTGGGCGGTTTCACTTGTCTTTTATATAAATAGTCCAAATTAGACTGCCACCCAATCTTTTTGTCATTTGATCTTCGTGCCTCTTGGGAGAATAGCTAAGGAGAGAGTGGAAGAGAGCATTCAAAGAAGGATTCCTACCACTGGAGCGAGAAGGCTTCACTTGGATTGCTAAGGTAAGAGTCTCTACTTGTGAAATTGGATTTCTTCACTCTTTTTCTTTCTTCCTTCTAGATTCTTGTGAGAAGATCTGTCAAGGAGATCCGGTTCTCTGTTTCAGTTTAAACAACTCTGTGGTTGAAAAAACATTTTTTCTACTAACTTTAAAAGAAAATTTTTATTTCGGTTCAACTTTATTATTAAGAGGGTTTAAAATTTTAAAAAACTACCAATTCACCCCCCTCTTGGTAGCCTTGGGACATTTACTTAGGCTTAACAACCTAATTACTGGACTCAACAAGTGGTATCAGAGCAGAGTTTCAAAATCATAAGTTTGAACTACTTTTTGATTAACGTAGATGGCTACATTTGGAAACCGAAACACACACTGAGGGTTACTCTATCACTAGACCTCCACTGTTTGACAATATTCCTTTTGATTTTTGGAAAACACGCATGTCTACTTTCTTACAGTCACTTGATTATCGCATGTGGATGCTAGTCCAGGAAGGTTACACAAAACCAACTAGATTAGTTGATGGAATTAGGGTAGATACACCCTATGCAGATTGGACTATAGAAGAACGTGACTTAGCACAATTAAATGCGAAATGTTTAAATAGTTTCTTTTGTGCTTTAAAATCTGAAGACTACATGCGAGTTTCCACTTGTAAAAGCGGAAAAGACATATGGGATAGACTTTGTATTACTTATGAAGGGACAAATGAGGTTAAGCAATCAAGACTCAATATCTTGTTACATGACTACGAATTATTTCGCATGAAACCTAATGAATCTATATCTGACATGTACACAAGATTCACTCAAATTGTCACCTCTTTGCATGCACTTGGTAGGGAATTAACTAATGCTGAAATGGTTAATAAGATTCTTCGTTGTTTACCTACTGCATACGATGCTAAAATTACTGCAATTACAGAGTCAAAAGATCTGAACATTTATTCTATTGACAATCTTCTTGGTTCACTCATTGCTTACGAGCAAGGAGTAAGTCAAAGAAAGATTGATGCAGGTGAACCAAGAAAGGAAAAGAATCTTGCATTAAATGTGGAAGAGTCAGAAAGTGAACACTCACAACCTGAGGATGAAGACGATATAGCACTGATGACTAGACAATTCAGAAGCTTTTTAAAGAGGAAGCAGAAGAGACGCCAGCAATGGAATAGAGGTAAGTATAACAAAAATGGCAGGGTTTTCTAATGAAGTGATTTGTTATGAATGCAGGAAACCAGGTCATATAAAAAACTGATTGTCCAAAACTTAAAGCCACTCCTAGCAAGGAGAAGGTAGAGGAGAAAACCAATGGTAAAGAAGGGCAAGAAGAAGTTTCAAAAGGCTTTTTGGGCGGACTCAGCTTCAGACTCATCTGAGACTGAAAACGAAGAAGAAGTCACCAACCTTTGCTTGATGGCAGATAAAGCTGAACAATCAGATCAAGAAGAGGTATGTGATTTAACCTATGATGAACTGTTTGAAGTTTCTGAACACATGCATGATGCATATAGGAAAACTAAAAAGATGCATTCTAGTTTAGTTTTAGAATTGGAAGAGCTTAATAAGGAACACGAAATCCTTAGGAAAGATCATGCTTTAATTGATAGCAACCACATGAAACTACTTGATGAATATGATGACTTGAATAAAAATTTTGAAAATTTAAAATCATCCTATGCTGAACTTGAAAAAGAATTTAAGAAAATTTAAGGATGAATCTGAGCACAAGACATATAGAATCAATTATACAAATCGAATCTTGAAGGATATGAATTCATTTTACAAACTTACTATAAGAGCTCTCGAGGATAATAGGATCCCCCCTAAACTTGAAGATTTTACAAATCCTAAATATTATCCTAAATTCATGAAATCCCTTAGAAGACAATCATATGAAAGAAAACATAGGAATATTTTTCCTAATGTTAAATGTAACAATTGTGGATTTTTGGGACATATATCTCACACCTGCACTTTAAAGATGAAACCTAATTTGGTGTGGAGAACTAAGATGCATAAACCTAGACATATCACACATGCATCTGATTATAAATTTCATAAAGGTGAACCCAAACTAGTTTGGGTTCCCAGGTCTAACATTTGAGAATTTTGCAGGTATACTCTCACACAAGACCTCGTGAGAGTATATGGTACCTGGACAGCGGATGTTCTAAGCACATGACTGGAGATACTGCTCAATTCATAACGCTGGAAACCAGGAGTGGAGGCAAGGTTACACTTGGAGATAATACCACAAAGAAGGTGGTTGGATCAGGTATGATTGGAAATTTGAAAAACTTTTTCATAGATAATGTTTTATTAGTTGAAGGCTTAAAACATAATTTGCTTAGCATAAGTCAGCTATGTGATAAGGGCTATAATGTAAAATTTTTACCTACTAGCTGCATAATTAGCCTAAATGGGGGAAAATTGTTTTAAATGGAAAAAGGGTGAACAATGTCTACATGCTAGATTTAAATTGTATTCAATCTCCTACTGCTTTTTTGTTTGAAAAACTGTTTCTGATGAATCATGGCTTTGGCATAGGAGACTTTGTCATTCTAGTATGAAAAAATCTTAGAAAAATTACCCAAAAAAGAATTTGGTTAGAGGAATACCTAAACTAGACTTTACTAAGGACCACTTATGTGATGCATGTCAATTAGGAAAACAAGTGAAGTCCTCTTTTAAAGTCCAGTAAATAAAGATCTTAGGACCAGTAAACCTTTAGAAATTCTTCACATGGATCTTTTTGGACCTGTAAGCACGGTTAGTCTAGGAGGAAAGGTATATGGATTTGTAATAGTAGATGATTTTTTTTCAAGATTCACCTGGGTTAAATTTCTTTTTTTTCATAAGAGTGAATCATTTGAGGAATTCAGAAATTTTTCAACTTGGATACAAAGAAAACTAGGATGTGAAATAATTTCTATACAAAGTGATCATGGAGGAGAATTTGAAAATGAAAGATTTGAAGATTTCTGTAAAGAAAAGGGGATTGATCACAATTTTTCTGCACCTAGAACTCCTCAACAAAATGGAGTAGTTGAAAGAAAGAACAGAACATTAATAGAAGCCGCCCGAGCAATGTTAGCAGAATACTCTCTTCCTAGATATTTTTTTGGGCTGAGGCGGTTAGCACTGCATGCTATGTTCTGAATAGGGTAAATGTGAGATCAAATTTGAATAAAACACACCCTATGAATTGGTAAAAGGTAGAACACCAAATTTGTCTCATTTACATGTATTTGGTTGCAAGGTGTTCATACATAATAATGGAAAATCTGCCTTAGGAAAATTTGATCCAAAATCAGATGAAGGAATTTTTGTTGGATATTCAAGTGTTGGAAAATCTTATAGAGTATTCAACAAAAAGAACTTTAGTCATTGAAGAAACCACACATGTTGTTTTTGATGAAAATGAAAATATGGAAGAGCCAAAAGTTGTTGAAGAAGAAATTGAAGAAAACTCCCAAAAGATTGATAGATTAAATTTGGAAGAAAATGTGGAAGAAAATATAGAAAGAGAAGACCCTTTGCCTAGAGATTTGAGATTTTTCTAAAAATCACCCAAAGGAATTAATTATAGGTGAACCAAGTGAGGGTGTTAGAACTAGGCGTGGATTAAACAAGGAAGTCAATCATTCAGCCTTTATTTCAACTATTGAACCCACTAACATTGATCAAGCACTTTCAGATGAATTTTGGATATTGGCCATGCAAGAAGAGTTAAATCAATTTGTAAGAAATAAAAATAAAGTTTGGGAACTAACTACAAGGCCCAAAAGATCAAAGTGTTGTTGGAACCAAGTGGGTGTTCAAAAAAAAAAAATGAATGACTCAGGAGTAGTCATTAGAAATAAGGCTAGATTAGTAGCTAAGGGGTATAATCAAATTGAAGGAATTGATTTTGAGGAAAAACTTTTGCCCCTGTAGCTAGACTTGACTTGAAGCAATTAGGGTTTTACTAGCCTTTGCCTGTTTTAAAGGTTTTTAAATTGTTTCAAATGGATGTTAAAAGTGCCTTTTTAAATGGAGTAATTGAAGAAGATGTTTTTGTAGAACAACCTCCAGGTTTTGAAAATTCTAAATTTCCAAATCATGTTTTCAAATTAAAAAAAGGCATTATATGGATTGAAACAGGCACCTAGGGCTTGGTATGAGAGGTTAAGCACCTTCCTACTTGAAAGATCTTTTGAAAAAGGAAGTGTGGATACAACTCTCTTTTTTTTAGAAAAAATTGGAAAGGATATACTTATTGTTCAAATTTATGTGGATGACATCATCTTTGGATCTTCAAATAAACATCTTTGTGATGATTTTTCTAAAAAACAATGAGTAATGAATTCGAAATGAGTCTAATGGGAGATTTAAAAATTACTTTCTAGGATTTAGCATTAAGCAACTTGAGGAAGGTACTTTTCTTAGTCAAAACAAATATATTAAGGACATCCTCAAAAAATATGAAATGGACAATGCTAAACCTGTTAGTACACCAATGAGTTCTTCAGTTCAGTTGGATAAGGACCTTAAGGGAAAATCTGTTGATCAAAAGAAATTTAGAGGGATAATTGGATCTTTACTTTACTTGACTGCTAGCCGACCAGATATTATGTTTTTAGTGTTTGCCTATGTGCTAGATTTCAATCAGATCCAAAAGAATCACATTTTGACAGCAGCAGTAAAAAAGGATTTTAAAGATATCTACTAGGAACTCAAAACTTAGGAATTTGGTATCCTAAGTTTAGCTCTTCATTTGAAATTATTGGTTACTCAGATTCTGACTTTGCAGGCTGTAGAGTGGATAGGAAAAGCACTTCTGGAACATGTCAATTCATTGGAAATTCATTAGTTTCATGGTCTAGTAGAAAAACAAAATTCAGTGGCACTATCTACTGCAGAAGCAGAATACATTGCATTAGGAAGTTGTGTGGCACAAGTACTTTGGTTAAAACAACAGTTGATTGACTTAGGATTAACTATAGGCACTATTCCAATTTATTGTGACAATACTAGTGCTATTTGTATTTCAAAAAATCCTATTCAACATTCTAGAACCAAACACATCGATATAAGGCATCATTTCATAAGGGATCACGTATCCAAAGGAGAAATTGAACTCATACATGTTTCAAACTGAAAAATCAACTTGCAGACATTTTTACAAAAAACCTTTAGCCTTTGATACCTTCAGTACTTTAAGAACAAGGCTTGGTGTTATTGATTTGAATGCTTAACTAAAATGTCTTTGCAACATTGATACTTGTTGTGTTTGTTTTTTTTTTGTAATTTTGTGAAATTTTTGTGTGTTTTTGAATGAATTGTTTTTTGGATTTATGATTTTGTTTTATGTTTTCTGTGTGTTTTTTCTGATTGTTTTTTGTTGATTTTGTTTTTTTAAAAAAAAAAAAAAAAAAAAAAATCAAAAAAATTTTTTTTGGAGGAAATCGTCCAGGACGAAATATTTTTTCGTACGGGACGATGTGTAAAGGAACAGTTTGCGAAAAATTTAAACCGTTTTTAGAGAGCAGTTTTTTTTTTGGATCGTCTGTACGATCTGTGATCGTCCAGGACGAATTTTTTTTTTGCTCTCAAAACGTCGGGACGATTGAATGAATGCAGCGGTTGAGTGGATAAAAACAGTTTTTAATACGAACTTCGTCTGTACGAAATTTTTTTTCGTCCCAGACGAACATGTGTCGATTCATTGTAGGGGACGGTTTTCAAGAGTCATTAAAACGAAATACTTTTTTTCGATCGTCTGTACGAAATTTTTTTTTTTTTCGTCTGTACGATCGGTCAAGTCAAAAAGCCTGTACGAAGGGACGCATCGTAAGTTGTGTTGAATACGAAAAAGCCGTTACATTTTGGACGAATTGGATCGTCTGTACGAACATACTTCGTCCAGACGAACTATTATATGTTTCGTCCAGGACGAATATTTTCGTCCAGGACGAAAGTATCGTTTTCCTTTAAATATGAAGGCTTTTCAAACTTGACAATCACACTTTCAAATTTCCTTTTCAATCCCTTTCAACATCAAAATCAACAATGGCCTCCTCTAGCAAAAGACAAAAGGTTTTGGTGAAAGAAACCAAATAGGAATGCCCCAGACAACTTTCTTTCCAAGGCAAATGAAGAATCTTTTCCTCGTTTTGCCTCCGCAAAAAATCACTCCGTCTCGCATTCTTATCCCAGCAGAGTTAAAATTTAGGGTAATGCACCTCTTCGCCTCAACCCAATTTCAGTTCATTCTTTCTCTCGTCCACTTCTACAATAAACAAACCTACCATTACTTTCTTGCCAACATGAGTTTCAATTCTGACCACTCTATCATTAGTTCTTTTGTTTTTAAGAAAAAAAGTTGAGATCACCAAGCACGATCTTGGTGCATTTTTAAACTTAAGAACTGAGGGATATAGAGCCCACACCCTAAATGTCAGAAAACTCCTTCAAATGGTTTGAAATCAATAGGGTAATTAGAGGAAATGCGATTGACAATCATGTTGCTAGAGTCTCAGGTATGACCCAAGATGCCCGAATCATCCAGCATATCCTTAGATCCTCAATTATTCCTAAAGCTGGTGATAGGATTAACATCACTCCTCTCCTTTCTTGTCTAACTTTTTTTAATCATGTCAAGACATCCTATTGATGAAGCCCAACTCATCATAGATCATATCTATGGGCTTTCAGAAATAGGACATGCTGATCAGAAGAGGAAGAAGAACATTTTTCATTAGGGCACTTAATTACTTATATTTTGGAGAAGAAAATACAATATAGTGCATCCTGATGAGGAATATGAAGAGCCAGTTTACTATAACAACACATCATCATTCAGACTGCTCTTCAAGGAGGAAAAAGAAAAAGGGAAAGCACATGACAGTGCTTCAGAAGAAGAAGAAGAAGAAGAAGGAGAGAGCATACCTCTGCACCTCAGTCAGATTATCAGAATCTGATTGAGAGATTTGATCGATTAGAGACTCATATTGATCAAAGATTTGATCAATTTGATGCTCAACTTGTGCAGCAACAACATGACATTGGTGTTATTAGAAATGAAGTACATGATATCAATACCAATGTAATGTTGATGGCCTCCTACTTTAACCTTTTCGGTGGCATTCCTCCTCCTCCTCCTCCTCCAGAACAGTAGAGATGATTTTATGTGTGTTTTTTTTTGTACTTGTGTTTGTATTTTTGTTGGTTGTTGTGTTAGTTACTCATTTTTTTTTGTCTTGTTATGTTTAATGTTTTTGTTAAGTGTATGTTTTGTCTTTTATTTTAAGTTGTGTTTAGCTTTTGTGAAATGTAATCCTTTCATATAAATCAATGCATTTCGCACTTGTTTCAGTATTGATTTGTTATTGAAATGTGGTTAATTTTTATGAATTTCATTAGTATTATTTAATCTTCATAGTGCTTAAATTAGAATGTAATTTGAGATTATCTACATTAGAAAATCTAGTCTTTTTAAATTTAAAAGTTGTTTATAACTTGTTGTAATTAGAATTTTTAAATTCATGTCTATTCATTTAGACTACATAAAAGTTAAAATTATTATTGCAATTTAGATGTTTACTTATTTTGTATTTCCTTGTTCAAATAATATTTATGTACTTAGAAATATTTGAAATTTTAGATTATTGATTTTGGAAAGAATTGGTCTAAATTACTCTTGAAAATTGTACAAAAAGTAAAATCAAAAGAAATGCGCAATGGTTCGCAAAATATGAAAAAGAGGCACAAAATCAGCTCAATATCAATAGATGCACAAAAATGTGCTCAAAAATTTGAAAAAGATGCGCAAAGCGCCACATGTGGTAATTCTCTTTTCTTTCCAAATTTCTTTCAATCTCTTAATTCAAATTGATCTTATGTTCATTTATATTCTATTGAATTTTTGAAATATAGAATTTTTTCTTCATCTCTCTTGTAAATGATTTTCTATATTGAAATGTCTAAATTGAATCATGTCTTTGCTAAAATTCTTCTTACTTACAATGTTATATCACTTTTTTGAATCTCCTGAATTTCTATGATTGACCTAATGTTTTTTAGTTGAAAATTGCATACCTTATATCAATCACCATTTAGATTAAATATTCAAATGAATTTTCATACAATTACTTACATTTCTTCTTCACTTTTTGTTGCTGTCAGACGATCACATTTTCGTTCAAACGATAAACCGACTTAGAACAGTTTTCAACAGTTTCTAGAACCGACCTTGTAATAACCGTTCGTACTGGACGAACCAAGTTCGTACAGGACGATCAGCTGTACGAAGTCAGTTCGTACACATATACAAATAGGGTCGTTTCAGATCGTTTAAGTAAAATCGTCCAGGACGATCCATGATCGTACAGGACGATCCCACTGCGTACAGAATTGAAAATTTGCAGTTTTTGGGCGGTTTCACTTGTCTTTTATATAAATAGTCCAAATTAGACTGCCACCCAATCTTTTTGTCATTTGATCTTCGTGCCTCTTGGGAGAATAGCTAAGGAGAGAGTGGAAGAGAGCATTCAAAGAAGGATTCCTACCACTGGAGCGAGAAGGCTTCACTTGGATTGCTAAGGTAAGAGTCTCTACTTGTGAAATTGGATTTCTTCACTCTTTTTCTTTCTTCCTTCTAGATTCTTGTGAGAAGATCTGTCAAGGAGATCCGGTTCTCTACCGACACTTGGAGAGTGTGAACAGCCGAAGGGTTCTCTGCCCACACTAGGAGAGTGTGAAAGGACGAGGGTTCTCTGCCTACACTTGGAAGGTGTGAAAGGACGACGGTTCTCTGCCAACACTGGGTTTTGTGTAAAAGGACGGACGGTTCTCTACCGCACCGGGGAGTGGTGAAAAGAGTGTGTTGTAAGGGCTTTCTCCGCCTTGCTGTGGGTGCAAAAGGAGAGTCACTATTGGTATTAGTGCAATACTCAGAGGGTGCCTCTGAGGAGTGGATGTAGGTCTGGTTATAGACCGAACCACTATAAATCTGGTGTCATTTACTTTTTAGCTTTTACGTTTCCGCACTTTAAATTTCAGTTTAAACAACTCTGTGGTTGAAAAACATTTTTCTACTAACTTTAAAAGAAAATTTCATTTCGGTTCAACTTTATTATTAAGAGGGTTTAAAATTATAAAAACTACCAATTCACCCCCCTCTTGGTAGCCTTGGGACATTTACTTAGGCTTAACAACCTAATTACTGGACTCAACAATCATCGGACTTCTACTAGTCGTAGGACTTCTGCTCGTCGATGAATTTTCGTCAGTCTTCTACCCGACGTTGTACTTCTACCCGACGTCAGACTTCTCCCTATCATCGGACTTCTGCTCGTCAGCGAACTTCTACTCATCGTAAGACTTCTGCTCGTCGACAAGCTTTCGTTGGTCTTCTACCCGACGTTGTACTTCTACCCGAAGTCAGATTTCTCCATGTCGTCGGACTTCTGCAGGTTAGCGGACTTCTATTTGTCGTCGGACTTCTGCTCGTCGAAAAACTTTCATCGGTCTTTTACCCGACAGTACTTCTACCCGACATCGGACTTCTCCCCGTCGTCGGACTTCTGCTCGTCAGTGGACTTCTGCTCGTCGTCGGACTTCTGCTCGTCGACGAACTTTCATCGGTCTTCTACCCAACAGTACTTCAACCCGACGTCGTACTTCTGCGTGCCGTCAGACTACTACCCGTCATCGGACTTATGCCCATCGACAGACTTTCGTCGGTCTTCTACCCGACGCTGCACCTTTACCCTACGTCGAACTTCTGCATGCCGTCGGACTACTACCTATCGACGGATTACTGATCGTCGAGGGACTTTCGTCAGTCTTCTACCCGACTCAGTGCTTCTACCCGATGTCGGACTTCTCCCTGTTGTCAGACTTCTGCTTGTCAGCGGACTTATGCTCGTCAGCGGACTTCTACTCGTTAGCGGACTTCTACCCGTCATCGAACTCCTGCATATCGACGGACATTCATCGGGCTTTTACATGCCATTTAATTTCTACTCGTCGTCGTACTTCTCCAACCTTCGTCGGACTTCTGTTCGCTGTCAGCCTCCCAACCGAGGTCGGATTTCTGCACTTCAACAGTCTTTTCAACCTCCCTCCTTACAACGGTCTCTCCGACCTCCATCTCCAACCAACTAACATCAGAACTCTGCAAGACCTCTCGAAGAATAAAGGGAGAAGGGGGGAATCTCCGGACTTCCTTGCAAAGAGAGGGGCCTTGGAAGACCAAGGAAACACCTCAATTATAAGGACAGAGGGAGAAGAGGGAGAAGAAAGAATCTACGGACTTCCTTGCAGAGAGAGGGGCCTTGGAAGACCAAGTAAACACCTCAATTGTAAGGACAGAGGGAGAAGAAGAGAAGAAAAGAGGAGAAGAAGAGAAGGGGCAATTTTTCTAAAGGCCTTGGAGGCCTATTTATAGGTTTCTGGAGAAAAGAGGGGAAGTTTCTAGAGTTCTCCAGCATTTTTGAATTTCTCACATTTTTCTAAAATTTTTTGAAATTTTTCAGAATTTTTTTGGATTTTTTTCGAATTTTTGTGGGCCCCACTCAATTTTTTTTTTAAAAAAAAACACAAACCGTCAGTCTAACCGCCCAGAACCGCGCAGGGCGCCATTGTTCACGCGCGGCATGCGCTCGCCGGCGCTGGCGGCGGCTGGCCGGTTCGGCCGCCTACTCGTGTCCGGGCCCGATTTTCTCCCCGGACGGTCCAAACCCGACGTTTTTGGGGTCCTCGAACACGTTTTTCGACGTTCCGGACTCAATTTTGACACTTTCGGAGCTCAACGGGGCATCTACAATCAAGTTTGTGCAAGCACTTAATTTTTGGAACGCAATTTTTGATGTTTCGGGCAATGCAAATTGTCGATACATATATTTTCGGACTCCTGGAGTTTCGATGTCCGAAAATAAAGGGGCAACTGATACGTTATCATGAAATTATCTTGATCGGGCACGAATCTCGAGGCAAAACCCAACCCGAAAACTTCAAAAATTAAATTCATGAGCTCGCGAACTCCGATTTCAGCGAGCTTATAGTCAAACTGAGATTCTCGGAAATGCGAATCCAACGACACTAAATTCGATCCAGTCTGAGCCCAAATGGGTCCGAATCATGGACCCGAAGCGCTGTTGGAAGGTTCAAACCACAATTTGAGTTACCAAAAGGTCTCTGATTTTAACGAGCTTATACTCGAATCGAACGGCTCGACGAGAAAAACCCAACGAGCCTAAGATCACCAAATTCCGACATCACTAAGGCCCTCAAATATCCAACGAATGGTGCACGATCGTAGGATTCAGTATCGACCGTCCATTCGACCACTCCCTATTCGCCCTTGATCTCACGACTATTTACAGGCCATGCCACTCCAGAAAATCTATAAATAGAGCCCTCATTCTCATGAGGGGGGATCCAAGCAAGAAGTGAAGGAAGAGAAGGAAGAAGCTCCTCCTCGACCACCGCCGGAACCTCGCCGGAGCCTCGCCGGACCACCGCCGGAGTTTCGCCACACTACCATCTCAAAGCCCGACGTTCAGGCCCGACGTGCTACAGAAGGCCTGACATTCAGGCCCAACGTTCTGCTCAAGGCCCGACTTTATGGCCTGACGTCTTCATCTGAGGCCCTAACCTTTGCTAGAGGCCCTCACTTTTACCAGCGAACTTCACCCTCGCCAAAGGCCCTCACCAACGCCTGAGGCCTTCACCTTCACCTGAGGCCCTCACCTTCGCCAGAGGCCCTCACCTTCGCCAAAGGCCCTCTCCTTCGCTAGACTACCACCTGACGCCGTTGCTTTGTCGGAACACCACCTAAGGCCTGGACTTCTGCTGGGCCACTACTTGAAGTCCAAAGTTCTACCAAAGTACCGCCCTACTACAACGGTCCTTCTGACCTCTGTCGCCTACTACGGTCCATCCGACCTCCATCAACAGACAACGGTCTTTCTGACCCCGGTCTCCTGCCGACTACGGTTTTTCCGACCAGACAAACATGTATATGTAATTCCTACTATGTAATGCAATCTGTATGATGTACATTTACTACATCAATCCAAGGCCTTCTCCCAAGGAAGAGCTTCATTTGTAACGACTACAAATTCAAGTGGATTCATTCAAACTGGGCCAGGCCCCGTGGTTTTTCCCCTTTTTCAGGGGTTTTTCACGTAAAAACTCTGGTGTCTCTTATGAAAGTTTCACCCCCTCTCTTATCTGCTTGTGTGCTGGATCTTCGTACAATGCTAAGACGTTAAAGCATATATTTCTCTACCACCGCGAATATTTCAGGACGCAACAAATATAACTCTTTACACTTATAATCTTATTATTTTGTTAATGAAGTTGGCTCTGCCACTAATTTCAATAAAAAAAAAAAAAACACTGTTCAACATAATCAACTACCCATATCAAGCCCAGCCCGGCCCGCCACTTATCATGCATTTGGTCGGGATGTTCCTTCTCTTGCAGTTCTTCTCCGCTCTAAACACTCACAAATTAATCCCTAGTGCGCCTAAGTCGCTGCTTTCTTCCATGCACATGGAGGAAGAAGAGCGGCTTCTTCATAATTCTTTTCCAATGGCTCCACTCAAATCCTGCTCCTAGCCACGAGAATGCTCTTTCTTGCCCGCCGCGTATCTGCTTCCGGTATCAGCTCCTCCCTCAATCCTATCCGCCGCCTATTCTCCCAAACTGATTTGGCCGAAGACCATCGAATCTATGCTGCCCTAGCAACCTCCGGTCATTGGGATGACCCTTGCATTTTGTCTATATTCTCATCCCCCCTCGCCCCTGTTAAAGTCTCGAGAGTCCTTATCGAGCTCAAGGAAGACCCCCATTCGGCATTTAGATTTTTCATTTGGGCTTCAAGGCGACGGGGATTCCTCCACACCGCTGAATCCTTCTGCATCACTGCCCATATACTCTTTAGCGGGAGAATGTACTTAGAAGCTCAGCAGGTTCTTCAAGAGTTTGTTAGTTCGACGAGGGTGTTACCCGAGTCCGTGAGCTTTGTTGATGTGCTTCAGGTAACTGGAAGGAACTTTGGCAATACGGGGTGCGTTTTTAACCCCGGGCTCTTTGATACCCTTTTTGGCGTGTTAACTAATATGGGATTTTTGGAGGAGGCCTACGAGTGCTTTTATAGGATGTGGAACATCCGAATTTTTCCCAAGTTGAGATCTTGTAACAATTTGCTTGAGAGGCTTACGAAATTAGGCAAGGGAGAATTGTCAAAGAAGTTTTTTGAGGATTTGTTCTCTGCAAATTTCATGCCGAGTGTGTTTACTTATAACATTATGATTGATTTCTTGTGTAAGGAAGGAGATGTGAGGGGTGCGAAAGAGCTGTTGGGCAAGATGAAAGAGAAGGGCTGTTTTCCTGATGTGGTGACTTTTAATTCATTGATTGATGGACATGGAAAATGTGGGGAACTTGAAGAGGCTGTATCTCTCCTAGAAGAGATGAAGGTTAATGGTTGCAATCCTGACCTGATCACTTACAATGCACTCATTAATTGTTTTTGCAAGTTTGGGAAGCTACGTGGTGCTTTTTCTTACCTCAATGAGATGAGGAGGAATGATCTGAAGCCCAATGTGGTAACTTACAGCACTTTCATTGATGCATTCTGTAAGGAACATATGATGCAGGAGGCATCCAAGTTTTTTGTGGACATGAAAATGAGAGGTCTTAGACCAAATGAGTTTACGTATACATGTCTTATAGATGGGAATTGCAAAGCCGGAAACCTTCAGGAAGCACTGATTTTACGTAATGAAATGTTGCAGGATGGTGTAAAGTTAAATGTAGTTACTTATACTGCTTTAGTGGATGGGTTATGCAAAGATGGGAAGCTCAAGGAGGCTGAAGAAGTTTTCCAAGCAATGGTGAAGTCTGGAGTGTCTATGAACCAATTACCCTACACAGCTCTTATCCATGCTCATTTCAATAATAAGAACATGCAGAGAGCAGTGAATCTGATGGAAGAAATGAGAGAAAAAGGTCACAAACCTGATTTATCAGTATATGGCACTGCCATCTGGGGCCTCTGCAATGAAGGGAAGCTCAATGATGCTGAAGCACTTGTTCATGAGATGGATAACTGTGGCTTGAAACCCAATCATGTGATCTATACGACTCTCATGGATGCTAATTTTAAGGCTGGGAATACCTCAGAGGCTCTTAGTCTGCTTCACAAGATGCAAGAGTTGGGCATTGCCCCAACTATTGTCACATATGGCGCCTTAGTAGATGGTTTGTGCAAGCAAGAATTAGTGCATGAAGCTTTCTATCACTTTAAAAAAATGAGAGAGATGGGTTTGCAGCCTAATGTATTGACTTACACATCCCTTATTGATGGGTTTTGTAAGAGTGAATGCTTAGAAGAAGCAACTAAGCTCTTTGAGGAAATGGTTTTGATTGGACTGGTTCCAGATAAAATTGCATACACGTCTCTGATGCATGGTTATTTGAAGCGAGGGAACCTACAGGAAGCGTTTGTCTTAAGAGACAAAATGATAGAAAGTGGGTTTGAGCTTGATTTGCATGCGTATACTTCTTTGGTTTGGGGCTTATGTAATTGCCAAAAAATGCAAGAGGCAAGGAACTTGCTTTCAGATATGATTGCTTGCGGAGTTAACCCTGATGAGAATGTTTACAATTGTTTGATAAGGAAGTATAAGCAGTTGGGTGATGTGGCTGAGGTGTTGGAGCTACAAGATGACATGAGAAGGATGGGTGTAATTCCTAGAGCTAGTGATGAGGCTGCACCAGCTGATCAAACGTAGCAAAATTAAAATTTGATTGAATGTGGATGGCCAACTTGCTGATGTGCCGAATGTGAAGTTGGATAAATGATCTAATTTTGGAGCAGTTATCTTTTTGTAGTATTTCGATTCGGTGCAACACCAATTAGCCGAAATATTAACAGTTATGATAAAATGGAAAGTATAATTAATAGGGACATCAAATATTGATATGATGGCTCTGTTTGGTGAAATGGTTAAGTAATGGTGGAATCAGACGGCTTCAAGGTATTTGTAGCGCTGGCAGCGATGTTAGCGTTTTGATGGCAACTCACAAATTGGCTTCCTGGATTGCAACTGCTGTGCTGAATGAGGTAAACCTATTTTTTCTGGCAGCTGATGAAATTTATTGTCATGTCTGAAGATGTTATCTGTTTGTAACAGGAAGCTTGAAGTTTGTTTCGCCTAAAGAATACGAGTGATAGAAGAAATAACTCTGGTACCTTCCTACAGCTATTGCTAAATTAAGTATTCATAAATTTAAACAATGTCGCTAGGAATTATTCTGTTAACCATATTACTTTACTCAAGATGTGATCTTATTTTTTATGTGATAATAGCTAAAGTACTTGTTTTCTCTCGTTAGAGGCAGACAATTTACAGTTTCTTAACTCTCATTTTATTTTCTGTTAATGGATATCTTTGTTTTGTTTCTTACTTTCTTTATTTTATTCAAATGCTACTTTTCCTGGTCTAGCTGTTCATTGACCTCAGATTATGAAGCATGTACTGGATATGTGGTTGCAGAGATACATACATGGATATGGCAGTATGTTAAGTTTTAAAAAGTAGGTTATATATGTAGCTGATGTGAAATATTCGTGTAAAGAAACATATATTTCACTATCAATGAATACATAGTTTATTTGCAGGTATGATAATTTTCCTACATATGCACTCATCCATCAACACTATTGCACAGTGCAAGCATATTAGAAAAAAAGACAGTGATTTATGTTACAGCACATGAAATCGTGCAGCTTCCAAGATCACAATTAGAGTAAATTAAAATTTTTTATCTATAACATGTTTATCATATTCTTGTTATGTTCTTTTGCTAAAATTTTCTGCATGGCACTTATTTTATTATTTTTTAGTCAGTTATTTGACATATTAGACAGAATCTTTAATATGGCTTTTTGAAAGTTTGAATTGGATATATCTGTATATGAGATACCAGAATATCCAAAATTATTGCTTAAAGAATCCACTTGGGAGTATTCAAGCTTTCCATCTCAAGAAATTTTCAGCATTCTTACCTGTCATTGTGTTTTAATTTAGTTTGTAAGGTTGGACCTTTTTAGATGTCCCTCAGGGTATTAGTTTGTAAGAAATATGAACAGTTAATACAAGGCTCTCACTTATTTGTATGTAAACCACCCATTTATTTGGAAACATCGTTATATGGCAATGCCCATCTCATAGGCAGACATGGCCTTACCCATCTCATCTGAACTGAAATTAACCAACAGCATCCAAAATATTGGCTTACTTAGGTGACATCTAAAGATTATGAAAACCGTATTAATTATTTAAGATAATTAGCGAATTAACACGATTGCTCTGTTACTGAAGAATCCAACAACTTAATGGTCTATGCACAAGTTTTGTTTGAATACTAGCTTGTTTGAAACTTTACCTGTAATCAGTTTAGTGTGTTTACCATGCCTAGTACTAATTAAAGGCTTAACTTTGTATTTTCTATTGATTCTTGAACCTAGGCATTTCTTTAGCCCCAGTTGTAGTTAAATATGTGAAAGATATGCTTCCCAGTTGGTCATACTTTTCAAGATCACATGGTATAATTAAACAGTCTTAAAATTTTCTGTCTTAACATATACCAGCTTTTAACAAAGGTTATAAATGCTGTTCCTAAGATTAATTTTCACAATGACAATATGATTAGAAGTGGAATAAATAAGGGGAAATGACCATTATTCCATCCTCCTCAACCTTAGGTACTTGTAACATCCTTTTCCTTGGAATGCTTTTCTTTTCTTTTTTTCATCTTCACCATATCCCTCATTTTCTTTTACTCCTACCCTAAGCCTTCACAATCACAATCTTGAGTCCTTTTTACCAAGCTCAGTGTGAGTTTTCTTAGTTGGTGGAGTGCATTTGTGCCTTTTCTATCTATTTGCATCTAGGCTCATCCTATTTATCATTTGATTCTAGCAATGGAATGAATTTCTCCAGCAAGTAGGGTTCAAGTGCTATTTTCCATATACCATCTAAACAGATGGTGAGGAATCAAATTCATTTGAAGGAAATGAAAATGGAGTGGATATAACTTGGCAATTTGAAAATTGATTTGATTTGTAATTGATATTTAGGCTAGATTAATTCTCAACCCAAAATCAATCTAGCTGATTCAGTTTTCTTATTGGGCTAGGCTAAATTAAGTTATTAAAGCATGCGTGTATGTATATGATCAACACAAAACGTTATCTCAAATCTCTAATTTCTTCTGCTGACAAACGCTCTTTACTTGTGCTTCTCCCCTCTTCTAATAGCTATTATTGTTTATGCAACTATTAATCTCTGTCGTTACCAAGCTCTCTTCTATTAAAGTTGAACCTTGTCATTTCCCCCTTCTCACCCTTTATTTTGTCCCCCCTCCTTTCCCTTTCTCTTACACAAGCTCTCTTCTACATCTCTTTCCCTCCCTTCTTTTTCTTCTTTTCTTGATCTACCTCACCTCATTTATAGCCCGTGCAATATATTTATTAGATGCAATATTTATTGGTGGATTTTATTCTCATCTCGTACACCTTTTTATTTTTTGCTGTCTTTCTTCCAGTTATCTTTTCATATATTATCCCACTTGAACATTTTCACTTCTAGCACCAAGCAATGAAACCATAAAAGCACACAAAAGTATTCACTATAGAATGACTTCAACATTGATTATCTTAATCGAAGATCTTTCCCCTTATCCCAGCCACATTATATAATCCTCATTTATCGCATCAATAATGCTCTTAAATAAACTTCATTATCACCAAGTGGTGTTACTACCTACAATCATTCACTACACTTTATCCTCAACCTATATGTCGATGTTAATGTTATCATCTCTTCTTTTTTTTTTTTCCTCTCATAAATTTGTTAATTTGTGTTACTTTGACCCAAAAATAACTTAACTTCATCAAAAACAACTTGAACCTAACATGCTTATTATGAACGTCATAAGCTTTAACCTGATGTAAACTAAAGAAACTTGAGCCCAACTTTATAGGAGCAGTCAAGTTAGTATCAATGCAAAAAAATAGATGTGTTAACACAATATAAAATGGACATATACAAATGAGAAGTAGCAAATAAGAAACCATGACTTTCTATAAGATAGGTTTTTATTATAAGGATGTATATATCCTTTATGGCATGGATTAAATTTGAGCTATGTTGCACCGATACGGATACGACGACACAGATACGACACGATACGGATACGGGACACGCCAATTCTTAAAAATATAGGATACGGGTACGGCGCGGACACGACATTATAATTTATAAATCATACATAAAAATTAAGAAACCAATCAAAGCATAATATTTGAAATTACAAAAAAAAAAAACATCATTTGTAGCCTTGTAGCTTATAATATCAAAATATAAGTAAGCATTAAATGTCTTGTACAACAACAAAAGCATAAACATAAATTATCTAGCACATGAATTTTCAACTATTCAATAGAAGGAATGATATAATTATCTTCTTCATTGGTTTGTCTTTGAACTTCTATATCATATTCATTAAATATCATAGCTTCTAATTCAGGCTCATCAAGTGAACACTTAAAAAAAAAAGGCTCATCAAGTGAAAGATTAGTAATTTTTAATATTTTCATATCATCAAAAGACTCAAATCCGTCTCGAAAATGAGAGAATCTTGCTTGCAATCGCGGAAGTAAATACGACATGTCTTTTTTTTTTCTTTTTGTTTTTCAACGGGCACGCGTATCGGATACGCGTGTCCATTTGAAATTAAATAGTATTTTAATTGGATACGGCTTTGGCGTATTCGACACGTATCGGTGGAGTATCGGAGCCGTATCCGTGTATCGGTGTATCGGATACAACACGCCTTCATAAATAGGTGTATCGGTGCAACATAGAATTTGAGTTATTAAATTAACACAAGTTCAACTTGAATCTGACCTTTTTTTTAATCTCTTAAGTGTTATCATAAGCTCAACTAAAATCCTAAATAGGTTGACTAAAATCTGAAGGTTCGTGTTTGGCTTGAGTCAGGTTAGCATGGCAGGTGAATCTTGACACCATTCTTTTGTATGCTATTTAGAGATGTTATTGAAATTCACATCCTGATCAACCATTAAAAAGGCGTTCGAGGTGGATGCCTCGAGGCGCGCCTCAAATCGAGGCGGAGGTTGGCGAACTGAGGCTTTAACCTCGAACCCCTGGGCTAGGCTTACGTCTTTTTCCACGGAAGCGTACGCCTCAAGTCATGAGGCACCGAGGCGCATCGATGCAGCGCCCCGATTCATTTCGGCTTTTTTATTCTCCTCATGCATGTGCATTCACTTATTAGACTCAGGGCTTTTGTTTTGAAGCACTTCCGCCATTCCATTCTCTCTCGCTCTCTCGTACTTCCGCCGACTTCGACAGCCAAGCCAAGTTGTTATTATTTTGTTTGGGTTTTACTTTCTTGTTGCTTTTTTATTGTTTAAAAAAAAATTTGTTGTGAAAAGTTGTTTTTTACAACCAAGTTGTTATTGTGTGGTAGCCTTAAGAAAGCAGTGTTCAATTTTTTGGAAAATAACAGATTAAAATATCCACAACTTTAAAAAAAGTTACCTTCACGGAATAGCTTCACAATCACCTTCACAAAACACTGCAATCATTTCAAATAGACATTAAATCTAACTAATTAAAAATTAAATAAAATCCAAATTTAAATGACCCAACCCACCACTTCTTCCTTGGTATTCAACTCCTGTTGGTGTCAACAAGAGCTCGGTGGTATTGGTGGAGACTCATTAACATCAGTATGGAGTTACTAGCACTAGCACTAGGTCGTTGGTGCCTGCAATCTACCACACTAATGCTTGCAAGCTTGAGGGCGTAGGTGTAACATTGCATAAGCGCCCTTAAGATGAATAATTTTGAGTTTTGACATTCGTTTGGTTTGATCTTATGTTTGAATTTGTGGAGTTGCTTTGCCAAGTGCTCACTTCCATCAATGCGGGTTTGCACTGGCACTTGTGATCTACACCAGTGCAAGAGGTCACAAGTGTTGGGGGCTTCATTCAGGTGTCAGCTCGCTGGCTTTGGCACCAGATTGCCATTGCGGGTTCCAATTTTCAAAATTTTTTAATTTTAAAACTAACTTCAAAATCATTACTTTTAGGGATTCACAGTTGTTGAATTAAATAATAATTAAATTGTCATAAACCCATGCATATATGCTTCCGTTTTAACAAAAATCATGATAAATATTTGGGTTGTCTAAAAAGGGATGCTTGGTTTTTTATGTCTTTGTTCACATAAACTAAGAAAACTTGAGCTTGCTTTTACGAAGTTTAAAATAGTGAATTCCTAATTATTTATTTTAGGAAAAAACTTACTAGGATGATATGCCTTCCGTCTAGCTTATGGAATCCCATTTCTTTTTGTTAATATTCATTTCTCTTTCAATGAATTCCCTTAAGTGAGCTGAACATTAGTCAATTTCATGAACCTTTTCTGTGGGAGTATCTGTTTATGATCTTTATATCGCCTTATGCTACATTACTCTTCAGGCCCTCTCTTTTCTTTTAGGCCACAGTGTGAGAAAACTGTTCGTTTTTAATATCTATGAAATATAAAGTCTTATGTAATCTGGTTGTATTGTAAATTAAGCTGGAAATTTGTGGTCTTCTGCTCAGTATTTGACAATATGTACAAGCTAACTGTGTTGTTTCTTTTCAATGATGTGCTTAGTAAGCGGAAGACTCATCTTGTGCAACTGTTGCTAAACAACAGCACTTTGATCCAAGGATGCAAAGCTTGATATTAAATCTCTCATCACAGAAGTTTCAAATTCTATGGCTTCTGCTCGGATGCTGGCAACTTGATCCAATTTAAAAAGATGATCAACAAACCTAAAGGAGGAAGACGGAAAAATTTGTTGGGACTCGCATAATTTCATTGATGCTGCTTCTTCGACCAACCATGAGATGCAAATAAAGCAAATTTTATATCTTCGATGAGATAAAATTTTACTATAGTTCTGTTAAACGCAGAAGAGATAATCCTTATAGAGTTTTCACATGTATGAGATGCAAACATCAATCTTTTTTGTCATGGCTTTTGTACTCCAAGGTTTTTGCTTCTCCATTTTTATTCTAAGGATTTGAGTATTGTATTCTTTGTTTTCCTATTCTTTTTGTTTGTAACACTTGATTATGGGGAACAAAGACTGATCCAATGAACTGTCTGTCTCAAATTCTGAAAGAATTGTACACAATGAAAAGGGAGATCTATCAGGCTGTGAGTCAGATTATGTTTTCTTTTTACCATCTGTATTACGTATTTGATAGTATTGAGTAACACGTTTGTTTGATTCAATTGAGAAATTGTGTATCTAATTAAGGTTTTATTTGGGATAGTTTTCTTTTTATGTTTTACAATAGTTTTCTAGCATAAAAATTTCTTTAAAAAAAAAGTGATAAAAAGCTATTCCAAATGAAATCTAAGTTAGGCTAATTCTCGAAATGCTCTGCTATTTGATTTTCTTATCTAAATTTGAAAGCAACAAAAGTTTACTTATACGTTTGCGTTGGAATATATTGTTTGTTCATTAACATCTGAACGGAAAACAATTAACTCTAAATGATTACATTTTCTCATATCATGTTCTTATAAGTTTGATGATTTTTTGTCTATTTTAAATGTTGCGCTTAAACAAACACACGATTAGTTTGTATTAATGTGAGTTGGGTGCATTTTACATCCACTTGATTAAGGGTGTAAATAAATCAGGCTGAGCTCAAGTCATCTTTACTTTGAACTTGTGTTTGATTAGTTAATCAAGATCGAACTTAATTCTATGTGTATGAGTTAACATATGAGCTGACTTATTTATTTTGAAAGAGAAAATATGATTTTGATTCAAGTATAATAATTTAATGGTTAAATGAATGAGAAATTTAAAGAAAAATAACACTTGGTATAATGAAATAAGAAATAAATTTTAATTTAAAATTCTAAATATTAATATAATTTTAAACATATTTTATATTAATATTTTAAAACAAGTGGCATCAATATTGGCTTTAGTTTGGCTCATTAGCTCATTGAAACAAGCTGACAATCCATTTATCGAGCCAAACTTCAGCCAGATCATGAGTCGGCTTGACTCACTTATGTCGTTGCACTTGATTACCATCAACTAGATCCACATAAGATAAGACTGATCTAATTGTGGTCAAGCTACTTGATCATCCAAAATGACCTTATATAGTAAAAAAAATAAAAATAATTTGATAACATCATACCAATACGCTTCCAAGCTAAAGTAAATTCAAGCCACATTTTAGTTGTTTTTTTTTTTTGTTGAGACACTTAGGCCAATTAAGGCAAACGCACGCACGCATCGTATACACAAGACTAGAACTCAAGACCTCTTAGTTGGCAGCCTAAGCTCCCAACCAATAAGCCAAGGTGAGCTGCGACATTTCATTGCTTTAACATCCAACCATAATAAGATAACCGTCATCCTTTTTCTAGCTTTAAGATTCATCGTAATCTATCCATACACCAACATTAGTTATCCTCATTATCCATGTTTCTTAAAGGCTAATATTCTTTTGTTCATTTTGAGTGGGAGTGTATTTATAATAATGATTATATATGGTAATATTTCTAATTTTGATGGCTTATTTAAAGTTTGAGGCTAATTTTGACAATTGTTGCAACTAGTTCTGGAATTCAATGTTGATGATTGATTGATGGTTAAAATATTACATATATGAAAGTGGATAGACAACAATAATAAATGAGGCACTATAAATAAAAGAATATTAGATACATGATTAAGTTTCTACATGTGTTGGTTTATTGTCTTCTTCGTAATGTTAAAGGTTATTACTGTAAAATGTACTAAGTATTAAAAAAAATTTAGGACATTCCAAAGAGGATTTAAGTTGTTGTTAAGTAAAAGGAATTTCATAAAGAGAAATGATGAGGATATTCTTAGGGAGCCATCCCATTGATAATCTCAAGGAATAATTTAATAATTTTCATGATTGTACCTTTAAGGACTTTCTTGATATCTATCTTAGTTGTTTAGGAATATTAAAATTTTTGGGGTTACATGCCTTACGTGTATAGGGCTAAGATTGTTTCTAAGATTTTATGATTTTTAAAAATCATACTTCTAATTTTATTTTGAAAAGACATGAGAGTACTTAAAAATGCAAAACATTCTTTAGACAATGACTCCTTGAGCCTCTTTTGGCATTTCACATGTTGCTAATATGCAATATTTCATCTTTTTCATTTTAAAAAGCATCATGCAATGGACAACTATGGTGCAAGCAAGTGGTCCAACAACAATAATAAAATGTTGAGCATGTTCCAAAATTGTTATTATAATCTCAATGAATCATATATGAATTTTCCTTATTGTACCTTAGATGGCTCTCTTGATATCTATCATAGTTGGTTAGGAAAATTAGAATTTTTGGGGTTACATGCCTTCCGTGCATAGGGCTAAGATTGTTTCTAAGATTTTATGATTTTTAAAAATCTTACTTCTAACCTTATTTTGAAATGACATTAGACAATGTCAAGTAGAGCTTAAAAATGCAAAACATTCTTTAGACAATGACTCATTGAGCCTCTTTTGCATTTCACATTTTTCATTTTAAATAGCTTCATGCAACTGACGACTATGGTGCAGGCAAGTGCTGCAACAATAATGAAAATTGTTGAGCATGTTCAAAAATTGCTATTATAAGTAATGTGATAGGTGACGTGTTATTAGATGATACAAGTGAAGACATCAACAAAAGAAGTCATAAAAGACCATTTTCGTCATAGTTCTAAACTTGCATTAATGGAACCTCTAATGAAAGTGAACCATTATTCTTCTAATGGTTATCAATTTCACGACAAATATCTATAGGCTTTTAGTATGAGAGTGAAGAAAAGCTTTCTAAGGATAAAAGAGACACCCTCGAGCAAAATGAGGCTGCTTTCTCAAAACATCGCGAGCCACTAACACAAAATACTTAAATTATTAGTGGATGGTGTATGATAAAAAAGGGGTTATCTTCATCAAAATATTTGGTAAGCTCAAAGGTTAGGAATAACATTTTCCCTAACCTTGATGTAGAAGAGGAGTTTCAAGGAACAATGATGAGGAAATCCATAGAGACTAAAAACTTAGTCCATCCTTTAATGAGGAAACTAAAATGGTGTTGGAGGAATTCAATATATTTTTTGTTTAAGAAAATATTTCTTATAAGCTTCATCAGAAATGTTACCTAGCATTAACCCACGAGAGTTCTTTAAAATTTAAATCTAAATTTACATTTCTTTAAAATTTTCTCTTAATGAAATGTATGATTCAAATATGATTTATTTACTTTAAATTTTGGGCTCAATAATTCTCAGAAAAGCAAGCTCTTAAAGTTAATTATCTTCTAAGCATATTTGAAAAAACTCTAATTAAAGAGTTATACTTGTGTTCTAACTTTGTTTAATATGATTATGGATTGGTCAAATTAAAAATAATATTTTGGATGAGTGAGTGATATAGAACTAAGAGTCAAATTCTCATGCTTTTATTTAATGATAACTAACAATTTTTTATCCTTTTATAATGAAGAAATATATGTGTACTTGTTATATGTTGAAATGTAAAACTCCATGTGAGCTAGGCTATTAAACTGTAAGTCAACCATGGCTCATCACCTAAAGATCTATTTTGCGAGTAAGTCAACATATAAAACCATTTGTATGAAAGTTAATGTCAATATCATGATGATTTTGGGCACTCATTGGATATGAAGAGTCAATTGAAAAAAATTAAAGAGTATTAGAAGAAATTAAGGATCATTTGTAGAGTAATGGTACAAAAGTTGAATAGTCAAAGCAACGAATTCATGTAATGGGTTCCTTTAAATGATCCTTTGACTAGTCAAAGCATAGAAATATTAAACAGTTTAAATTTACTATATTGAGAGTATCACTTACAAATTAATATTTCTATCTAAATACTAAATATTAATGATGTGCCAAGTATCTTATGATGGGACTCACTAATATTTAAATTTAATTTATTATTTAATACGAAGTCTTATGTGAAGGTATTATTTTTTTAATTATTTATTCAACTATTACATTTTAATTATACTATAATAACTGGATCGAACCGAACTGGCCTAGGATTTCTCCAATATACACAAGCCAGTTGCTCGCTCCTCTTCACGCACACAAATGGACTGAACGGACTTCCCAACTGCGGTTCCTTCTCTCCAATCACAAAATCACACATTTTTTCTAGTGTTTTGAAATCCTCTCGCCCCTGCCAACCTCCCTCTCTCCAATTAAACCCAAGAAGCAACATAGGGCATCATTTTTACTTCTATTTTTTCCCTCACAGTAGCCATTGAGCCTCCTTCTTCATTTCTTCCTCATTATAGCAGCTCTCAGCAGATGCTTCTCAAACTCTTCTCCTTGTGCAGTGAGTTTTCCTTCTCTTTTCCTCTTTCCTTCCCTTTTTCTCCTTCTTATGTTTCCAATAATCTATGTAAGAGTTCTTTGAACTTCTATTGTAAGGCTAAATTTAATTTTTATTACATTTTGCATCATGTTAAGCTTGTCTTAGGAGTTTTGTATTTCCTTAGAGAGAAAGTTTTATCTAAGCTTGATATTCTCTTAAGCAAGCCCTAGGTTATATTTTAGATTGAATTATTTCTTAATTAATTTTGGTGTTCATAGCATTTTAAACATTGATTAGGATAGTCTTCTTTATGCCTCGATGAACGTGCTTAATGTTATTTTAGTTTTACTACTTAGAATTATCGTTTGGTGGAGTCAAGTGTGCTGCTTTCAAGGTTGGAGTTTATGGAAACCAATGTAAGTAATTGTTACTTATTTTGGTATAAACATACCCTTTTTCGTTAGGGGCACAATCCGTGATATTTGTATTAGAATTCTTTTATAATTATTTAGGTTGCTAGTTTTCTTTCCAATTATTGTTAGTATTGTGCATGTGAGGGATATTATTTATGGCTTACATTGAAATCATCATGTATTATACAAAATATTATCTTGATTTATTGATACACGAGCTTTAGCATTTAAATGGTTCATGATGTTAAAAAAGTTTATTCAATACTCATTAGCTTTATTTACTGCAGTACATAATACTTTTGTTGTAAATCATTTTGGTTATATAAAAAATAATTTATGATGTTGATTTATATAATACATTGACTTTTTTTGTAAAAATACTCGCACTATATGATTGTGTTTATATTGGCAGAGTCTTATTAGTTTTTGGCTAGCCAAAGTCGACAGGCACTCAGAGTGATGACTCTACAGGAAATCACTAAATTTCGTTGGGTTGGTATTTACATTCCCGGTGATGGATATATGATAATTAAAACTATAATAACTATATATGCAAGAAAAATATAAGTGGATATGAAATGGAAACAACATTTAACTTACAGGTTATTTTGAGGTACAAGGATACCTAGTGTAGTCTATTTATAAACATTATAATAATTATTAGCTAATTAACATATATAAACGCATAATAGAAGATGATGTAGAAAACATTGTATACTCATGACAGTTTTTGATATAGTAATTATAGATTACTACTCCCCTCTTTTGATTGTTCATACTGTATGCACCATTCCTTTATTTTTTATGCTTTGACAGATAGGAGTTCATTAGATTGATATATCAAACCAACCCGTTGTTATTTTTAGCAGGTCCTCCAAGTGTGTTTGGTGGGCCGCCACCTCAGGAGTAGGATTACGAGCAATAAACTATTTTTGTATTTATTATTTTGTAGTAATTTTTTATGTTTATATTTTCTGAGGGTTACGTAGTTTCTTTTACTTTTTCTTCTATTTATATTACAGTTGGCTTGTATCAGAATTACTATTATTTGGATGTATTAGTTATTTGAACTTCTATTAATAAGTTGGCTCTTTGTTTCACTTCCTCTATTTACTCTGATGTATGTATATATATATATATATATATATATATATATATATATATATATATATATACATCCTGTCATATCTATTGTATATGTATACTTCTTATATTGAATGCAAAACAGGTCTTTCTATCCCTTCATCATGTCTAATGTTGGTGGGGTGTACCACCTTCTGGACCCGGGGTGTACATCTAAGATATCATTCCATTTTCATAATAAATGGGACCAACTATTACAATTCGAGAGAGAGACCTAGTATTTTGATAATTATAAATATTATTGGTGTGATCATTTACTAATATTTTCTTACATATATTGCTTATTTCTTTTGTGCTGCTAATTTTCTAGATACATCATACACCAAGTTGAATTGATGAATCAAGACTCAAAATAAAGTACCATCTCGGTCTAATTTATTTTGTGTTTAATGGAGTCTATACTTTTATATTTTATTAATTCATTTTATATATTAAATGTATGTTAGCAAAACAACTAAGCACACACTCATAAGGAGAGATAAAAATTAAATAATTGATTTTTTTATTAATCTTATAGTATTATCTTAATCATTTTATATGATCTCCATGGTACTAAACAATTAGTTAAATTAGAAATTAATTTAAATATTTAATTAAATTAGATAATTAAAATTGAATTATAACTAATTGTGCTATACAAACACAAATCATACAGGATAATCAACTAGTTTACTTAAAACCCGCCATTGAATCTACGTTACCAAAATTAGGCAAATTTGAATTTTAAAATTTGAATTGATCATACTATATGAAAAATTTTATACTATATGATTATTAGTGAATGTTGCATAATTTTGTACCATATATTAAGGAATTAAATCATGATCAAATCATAATTAATGATCATACTATACGAACCAAATCATACAATTTGATCAACACGAGAGGTTAGTGGATGAACCTTTATTTGTATGTACAAAGTCTAATTTGATATAACTAATTATACTTATGACTTTATATTATACAAGATAATATGTGATTGGAATTGAATTAATCAAACAGTAAGGTCCAAAAATCATATTATACAATCATAATTAATTAAAATTAAAATTAGGGTTTAATTTAAATATCCAACTTTAATTCTTTCAATAATGGCTTGAGCATATGAAGTTGAGTAGTAGAAGATATTTTCCAAGGAGAGAGATTGAGATAAACAACTTAAAGGGAGAGATAAGGTGAGGTTGGGGAGTTCTTTCTTAAGGGTGTCAAGGCGTGTGAGGGGGTCAGATGGTTATTTTGATAAGCTTCCAGCTTGGGTCCTCCACATTGTGGTTGTGGAGCTCTTGGAGAATAGCTATATGAAAATTCTTTAGGAGAAATATCTACTAGACAAGGAGGGTAGGGGATGACATCTCCTCCATAGTGCTAAGCTGAAGGATGGAGGACATATTTGCCATAATAAGGAGCTGAAGGAGGGAAGATTTCTTCATCGTAGCAAGGAGTAGGAGGGAGTGACATATTCACCGTGTAAGGATTAGAAGGTGGGAGAGGAATTTTTCTTAAGCTAAGAGGCAAAATGACGAAGAATCTTTGGGTTCATAAGAGTTTGTTAAGGTTATTCTCAAACTGGTAATGAAGAAAGGTTTTTCTTTAGCTGAGTGCTAAAGGAGCTTGAGTTAACATAATACCCAAAGATGAGAACCTTTGTGTACTGGACGTAGTTTGATTTGGCTGAATCATTATAAATCTAGTTTGCATTTTCTTTACTTTGCAGCACTTACTTTTTTGCATTTACTTTCTTGTACTTTGGTTTATTTGGTTGATCCTTAGAAAGTTAAGGTTGAGAATTTTTTTCTTGAAATCTTGGTTGAAAGAAAAAAAAATTGAATATTTTCTAAAAGTTTGAAAAATAAAAATATTTGTTCCTTGTTTTTTATTTGAAATTTTTTCTTAAAGCTCCATACAATTCTTTGATTTGATTTTCAATAAGAAAAGTTTTTAAAATACCAATTCACCCCTTCTTAGTGCACCATAGCACTTTCAAGTAGTACCATAGTAGGGTTCTCATTTTTAGTTTTAATCACCTTGAGTAGATCCAGATAACACGCTTTAAAAATTGCAACACATCGAAAGGTTATGCAATTACCCAACCACATTTATTTGAAATTATTTTATTTGATTTCTGGAAGACTCATATATCCCATTTTCTATAATCTATCAATTTTCATATTTGGCATATGATTTAAATTTGTTATATTTTTTCTTTTATAATTGCTAATGGTGTTAAAGTAAAGATTTTTTTTACTGAATGGTCCTTAGAAGATTGTGATCTTGCTTAACCAAGTGCCAAATTCCTTAACTATTTTTTGTGTGCTTTAAAATCTAAAGATGACATGTGGGTTTTTACTTGTATTATTGGCAAAGAAAATTGGGATAAGCTTTGCACTACTATGAAGAAATTCATGAAGTGAGACAATCGCACATGAACTTACTACTGCATGAATATGAACTATTCCTCATGAAACCTAGCAAATATATTTCTAACATATACACCAGGTTTACAAAGATTATTACATCTCTGCATATTTTAGTAAAATACATCAAATGTTGAAAAGTAAATAAGATTTTGTGGTGTTTATTGATTCTTGGGATGCTAAGGTCTAAGGATTTAAATTCTTAATCTATTGAACACCTACTTGGTTCTTAGATTACTTATGAGCAAAATGTTATTCATCAAAATACAAATACAAGTGAAAGGTGTTGCATTCCATGACCCCTAGTTCAAAATTTTGATGATGACAAATAATGTTGATTGAATTATCTTATTCTTCATTAAATATTTTGAATACTACTCTTATCTATGAGTACTAAAATTCAGGGAGACCACACACTGCTCAAGATAACAGAAGACTCAAGACTGGATAGAACAGGATGTGAAGGAGTATGTAATTTGTATTATTTTTATTTCTTTATTTTATGACTCTAGCCATAAAAGTGTATGCAAACTGAGTAACCACGCACACAGGGGGATAGTTTTTTTAAAGGAAAAAATTATTTTTTTGATAGATCGTATTGTAGAATTTAAAATCATACTATACGAAATACTTTGGCTCAACAGTTATCTTCTATGAACTAATCGTATTGTACGATAATAATATTATTGTATGATTCATTTTCAATAATTTAAGCAAGTTTTTTAATCTTTAAATTTTGAACTGATCGTACTGTAACTGATCGTAATGTACGATCCAATCGTATGGTACAAATATTTAAATACTTGCTAAAATTAACCCTCATGTTTAGTCAATTAAATCAAGGCTTAATTAATGATTGGTGATCATACTGTACGACCGGGTTCATATTGTATGATGAACCGATGCTATTTTTGGTCGTCCCTTAGATTGTACCGAACAAAACCTTAATTTTTGAACTAATCATAATGTATGATGTATACATCATATCGGACGACCTAAATATTTTAGCAGATCATACTACACGAGTTAGATTATACCAGATGATGAATATAGATGAATTTTTTTTGTCCTAGTATTCGTCCTGTACGAATAGAAGAAGTTTAGCATATTGTACATGATAATATTTCTATCGTGCTGTATGATGTATTGGAGAATTTTTGCCTATTTGTACTCCTTCATACTAAGATAAAAGCTATTTTAAATCGATCACTCTGCATGATCTATGATTGTACTATACGAATAAAAATGGCTAAATTGATAATTTTAGGGTTTCTTGAAGCCTGATATTTATGTAATACTTTTGTCTTTTGAGAAGGAGTGAGAAAGGAACGTGACAAAGGAAGGGGAACTCTTGAGAGGGAGCTTCTTGAAGGGATTTAGGGCATATGAGAGGAAGGAGAAGGTGATTTTGTGAGGAAGAAGCAGTGTGAGGGGATCACACGGTTGCTCCAAGCCTACTGCATGCTTACACCTCCTATGGCTCGGGAAAATCATGTGGGAGCTCTCTAGGGGCAGAGCCTTAAAGTTCAACATCCTCCAAGGTTCTCTGCCTTCTCTAGGAGGGAGAAAAATGAGATTGTTCGCTGCATTCACTGAGAGGATGACATAGCGTCTGACACTCTACCACACCGGGGAAGGTGAAAGTGAGTTTGTGTAAAAGCTTCTCTACCTTGCTGTGGGGGCAAAAAAAGAATTACTTTTGAGTAGTGCAATTCCCGGAGTGGAGGACTCTGAGGAGTGGACATAGGTCAAGTGACTGAACAATTATAAATCTTATGGTGTGCTTTTTCCATTTACTGCATTTTATTTTTGCATTTTATAATTGCTATGACTGCTTGGTGAGAATCTAATTTTAGTACTTCATTATATGATTTAAAATTTCATCACTACTATTGTAATTATATTTTAATCACTAGCTTCCACTTCAAATAATTTAAGTTATTTTTTGAAATTCACAAAGAAAATTAAAACTCATATTTAGGCTTTGTTCTTTATTTCAAAAAGTACCAACCCCCCCCCCCCCCCCCCCCCCCCCCCCCCTCTTGGAGCATCTCATAGTTTCAAAAGGAAGAATGAAAGACAATAACGCTAAAAGCTAATGTTACTAAAAGGAGTGATTCTTGTTTGCATGGAAACAATGATATTACATTGATGACCATACAATTTAAAAGATTTTTTAAACATAAGCAAATACTCCACAATGATAAACATCAAAGTAAGAATACAAAGTCAAATACATTTCCACTAGCATTATTTATTTTGAATGTAAAAAGTCAAGCTACATTTGATCTGATTACCCAAACATAAAGAACCATTAAGCAAAAGAAAAGGGAAAGGAGAAATGAGCTACTAAAAATGGAAAACATAAAACATAAAAGAATTTTTAGGCAAATTCTAATTCAGGCTCAGTAGAGACTGAACCTAAAGAGTAGGTAATAAACTTATGCCTCATGGCGAATAATAGCACTAGTGACTATAACAACTATCAATTATGTTGTCTTACTTATGATGAAATACTTTCCTTTTCAAAATAATTGCATGATAATTATATAAAATTAGAAAAGAAGTATTAACATCTTAAAAGAGAATATTTCATATTGTAAGAAGAGCATATCAATGTCATTAGTAATTATATAAACTTAAAAATTTATTTTGTTACAATTGAAGAGAAGCATAATTTTTTTTAAAAAGAGCATCTTGAATTAGAAGAATTAAGGAGTAATAAAGTGATGCATTGCACTTGCAAGAAGATGCACATATGTTAAAAATAGAGGTAGGCATATATAAAAGTGCTAATGAAAATTTAATAAAGAAAATCATAACACTACAAAAATATATTAGGGCCTACACACACTGTTGAACCACACATTAGAGCATATAAAGCACCACCATCCTATAAAAAGAGACATCACTCTTCATATATATTAGTTCATTCATTTCTTGAAGTGAAGCATTTTATTGTGGTATATTAGGGCATATTGTATGCATTTTCCAACAAAAAATCCATTGTATTTCACATTTCATACGCACAACATAACATATATTCATTGTAATATAAGACGGGATCAAACCCCACTTGGATTTCAAAAATTAAATATTGATTTATTTTATATGTGTGCTCTCACAAGAGATTTAGTTAGAGCATGTGGTACCTAGATAGTTGATGATCATGACATATGACTTAAAATGATTTATTACACTAAAAGCTAGAAGTGGAGGAAAGGAAACATTTGGTGAAAATACTACTAGGATGGTAGTGAGAGAAGGTATAATAGAGATAGATTATAGATGCTCATCATTAAAAGAAAAATTTGCTATTAGAAGGTATAAAGCATAATTTTTTAAACATTAGTTAGCTATGTGATAAAATATTCAATCTAAAATTTCTTTTTACAAAATGATCCTTAATGCTAAATGGTAAAGTTATATTAGAAGGTTTAAGGATTATTAATGTTTATATGATAGAATTCAATTTCATTAAAAAATCTAATGATGTTTGTTGTTTGAAGTCCATTATTCATGAATCATGGTTGTGACAGAGGATCATAAGGACTCTTAGCAAAGAAGATAACCAAGTTAGAATTTGTTAGAGAAATTCCTAAGTTAGATTTTTCTAAAAAATAACATCTTTGTTATGCATGCCAATGAGGGAAGCAAAGAAAATATTTATTTCATTCCATTAAGGATGTAGTCGCCACTAGATCATTAAAAATACTTCATATGAATTTATTTGGACATATTAGAACAACAAGTCTAAAAGGTAAATCTTATGGATTTGTAATTGTGGATGTTTACTGTTCACTTGGGATATTTTTTTTGCAAATAAAAATAATTATTTTAAAGAATTTAGAATATTCTTTGTTTGAATTTAGAGAGAAATAGGTTATTTAAATTTCACAATCCATATCAATCATGGAGGGGAGTTTGAGAATGACATTTTTGAACTGTTTTGTTAGGAATCCAAGATATAACATAACTTTTCAGTTCCAAAAAACCCACAATAGAACTGTATAGTTGAAAGAGAAAATAGGACATTGGTAGAGGCTACTAAGGTAAGGCTTAGCGAGTATAGTCAACCCAAGTACTTCTAGGTGCAGAGATAGTGAATACTGCTTTCTATATTCTTAAAAGGGTTAACATGAGATCTAACTTGAATAAGACAACTTATGAGTTTCTTAACGATAGAATACATAATTTGTATCATCTAATGTGTTTATCTGTAATTATTCTATTTTAAATAAAGATAAATCATGTCCTTGAAATTTTGATGCAAAGGAAAATGAAGCATTCTTTTAGGTTATTTCTTAGTAGGTAATGCACATAGAAGATTTAATAAAATAATTTCAATTATTGGGGAGTCCACCCATGTTAAATTTGATGATAAGGAAGAAGCTCATGGTTTATTGCCTACAGAATGAAGATATGCATATCCCTCTGATCAATTTTGCGTACAATAATAGCTCCCAATCAAGCATATGTATGGCCCCTTCTAAAGCTCTATAAGATAAGATATGCAGAACCCCATTGCCTTGAATAGAGGTGGGTGAAAAGAATATGATAAGAACAACATTGGTTGATTTGACAGTCAAGGAAATTGTGTCATTGGAAATTCTAGAGAGAGAATGCCCGGTTCGAATTCTAGAGAGAGAAAGTTTGCCGCCTTGTTTTGAAATCGGATTTCGCAGGTTTTTTCTTGATCGGCGACGACTGCACCGGTGGATCACCGGCATTTTCAATCAGTTTCTATGAATTCTCCATGGTCGTCTGGTGCTCTTCGGTCCAATGATAGAAGATCTAATGGGATAGTGATTAGGGATGGACCTAAGCCTTTGATCTGTCAAGAACAGGTTGAAGGTAAAGGAAAAAATGTGATGGTGGATAATCTGGCCGCACAGAAGGAGATGATTACTGAATGCATTCCTGGGATGAATGTTGAATATTCGGCTTCAGAGAATTTGGTTTTACGGGTGAGAAATTTTTCTAAGGTTCTTGATGCTTAGAAAGGACAAAATATTGGTGATGGATCTAGTTCCTTGGAAACCCGGAAGGATGATCCTCTGAAAGGATTAAATGAAGTTGCTGAGGCCTGGTCGAAGCCGATCAAGATTACGTTTGACAGAGATCGGATGGAGTTTTTTGAAGACGGAGTGGCGGTCAAATTGAATGCGGAAAGGGAGGCAGAGAATTCTAAAGTTTTGAAGAATTTGATAGTACTCAAAGTTTTGGGTAATGGCGTGCCATTTTCAGTTTGCAGTTCGGAGCTGAGGAGACAATGGAGTCATTACGACAAATTTAATTTGACCTCAATTGGATTGGACTGGATACTCTGTTCGTTCAATTCGTTTGAGGTGGTTGACGAGGTTTTGAACGGAGGCCCATGGTATGTGAACAGATTGATCGTTGGTATGGATAGGTGGACACCTGCTTTTGATCCGAGTTCATTCTAAGGTATATTTGCACCGGTTTGGATTCGATTGCCTTGCTTGCCTTTGTATTGTTGGGATGAGGATAGCATAGCAAGAATTGCTTCTTGCTTTGGATCACCTATGTATGTGGATGGAAATACATTTCGGTGGAGCAAACGTGAATTTGCACGCGTCTATGTGTGAATTGATTTGGAGAAAAAACTTTTGAATGGTACATGGGTTGAAGGTTCTACTAGGAGATTTTTCCAAAGGGTGGAATACGAAAAAATTGACCTTATGTGCTATCAATGCAGAAGGGTAGGCCATGATAAGAAGACATGTCCGGAAAATGTCACCTTGGTGATGAAAGATCAGTCGTTGAAGAATTCAGGATCAGATAAGGGGCAGGACTAATTGGGTGGACATGACATTAAGCATTCTACGGTGAGTACAGAGTATGGCCCCTGGATTCATGTCCAGTTCAAAAATAGAAGAGGTAGAAGAAACATTACATTTAATAAAAATGTGCAGGATACCAAAAGAAAACAAGAGCATACAAATCCTGATGATCAACAGGCTGCTCAGTCTGAGGAAATACAGCTGAAGGCTATGATTGATTGTAATGTTAATGAAGCAGGTGGAGTTTCTGAAAAGGATGCTGAAAATGATATTTGTGCACAATCAACAAACCGGTTTGCTGTTCTGGACGAGGAAGAGGAAGGTGAAATTCTGGGTGACGTTGTAAATAAAGTTCAGATGGTTGACAAATGCTTAGAACCATTGGATCCAGAGGTAAATCTCATTGCCATGAATTCTAGTACTGATGGTGTTAAGGTTAAGCTAGCCAAAGAATTGAAGTCATTGGGACCAGTTGAAAGTGATTATCAAACAAAGAAGAAAAGGAATGGAAGGTTGAACCCCAACAGTGGGGGAAGATCATCTATACCTTTTTAATTATGTCTTCAATCCTTTTCTAGAACTGCAGGGGAGCGAGGAAGAAAGAAGCTTCCCTGTATATCTTAAGGAAATGGTTAGAGATGAAAATGTTTTCTTTATTGGACTTATGGAGACCAAGCTGTCCAGCATTGATAGAAGGGAGGTTGATTGCCTTATGGGAAATGAGTGGGATTATTTTCACCAACCTGCTGTTGGGATTTCTGGTGGTATCCTGGTTTTGTGGAATATAAAGTTGGTGTCATTTGAGGTGTGTGAAGCTTCTTCACAGGTGATCATTGGTAATCTCTCGGTTCCTAGCTTAGGAACTTGGAAGATTGCTACAGTTTATGGGAGTCGCTGCTGGAAGGAGAGAACTGATCTTTGGAACCAGTTGGAAAAGAGCATGGAGAATTCTATTCCTTCTATTATAGGGGGAGACTTCAATTGCATTTTAAATAAGGATGAGAAGAGAGGAGGTAAGAGGTTCTTATTTTCTAAAGGACCTAGAGAAATGAAGAGCTTCATGGTAAACTCAGATTTTCATGATATTGGATGTGTTGGGCCAAGATTCACATGGTGTAACAACAAAGAGGGCACTTCTCGTATTTGGGAAAGGTTAGACAGATGTATTATGAATTCATTGGCTATGCAGAAGCTTCCTTTGGTAGTAAACAAACATTTGGCGAGGATGGCGTCTGACCACTGTCCTATTGTGATTAAGATGGATGAAAGGGTGCAGCTTAAGTCGAAAACCATCAAGTTTGAAGATACATGGAGATCATATCCTGCGGCAAAGAGTATAGTTTATCATTCTTGGAAGAAGAATGATGTTGGTAATGAGTATATTATCTTACAAAAGAAGCTTAATCGTACCTTGAAATCCTTATTTTTCTGCAGTAGAAACAAATGCAAAGACTTGAATGCTTTAAAGGAAAAATTGAAGAAGGAGATCCTTGATCTGCAAAATAAGGAAGCTTTGAATGATAATTGGTCAGATGATGACCTTTTTGAACTTAGAAACAAGGTACATGAACTCAATGTTACTATGAGAAGACTTTCAACTTGGTGGAATCAAAGGGCTAAGGCTAGGTGGCATGAGGAAGGTAATGCAAATTCCAAGCTTTTTCACAACTTTGCAACGGCTAGAAGGAATGGGAACCGTATTTTTCAAGTCAAAGATGAAGCAAATAAGTTGCAAGAGGAGGAGGATCAAATCGAGAAGGTCTTCATCAACTTCTTTGAGAAGAAATGGAAGCATAGAGAATGTGAAATAACGGGCTGGCCTTCTATTATGGAGAATCAGAAGTTAAATGCTGAAGTTTTGGAGTTGTTAAATGCTGAATTTATTGAAAAGGAGCTGCAGATTTCAGTATTCCAGCAAGGGAACAATAAGTCCCCAGGTTTGGATGGCATTACCTCTTCCTTCTACAAAAGTTATTGGAATATAGTTTGGGAAACTTTATGGAATGCAGTTAGAAGCTTCTTTAATTCCAACCATATGTATAAGGAATGGAAAGACACTTTGATTGTCTTAATTCCTAAATTGAAGAACCCCTTGACTCCTTCAAACTATAGGCCCATTAGCCTATGTCAAACCAATTATAAAATTGTGGCTACTATGCTTGTTAACAGATTGAAGAAGGGAATCTCTAAATTGATTTCCAAAGAACAAGTTGCCTTCATCCATGGAAGATCTATTGCTGAACACTGTCTATTAGCTCAGGAGCTTTTTCACAAGTTCAAAATCTCAAATAACAAGAAGGTAATGATGGCTGTTAAGCTTGATATGGAGCAAGCTTATGATAGCATGGGATGGGCAACTCTTCGTCATATTTTGAGATAGTATGGTTTTCCTATTGCTTTCTATAACCTCCTCTTGGAATGTGTTGTAGATGTGAGATTTTCCATTATCATTAACTGGAAGAATTCTGTATGGATCAATGCTCAAAGTGGATTCCGTCAGGGATGTCCACTTTCACCATATTTATTCATCACGTGTTTCCAGTTGATCACTAACTAACTGGAGCAAAGAGGGAAGAGTCTTGGCATTCAAATTTCAAGTGGAGGACCGAAGATTACTCATTTACTTTATGCAGATGATGCTCTTATTTTTTCTCATGCATCTGTTGAGCTTGCTAGAACTATGAAGAACATTGTGGAGAAGTTTTGTAAGTGGACTGGGCAAAAAATCAATGTAAGTAAATCTCAGTTGCTTTTTGGTAAGGTGGTCAGCTGCCATATGAGGAAGAAGATTGGAAGAATTCTTGGTTTCAATATAGTGAAGGAAATGAAGTACTTAGGAGTGAAGATCTCACTTGAAAGACTTAAGATGGCTGATTATCAAGAGATTCTTAGTAATGCCATGGAAAGACTTAATGCATGGAGTAGGAAATCTTTATCCTTCGGAGGTAAATTGATTCTCATAGAAAGTTCTTTGCTCTCTATGACAAATTTTCTAATTACCCAGTCTTTGGTACCTAAGAGGCTATTACATGATTTGGAAAAGTTGTGTAGAAGCTTTATTTGGAATAATAATGATAACACTAAGGGGATGCACTACATTGCTTGGAATGACATTTGCAAACCATGAAGTTTGGGAGGATTGGGATTACATTCTCCTATACAGAGAATTGGATCTTTAAGATCCAAGGTGGCATGGAATTATATTCAGAATCCTCACTCTTTGTTTCACCGTGTCATGGAAAGAAAATATGGTGACAATGTAATGAATGGAACTCAAAGGAGCATTAGTTCAAATGCCTGTAAAATTCTGGTGGAAGGGGGGAGTAATCTAAGGATGGCGGTGCGTTGGAAGGTGGGGAAGGGAGATAAAATTCATATTCTGAATGACACTTGGATGCTTGATAGATGCATCAATCGTTGGCCTACTTTTGTGGACTGCAACTTCCTGGATGGTAAAAATGTGCAGCAACTGATTCTATCTAATGGTATGTGGAATTGTGAATTGTTACAAAGACCATTTCATCCATACCTTATTTCTTTAATCACTCAAGTTGCAATTGAGTATGATGGTGAGGACCAGATGGTGTTGATGAAGATGTGTTCGGGGAAGACAGTGTCTGCCATGGTATATGAACAAATGTGGATTAATAAATGCAATTTAGAGGATGTGGAATATTTCAGCTGGGTAAATAAGTTGAACATGAGCAAGAACATTGAAGTTTTCTGGTGGAGACATGGTAAATCAGCTATACCAACTAATATGTTTCTTATGAACCGCAAAATCTCAGATAATTCCCTTTGTCCTAGAGGTTTCCAAGCTAATGAAACGTATGAGCACATTATGGTACAATGTAAGTATCTGATCGAAATCATTATGAAGCTGCGGGAGTGGGGAATTTTTATTCCTATTTTCCATTCGCTGGATTGCTGTTTGGAGAAATTAAGGAAGATGTCTGCCCAGAATTCTGGAATTGTTCGGGTGTATTGTTCTATTGTTTATTATTCTTGGAAGAACCGAAATGATATTAAGCATGGTAAGTCTGCTATGCCATGCTCCATTATTGTTGCTAATGCTCTGTTTTATGCAGTTTCCAAATATGGTCCATTTCTTTCTAGCTGGGGTACTAATCTCCTTAGGGAGTCTCAAAGAACTTGGTACCCTCCACCGAAAGAATGGATTAAGGTTAATGTAGATGCATCTTTGACAAGCTCTAATTTGGCTGGCATTGGAGGAATCTTTCAGGATCACAAAGGACGGTTTATTAGTGCATTTGGAAAGAATGGAATTCATTGGGATATTGGCCATCTTGAGTTACAAGCTGTCCTCACGGTTAAAGAATTTTTGAAGAATTGGATGTTGGAATGTAAAGGGCTAATCATAGAGAGTGATAATATCAATATTATCAAATTCATTCAGAAATTTTTAAAGGAGAATAAGGAGAATGTGGAGAAGTTGCCACACAAGAATTTATGTTTTTTAAATGATTTCAATAAGGTTGTCTTCCTCCATGCCTATAGAAATTGTAATAAAGTAGCAAATTGTTGTGCTACTATGGCTTTGGAGAGTAGTTTTTTCTTTGATAGCTTCTCTTTTGATTGCATTCCTTCCTTGTTGTTAGGTTTAATCAAGGAGGAATGTGATCCCTTTATTACTTGTACTTAGGATCTTTCTTTCAGTTTAATGCTATTTGATGCATTTCTTAAAAAAAAAAACAAAAAAAACAACATTGGTTGACAATGCCACTAAAAAGATCTATCTAATTAGAAATAGATTAAAAACTGTGCATGATAGGAAGATATAGTATTATGAGTTAAAGCTATGTTATGTTGAGTTTTTGGTTGGTGATTTTATGTATATTAAGGTTAACCATATGAAGAGTGTTAATAGATTATGAAGAATTAGTAAAATAAGTCCAATACATACTTAACGTTTTGAGGATATTGAGAGGGTTAAATTATATATTAATATTTTTAGATCGCATGTTTGATATACATAATATATTCCACATGTCTCTTCTGAGAAAATGGGTATCAAACTTTGAAAATTTAATATATGTAGAAAAAGTTAAGGTGGGTCTAAATCTAAGTTACGAAGAAGGCCATAGAGGATTTTGGCTTATGACGTTTGAGAGTTGAAGAATATATAAATTCTAATGATTAAGATGTAGTAGAATAATAAAATAGAAAGAGAAGCTACTTGAGAAAACTAATATGAGATGAGACAATTATATCAGGATTTATTTTAGTGATCCAAGTTTTGAAATGTTGAGGATAACATTTTCCTAAAGAGGGGAGAATTGTAACAACTACAGATTAGTGCACCTTTCCACCTATTCTAACCTAATCTAATTCTAGATAATTCACTAAATTTCTGCATTTGAACCCTTCTACATGTGTCTCAAAATATTTGGTATGCATGTGAAGTCTGTATATATTATGAAGCAGATCCCGAGGGTCAATTTGCATGTTCTAAAAATCTAGAAAAATTTCCTTTTGCATCACAGTGTAGGGTTTAGCTGAGGCCATAACTTTGTGAACTCTTGAATTTGGTCATTAAATGCATATTGTAGGGTTGTAGGATTCTAGAGGGAGCATTGTGACATGAATGATATGGTATCATGATGCTCGACCAAATTTTTATATTACAAATATAATTTTTAACTATTTCATTCATTTCCACCCAATTAAGGAAGCCAATTAGCGAGAGAGATGAGGAATCCTAGAGAGAGAAAGCTATTTTTAGGCTACTTCAATTCATTTTTAGCTATCAAGCCAATTATAAAGCTATTCGATTTGAGGTAGGAAGAATTTGTTCTATCTTAGATTTTAAAATACAAAAATTTTGAGACTTTTTTAATTTAAATTATAATTTTATTAGAGAAAAATAGGGATAACTTGATATCTATAAAGCTTTTATTGTGTAATTTTCTATATGTTTATATATGATGGTTCTAAACGTTTAGATATTTTTCTAGAAATTTTATATTGGGTGTTTTGAATAATGCCATATTTTAATCATTTGGAAATTAACTCAGACCCTAAAAAATAATGTTATAGTACAGTTAAAGCTTCAAAATATGCTATGAATAATCTTTGTTAATTTAGGTACTACTCTAAAATAGTGTGTTTTCACTCCGTATTATATTTCATTGCCTATTGTTAAAGTATTCCATTAAATTTTAAAATGAGTTTATTTATATTTATTTTTCTTCAACGTAATGAATTATATATTTATTTTCTTGAAATGTATGATTCTGAGGAGATTTGAGATTTGGTGTGTGTGGGAGAAGTTTTATTCTGGTGCTAAAGACACATAAAGTGCTATTTTGGTGCTATATGCACATTTTGTTCTTGTGCTAGGTATTGATAGTCAAAAGGGCCTATTTTTTTATTTTCAAGCATGGATGTTATAAAGGCCAAAATTCTCTAAATTCTATTCTAGTGGGATATATAAGGGCCTAAGGGAATATCTATTTTTTTATTCTAATATATAAAGTACTTGTTAATTAATTTCATGCATTCCTATTTACATTTCTAATAACTATAATTACTATTCTATTAAGTATAATGATTACTATGATATGCTTTAAAACTCATTTCAATGCTAAATAACTGTTTTATTTGAATATTTGAATTGGTGAGTGTGACTTATTGAGCTATGTTAGCTCAAAGTTTATCTATATTCTATTTCAGGGTCTGCAAAAGGGAAGGAGCAAGTTTTTTTTTTGAAGCCAAAAAGCAAAAGAGCTTTATTAAGGAACTAAAAAGCAACTTTACATCCTAATAGCATCCGACTCCTTCCTCAACAAATTGATGAATGAAGGAGGGATCTAATTCATATCTACTTCATCCCAATAGAAAGAACTAATACAAGCATAGTTAGCATAAAGATCCGCTAACTTGTTATTCTCCCTATCAATACAACTAAAGACAACAAAATGAAAATCTTTAATAAAAGAAAGATCTCTCAGCTCATCTCCACCTTTATCCATCGTCTCCTTGATGTAATTAATTACATTCTTATTATTTCCTTCAATTATCAAGCCTTTGTAATCGAACATCCACTCATTCACCACTTGCTTGATCTAAAGAATAGACTGAAGCTCCAAAGCAGCCGAATCCCAGTGTACATAAGCATTGCCGAAGGCCATTAAGAATCTCCCTTGAAAGTCTCTAAAAACTCCCCCAATCCTAGCTTTGTAAGATTTAAAAAGAGCCGCATCTATGTTAATTTTAATCCAATCAGGTGGAGGAGGATGCCAAGTATTCAACAACCTCAACGGTTGATTAACATCCTCGATACCTAAACTTATATAGTTGGAAGTCTTGTATAGTGCAGAAATACTTACAACATTTGATGCAATCATCATAGGGCTGGAACTCTTTCCCTCCTGAACGAATAAATTCCTTGCTTTCCAAGATAAGTAAATTGTGTTACAAAATAGACTCACCACCCATTGGCTTTGATTATCCATCCAATTACAACAATCATCAAGAGAGCAAAATATAAGAAACCCAAAACCCCATCTTTTTAAGTTCTCCATCACCTCAATCAATTTGCTGCAACCAGAGACTATATGATCAATGTTTTCCACCCCTTCACAGCCTCTAGGAAATTTATCATACCCTTGTAGCCTTCAGTAACACAAAAAATGTTTAGTTGGAGTAGCTATATTAAGCAACCTCCACCAGAAGAATTCAACTCTAGGATTTAATTTTGCCTTTCCAATCCATCTCCAAACAACGTAATTTGTGTTTTCAGATACCATTGCTTTGGATGCTATAGCTGCTATAATTTTTCCAGAAAAATTAGTGGAGTTCCAGCTTATCCTCTTCTCCATCTGACAAATTCTGTATTGAAGTAATCATTTTTACAAGCTCAATGCAAAAGTGATTTTGAAGTTCTCTGACATTCTAATTCCCATTATGAATAAACTTGTCAACTGTCTGAATGCAGTCTCCCATTGGATTGACAAAAGTAGGCTATTTTTCAATACTTTTATCCAATAACCAAATGTCATTATAAGCTTGAATAGATCTTTCGTCACCTATAGTCCAACTGATAATTGGCCTGAGAAACTCCCCTCCATTGCAAAGTATTTTCTAGGTAACCGAGCCTCCCTTTGTAGCTGAATCTCCACAAGGAATAGGTCCATACTTAGGGAATAGAATTTTATGCATAAGAGTGTCTTTTTCTTGCCAATACCTCCAAGCTAATTTGGCCCGTAAAGGCCCAACTTTCTTTGAACAAGAATTGATCCCAAGACCACCTAATCTTTTTGGCATACACATGAATTCCCAGTTTACATAATGAAAGGATCTGATTTGTCTAAGTTTATATAGGCATTCCTTTTCTAATTTTTATACAATCAAAACTAGTTATTTAAAATTTTGTTTTCTATATTTCAGTCAGAGGTCATGTACTATAGTGTAATCATTGCATATATATTTTGACGAGTAATGAAAATAATTTCCTATAGATAAGATTTTTTTTTGGATATTGGAAGTTATTAACATCTATGTGGTATTTTGTTTGTTTTATGTTTAATTGCATGAATAAAATTTGAATAGTTCCCCCTAAACTCTGATCTTAGATTTGGCTTGTTACAAGCCAACAGGATATAACATGTTCCAACTATGTGTCTTATCTTGTTGGGTTGTGATAGGGACGTAGTTAATTCAGTTGGGATAATCATTTATTACACATCAAACTATACAAACACCTATTTATACTGGATAATCCATTCAGTTAATAATTATATAGAAGACCCCTCGGGATGAATATAAAGTTGAAGATTTTGTGGCATGATCCTCAATTATATTGAAATATTAGATGATCTTCGCACTATTTTGGATGGGATGATTTGGATTTTAATGATCGTACTGTACGATCGACATCATATTATACAATTCAATATAGGCTATAAGTAGAGGGAAATTTTTTATTTCAATTCACACAATCCCTTCTTCCAATCATTCTTCCCTCTTGTTCAAGTCCTTCAGTGTTCTCGATGGCTGGCAAGAGAGCATGACTTCTCGTAGGGGTCCCTCTTGACCTCAAGTTGATGATAGGTTCCAATCTTAGGATGATGAAGCAACTGTTCATATATATAACATCACAATGATCACCAGATCAAGGATAATAAATCCAGATGAACTTCAATATCATGCACTAGACCTTTTCGTAGAGACTACACTATAGTTTCCTCTAACCATTATATTCCCTTGCGATAGTTACTATTAAAATTTTTCTCTAGTTTATAAATAAATTGTTGAGACTCATTCACTATGAATTAGGTTGTTAAACCTAAACTTATGTCCCAAGGCTATCCAAGAGGGGAGGAAGGGGGGGGGGGGGGGGTGAATTGGTATTTTAAAAATTTATCCCTCTTTTGAATATTTTGAACCAAAACTAAACTTTAATGAATTTTTAGAAATAGTTTTTCAACCACACTTTTTAGAACAGAAAAAGAAGAAAATAAAAAGTAGTAAAGACTAAAAGACACAAGATTTATAGTGGTTTGGTCAAAACCAGACCTACATCCACTCCCAGGAGGCACCCTCCGAGTATTGCACAAATACCAATAGTATCTCTCCTTTTGCACCCACAGCATGGAAGAGAAGCCTTTACAACAAACTCTTTCCACCACTACCCGGTGCGGCAGAGAACTGTCATCCTTTTACACTATCCCCAGTGTTGGTAGAGAACCGTTCATCCTTTCACACTCTCCTAGTATGGGCAGAGAACCCTTCATCCTTTCACACTCTCCTAGTGTGGGCAGAGAACCCTTCGTCCTTTCACACTCTCCTAGTGTGGGCAGAGAACCCTTCATCCTTTCACACTCTCCTAGTGTGGGCAGAGAACCCTTCATCTGTTCACACTCTCTAAGTGTTGGCAGAGAACCGGATCTCCTTGACAGATCTCCTCACAAGAAATCTAGAAGGAAGAAAGAAAAGAGTGAAGTAATCTAAATTTAAAATCAAAGAGTCATACCTTTAAATTCCAAGTGAAGCCTTCACGCTCCAGTAGTAAGAATCCTTCTTCGAACACTCTCTCACACTCTCTCCTTGACTCTTCTTTCAATAGGCACGAAGATCAATGGGAAAAAAGATTTGGTGGCAGTTAAAATTGAACTTTATATAGAAGAGACAAGAAAAATCGTCCAAAAACTGCAAATTTTCAAGTCAACACGAAATAGATCGTCCCATATGATCGTGGATCATCCTGGATGATTTTACTTAAAGTGTCAAAAATGATCCTAATGAATATTGGTATGAACTGAGTTCATACACGATCATCGTCCCATACGAACTAGGTTCGTACGGATGAACATTTATTTCATAGGTCGATTCCCAAAAACTCTAGAACAACGTCAAAAAGTGAAGTGTTGATTCACTTCATCCTGGGACGAACATATCTTTATCCTGGATGATTTTTGGATAGAGGATTTCATCCAGAGACAAATAGTGAATTTCATCTTGACAATTAGTGTAAACTCAAAGTCCATAGGAGTTCATCCAGGGACGAACTTGGACTTCGTATGGACGAATAGCCCAAATTAGAAATCCAGAGGATTTCATCCAGAGACGAATTATGCATTTCATTTGGACGAACAGTTTAAGGAGAGAATCTAGAGGAGTTCATCCAGGGATGAATATGGAATTTCGTTCGGACGATCAGGGCTTAGAAAAATTTTCTCACTTCCTATTCGATCCATTTCTCTACGGAGGGGATAACTGACTTGATCGTCCCGTATGAACTATGTTCGTCCCGTACGATCAATATAAATTTCTTGTTCCCCAAGTGTGTGTGTGCTTATCTACACAATTACAATCACTCCCTCTCAAACTCAATACAAAGCTAAGTACAAACTTTAATTTACAAACTATCTCATGCTGAATCTGAATTGAAGTCTTCAGTAGTCTAGAGTTTGATTTTCCTGAAATGTTAGTACACACAAGAGCAAAAACAAATTTTTCATAAAAGTGTTAGGAGATAACTACACTTAAAACAATAATATTTGGAATCATCAAAACTATACAAGTTGAAAGAATGTAAAACATGCAAATAACAACTCTCTTAACAATCTCCCCCTTTTTGATGATGGTAAAATAATTATTATTTGTAGGATTTCAAATTCTAAGAATCTCCTAAACTCCCCATTAAATTGATGAACACGTGAAAATAAAGAAGCATTGAAGCAAATTTTTTTTTTGTTTTTCAAAAGTTTATACAAAAACAAAACAATTACACAAAACACGACGATACGAACGAACGAATCACAATTTTTAGTTTTAAAAATTTAATACAAAACAAAACGATCACACAAAACAAAATGATATGAACGAACAAACAATTTCTCCCTCTTTTTGACAACAACAAAAAGTGAAGAAGAAAAAGACTTGAAATGTAAGCAGAGATATGAAAAGCAATTAATAATTTAATCTTGAAAGTGATTTAAATAAATTATACAAATAAAATTAAAATATTAGGCAAATCATAAAAATTCATAGAATTTAAGAAGAGATATAACTTTGATAATAAAAAAGATTTATCAAAAGCATGGTTCAATTTAGACACTAATATAGAGAAAATTATTGCAAGAAGGATGAATAAAAAATTTTATACTTCAAATTTCAATATGAAATATAAATGAACATAAGATCAATTTGAATTAAGAGATTAAAAGAGTATGGAAAGAAATAACTACCACATGAGGCACTTTGCACATCTTTTTCAAATTTGTGGCACATTTTTAAGCATCTTTTCACTTTGGGCTTATTTTTACCTCTTTTTCACATTGCGAACCTTTGCACATTACTTTTGATATTTGTACATTTTTATAATTTTTAAGAGTAATCGTATTCTTTCCAAAAATAATAATCTAAAATTTCAAATCTTTCTAATTGCATAAATATTAATTGATAAGTGAAATACAAAATAAGAAAAACATCACACTTGCAATAATAATATTAATAATAATGTAGTCTAAATAAGAGACATGGATTGATAATCTTAATAACATCAAGTTATAAGCAAAACTTAAATTTAGAAAAATTAGATTTTGTAATGAATTTAATTTTAACTTACAATTCAAGATATAACACTATTAAGATTAAAAAATCTAATGATTTTCATAATGCTACCACACATTTCAATAATATTAAAGCCAAAAACACAATATCATATATTGATATCAATTTGATGAAATTACAATCTAACTCAAGATATCAATATAAATACATCTAAATAAAAGAAAATACAACAAACTTTCTTAAGAGAACAACTAACACAAAAACTACAGAAAAATACACAAAACAAACGCAACAGTCACTCAGACGGACCCTGATCTGGAGGAGGAGGTACAACAGCAAAGAAGTTGAAATAACTACTGATCATAAGAATATTCGAATTTATGTCATTTATCTGATCGCACATAAATCCCATGTCTTGATTGTATTATATATGCTGTTGCTGCATATGAGCTTCAATTTGATCAAACCTTTGATCAAAATGAGTCTCTAAACTGTCAAATCTTTGAACCAAATCCTGATAATTTGGTTCACTCGCAGGTGTAGTCTCAGCTTCTTCTTCTGATTCACTAATAACAACAAGAGTTTTCGTGGTTCCTCCTTATTGAAGATTGCTCTAAAGGATGCATCATTGTAGTAGAGCGGTTCTTCAAATTCTTTATCTGGATGAATCAAATCGTACTTCTTTTCTAGAATGTAGGCTACTAGATGTCCTAAGGCAATGTTTTTCTTTCTTTTATGTGCGACATGACCAATTTCAGAGAGTCCATAAATGTAGTCAATTAAGAATTGAGCCTCATCTATAGGTTGTTTGGTCATAATTAAGTAGATAACAATAGAAAGAAGAGGAGTAATGTTGACTCTATCACCAGCTTTAGGTATTATGGAAGTTCTAAGAACATGCTGGATGATACGGGCATCACAAACTGGAGTTGCTACCTTAGGCAGATGTTCCTTAAAATTAACTTCTCTAATCACTTGATTTACTTCTGTCCAATCAAAATTAGAAGTGGTTAAGGTGTGTGGTCTTATTCCTTCAGTCCTTAAGTTCAAAAAGATACCTAGGTCAGCCTTAGTAATTTCAACTCTCCTTTTAAAAACAAAGGAACTGATGACAGAATGGTCGGGGTTGAAAGACATGTTTGCTAAAAAGTAATGAAAGGTTTCTTTGTTGTAGAAGTGGACTAAAGTGAGGATTAACCCAAATTGAGTAGAGGCAAACAAGTGCATTACCTTTAAAGTTAATTGTTCCTGAAGAAGTACTCTAGACGGGGTGATTTTTGCGGAGACAAATCTAGCAAAAGATTCTTCATTGGCTTTAGATAGAAAATTTTCAGACGAATTTCTTGGTGGACCTTTAGCCAGACTCTTTTGACGCTTGCTAGAACTTGCCATTGATAGATCTAAGGAAAGAAAGGTTTGAAAGTGATGTGTGAGTGTGACTGTTCAGTTAAAAACACTGTCAATTTATTAAAAAATGATTGTTCGTACCAGACGAAATCTCTTTCGTCCCGTACAAAAAAATTTTGTATAGACGAGCGAATGAGTCCAAAATGAAATGAATTTTCATAATTACACAACTTACGAAGCATCTTTTTGTATAGAATTTTGACCAAAAGATCGTACAGATGAACAAGTGTTCGTCCTGGACGATCATTTTAATGGCAGTTGAAACCGTCCCCCACATTGAACCGACATATATTTGTCCGGACGAACTAAAGGTTCGTATGTATGAAGTTCGTATTAAAAACTATCTTATCCATTCAACCGCTTTATTCATTCATCTCGTCGTTTGAAAATTATTTTGTCCCGGATGATCGTGACGATCGTACAGACGAAGTGACAATAAAACACTGAAAACTACACTAAAACGGTTCAAAATCCGACTGTTTATCACATTACATACATCGTCCCGTACGAAACAATTTCATCCCAAACGATTGTCACTCAAAAAATTTTCAATTTTATGTAATCAATCAAAACCAAGACACAAAACACCCTAAAAACATTAACAACGAAAAAACACAAACTCTAAAAGAAAAAAAATCACATAAATAAAATCAAAAACTCATAAAGAACACAAAAACATTTAACTAGAAAAAAAACATCAATGTTGCAAAAATATTTTTATTTAAGCATTCAAATCAATCACACCTAGCCTTGTTCTTAATGCACTGAAAGTATCAAAGGCTAAAGGTTTTGTAAAAATGTCTGCAAGTTGATTTTCAGTAAAAACATGATTGAGTTCAATTTCTCCTTTGGATACTTGATCCCTTATGAAATGATGCTTTATGTCTATATGTTTGGTTCTTGAATGTTGAATAGGATTTTTAAAAATGCAAATAGCACTGGTGTTATCATAATAAATTGGAATAGTGCCTATAGTCAATCCTAAATCAATCAATTGTTGTTTCAACCAAAGTACTTGTGCCACACAAATTCCTGATGTAATGTATTCAGCTTCTGCAGTAGATAGGACTACTGAATTTTTTTTTTCTACTGGACCATGAGACTTGAGAATTTCCAATAAATTGACATGTTCCAGAAGTGTTCTTTCTATCAACCCTACAACCTATAAAGTCAGAATCTGAATAACCAATTATTTCAAATGAAGAGCTAAACTTAGGATACCAGATTCCTAAGTTCTGAGTTCCTAACATATATCTTAAAATTATTTTCACTGCTGTCAAATGTGATTCTTTTGGATCTGATTGAAATCTAGCACATAAGCAAACACTAAACATGATATCGGGTCGGCTAGTAGTCAAGTAAAGTAAAGATCCAATTATCCCTCTAAATTTCTTTTGATCAACATATTTTCCCTTAGGGTCCTTATCCAATTAAGCTGAGAAACTCATTGGTGTACTAACAGGTTTAGCATTGTCCATTTCATACTTTTTGAGGATGTCCTTAACATACTTTAACTGACTAAAAAATGTGCTTTCCTCAATTTGCTTAATGCTAAATCCTAGAAAATAACTCAAATCTCCTATTAGACTCATTTTAAATTCACTACTTATTATTTTAGAAAAATCATCACAAAGATTTTTATTTGAAGATCAAAAATGATATCATCCACATAAATTTGAACAATAAGTATATCCTTTTCACATTTCTTAAAAAAAAAAGAGTTATATCCACACTTCCTTTTTAAAATATCTTTTAAGTAGGAAGGTGCTCAACCTCTCATACCAAGTCCTAGGTGCCTTTTTTAATCCATATAATACCTTTTTCAACTTGAAACATGATTCGAGTATTTAGAATTTTCAAAACCTGGAGGTTGTTCTACAAAAACATCCTCTTGAATTACCCCATTCAAAAAGGAATTTTTGACATCCATTTGATACAATTTAAATCCTCTAAAATAGGAAAATGCTAGCAAAACCCTAATGGATTCAAGTCTAGCGACAGGGGCAAAAGTCTCCTCAAAATTAATCCCTTCAATTTGATTATACCCCTTAGCTACTAATCTAGCCTTATTTCTTATGACTACTCCTGAGTCATTCATTTTATTTTTGAATACCCACTTAGTTCCAACTACACTTTGATCCTTTGTCCTTGTAGTTAATTCCCAAACTTTATTTCTTACAAATTGATTAAACTCTTCTTGCATGGCCAAAATCCAAAATTCATCAAAAAGTACTTGATCAATATTAGTGGGTTCTATAGTTGAAATGAAGGCTGAATGATTGACTTCTTTGTTTAATCCACGCCTAGTCCTTACACCCTCACTTGGTTCACCTATAATCAATTTCCTTGGATGGTTTTTAGAAAATCTCAAATCTCTAGGCAAAGGGTTTTCTATCTCTAAATTTTCTTCCAAATTCATGTTATCAATCTTTTGGGAGTTAATCTCAATTTCATCTTCTTCAACATTTGGCTCTTCCATATTTTCAGATTCATCAAATATAACATGTGTGGTCTCCTCAATTACTAACATTCTTTTATTTAATACCCTATAAGATTTTCCAATACTTGAGTATCCAACAAAAATTCCTTCATCTGATTTTGGATCAAATTTTCTTAAGGCAGATTTTTTATTGTTATGAATGAACACCTTGCAACCAAAAACATGCAAATGAGACAAATTAGGTGTTCTTCCTTTTAGCAACTCATAGGGTGTTTTATTTAATTTAGATCTTATATTCACCCTATTTAGAACATAACATGCAGTGCTAATCGCCTCAGGTTAAAAATATTTAGAAAGTGAGTATTCTGCCAACATTGCTCGGGCGGCTTCTATTAATGTTCTATTTTTCCTTTCGACTACCCCATTCTACTAAGGGGTTCTAGGTGCAGAAAAGTTGTGATCAATTCCTTTCTCCTTACAAAATTCCTCAAATTTCTCATTCTAAAATTCTCCTCTATGATGACTTTGTATAGAAATAATTTCACATCCTAATTTTCTTTGAATTCAAATCGAAAAATCTGACCCATGTGAATCTTGAGTAATCATCTACAATCACAAATACGTATACCTTCCCTCATAGACTCACAGCTCCAACAGGTCCAAAAAGATCAATATGCAAAATCTCCAATGGTTTACTAGTTCTAAGATCCTTATTGGACTGAAAAGAGGACTTCGTTTGCTTTCCTAGTTGACATGCATCACAAAGGTGGTCCTTAGTAAAGTCTAGTTTAGGTATACCTCTCACTAAGTTCTTTTGGGTAATTCTCCTAAGATTTTTCATGCTAGAATGACAAAGTCTCCTATGCCAAAGCCATAACTCATCAGATACTGTTTTCAAACAAAAAGCAGTAGGAGTTTGAATGCAGTTCAAATCTAGCATATAAACATTGTTTACCCTTTTTCCATTCAAAAAATCTTTTCCATTTAGGCTTAATATGCAGCTAGTAGGGAAAAATTTTACACAATAACCTTTATCACAAAGCTGATTTATACTTAACAAATTATGCTTTAAGCCTTCAACCAATATCACATTGTCTATAAAAAAGTTCTTAAGATTTCCAATCATACCTGATCCAACCACCTTCTTTGTGGTATTATCTCCAAGTGTAACCTTGCCTCCACTCCTGGCTTCCAGCGTTATGAATTGAGTAGTTTCTCCAGTCATATGCTTTGAACATCCAATATCAAGTATCATATGCTCTCACGAGGTCTTGTGTGAGAGTGACCCTGCAAAATTATTAAACGTTAGACCTGGGAACCCAAACAAGTTTGGGTTCACCTTTTGGTAATTTATAATCAGATGCATGTATGATATGTCTAGGTTTATGAATCTTAGGTTTCCACACCAAATTAGTTTTTATCTTCAAAGTATAGGTGTGAGCTATATATCCAAGCAATCCACAATTATTATATTTTACTTTTGGAAATGGTTTCCTAAGTCTTCTAACATTCATCTATCTATTCAGAGATTGCATAAATTTTGGATTCAAAATAGGATTAGTAAAATCTTCAAGTTTAGGGGGTATCCTATTATCCTCGATAGCTTTTATCGTTAATTTGTAAAATGAATTCATACCTTCCAAAATTCGATTCATATAATTTATTTTATATAATTTGCTCTCTAATTCATCCTTAAAGTTCTTAAAATCTTTCTCAAGTTCTGTATAGGAAGATTTTAAATTCTCGTGATTTTTATTCAAGTCATCAAACTCATCGAGTAGTTTCATGTGGTTGTCATCTATTAAGGCATGATCTTTCCTAAGGATTTCATGTTCCTTTTGAAGTTCTTCAAATTTTAAACTTTGACTAGTATGCATTTTCTTCATTTTCTTATATGCATCATGCATGTGTTCAGAAACTTCAAATAATTCATCATAAGTTAAGTCACATACCTCTTCTAGATCTGACTGATCAAGACTATCAGCCATTAAGAAAAGATTAGTGACTTCTTCTTTCTTTTCAGTCTCTGATGAATTTGAAGCTGAGTCTGCCCGGAAAGTTCTTTGAAACTTCTTCTTTCCATTCTTTACAATTGGTTTCTCCTCTACCTTCTCCTTGCTAGGAGTGGATTTGAGTTTTGGGCAATCAATATTGATATGACCAGGTTTCCTGCACTCATAGCAAATCACATCATTTGAAATCTTGCTATTTCTATTAAATTTACCTCTATTCGATTACTGGTGTCTCTTCTGCTTCCTCTTCAGAAAGCTTCTGAACTATCTAGTCATCAATGTGATGTCATCTTCTTCCTCAGGTTATGAGTGTTCACTTTCAGACTCTTCCACATTTAGTGCTATATTCTTCTCCCTTCGTGGTTCACCTGCATCAATCTTTCTTTGGCTAACTCCTTGCTCGTAAGCAATTAGCAAACCAAAAAGATTGTCAATAGAGTAAATGTTTAAATCTTTAGACTATATAATTGCAGTAATTTTAGCAACATATGCAGTAGGTAAACAACGAAGAATCTTATTAACCATTTCAGCATTCATTAGTTCCCTACCCAATGCATGCAAAGAGGTGACTATTTTTGTGAATCTTGTGTACATATCAGAAATGGATTCATTAGGTTTCATGCGAAATAATTCGTAATCATATAACAAGATATTAAGTCTAAATTGCTTAACCTCATATGTTATACAAAGTCTATCCCATATGTCCTTTCCACTTTTACAAGTGGAAACCCACATGTAGTCTACTTATTTTAAAGCACAAAAGAAACTATTCAAGCATTTGGCATTTTGTTGTGCTAAGTCACGTTCTTCTACTGTCCAGTCTGTAAAAGGTGTTTCAATTCTAACTCCGTCAACTAATTTAGTTGGTTTTATATATCTTTCCTGGACTAAGATCCACATATGATAATTAAGTGACTATAAAAAAATAGATATGCTAGTTTTCAAAAATTAAAAGGTATATTGTCAAACAGTGGATGTCTAGTTATAGAGTAACCCTCAGGTGTGTTTTGATTTCCAAATGTAGCCATCCACGCTAATAAAAAAGTAGTCTAAACTTATGATTTTGAAACAAAGCTCTGATACCACTTGTTGAGACTCATTCACCATGAATTAGGTTGTTAAACCTAAGCTTTTGTCCAAAGGCTATCCAAGAGGGGGAGGGGGGTGAATTGATATTTTAAAAATTTATCCCTCTTTTGAATATTTTGAACCAAAAGTAAAATTTAATGAATTTTTAGAAATAATTTCTCAACCACAATTTTTATAACAAAAAATGCAGAAAATAAAAAGCAGTAAAGAATAAAAGACATAAGATTTATAGTGGTTCGGTCAAAACTAGACCTACATCCACTCCCCGGAGGGGATAACTGACTTGATCATCCCGTACGAACTATATTTATCCCGTACGATCAATATAAATTTCTTGTTCCCCAAGTGTGTGTGTGCTTATCTACACAATTACAATCACTCCCTCTCAAACTCAATACAAAGCTATGTACAAGCTTTAATTTACAAACTATCTCATTCTGAATATGAATTGAAGTCTTCAGTAGTCTGGATTTTGATTTTCCTAAAATATTAGTACACACAAGAGCAAAAATAAATATTTCATAAAAGTGTTAGGAGATAACTACGCATAAAACAATAATATTTGGAATCATCAAAACTATACAAGTTGCAAGAATGTAAAACATGTAAATAGCAACTCTCTTAACATAAATGTCGAGCGAACCTTTCTCCAATATTATCTTTGGAGGTGCCCATTATAAATTTGTTACCATATACAAAACCTCATGATATCTCCACCATTAGTGACTATAAAAAGACCTAGGAAAATCTCACTCTCAGAAATACCCCAATGATCCTTCACTAATATCTAATTAAAACATCTTTAATGCATGTATTATACAACATATCCTTAGAAATTTAAGTATACATAAAGTGAGGGATAAGATCAACATCACTCCACTATTATACATTGTCACATATTTGTATATGATTAGAACTAAGTTTAATGTGGCTAACAAGATTATCTGTTATATAGAAAACCTTATCACTATTAGGGATCCTAGGGCACATCGCAAGCAAAGCCTTTCATAAGGATATATATTTAATGTGAACTATTATCTTATATACCCTACCCTAGTTGATCACTTCCTAGTTTACTTCATAGATGGCTCCTTTCTTCTCCTTTATAGATATAGACATCCAGGACCATAAGATAAATAGGAGTATGATTCTAGAGAGAAAGGGGGAGAAATAGCACTTACAGCACCAAGCAATGTAGCACCTGACCCTGTCTTCAAGCCATCACTTCATTAATAATGGATTAAGCACATGACCGCCTAGAACTGAGGTTAGAAACCCACATTCAGGAGTCTAAAGTATGTTAGGTGCAGCTTCAACAATAGCACGAAGTAGATCATGCTGGAATTTAGGAGTAGTTCCCTTCACTCCACCAGTACTTCTAGCCAACACCTCCACCACATGATTAAGGTCTGATTGATGAGTAACTTTGTATTTATATTTTTTTGTCTTGTTGTGTTGTACTCTTATGAAAGTGCTCTGATAACACTTGAAAGTTTGTTAGGGATATTAATCCCTTATGAACTAGTCCCAAGGCTAACCAAGAGCGGGGGGGGGGGGGGGGGGAGTGAATTGGTATTTTAAAAAATCTTTCGATCAAAACATAATCTTAAAACAAAAACCAAGATTCACCATAGAAATCAAAGTGCGAAAATAAATGCGGAAGCAATAATAAAGAACACAGAAATTTATAGTGGTTCGGTCAACACAACATACGTCCACTCCCAGGAGGCACCCTCCGAGTTTTGCACTAAACTCAGTGTCTATCCTTTTTTCCCCATAGTAAGGCGGAGAATCCTATACAAACCTCCTTTCCACCAACCCAGGTGAGGCAGAGAACCAAACTCCTGAAGCAGGTAGAGAACCCAACTCCTTTTGCTTCCCCCTGAAGCAGGCAGAGAACCCAACTCCTTTTGATTTCTCCTAAAGCAGGCAGAGAACCCAACTCCTTTTGATTCCTCCTAAAGTAGGTAGAAAACCTTGATCAGATGCTGAAGTTTATGTCTCTAGAACTCCCCAAAGAACTAAGGATGGTGACTGGAGAAGACGACGACAGATCCTTGCTTGGAGCAACCTTTTTGAACTCCCTCACAAACTCCCCCGCATAAGATCCTCTCTCCCTCTCCCTTTCTCTCCCTCTCCTCTTGGCTCTCTCAGGTTATAACAATATTGAAAGATGAGCTCTTGGGTAGAACAAGAGCTCTTAAATATAGGAGTTTTGGAATAACTCTTATTTTATACAAACTGACTTTATCGTCCAGGATGATATGGATATCATCCTGGCCAATCAGCGTAAATTTTACTCAATCATCCCGATCGCTTTGGGACGATCTGAAGATTTTTGGTCATATTGTTCAGGCTGATATAATATAGTCTTATACGATCAGTACAATTCCTTGAATATCATCCAGACAATCGCTCTGAAAGGATGTCAGGATGTTAAGAAAATAGCTTGATCATCCAGGTCGATCTCATGATCATCCTGGATGATTAGTTCAAATATGTGAAACTCATCTTGAATATTGCCTTGCATAGAAGCTGATGTCAATCATCGATCATCCTAGACGATCTTGCAACCATCCCAGATGATGTGATCATGCAATCAAATCTTAATTACTTTCCTTAATTACCAGATTAATTTAGGCATAATTGTGCTGCATCGTCCAGGACGATGTCCTGGATAATATCCAAAAAATAAAGAATACCTAAATAGATCTAGCAGCTGATTTTTTCTGATTTGAGCCTATCATCCCGGCTAAAACTAATATCATCCAAGACGATGTACTTAATGATGGTTGCCTTAACCAGGATGCTCTAATTTAGGGTTTCTATTTTTAACAGATCGTCTAGGATGATATTTGGATCGTCCTGGACGATGTGATCAAAATAGAGAACTCTAACCAATAGATAAAATTTTTTCCCATGTGTGTGTGTGCAAGGTTACTTAGCATCAGGAATCACATTTTTACAATAGACTCAAGAAAGGAAAAATAATACAAACTAACTCAGACCTAATCTATCCAATCTTGAGCTAGCTTAAATTGCAGCCTGATCTTGTGGACCTAAAATTTTAGTAGGCAAGGTAGTCATAAAAAAATATGAATGTTTTATATCATCAAAATTCTAATCCATAAAATCAGATTTACAACAATCTCCCCCTTTTTGATGATGGCAAACCAAAAATTAATCTAAGCAGTTCAAGAACAGTTTAAAAGAAACAATGAGAAGAAATAAACACAGTTTTAACTATCCAATGACATAATCAAACTATAAAGAAACCAGTACAACTAACTATTCCCTCTTTTGACATCACAAAAAGGAGGAGGAATGTAAAATAAAAATAAGGCAGAAGCTAAAAACAGAAACAAACTAAAAAAATGAAAGCTTAAATATGATAAGTTTTCCATGTGATTGAATTAAAATTTTGTAAGAATCAATGAGTTAACACCATCAAAATCCTAGAAAATGGTAGAACAACCGATCTTGTTAGCCTTAACTCGGACTTCTCCTAGGGGAAATTGTCTTTTGAAAATAAAAGACCTAACTCAGAATCAACCAATTGGATAAGAAAAAAAAGATATCCGTTTAAACCTTGGTTCCAGAAAAGATATCTTATAGAATAATATACCAAAGTGATTTGTCACAATCATGAAATTTGAAATCAAGCCATTGAAAATATCAAGTGACACATGAATTCTTCTAAGATTTAAAGGTTTTGAAAGAGAGGGAAGCTTTTCTTTTTGTGGGTTAATTTTATGCCTCTTATCAATTTGATGGCACACTTTGCACATCTTTTGATTTTTGATACACTTTGTGTATTATTTAATTTTTGGCGATCATTGCGCATCTTTTGTTTTTGACATCATTGGCCACCTTTTTTTGTTATTTTTCCATGCTAGATCCCTTTTGAAAACTCTTAAATATTCTCAGTTGTGAGTATATCTTCTATTTATTAGAGAAGAAAGCCTCACTCTCTAATAAAGGGAAGAATAAACCATAAAATATAATCAAATTCATATGATAAATGCAACAACAAGATTTCAAAGAACTTAAAAGTAATATAAGACTTTTGAACATTATATATAAGATAGATTATTATAGCAAAATAGAAAAGATCTTCATCGTAAAGTCCAGTTGTTAATTTGAGATAGACTTTTGTTTAGAAAAAAAATTATACCACTAAAAGAGGTTAGAGGGAGGGAAATAATCAATGGTGTCTCTTCCTTTAACTGATTTAGAGATGTTTAGACATTGACTATTAAAATAAAAAAACCAAAAAACCAAGATAAAATATCATTTTAAAGGAAAACAAAAAACATTAGAGATGAAATAACTAATAAATCAACAAACATAAAATAATAATAATAATCAATAGAGTGGTAATCATACAATCCAGAATTTATGAAGCAGCAAGTTTAAACAATTATGAGCCACGAGCATTCACTGTCAAAGTATTATATGCTCTCATGAGGTCTTTGGTGAGAGTACACCTACAAAAATTAAATGTCAGATTTAGGAACCCAAATAGGTTTGGGTCCCTTCTTATGAAAAGAAGAATGCAATATATTTGTGTTATGCTATGAATCATGTAATTTGGGTATCCATACTCAATGTGTACTATAATGAATGGTGCAAGTGTGTGCAATGTGTCCTATCATGCCACATGAAAAATATCTAACTCCAAGAAAAGGATTTACTAATCTATTTGGGTTATAATGTCTCTTCCTAGGTTTTGACCTTAAATCAAGTGTTGATATATTCCAATTTCTCTCAAGTGTATTCAATTTAGCTTTAAACCTCAAGTTATCACTTTCTAAAGCTGCATTATCAATTCTCAAATTGTGCTCCCTATGCTCAGATTTATCAATGTATGTCTTAAAATCAGATTCGAGTGAGGTGTAGGATGCTTTAAATGAATCATGCTCAATAACCAACTTAGAGTGCTTTTTATTCAATTCATCAAACTCATCAAGTAAAGACATGTGATTGTTATCAATTTGGATGTGATCTTTAATCAAAACTTCATTCTCTTTATGTAAATTCAAAAACTCCAATTTCAAACTAGCATGTGTTTTCTTAAGTTTTCTATATGATGCACGAATTTTCTTACATATTTCAAGTATTTGACCATAGGTTGGTTGGCATACCTCTTCTTAGTCAGACTGTTCAAGAAGATTATCGAACATAAAACACAAGTTTGTGATTTCCTCCTCTACTTCAGTCTCAAAGGAGTCAGATGTAGAATCCGCCCAGCAAGGTTTTTGGTATTGCTTCTTATTCTTCCTGTATTTGGGTTTCTCATCACCCTTTTCCTTGCTTAGGTGTTTCTTAAGTGTAGTTTAACATGTCCAGACTCCATGCATTCAAAACAAATAACATTAGAAGAGTTTTTATAAGTTTTGTTATCCTTACCTCTTTTCCACTTTTGATGGTCTTTATGCTTCTTCCTTGGAAAGCTTTTGAATTGCCTAGTGACGAAGGCAACATCATCATTTTTAGATCTGAAAGAATTAGTATCCGTGTTGTTGGCTTTTAGTGCCACAGTTTTCTCCTTATTTTTCTCACCTGCATCAAGATTTCTTTGTTTCACCCCTTTCTCATAAGTAATGAGTGATCCAAGTAAGTTATCAATCGAATAAGTATTCAAATCTTTAGATTCAGTAATTGCAGTGATCTTAGCATCAAAAGAAGAAGGAAAGCATCTCAAAATTTTATTGACCCTTTCATAATTAGTTAGCTTTCTTCCTAAAGCATGCAATGAGGTGACAATTTGAGTAAACCTTGTATATATGTCAGAAATTGATTCAGAAAGTTTCATACAAAAATATTCGTAGTCATGCAATAAAATATTCAACCTAGATTATTTAACTTTGTTAGTTCCTTCATAAGTTACACACAATCTATCCCAAATTTTTTTACCAGTGGCATAAGTTGAAACACGCATATAATCTTAAGATTTCTAAGTACAGAAAAATAATTGAAGCATTTTGTATTAAATTATTCTAAATCTCTTTCTTCAAAAGTCCATTCAGTAAAAGGAATTTTAGTTTTAATGCCATTAAGTTCACGAGAAGGTGGTGTATAACCTTCTTCAACAAGCATCCACATACGATAATCAAGCGATTGTAAAAATATAGACATGCTAGTTTTCCAAAAATTAAAAGGAATATTATCAAACAAAGGTGGACGTGTGATAGAATATCCTTCCATTGTATTACAATTACCAAATTTAGCCATGAATCAAAATTAAAAAAGTTTTCAAACTTATATTTATGAATCCCGCTTTGATACCACTTGAAAGTGCTCTGATAGCACTTAAAAGTTTTTTAGGGATGTTAAGCCCTTATGAACTAGTCCCAAGACTAATTAAGAGGAGGGGTGAATTGGTATTTTAAAAAATATTTTGATCAAAACACAATCTTAAAATAAAAACAAAGATTCACCATAGAAATCAAAGTGCAAAAAATAAATGAGGAAACAATAATAAAGAATACAGAAATTATAGTGATTCAATCAATACGACCTATGTCCACTCCCTCGAGGCGCCCTCCGAGTATTGCACTAAACTCAACGTCTCTCCTTTTTCCCCCATAGTAAGGCAAAGAAGCCTATACAAACCTCCTTTCCACCAACCCAGGTGAGGCAGAGAACACAACTCATTTTGCTTCCTCCAGAAGAAGGTAGAGAACCTAACTCCTTTTGCTTCCCCTGAAGTAGGCAAAGAACCCAACTTTTGCTTCCTCCCGAAGCAGGCAGAGAATATAACTCCTTTTGCTTCCTCTAGAAGTGCGCAGAGAACCATGATCAGATGCTGAAGTTTACCTCTCTAGACCCCCAAAGAAACTAAGGATGATGATTGGAGAAGATGATGACAGATCATTTCTTGAAGCAACCTTAGTGAACTCCCTCACAAATTCCCCCTCATACGATCATCCCTCTCTCTCCCTTTCTCTCCTCTTGGCTCTCTCAAGTTAAAACAACATCAAAAGATGAGCTCTTGGGTAGAACAAGAGCTCTTAAATAGAAGAGTTTTGGAATAGCTCTTATTTTATACAAACTGACTTTATCGTCTATGACGATATGAATATTATCCTGGCCGATCATCATAAATTTTGCTCAATCATCCCGGTCAGTTTGGGACAATCAGAAGATTTTTGGTCATATTGTCCAGGACGATATAATATCATCTTATATGATCAGTACAATTCCTTGAATATCATCCAGAGAATCACTCTGAAAGGATGTTTGGATGATGAAAAAATAGCTTAATCGTTTAGGCCGATCTCACGATCGTCCTAGACGATTAGTTCAAATCTATAAAACTCATCCTGAATATCACCCTGAATATAAGCTGATGTCAATCAGCCAAGTGATCATCCTAGACGATCCTATAATAGTCCCAATGATGTGATCATGCAATCAAACCTTAATTGCATTCCTTAATTGCTAGATTAATTTAGGCATAATTATGCGGCATCGTCCAGGCCGATGTCCTGGACGATATCTAAAAAGAAAGAATACCTAAATATATCTGGCGACTGATTCTTTCTGATTGGACCCTATCATCTCAGCCGATACTAATATCATCCAGGACAATGTGCTTAATGATGGCTGCCTTAACTAGGATGCCCTAATTTAGGGTTTCTATTTTTAACAGATCATCCAAGATGATGTTTGGATCATCCCGGATGATATGATCAAAATAGAGAACTCTAACTAAAAGATAGAAATTTTCTCTCATGTGTGTGTGTGCAAGGTTACTTAGCATCAGAAACCACATCTTTTATAATAGACTCAAGAAAAGAAAAAAATACAAACTGACTCAGACCTAATCTACCCAATCTTGAGCTAATTCAAATTGCAATCTGATGTTGTGGACTTGAAATAATAGTAGGCAAGAAAGTCATAGAAATCCATGAATGTTTTCTATCATCAAAATTCTAATCCATAAAATAAGATTTGCAACATCTTATTGTATTGTACTTTTTGGGTTCCTTTAATCTGGTGTACTTTTTAGTCTTTCTTTTTTATGATGTCAAAAGGGGAAGTAGCAAATGTTGATTATACTATTAGTTTTTTTATTAGTGTTTCCTTTATTAGCTTAGGTTTTGCATTATTGTTTTTTTGTGTCGTTTAATTTTTTTAATTATGTTTTAAAATAAGAAAAATATTCAAAATAAAAAAAATTTAATAAAATTATTATTAAAAAAATTCAAATGCTTTTCTCTATTATTTTTAAAGAATTCCTTTAGTGAGGGGGAGAACTTAGGAGGAAATTAAATATAAAATTTATAAATTTAAATTTTAACTAATAATATTTACCATCATAAAAAAGGGGGAATTATTATAATCTGGGAGTATGTGATGGTTATAAATATTATTTGTGTGATATGTTACTAATCTCTACTTTACATATATTACTAACTTCTTATGTTACTAACAATTTCAAGTGAAACAAATACCGAGCATAATTGAAGAATCAAGACTCAAGATAGTGAAGCATCAAGTCTAAGTAAGTTTATTTTTAATAAAGTATGTACTTTTCTATATTCTTAAGTTACATTATATAGTCGGTGTATGTTGGTTAAATAATCGAGCTCACACTCACAAGAAGGGATAAAAATTAAATACTTCAATTTTTTTAATACTCATACTATATGATCTCTATTATACTGTATGATGCATTAAAAAAATTAATTCAAATATATAATTATGTCAAATAATTAAAATTAAATTATAACTAATCATATTATATGACCTCTAATCATACAAGAAGATTAGCTTGTTTGTTTAAGCCCTACAGTCGAATGTAAATTACCCAAATTAGACAAATTTGAATTTAAAATTTTGATCAAATAATATTGTATAAAAGATTTCATAATGTATGATTATTAATAGATAATGCCTAATTTTGTCTCATAGATTAAGGAATCTAATAATGATCAAATCCTAATCAATGATCACATTATACTAACCAAATCATGCAATTTGATCAATCTAAGAGCTCAATAAATGAACCTTAGTTCATCTTATATGAATATTTATTTGATATAACTAATCACACTATATGACTTTATATCTTATAAGATGATATGTGATGAGAATTGAACCAATTGGATATTACAAGCCTTATATTATATTGTATAATTTTTTTTATATATTGTATTGTATGTTTTTTTTTGGGGGAACCCACAGAGGGGCATATGCATTAATTAAGGAAAAAATTATAAAGTCCTTAAAGGGACCTCAAGCCCACTAAAGCTTATAAGAGCTACAAAATTAAAGTAAAATAATTCTAAGAGCTCGAGTTCCCTACTTGGAAAAAGTATAATAAAACCTAGATACATTCTAAAGAGCACCGAAAAAGAAGGAAGACAACAAAAAATAGCAATGAGCTTCAGCTTCCTATCCAAAATGTCACCACAATAAACACCTGCACTAAGAAAGTCCTAAAAAAAAGGTGAAGGCCATGACAGAAAAAAGAAGAAGCAATCTCTATCAGGTTGATAGTTCCAACAAGTATGCATATTACATATAAAAAGGGGCCAACATGAAACAATAATAAGAATCCAAACATTATCAGTAGAACAACCTGAGCAACCAACATCAGCCCTATGATTCAAAACAACAAGGCCAATAGAAATGCAAGAAGGTTCACCACACTTGTTCACCTCCAAGATAATATAAATAGCCAAACCATCAATTAATAAAGAGAACCTGGCTCCTTTAATCCTAAAACAGTTGCTAGAATTCCATAAACAACCAGGATGGGAAGCACCAAGAAAAGAACCTAGCCACCTGTAATAAGTAGAGAAACTGAAGAAATAGAAAATGAAAACCAGTTGGTAGCCTAGGATACAGGCCACCCAAATAGAGCCCAAGAGATCCATGAGCGAACACCACCTCACCATAACCAGAATACCCAGCCAGACATCCATGCTTAACCACTAGGAAATAAACAGAGCACCAAAATCATGAAGGAAAGGGCTAAAGATAAAAGAGCCACAATGCCCAGCGACAGTACCAATCTAAAGACACCAAGAAACACCCAATAACCAAGCCCAGAATCACTAAAAAAATACAAACACCAATATAAAAAATAGGCCATAAAAGAGCAAAACTGAAAGAACACTATGGCACCCAAACAGAAACAAAAAAGTAAAAGGAGTAAATGCCTCAGAGATAAACACCAGGAAACCAAGCAAAAGGAAATAAAACCAGCCAAATTGCTCTAAGAAACACCCACCATCCACACATAAAACTTACCCATAAAATAAATAAAAATGGACACCAAGAAGCAACACAAAAATCCCTCCAAACACTCACAACAGACCTCCAACATAAGAAAGAAGGTCTCTCAGGCATCTTGAAAAACAAGGCCTCCCAAGTAACAACAAAGAGGACCAAACGAGCAAAAAATAGAATAGCAAGAAACGGCCTCCCAAGCAGCATGAAACCCAAAAAACCCAAGGCTACAAGGGTCCAAAAAATTAGAAGTCACAACACCAAAAGAAGAATCAAAGCTGCAGCCCGAATAAGAACAGAGTAGTATAAAAAGAAAAAGGCATAGGAAGAGGACCTAGGAGAAATCCTGAGAGAAAGCCCCCAGATGCAAAGAAAATAGGCTAAGAAACTCCAGCCAATAGCACAAATTAGGTTCTAACGTAAGGCATACCAATTTTATCTAATCTTAAAAGACCCTTCAACGGAGCAGGGAGGTTATTAACGTTAAAATCAGACATGCAATGCAGGCCATTCCCACAATTAGCATGCCAATTAGCACACGCATTACCATCCTTATTAATAAGATAGAAAGAAAAGTTCATAAAGATCAACAAATTCTTAATATCCCTCACCAGATAAAAAGAGAAGAATTACACATTGAGTGCTCAACAAAATTTAAGAATTGAAAACAATACTTAGAATCAACTCCGATACTAATGTTAGTTAAAAGAAGAGAGATGTAAAGCCTTAAACCATAGAGAATAGCCAAAATTATAGCTTTGTTAACATCACAATTCTATGAAGGACCAGCAAAATCCATAATGAAGCAACTATGATAGTCTCTGATAACCCTACCATAACCCAAAGAAGGCCCAAAGCTAGCTCATCCACATTCAATTTATAGGAATTAAAAGGGGGTTGGTCCATTAAATAAGCCTAGGGTCTTTAGAAAGATGATTAACTTCCGGCTTAATCCCTAACTCAGAAGTAGCAGAATTATAGTTCTTAAAATTCTTGGCAGAGAGTAATTTAACAGAGTCTGAATAATCCTATGGTGGTTCATACCGATACCATTGAAGATAGAATTATTCCTATCCAATCATAAATACCACAAAATGAGAGAAGGAATAGCATTTCTGATATGACCTTTGGACTTGATGAACCAACAATTAAGCATAGCATTAAAAGACATTTTAGCATTAAAGAAGTTCAATTGAAAAATATCATTAAAATAAATCCAAGTTTTAATAGCTAAGGGACCTGAAAGAAAAACATGATGCATATTTTCAACATAATAATAACATTGGCATTTGGACAGTAAAATAAAACCTCTTTTAATTAAGTTGTCATCCATAGGAATGAACTTATGTAAGATTCTCCAAACAAAGACAACAACCGTGGAAGGAATACTTTTATGCCAAAGCAAATAAAAAATAGTAGTAACCTCATTCTTAGATCTAAAGGCATGCCAAGCATCCTTTAATCTAAAACCACAATGTTTGGATAAGCCACATAAAAAAAAAAATCATCAGAGTTAGTATTAAGGGGGAGGTTCAAAATTTGTTGAATAATAAAATCAGGAATAACATAAGCAAGCTTGTCATAATCCCAATAATTATCAGAAAATAAATAATTCACCTTAATCGCCACATTGGAAGACGAGTTATTAAGGGGGTCATTAGATTGGCCCCCGAACCAATGATCTTGCCAAAAGAAAATATAACCACCACCAAGCCCACAGTAGATAAAGGGCTTAACAACCCATTTAATTTTACACGGGCTTTGCCACACCTTAGAGTCACCTTGGTTAAAAAAATAAGTAGTCAGATGCTTACCCACACAATACTTAGCAAACATAAACTTAGCCCAAAAGCTCACTTTGGCACAAAAATTATACCATAACTTAAAAAAAAAACATAAGCCAAATCATTCATACTCTTAAACCCCAGGCCCCTTTTTCTAGGACACCACAACACTTGTCCTAAGAGGACCAAATAATTTTAGTATTACTATTAGCCCCTTTCTAGAAAAAAATATTAAATAGTCTATCAATCATACTGCAAACCGCCTGAGTAGGCAGAAGAGTTTGAAAAATATAAACAAGTAAAGAACAAAAAAACACAACATATGAAAATAAAACGACCCCAAAACTCAGCAAAGTAGAATCCCATAATAGAAGTTTGTTCTACAAAGTAGTAATTAAATCATAAAAAAGAAAGGTATACTTTTTACCTCTAAAAATAGGCACCCCAAGGTATTTAATAGGCAAATGGTCATGCACAAAACCAGTTAAATTATTAATGGCAAAAATATGATCATTATGCACTTTCTTAGAAGGAATAAAGCAACACTTATTTTTGTTCAGAGCAAGAACAATAACCATTTCAAATTAATGAAAGAATTCTATGAGTTTATTAATCCTATTAACATAATTATTAGTAAAAATAATAAACTCATCCATAAATTATAAATGAGAAATAGGAAAACCACCCAAAGTTCTGAAATAGAGGCTAGGAGAAATTTCAAAGAGGTTAGCAAGGCCTCTAGACAAATAATCAACGGTAATAATGAAAAGGATAGGAGATATCATATTACCTTTTCCAAGACCACGAGAAGATTTAATAAAACCATTTCTTTTACCAATAATAATGATAGAAAAGTGAGAACCCTCAATGCAATTTTTAATAAGGTTGATAAAATTTAAGTCAAAACCAATCAAATGCATAATATTATAATGAAAGTTTCAACCAATGTTATCATAAGCCTTGGAAATATCATGTTTTAAAATCATGTTGTCACCTCTCACCCCTAACATCCAAATCTTGGCAAAATTCTTGGGCCAAGTAATATTATTAGGAATACCTTGTCCTTTAACAAACCCCATTTGATAAGGCGAGATAATTTTAAGCAAGAGAGAAGTTAAATCGTTCATAAGGATTTTAGAGAGAAATTTATTAAAAAATGTTCATAGACTAATATGTCTAAAGTCATTCCAATTACTAACACAATTATTTTTGGGAATAAGTATAATCGAAGTAGAAGTAAAAAACTTTGGAATATAATTTCCAGTAAAAAAGTTATTAACAATAGAATAAAGATCATTACTAATAATATGATAGGTTTTTTGAAAAACTTTAGTGGTGAAGCCATCAGGCCCTACCATAGAATCACCATTAATGTCATGAATAAAATCTTTAACTTCCTCAAAAGTAGGAGGTTTGGAAAGAAGTTCATAATCCTCTTGATTAATAAGGTTAGGGATAATATCAGGGTTATCAATATAAGTAGGATTAAAATCTTTATTAAGATGCTTTTGAAAATAAATAACTGCTAAATTAGCAATTTCTAAGCCATCCTCAGTAACAGAGCCATCATCTCTATTATTTTTATTAATAAAAGTTTTGGCACATTTCCTCTTAACCAAGGCATGGAAATATTTGGTATTATTAGCACCTTTAATAAGATGTTTCTCAGCCACTTTTTGTTTCCAAAAAGCTTCCTCTTGAGCTTGTAATTTATGAAGACTATCTTTAGCATGCCTCAGTAACCTAAAGTTACCATCATAAGGAGTCATTGAAATTGAGTCTCAATAGTATTCACATTCTCTTCAACATTCAAGATATTAGAGAAAAATATTTTTAAACACATTATGATTCCACTAGTTTGAGGCTTGCTTAGGCCTTTTCAGTTTAAAACAAAGTCTCCTCATGCCAAAGATAGAGTTATCCGGATGTAAAAGGGAATGCCAATTTTCCTGAACCAAGTCCAGAAAAGAATCATGAAGCAACCACATGTTTGAAATCTAAATTGAGAAGGAGAGTTAACATGCCTAATCTTAAGAGAAATAAGCAAAGGAGAATGATCAGAAAGAGTCCTACTAAGATGCTCAATAATAATAAAATTAAAAGAGTTAAACCATCAATCATTAAACAACACGCATTCCAACCTTTTCCATAAGTGCCCACTGTTCCAAGTGAAATTGTTACTAGAAAAGCTAATATCCAATAAATTACATTCCATAATCATATTATTAAAATCCTCCATAGGTTGATAGATAGGAGATAAGCCACCTTTACATTCAGAAGGATTATAGATAATATTAAAATCCCCTCCAACAATCCAAGGCATGTTATAAATACTATGAAAATGGATAAGTTGCTCCCATAATACTTTCCTATTATAACGAGAAGAAGCAGCATAAATAAAAGAAGCACAACAATATAAATTTAAAACCTGAATATTACAATACATAACTTGAGTGAAATCTCCAATTATATCTATATGAACTAGATCCTTCGATAGCACCCAAATCGTATTAGCCACATTTGAAATAACATATTTAAAACCAATATATCTAGCAGTACCAAGTAATTTAGCAGAGGAAATAATATATTATAATAAAATAAGAATAGAAACATTATAAATACAAAATAAATTCTTATCACATAACTTAGAAGAGGGACACTCAATGCCCCTAACATTTCAAATAATAGAGTTAAACATAAAAAAATAGGGTGTCAATGACTAGTATGAGATCAGGTTGTTCTAGAAGAATATAAAATGATGTTCTTATTTTTCCTCCCTCTCCTACAATGAAAATTTATGTAACTAATGTCATTATCATCTTAGAAAATAATTTAGGCATAATATCTATATCCTCAGTATCTGTAAAGGCATCTGTGATATTACATGTTTAAGGAAAACTTACAATCATTGGGCATAACTGTCTGCCTATTATCCTGTGGCAGCTCACCCTCCTCGAAGATATCACCCTCTTCCTCATAATTTTTACTACTCAATTCACTTCCAACATCAATATAGGAATTTCAAGTATTGCTGGCAGCCAATACCAACAGTCATATAGCTGCCTATAATATTAATGATTATATTGGCGGTTAAACTGTCGGTATTAACTTGAGGTTAGTTAATTAATCGCTGTCAAAATTAGCGGCAGTCTAATAACCGGTGGTTAGGCTATCGGTTTTATTTTTTATTGGTGCTTTTCTGGAGGCTATTACCTCTGATTTTAAGTGAAGTTTTTCTAACTGTTCGAACTACCCGAAAACTACTAGAAAATGCCATAAATTTAGCCATCCCGAGCATTCTGCTTCATTTCCTCACCTTCTCCTCTCTCTCTCACTACAGAAGCTCACTCCTACTCCTTCAATTTCTTATGACCTATCATGGCTCCTGCACAAGAATCTGACCACCGACAACCTCCCTTTGGCCAAAGATCTTGCCCCCACTCCAACATCAGAGCACGACCAAAATATACCCGCAAAACTTATGTCCAAACCAAATTTAGGTTTGCATTTTTTTCTCAAATTTGCTATTTGGTGGTTTGAGCAAGTATTTTCCTATTTCACTTGTATTAAATCAATGCTTAGCATTAATTCCATATCTTTTTTGCTTTACTCATGGATGTTCTCACTAGACATTTGCAAGAGGATGTACCTTGGAGTTTTATTTTTGCTCATTATATTCTTCTTGTTGATTTTGGGCAATCGAGTCATTTAATTAGAGTACACATTTTATATATCTTGTGACTATTATTCATATTGATCATGAAATAGATTGGGATATTATTAGTAAAATTGAAGTTGGTTGGTTGAAGTGGAGGAATGCATAAGTTTTTGTTGTGGAGGAATGCAATGCTTTATAGTGCTGAATTTTGGTCATTAAAAGAGAAGAATAATAGTTAAGTGTTGCTGAGATGAGAATGCTCAGGTGCATTAGTGGACTTACTCTTAGAGACAGGATATGAAGCGAGCATATTCAAGAAAAGGTTGGAGTAGTTCTAGTGACATATATGATTAGAGAGAGTCACCTTAGATGGTTTGGTCATGTAAAACATCAGCCTTCCAATGAATTTATTAGGAGAGTAGATTTATTAGATTTGACCTATGTTAAGAAAGGTAGAAGTAGACCTAAAAAGACTTGGTTAGAAAATAAATAAATAACTTTTCTTTATTAAATTTGAATGAGAATTAGACTCTTAACATGACACAATAGGGAAAAAAGGATTCATGTAGCCGGCCCCATGTACTGGGATAAAGGCTTGATGTTGTTATAGTTGCAAGAGGATATACCTTAGTGTTTGATTTTTGCTCATAATTTCACAACTTGTTGATAAGACTAGAGATTGAGTTTAAGGTAAACTTGAATTATGGAGGTCAACCTAGCTTAGAAGATTTTACCTTGGTATTTGCTTTTTATTAATGATATTCTTCTTATTGATAAGACTAGAGAGGGAGTTCAAGGTAAACTTGAATTATGGAGGTCAAGGTAAGCCTATACCTTGGTGTTTTCTTTTCCTTAGAGGATGTACTCAACTCCCCTTTTAGAATTATGTGAATATATTTATGCTAATTTCAAGCCAAAGTGACTATACAAAGTGATAAGTAATCCTAACATGCATGCATTTTTAGATGTTCAAATCATATCAAATTTGATTTTAAAATTTCCAAGGAGTTATAGGAATGAATTTTCTCTCTCCAAGATGAGTTCAAAACTCTCAAATCATAATATTTTTTCACATAAATTATTTATCTTGTATTGTTGTATTTATTGTATGGTTTGTGAATGCATTCCAATTCAAATAAAGTAAACTTATTCGAAAGTAAAGCACATACACTTGTTCAGGTTGCATATGTTCTAATAATTGATTTTACAACTTTGTAGGGAAATGTTTACTTTAACATCCAAATGAATATCCAAGAAGAGAGATATTGGATGTATAACAGATTGTTACTGGGTCAAAGAGGATTGACAGATGAATTTATAGAGAGAGTTGAGACTTTTATTCAAGTTTCATCTCAACTACCTTCCTTCAAGTTTGATGGAATGTTTAGATATAAATATTTGAAGCACAAAAATCAAGCACTCCTCAAACCCGATAATGTGAAAGTTAATTTATATCATAGGGAATTTATTCCAGACTATTGGATTTGGACCTCATATGGCAAGTATAAGCCACATAGAGATACTCATGCTAGTCCATCCATAGCTTTTAAAATATTTGATGAAGATCAAATGAGTAGACCGTATGAAAAACTTATTCTTAATGTAGTAGGTCCTAATGTAAGGGCTAGTGTGGAAGAGCCACCAAAAGCAAAAATTAAAAAATTCTTTGAGCTACTACATGGAGTTCAAAAACCAATTTAGGATGGTTATTAAACTCATTCAAAATTATCAATTGCAGTGAGAATGCTAAGTATCAAAATTGAATATAATATTTCTCATAATTGTTACAATGACTTCATTGGTCTTCTCAAGAAAACTAATCCAATAGATAATTTAATTCCCTCAGATTTGTACAGAATGAAGAAATTAGTATCCAAGTTGGGTCCCACTATTACAAAAATTAATTGTTGTATAAATGGATGTATGTTATAGTACAAGGATGATGCAATAGAAGTTTATTGTCGCACCTACAATGTGCCTCAATTTAAGCAAACATCGAGAAGGCAATATCGTCAAAAGAAAGCTGTTCTATATTCACGTTAATTTTATTTACCGATCATTCCATGACTTCAGCGGCTCTATACATCAATGAGTTCGGCAGGTAATATGAGATGACATAAGGATAAATTAGTAAATAGTGGTGTTCTTTCTCATCCATCAAATACTGAAGCATGGAAATAATTTGATCAAGTACATGCTTCATTTGTTGTTGAACCATGCAACATAAGATTGAGATTATGTGTTGATGGTTTTATCCCATATAGTCAAGCTTCTACATCGTACTCTTGTTGGCCAGTTATATTGATATCATATAACCTTCTACCAGAGATGTGTATGATTATCCCGTACATGTTCTTAACACTTATAATACCTAGACTACATAATCCAAAAGTAAAAATTGATATTTTTTTTGCAACCATTAATTGATGATCTCAAGTTATTATGGGTAGAAGATGTTTTCACGTATGACATCTCAACAAAACAAATTTTTTTCTTTTGAACTGCATTGCTTTGGACCATTGACGATTTTCCAGCTTATGATATTTTGTATTGTTAGAGCACACCAGAAAAATTAGCTTACCCTTAATGTATTGAGAATAATAAAGATTTCATACTAAAATATGGAGGAAAAAATATTTGGTTCGATTATCATTATATGTTCCTACCTGCTGATCATCATTTTAGAAGGAATAAGGAAGTATTCGTTAAAAATAGGGTTGAGAGGTCACCTCCTCCACCCATATTAAGTAGTGATGATATATTACAAAGACTTTTTGAGTTTTCATTAATTATTAATTTTCTAATGTTATCAGAGTCTAAATTTTATGGGATATGATGTTCAACATAATTAGATTATAAAAAGTATTTTTTGGACATTACCATATTGGAGAACAAATTTAATAAGGTATAATCTGAATGTTATGCACATTCAGAAGAACTTCATGAACAATATTTTTAATATAATTATAGATATTAAAGGTAAGAGCAAGGATAATGTTAAATCAAGAATGAACATTAAAGAGTACTGTTGGCAAATAAATCGAGAGTTCGTAACAACCATTGATGGCAAAATAATGATGCCCAAAGCACCTTATTCTTTCACATTAGAGCAAAAAAGATCATGAGTCAGTGATTTAAAGGTTTAAAAATGTCTGATGGCAATGGATCAAACTTAAGCCGATGTGCTAACTTAGAATCTATGAGGTTATTTGGATTATAAAGTTATTATTGTCACATAATTATGGAGATTCTCCTTTCAATCATAGTATGTATGTTACTAGATTACATATCGAATCCGTTGACTGAGCTTAGCATTTTCTTCAAAGACTTATGTTTATTTAAACTAAGTGAAGATGCTTTACAAAAGAGCTATGAGAACATACTAATCATCCTCTGCAAGTTAGAAAAAAAATTTTTCCCCTGGGATTTTTTGATTCTATGGAACATCATCTATTCCATCTACCTTACGAAGCTACAGTTGGTGCACCTGTATAATATCATTGGATATATCCTTTCGAGAGGTAAAATATTTTTTTATTAAGTTTTAAATATTTTTGAACAAGTTAAAAATATATGTTTACTAACTTGATAATTATAATTATTTAATAGATATTTGAACAAGCTGAAAAAATATGTTAAAAATAAAGCATGACTAGAAGGATCGATATATGAATCATATTTTTCTCAAGAAACCACTCACTTCTGCTCCTACTACTTTAAGCCCCATGTAAGGAGTACAAGAATAAAGATTGGTCATAACATGGAATTCGATATAGAAGAACAATCACAGGCTACACTATCAGTCTTTAGAAGTCATGAAAAATCTAGTGGTAAATGTGTTGAAAGATTTCTCATTGATTTAAAAATCAAAATATTGACTTTATATGTGCTACTGAACTGTGATGAAGTCCAACCAATCTTAGAGTAAGTTATTCTATAATGCACACAATGAGTAATATTTATTTGAAGTACTAAAGTATTATTTAGATGATTTATTATAAGGTATTTTGTAAGCAATTTGCCTTTGACAGATTCTACGGATATTGAGCAAGTTGTTGCAAATGAATTCACAGCTTGGTTTAAATCTTATGTGAGCTCTTAATTTTTTTTTTTAATTACAACTTATTTAATATTTAAAATCCTAACATTTAAAAATTTCTTAAGTACATAACTCTGATAACAATTGTTTCGATAAAGGTCTACAAGCATTAGCATGGGGCCTAATATAAAAAGTAAATACCTAGCCAATATATATAGTGAATGGGTTCAAATTTCATACCAAGTCGTGGAGTGAAGAAAAAAAAACTAAAAATTATGGAGTATGTGTTTGAGGGAATACTCATGAAGAAGATGAGTGTGATTATTATAGTATCTCGAATGAGGTTCTTAACATGGAATACTTGGGCGAAGATGAGAACTTTGTATGTTTGTTTAACTGTTAATTGTGTGATCCAGTATAGAATAGAGGCACATAGGTTCATCCTGCGTATGGTTTAGTAGACATAAAACATAGTAGAAGATACAGGAAGTTGGATCCATTTATATTAGCAAGTCAAGCTGTTCAAGTTTATTTTAATAAATATCCTCGTGGTCATAGGGATAAACAAGATTGTCTAGATGTCATAAAAATAAAAGCATGGGGGATAATCAATCAACAATATGTTGTAGCAACAACACAACAAGTGAATGAGATGTAAAATTATATGTTTGTTAAAATTGAGGAGATGCCAACTACAACCCATAGTATTGAAATGTAGTTAGAAGATGTGAAAAGTTCAATTAGCTCATCAAGTGAGAACGAGGATGAAAGTAAAGATATCATGGAGAGCAACGAAAATATTTTTGATTTTGAGAAGTTTTTGTATTTTAGAATTGTAGTTTTAATAATTTAGAATTATAGTTTTTATAATTTAGAATTATAGTTTTTATAATTTAGAATTATAGAATTGTAGTTTTTATAATATTTCTGAGTAGTTTTTGTACTTATAGAATAATATTTTTTTGAAATCAAGTTAAAAAACATATCATTCTTTTGCTAAATGTCTCTTGTAAAATCTATTTTGAATGTTAATCATTATTATGTATTATATAATTCTTTATGTTTGTAATTCATTATTATGTATTCTATAATTCTATAAGTCCTTATATTTTTATATGTTACAATGATTTACTAATTATTTCTTTTAATACAGATGGTTTTAGGTGATGATCCTCCTCATAGATCCTTTACATCAATTTTTTCTCAAAAAAAGCTGAGTGTTGGACCTAGCAGACATAGACAGCTTGATGAAAGTGTGGGGCAGGGATCAGTTCCACCAGTTATACCATCGTTACCACCGCCCAAGAGTCAACAATAGTCTCCCAATGAGTACGGTCAAGGCCAATCAGTTCTACCTATTGTTGGTGTACCACCACCCTTTCCTAGGTACTTCTCTCCTCCGTCGATGAGTCCTCGATTTCCCTCTCTAGATCAGGCACATGTAGCTCCATTCTATCTATATTACCCCCACTAGCATCACAAATTGGTGCATCCACCATCCATTACCCTACTTACCCCCAACCCAATATATGGTGCAGCCAGAACACGATGGACCATCTACACCAATAGAGGTTGGTGCTGGGGATCCTGTAGTTATAGCAGATAAGCATCTATACATTGAGCCTGAGGGTGATACGTAAGTTTAGTTTATTTTGGTAAGTTTATTATAATTTGATATATTATATATTATTGACAAAAATTTAACATACAGCTTCAATCCTTTAAGGCTACCTACCCACAAGATTTAGGATATCATAAGGAGAAAATATGATGCTCCTTACTTATCATGGAAGAAGATCCCGAAAGAAATTAGCGATATGTGGTTTAGAAAATTTTAGGTATACTTATTTATCATGAATTAAAATATTTGATTTAAATTATATTAATATTTTTTATAAAAAGATTTTAGGTTGTTGCCTGAGCATAGCACGAGGATCAGAACAAATTTTGAGAGGATAGGATCGACCCCTCTTAGGGACATGTTCACGAACATTAGAAAATCTGGGCAGCATCCATTATGAATTGGAGAGAGTGTATGTGCAGATCTGAGTAGATCTTGGGCGAGCCTTGAGTTCATAAAAATAAGAGAGCAGAATAAGCAAAATAGAGCATCTGATTATGGGGGTTTAGGAAGCTCCCTTCATACTGGTGGATATATTCCTCATATGGAACATAGATGATGATTGGTAAAAGCTTTGAATTATTTTAATAAATATATGTATATTATTTTAAATATATCTTCTATTTTCAGAAAGTGTTTCTTGGCAGGGACCCGACACCACTGGAGTTTCATACGAGGATTCACCAACATCAAGCTGACCATCAGTGCGTAGATGAAAAGGCTAAAAAAGCTCATGTGAGTATAATTGTTTGGAGTTTTGGAATATAAATTTAATATAAAAAATCTCATTCTAATATCAATATATTTTATGGATTTATTCTCACAAGATGATTTTGTACGAGTTCGAGAAAGTCTTCAGTCTACTGGTGTGGGATCATCTTTAGGATTGACCCAGTATTCTTAGTATCATACATGGTTAGATGTTGTTGGAGGAAGATAGAGGGGGATTGCATATTACTTGGGTTCGTAAGGCTAAGCTTATGAGGGCAGTTCATCTACATCAGCATTTATGATCTTGGTGGAGCTGAAGAAATTGTAAGCTAGAGGGTTGTAGCCCTGATGAGAGATATAGAAGAGATTAGAAATGTTTAAAATGAGATGCAGATAGAGTTGTGATCCTATAAAGATGAAATCAAAAGAAAAAAGAGTAAGAGCAAATACATGCATACAGCGAGGACACGGAGGATAAGTAGTACTCTTATTTATTTGTTAATTGTTGGTTTAAACATTTAGTTTGATGAACTTATAGTGTGAAAGAGAGGACATGGGCATGTTATTATTGATTTATATGTTATCAGACTTTATTTATTTATTTGGTTTCATGAACTTTGTAGACTTTATTTGTTTATTATGGATTTCATTATAATTTTATATATGTTGATTTTGTAGACTTTATAATAGTGTGACTGATTATGTGGATTTCATTTCATTCTAATAAACGTTATAATATACGGATTTCATTTCATTTAAATGAACTTTGTAGACTTTATAATTGTTATGATTGATTATAGTGGCATGTTGCCCATATTTGTGTTAATTATTAACTATTATGTGCAGGTTTAGGATTTAGGGTAAAATTGAGTAAATATATATGGGATACTGCCAATTTTTTTTAAATGCAAACAGAATCCTCTGAGCACTCTGGAAGTAGGAGGTATTTGGCGGCCAATCGATGGTTTGGCTTCAAGAAACTTTGATAGCGAACATCTTATTATAGCCTCCAGAAGTTTAATAAAGCAGGTAATAATTATCGACGGTTTACCGATGGCAGTCGGCGATGATCTGGCAGTAACCCGGTGGTTTCGCCACCGGTAATACCGACAGTTTTGATGGTCGATAAGCCGATAGTGATTAATTGGTGGTCAACTAAAGTTAATTGGCAGTGATCCAGCGGTTTGCCCACCGGTAGTAAAGGCGGTTTAGATGGCCGGTAAGCCACCGGTGATTAATCGACAGTTACCGGGATTATGACTGCCAGAAAGTATCGGTTGTTTCCACCATCGGAAAGCCACCGGTGATTATAACTACTAGAAATAGACTGCCAAAAATAGTTTCTTAAGTGATTTATTCCAGTAATTTTTGAATCGCCAAAAACCACTGGTATTTTACAAAGCCGCCAGAAATCTTAAATAAACTGCCAGAAAAAATAGACTGCAATGCCTGAATTTTTTGTAGTGCATTAGCCTCCACTAAAGTGATATGGCCATCCACCTGGCTATTCATAAAAGTTTGAGAAAGCTTCTTATTAGTATAACTATCATTTAATAACTCAACCTCCATATCAGGCAAGTTTTTATTAATAACATGAGTAGTTGAAGAAGAAGGAACTATATTTAGATTTGTAGTCATAGCCAACATTTATTCATCCATGCTTTGAAAGCCATAAGGTAACTATGAGATAGGGTTGAGATTATTTTTCTGACCAATAAGAGGTTCAACATCCTTAGTGGAATGCAGTTCATTATGAGGTATGACAAGTTGTATAACTTCCTCAACATTATCCTATACTTTAGAAACATTTCCCTCAATAACATCAGGAAGAGGATTCACAATATCATGATCAGCCGAAGAAACATCATTCCCATTGGATTGTTTGGAGGAATCCTTATCCTTCCAAAGATGTGGATGTAGAATGTAACACTCATTTAACATGTGACCAAGCATCTTATAATAAGGGAAAAAAATAAGTAAATTTTCAAATTCAATTTTTTTGGAAATAACCATTCAATTTTGAACCAATCCAAATCTTATTAGGATGTTTTGTAAAAAATATCCTGCTCAACTAAAACACAGACCACATATGGACGAGATATAAATGTCATAGCTTGATCCATCTGCAAGGGCCTACCAAAAATTGAATCTAAGCTAAAAAAATTTAAGAGTTAAAAAATGAAGTCTTAAATTCAGGAAGGATATCTGCACAGGGGTAATAGAAGATTCCTCACGGATATCAAAATCTGGTGTCCGTTTAAGTAATCTCATATGACAAGCTTGAATATAATAAGATCTTAAAAGTTTGTCACATATGTTAAGCCCTATGAACTAGTCCCAAGGCTAACCAAGAGGGGTGGTGAATTGGTATTTAAAAATTTCTTCAAATAAAAACACAATCTTAAATCAAACCAAGATTTACCACAATAATAGAAATGAAGTGCAGAAATTAAATGTGGAAATTAAATGCGGAAGAATAATAAGAAAGAACACACCAGATTTTATAGTGGTTCCATTAACTTGACCTACGTCCACTCCCCGAAGCCTCACCTATGAGTATTGCACTAAACTCAGTGTCTCTCCTTTTTCCCCCCACAGTAAGGTGAAGAAGCTCGTATAAAAACTCTTTTTCACTAACCCCGGTGAGGCAGATAACCTAACTCCTTTTGCTTCCTCCTGAAGCAGGTAGATAACACAACTTCTTTTGCTTCCTCCTGAAGCAGACAAAGAGCCTCGATCAGTTACTAAGGTAGACCTCTCTAGAACCCCCAAGAAACTAGGGACGATGACATGAGAAGACAATATAGATCTTTGCTTAAAGCAACCTTTATGAAACCCCTCACAAACTCCCCCTCATAAGATCCTCTCTCTCTCTCCCTTGCTCTCCCTCTCCTCTTGGCGATCTCAAGTCAGGATAACAACAAAAGATTATCTCTTGAGAAAATAAGAGATCTTTTAAGCAAGGGCTCTAAATTAGCCCTAATTAGGAACTAATCGTTAAATATTATCCTATACGATCATTTCAAATATATCTCAATCAACTAGGATGATTTGGAAGAGTATGGACGATTAGAATGTTATTTTATTCAGATCATCCAAGATGATAAGATATCATCCTGTATGATTAGTTCAAATCGTCAAATATCATTCTGACCATTGCCCTAGATGGATGTCTAGATGATAGAAAAATAACTAGATCATCTGGGCCGATTAGTACAAAATGGCAAATATCATCCAGAACATCGCCCTGAAAGGATGTCTGGATGATGAAAAAATAACTTGATCGTCCAGGCCGATCTCGTGATCATCCTAAATGATTAGTTCAATTTAGTACATATCGTCTAGAACATCGCCCTGAATGGAGCAAGGCTAATTTTTTATCTTCTAGGAAGAACTAAGGTTTATGAATTGATCATCTTGGACAATCCTACGATCGTCCAGGTAGATATGATAGAGCAATCAAACCTTAATTTCTTTCCTAAACTACTATATTAATTTAGGCATAATTGTGCTGCATCATCCAGGACGATGTCCAAAAATAAAAGATGCCAAAATAGATATAGCAGCTGATTCTTTCTAATTTGAGCCCATCGTCCAGATGATTCTAATATTATCCAAGATGATTTGCTTAATTATGGTTGCCTTAACTAGGATACCCTAATTAGGGTTTCTATTTTTAACTGATCATCCAAGTAGATTTTTGGATCGTCCCGGATGATGTGATTAAAATAGAAAACTCTAACAATCAAAGTAAATTTTTCCCCTAAGCGTGTGTGTATAAGATTACTTAGCATCTGGATCCACAATATTTATAATTGACTCAAGAAAGGGTAAAAGACACTTGACGTACATTACAATTTGACTCAGTCCTAATCGACCCAATCTTGAGCTAGTTCAATTTGTAATTTAGTCTTATGAAACTAAAACATTAGTAGGCAAGGCAGTCATAGAAAAATAGAAATGTTTACTATCATCAAAATTATATTTTATGAAATCAGATTTGCAATAATCTCCCCTTTTTTGATGATGGCTAACATTCAAATAATCTACGAAATTCAACTTAAAACTTCACAAGAAAAAAGTGTAAAGCAAGAAGTTCAAATTTTACTAAAATTGAACATAGTACATAGTAAAATTGAACATAGTACATAGTACAACTAAGCAGCATAAAATAATACAACTACTCCCCCCTTTTGACATCAAAAAAAGGAGGGAAAGAGAAATAAAACATAAACTACCAAATATAAGTAAACTACAAAAAAAAAACATAACAAAACAAACTAAAAGAAGGATGGCCCCAGATCATCCGAAGGAGGTGGTGGTGGTGGCGGAAAGAAACTGGAAAGAGTCGCAAACTGCTCCCTAAACCAGGCCATGTCATGGTCGTGTTGATGTTGTTGCTGAGCTATGAATGAGTCAAAGCGAGCAACATCCTCCACATATTGCTGCTCCTGTGTAGCAATATAGGACTCGAATCGAGTCTCCCACCGATCAAACTGCTCTACCAGTTGATCCAGCTGTGAGTGCTAGCAGAGCAGAGAGGAGGTCCAGGGATAGGTGCATGAGCCACCTCCTCCTCAGTCCCTTAACTTCCTCGTGCTCTGGGTGGGGATGAGTACTGTGAAGAAAATTTAAGGAGTTGTTGGAGTAAATGGAAGGCTAAAAGTTTGGCGGGGCAGGATATTAGAGGTTGTATTTGGATTCCAAGACATATGCTATGATGCGTCCTAAGGAAAGATTGGGCTTCCTTTATGTCATGGATCTCTAATGCTTACTAGGTGCTCAATGTATCGAAAGATCAAATCCATAGCATTAAATTCATGGTGGGTCATGATGTAGAAAGTGGTGATCGAAAGGAGTGTAGTGATGTGAATGCGATCACCAGCTTTCGGAGGAACTGAGGTATGAAGAACATGTTGGATTGTCCTAGCATCTTTGAGTAAGCTGTTAGACTTTCCAACATAATATGAAATATTAGTGTTCCTCAAAAAGTGATTGGCCAGAGCCTAGTCACTATCTGGGTCTTGAGATAAGATGTGAAGCTTATCTCTAATGATGGACAACTGTAGGAGCTCATGATAGTCATGATATGTGATTTCAACATGACGCTTATTAATATAAGACTGAAGAGAAGTGAAGGAGGAGTTGATGCGGAGGCTAGCAAAGAATTCAAATAGAAATTTAGAATTGAATGGGACGGTAAGTGTAAGGATAAAGGTAAGAGATGTGTGTACAAACAATTCGAGAATAGGATAAGAAAGTATGTGAGGGTTGACTATCTGGGATAAAGTGATCTCGGTGGTCTTGTATCATAGATAGGCAGCTTGATCGGCTGCCTCAGTGAAATGAGGGTCAAGATTGGCCCTCGAGGAGCTTCCTGAAGCCATACGGGAGCACTTTCCACTAGCTATGAACATAAAACCAAAGAAGAAATGAGAGCAAAAGTGGATGGAAGAGGTTGGGTAAGAAAATCTATTTGCAATCCTCGGTTTAAAAAATCGATCATAGAATCATCCAGGATGATCAGGTGAAATAATTATGTCTGGGACGATTGGTCAAAAAGGAGATAATATCATCTAGGACGATTAGACATCATCTAGGATGATAAGAGATAGGAGATCGTCTAGAGGATTTAAGCCGGATGACCGTTGAAAAAGTATATTGTCCAGGACGATTAGGTGGATCATCTAGGATGATAGGCAATAATGGATCGTACCGGCCGAAATTAAGACGTGAATCAAATTTTGCCACGTAGATTATCCAGGATGAATAGGTGGATCATTTAGGACGATCATCAATATTTGAGCAGAAATTATGAAGATCGTCCAAGATGAGGAGGATCATCCAGGATGAGGAGGATCATCCAGGATGATCAAAAATAATTGAATCAAAAAATGATCAGATCATCAAGGACGATAGTGGATCATCCAAGACGATTAAAAATAGAGAAGTTATATAAGCCGTCAGATGGAGTTTTAAGAGTGGATTGAATGCATCATCCAGGATGATATAAATATTTTCCAGGATGATGTGACTAAAGATTAAAAATCTTGTGATGGATGGAGATGATCAAAGAAGGTCCAAAAACATAAAAGACAACAGTAAAAGAAATTAAAATAAAATATGAAAAAATAATAATAATAACAAAAGGAAAGAAACAAAGTTTTTTTATTTTTAAAATTTTAATCAAAGCAAAAAAATTTATAAATTCTCCATGTGATTGAATTAAAAATTTATAAGAATAATGAGTTAACATCCTCAAAATTTGAAAAATGGTATAATAGCGAATTCTGTTAGCCCTAGCTCGGACTTCTCTTAGGACAAATCATCTTTTGAAAATAAAAGACCTAACTCAAAAAAACTAATTGGATAAGAAAAAGAGATTCATTCAAAACTTAGTTCCAGAAAAAATAACTTATGGAATAATATACCAAAGTGATTTGTAATAATTGCAAAATTTGAAATCAAGTCTTTAAAAATATCAAGTGACACATAAACTCTTCTAAGGTTTAAAAATATTGAAAGAGAAGGAAGCTTGCCATTTGTGAGATCATTTTATACCTCTTGTTAATTTATTGGCGCACTTTGCGTGTCTTTTGGTTTTTGATACACTTTTTATATCTTTCAATTCTTTTTGGTGGTTATTATGCATCTTTTCAATTTTTCTTCTTTTTGGAGCTCATTTTATGCCATTGACATTGTTGCAAGTAAGATCCCTTTCGAAACTCTTAAATGCTCTCAGTTGTGAGTATATCTTCCATATATTAGAAAAGAAAAACTCACTCACTAATATAGGAAAGAGTAAGCCACAAAACATAATCAAATTCATATGATAAATGTAATGACAAGATTTAAAAGAATTTAAAAGTAATATAAAGACTTTGAACATTATATATATAAGATAGATTATCATAACAAGATAGATAAGATCTCAATTGCAAAGTCCAGCTATTAATTTGAGATAGACTTTTATTTAGAAAAGAAAATTACTCCGCTAAAAGAAGTTAGAGGGAGAGAAACAATCAATGGTGTTTCTCCCTTTAACTGATTTAGAGATATAAAACATTAACTACAAATTTTTAAAAACAAAAATAAGGCAAAAAATATCATTTCAGCTATAACCAAAAAGAAAAACTAAAAAACAAGAATATCAGAGATGGAATCACTACAAAATAATAGCAAAAAAAAAAAAAAACTCAAAACTAAAGAGAAAGAAATAGAAAACAATAATGAGCAATAGATCAAAAAACATGCAAATCAGAATTTATTAAGCAGCAAGTTTATGTAATTAAGAGCCGTGAGCCTCTGCTGTCTAAGTACCATATGCTCTCACGAGGCCTTTTATGAGAGCAAGCCTACAAAAAACATCAAACGTCAGATTTAGGAACCCAAATAGGTTTGGGTCCCTTCTTATGGAAAGAAGAATATAATACATGTGTGTTATATTATGATTCATGCAATTTTGGTCTCCACATCTAATGTGTACTATAGTGAACAGTGCAAGTATATGAGATGTGCCCTAGCAAGCCATATGAAAAACATCTAACACCAGGAAAAGGGTTTACTAATATGTTCAGGTTATAGTGCCTTTTCCTAGTTTTGGCTTTAGATCAAGTATGGGATTTCTTAAGTTTCCAATATGATGCATGAATTTGTTCACAAACTTCAAGTAATTGATCATAGGTTGGTTCGCATACCTCTTCTTGGTCAAACTAAATAAGGTGATCACCCGCCATCAAGCACAAATTTGCAGTCTCCTCCTCCGCTTTAGTTTTAGAGGAGTCAGATGCAGAATCTGCCCAAAATGCCTTTTGGAATCGCTTCTTGTCATTCCTGAACATGGGTTTCTCCTCCCTCTTCTCCTTGCTTGAGTGATTCTTAAGTGTAGGATAATCAGCTTTGACATGTCCAGGCTTCTTGCATTCATAACAAACCATATCATAAGAACTTCTAAAATTTTTGCTATCCTTATATTTTTTTTCCACTTATGATTCTTCCTTAGAAAGCTTTTAAATTTCCTTGTGATGAAGGAAATATCATCACTTTCAGACCCAGAAGAATTTGTATCCATATCATTATCCTTGAGCGCCACAATTTTCTCCTTCTTCTTCTCACCTGCATCAAGTTGTCTTTGGTTCACCCCTTGCTCGTAAGCAATGAATAACCCAAGTAAGTTATCAATAGAATAATTATTCAAATTCTTAGATTCTGTAATTGCAGTAATCTTAGCATCAAAGGAAGAATTCAAGCATCTCAAAATTTTATTAACTCTTTCATAGTTAGTTAGCTCTCTTCCTAAGTCATGCAATGAGATAACAATTTGAGTAAACCTAGTATACATGTCCGAAATCAATTCAGTAGGTTTCATATGAAAAAATTCATAGTCATGCAATAGAATATTCAACTTAGATTACATAACTTCATTTTTTCCTTCATAAGTAATACACAATATATTCTAAATTTCTTTACCAGTAGCACAAGTTGAAACATGCATATAATCTTTAAATTTCGAAGTACAAAAAAAAAGTTTAAATACTTTGCATTCAGTTACACTAAATCCCTATCATCAAAGGTTCATTCAGTAAAAAAAGTTTAGTTTTAATGCCATTAATTTCATGAGATGGAGGTGAATAACCATCCTTAATAAGAATCCATATATAATAGTCAATCGATTGTAAAAATGTAGACATGCGGTTTTTCCAAAAATCAAAAGAAATATTGTCAAATAAAGGTGGTCGGGTAATAGAATACCCTTATACAGTATTAGGATTACCAAAGTTAGCCATTAATCAAAATTTAAAAGTTTTCAAAAACTTATTTTTATGAATCCCGCTCTGATACTACTTGAAAGTTCATCAGGGATGTTAATCCTTTATAAACTAGTCCCTTGGCTAACCAAGAGGGGGTGAATTGGTATTTAAAAATTTTTTCAAATAAAAATACAATCTTAAATCAAACCAAGATTCTCCATAATAAAAATAAAGTGTGAAAATTAAATGCGAAAGAATAATAAGAAAGAACACACCAGATTTTATAATGGTTCGGATAACTTGACCTACGTCCACTCCTCGGAGCCTCTCCTCCAAGTATTGTACTAAACTCAGTGTCTCTTCTTTTCCCCCTTTGCAAGGTAGAGAAGCCCGTATAAAAACTCCTTTTCATCAACCCCGGTGAGGTAGAGAACCCAACTCCTTTTTCTTCCTCCTAAAGCAGGTAGCCCAACTCCTTTTGCTTCCTCTTGAAGCAGGCAGAGAATCTCAATCAGTTATTGAAGTAGAACTCTCTAGAACCCATAAGGAAATAGGGATGATGACCAGAGAAGATGACGTGGATCCTTTCTTAGAGCAACCTTTATGAAAGCCCTCACAAACTCCCCCTCACAAGATGCTCTCTCTCTCCCTTGATCTCCCTCTTCTTTTGGCTCTCTCAGGTCAGAACAGTAGCAAGAGATGATCTCTTAAGAAAAATAAGAGATCTTTTAAACAAGGGCTCTAAATTAGCCCTAATTAGCAACTAATTGTCAAATATCTTCTAGGACAATCTATTAAATTTAGCTCAATCAGCCAGGACGATTTGGAAGAGTCTGGATGATTAAAAGGTTATTTTGTTTAGATTATCTAGGATGATAGGATATCATCTTTTATGATTAGTTGAAGTCGTAGAATATTGTCCAGACCATCGGCCTAGATGGATGTCTGCACGATGGAAAAATAACTAGATCATCCTAGCTGATTAATATAAAATGGCAAATATCATCTAGAACATCGCCCTAAATAAATGTCTGGATGATGAAAAAATAACTTGATCGTTCAGGCCGATCTCGCAATTATGCCGAACCATTAGTTCAATTCAGTACATATCATCCAAAGCATTGCCTTGAATGGAGCCATGCCAATTTTGATTGTCCCGGAAGAACTATGATTTGTGAATTGATCGTCCCAGATGATCTTGCAATCGTCTAAGTCAATATGATCGAGCAATCAAATCTTAATTATTTTTCTTAATTATTAGATTAATTAAGGCATAATTATGCTTCATCGTCTAGGGCAATATTCTAGATGATGTCCAAAAATAAAAGATGCATAAATAAATAGTGCGGCTAATTCTTTCTGATTTGAGCTATCGTCTCGGATAATGCTAGTATCGTCCAGGATTATTCACTTAATTGTTGTTTCCTTAACTAGGATGACCTAATTAGGGTTTTTATTTTCAACGAATTGTCTAGGACATTTTTTAGATCGTCCTAGATAATGTGATCAAAAGAAAAAACTCTAACAATCATATAGAATTTTCCCCCCAAGTGTGTGTGTAAGGTTACTTAGTATCTAGATCCACAATATTTATAATTGACTCAAGAAAAGGTAAAAGATACTTGATGTATATTACAAACTAACTCAATCTTAATCTACCCAATCTTGATCTAGTTTGATTTGTAATTTGATCTTGTGGACCTGAAACATTAGTAGGAAAGGCAGTCATAGAAAAACAGAAATATTTGCTATCATCAAAATTATATTCCTCGAAATCAGATTCGTAACAAATCTCATTTAAAAAATACAACTATAATCCAAATCATTACTAAGCTGAATCACAACATGTCTCAGATCCAATAATCCAATATAAAAGGATCTCAAAAGTTTCTGATTAATGAGGAACTTATGAATGACATCCAAATTTGGATGCCTAAGAAGACACTTCCCAACAAAAGTAAGAGTAAAGGGAGTGGCAAGCTGTTACACCATAGAATTGTCGAACATTAAAGCTGAACATCCTTTAAATCAGGTTTGCATAAATTGAAGCTTAGTAGAAGAAGAGGAAGAACTGGCTAAAACTTCCTTAAAGTATCGAGACTTGCCAATAAGAATCATAGCAGTCAATGGGATAAATGACGATGAAGTTGAAGTTGTCATCTCCCAAAATAGCAAACCTGAAAAAATATCAAAATAAAATGCAAATCCAATAGAGAAAACAACAGTGGAACAAATCTAGGAAAAAAAAACCTAAAGAAACCATGCTAGGAGTATCGAGAGAGAAGCTTGAGAGGTGGAACCCTAGATCGCCTCCAAATCGCTAGAGAGCACGAGCGCAACGGTTAGATTTTGTTGACTTACCCAAGATTAACCTATGTGACATTTGATATTATATTGTATAATAACTAAAATTAAAATTAAAATTAGGGTTTAATTTAAATAACCCACTTAAATTCTTTTAATAAAGGCTTGAGGTTCTAAAGATGAGTATCAAATGATGTTTTCGAGGGAGAGAGCTTGAGTGGAGAGGGAATGTCCTTGCTCTGTGAGAGTCAAAATCACTTGGGGGAGAGAGTAGGTGTGTTAAGGGAGTTCATTATTGAGGGTATCAAGGGGTGTAAAGGAGTCACATGGTTTTATTTCAGTTAGCCTGCACCTTAAATCCTCAGTGTAGTGGGTATGGAGCTCTTAGAGAAGAGCTCTAAAAAAAGTCTTTTGGGGAAACACTTATTAGCCGCCGAGTCTAAGGGACGGTATCTCCATTGTAGCAAGGAGCTAAAGAAGGGTGGCATCTTTACAATAGAAAGGAGATAAAAGAGGGATGAATATTGCATGCTCCACTTGTAAGATTGAATTGTTTCTCCACCTAATTGGGTACTAAAGGAGTGTGAGTTAGTGCAATCACTAAAGAAAATGACCTTTGGGGAGTGGACTTATGTTGATTCGACCAAACCACTATAAATCTAGTATACGTTTCTTTAATTTTCAACACTTACTTTCTTGCATTTATTTTTACGCACTTTGATTTATTTGATTAATCTTTAGAAAGTTTTGGTTGAGAATTTTCTAATTGAAACCGAGTTTATAGAAAAAAACAAAAAAAATTGAATATTTTTAAAAGTTTGAAAAACAAAATAATTTTTTTTTATTTTAGGTTTAAAATTTTTTTATTAAGGTTCTACACAGTCCTCTGCTTCGATTTTTAGTAATAAAAACTTTTAAAATACCAATTCACCTACGTTCCCCCCCCACCCCGCCCCCCCCCCCCCCCCCCCCCCCCCCCCCCCCCGTCTCTCTTGATGTACCATAACACTTTCACCAACGTTAAGGTCTGGAAAGAAAATGGTATAATCATTCATGGATATATGGATCTTAACCTTGCACTAAGAATTAAACGTCATGCTAATTTTACAAACAAGATTTCCACTATGGATAAGTAAGACCTTAAGATGTGGTATCATTTAAATCACATGAGTAACATGATGATAAAAAATGAAATTTAGGAAGTTTTTATGGGAGCGCTTTCTAAGAAGATTACTAGTGCTAAGTGATTTTAAAAAATCAAAAAATATTTTAACAAAACACTACAAGAAAATTCTCAATTTCTGGATTTTTTTTGTCAGAAATTGGGTAATTTCAGATGGAAGTAGAGATTTCCACCAGATTTCCAATGGAAAAAAATTCTAGTAAATTGTACATAAGAAAAATATATTACTTTGGGATTTTTCCATCAAAAAAGTTTTAGAGGGATCAAGGACAAAAGATATTATCGTCAAATGCAATCGAGATGAGTCAAATCACCGTCAAAATTTTTCACAACAAAATTTCATAAAAATTTTTGTTAGAATTTCCAGCAAAACTTTTGCACCAATTACTCATTTTGTCCACCCATTAGTAACTATATCGATGATTTCTAGCATAAATTATTATGTCTTAAATGTATCGAAAACCTATAGCATCCAAAAAAAAATTGCATCTCATCATCACTTAAATGAAACAATTTATATTATACAAGTTACAACAATTTATTAAATATATTATAACAAACATTTTATTCAATGAGAGAATAATACTAATAATAACAAAGAAGATGATCGTTCAAAACATAAATATCACAAACATTCATATATTATTATTGTGAACATAAACCATTCAATTCACAAACATAAATCTCACAATGATGTCTTACTTACACACATTCAAAATTAGTTCTTTAAACATCTTTGACAAGTTAAACATAAAGCTGATAACATTTTACAATTAAAGTAAAAAAGGCAATCTAATCATCTTCAGAGTTTTCACTCTCCTCAGACTTAGGGTATGGCTACTGACCTTACTTCTTTTGATTTTCTTTTATATATGATCATAGTTCTACATGTATCTCATATTATTTCATTAGCATCTTATATTATTGTGTCAACATGTTCTCTTATATTTATCACATCTCCTCAATCTCCTTGTTCAAAGAAGCCACTCTTTTGCCATGATCTCCTCAGTTCCACTATCACCAAAGGATGTTGAGCTGTATGGGTTTATCTCATATTAATATGCATGATAGCCTAATCCATACACCCTCCCCTCTTGCCTCCCTCCCATAGCCTATAACCACGTGTGGTATTCATACTGTTTTGTCAATCCTAAAGATGATCCCTCAGCAATAAAAGACATACTCTCCCAAATTCATATAAAATCATCCTACAAGAGATGAAGTCCATGCAAATCCATTTAAATTTTCATATTATTCATGAACACTATTAAATATTGAATACTCAAATAAGATTTCTTTGCTTTATGATCAACCTACTAGTGATCAAATTACCATTGATGTGTTTTTGTATATAACTCTAATGGTGTAGGCTCTCTACCAAGTACCTCTTTCTACAAGAAAATATAGTTAAAATAATAAACATATATGTATGATAAAAGGAACCATTTACTAGTTGTCATCTATGTAAGTTGTGAGGCATAAAACCACCAATGTGGAGAGAGTTCCCCAAACCCCCATAATCAAATGCTCTATTTTTTTATTCCTCACTCTCTTCTTAATGAATTTAGGGGTGGCCCAAGCTTGGTTAGGTCACCCTATATGTCATCTCCAAGATATAAGGCATGCTTAGCACTATTTTTAATATCGATGAACATATCCCTTAGTAGAACCTCTCTTTACAAAATTACTTATGACCCTTATATTTTTTTTGGCAACCACTTAAAGTCTTTCTAATTGCCATTGTTATAATCAAAGATATTATTACACAATTATGTGAACTTCTAAAAATATCATAATTATTTACCTGAAACTCCCCAGAACCACATATCTTAACATTATGTGGTATTTTCTTCCAAGATAAATATAAAGTGTCATATCTATTTCTTATGATGTTCTGAATCTTGTGACTGGGCTACCTAGTGTGATTAAACCTATACATAAAAATGAAATTCATATCATGTTTATCATTTATTTAATATAACAAATTGCAAACTTAACTAATAATATGAACTTACAAATCACCCTTATGCTATATGTACATATGTTTATCCTTTGTATCACCTAGCTACTCATCCCTATCCTCTAATGCTAAAAACAGTCCAAATTGATGTTGTTGTATCATAGGTGGATAATAGTAATGCTAATGGTCAGGAGGATAAGGGTATGTTGAGGGAACTATTTTCGATGATGGTGGGATATAATATGATTTAAAGGGTATTGATTGGGTGGGATTTGGTGATGGAAACTGTGGGCTACTTTCAGTAGGAGAAGGATAGTGAGCCCTATATGGTGGTACTCTATGGGCACTAGAAATGTCTATCCCTGCCCCTACTTAATAGAATAATGATAGGGAATCCCTAAAGGTGATACTACTATCCTTAATGGAACTCTCTGGCCTTGACCCTACTCAGTCTGTCTCAACTTTATAGGTTCAGTGGCCAACTTCCTCTTGTAACCAAACATCAAAATAATAGATCTACAAGGAGGCTCGTCACCTAAAGTCATCTATAATGAAAACAAAAGAGATTAAAATTTTCTTGCATTGTTCAAAAAAATTAACTTGGAATGAAATAATTGCTTTGGAATGTAAAGATAAAGAAAATTACAATTATAAATTTAGATCATATCAATTTATAAATGAAAAAACTTAGAAGGTAAACATGGCATATATAAGTACTTTGAAATATAAACTTATTATGTGCTATTTTGAACCATAAGAGCTTTCACTAATTTCTAATGTGTCTTCATTTTGTTCCTCATTCTCACTTGACGAGGTCACTACACTATCCACTTCCTCCAACTATGTTTCAAGAATAGGCATTGAATCATCATGAATGTCAACTGCAACACGTCTAAAATCTAATATTTCTTCCTCTTGATATATAATTGTACTATGTATTATTATTATATAATGTCATGAGGTTTGGTCTTTATCACAACTACCCAATCTTGTTTATCTATTTGACCACATGGATATTTAGTGAAATAAACTTTCACTACTTGGTTTGGTAGCGCAAATGGATCAAACTTAGCATTTCTTTTATTATGTTATATCTCTATCATACCATATGTAGGAGGTATCCTTATACCTTTATTTAGAATAGGATCATACCATTGACAGTTGAATAAATATATATGATTCTCATCTTCATCTAAATACTACAATTCAAAAACCTCATCCATAAAACCATAATAATCATATTCACTTCCTTCATGAGTATTTCATCTAAAAGAAGCTCCATAATTTTAAAATTATCTTCCCTCACTCAATGACTTAATATGAAATCGAAATCAATTGATTATGTAAATTGGTCATGTCTTTACATTTCTCATTGGACCCATGCAAGTGCATGTAGCTCTTTATGGAGAACCACATTGTAAGGATTGTAAAACTAAGAGCAGTTTAAAAATAAGTTAACTAAGTGAGATATAATTGTAATCACTATAATTATCCAGTTACTGTGACTCACACATGTTTTAAGCAGCATTGGAATCGACCACTACACTGTGAACAATAACTTCATGATTTATTGTTGGAAAATTTCTTATGAATAACCTATGCACTAATCCTCCAACTTTTATTACATAAGAAAAATTAGATAATGTAAATTTTAAGTTTTTGGATTATACTAACTCTAAGATAAGTTTGACTTCTTGGTAGTTACACAACACATATAATGTTGTTGTTTTTATTTCCAAAATCATTTAGGAATTTGATTGACATATTCCACTAGGTTTCCTAAAGTTCTTAAAGATTGATAATGAAAATGGTAAATAATGATCGATATCAAAGTACATGTTACAAATTTGGGCCTTGAACTTCTCACATGGGGTTCAAAGTAGTATGAACAAAAAGGGTAGTTTTTTGTGCCAATTATGCTTCATATATTAATTCTTTTGGGTGTGCTTTATTCTTACATAATTTTTTTTTTTATTTGTTCAAGTATTTATTAGATTAAGATGAGAACTAATATGGATTAAAATTATTATAAATATGGAGAACTAAACAAATATCATACCTCTCAAATGAATACATCCAACGATATCGCACGGGACCTCCTGCTCTTGCCTCATATGGTAGGTGGACTGATAGATATTCCATAAAATCAAAGAAGCCATGAGAAAATATTTTTTGTCTTGCAAAGAATGAATGGTATATTTTACTCACACTTGCAGAATTGCATGTTCACATAATTTCATTGAACAAAGATCATTGAAAAATATACTAAGCTCGGTCAATGGATTTGATATGTAATATGTAAGAAGTAGAGTAGAATTGGAAGGAGAATCACCATAAAAATTAATCATGACTTTTCAGTCTAAGTGATATTTCAGATCTAATATTCACACATTGGCTTAAGTTAGATCCATATCTACCAGGCATTTTCAAAGTTTGGAACCATTGACATATTGATCTTCTTTGTTCTAATGTGAATCAGAAAGATGCTATCAATTTCAAGAAAATTTCATTAATATTTACTCTCAAATCAAGATTTTCTCTAATATAATACTTTTTAATGTATATTCTAGCCTTCAGCTTATCTTTAGTTTTATCTCTAACATCCATGATCATATTAAAAATATTATCCAATATATTCTTCTCACTATGCATAACATTCATATTATAACTGATCAAATTGGCAATCCAGTATGGTACTGTCCACAATATACTTTTTATCCAATAATGTTGAACACTATATCCAAGGACTCATACTCTAACAATATAGGAAATTCAATAATTATCAATATGTTAGAACATCTTTCAAGTATATATGAACCAATTAATCTAGGTGACAGAAGTGCCTCTCTACTTTATTTTTAAAGAACACTTCTTTTTTTTTTATCAAAAGATAAGAACATTTGATGGAAGTCAAACCACAAGTTTTTACCTCCCTATTTTAATGTGAATGATTTGGTGTTCTCCAAGTAATAGGGGAAAGCTAACTTTCTTGCAGTGCTCCAACTAGATAATATACCATAAATTAGAAAATTGCTAATGATCCACAATAAAATAGCTTTAAGGATAAAATTTTATTTAGTTGAGATATCATATGTGAGAACACATTCTTCCACAATAACTTGAGGTCATTAATCAAAGGTTATAAAAATATAATTTTTTGGGTTATTTGGTCATGGTATTATAAGCATCAAGAACATATAAATGGTAGTCATATACATCTCATGTGAAAGATTATAAGGCATTAATAAATTAGGCCAAAAAGAGTATGGTGAAGCTGTCTGACTATACATAGTGAAACTATCAGCACGTAATCCTAATCTTATATTATGTTACTCGACAATGAATGAAGGATGTGTTTGATCAACGTGCTTCCATGCTTCAATATCTGATGGATGAGAAAGAACACAATTGTGAGATAAGTTCTCCTTATGTCATCACATATGACCTATATAGCTCATTGATACATACAACCACTAAAGTCTATGAATAATTGGTAAATAAATTAATTGAGAATATGCAATATCCTTCTATTTTTGTTATTTCCTATATTAAGTTTTGAATCAATATGTACTACACATATGATAACTAAATTTTGTCACATCATCCTTATATTACAACGTACAACTGCCATATAACAATCAATTTTTTGCCCAACTTTAATACTAACTTTTTTGTTCGATAAAAATTTGTGAGAATTAAATTATTCTTAGGATTTTTTTTTAAGCACTATCAATGAATATTATATTCAATTTTAATACTAAACATCTAATAGTAACCAATAACTCAGAATGAGTAGTGCAACCATCCCAAATTGATTGTTGAGTAGCACATAGAAATTCATTGAATTTTTGTGTTTCTATATTAGATGATTCTTTTATACATCCTCTTAGATTTGGACTTATTGCATTAAAAACAAGTTCTTTGTACGTTCTATTAATTTAATATTCCTCTACTATTTTTTAAGTTGTGGAGGGACCGTAATGAGTGTTTGTATGTGGCTCATACTCTTTATGTGAAGTCCAAAACTAATATCTTGGGATAAATCTCCAACGATATAAATCAAGCTTAACCTAGTCGGGTTTAAGATAAGCTTGATTTTTATGCTTTGAGTATTGACATCTAAATATTCCATCTGACTTAAACGAAGGTAGTTGGCATGTCATGTGAATAAAATATTCAACTCTCTTAATAAATTCATATGTTAGTGTTTTTCGTCCTAAAAAAATTCTATATACATCCAACACCTCTCCTCTCAGATATCCATATTGATTTTGAATTAACAACCAAAAAAATAAAACAAACGTAGACAAATAAATAAGATCATTAACAACTCTTATTAATGAGATGAAACATAAGTTTAATTCATGGATAAAAATTAATAATTATCTATCTTAATTAATGAATATTTTAATTTGAATTCATCAAAATAAATATGATAACTGTCATAATGATAAATCATTAATATTTTATTCATAACAAATTTCAACACCTGAGGTACAACTCATTTATTCTATATATGTACTTTTCTTATTGCATGTTCTATGTAAGCATCATACTCATATTATCTTTGCAAGAGAAACTCTTCTAATAAAATTTCTTCCCTAACTTCCCAATCTCTCTTCTACTTACGTTTAATATAATATCTCAATGAAATTACTATCAAATCAGCATTCAAACTTCTTATATGGTATCAGAACCTAAATCCAAGTCTCTCCTCTCTCATCCCTCACTATTACTTATGAATTTAAGTAACACAAAATATCATATTTTACTACATTCCATCTAAATATGTAACACAGCAAAAATATCACTCATTTTAATCAATATCCCTCAAACATATTTAATTAGCAAAGAGAAAAATTTTACCTGTCAAATTTTTAATCATATATGAACATTGGATATGTTCTAACGGCTAAAATTTCTAAAAAAATAGAAATGAGCAAAGAGAATGAGTTTTACCTCTTAAATCTGGAAGAAATGGAGAGAAATGAGCAATAAGCCACCTGAAACTACGACGAGATGTGGAGACTACGAGAGTTTCAGTTTTGGGAAAAAGAAGGTGAAAATGAAAAAAGAGGGTGGGTTTCGACGAAATAGGGCTTTTACAGACAGAAAATCCGTCGGATTACCAGTGGAAAAATATGTCGGAAATTAATTAAATTTTCTGGCGCTTGGTTTCGATGCAAAAAATGCTGCATGTAGTAATCACCGGTGAAAATTTCGGAGGAATTTTTTCGCCGGTGATCCATGAAATTTCTGTAGTGAAAGTAATAAGAATGAAACATGCATGCTTCTAACAAGCTTACTTTCAATGAGGTATAAGAAAAAATGAAATATAATGGAATACATCATAGCAATATTTTATCCTGCCTCAAAACTAATGACATTAATGGTGGATCTATTTGGAATTTAATCGTTCACTTATTTTTTTATGTCACCTTAAGCATAATTTGTTATTTAAAATACATTTTTCACATGACTAACATTAGAGGAAGTTTTTAATTTCTTTTTAATCAAAACTTGATCATAATGAGTTTCATACTCATTATATTATTTAAAATTAACATGATATATGATTAACAGATTAAATTTTATATTATATTAATCTTTAATTAAAATTAATCCATAAAATAAAATTTTATTAACATTTTTAAAATAATATTAAAAAATCATTTTAAATATTTAAAATGGGTTTTTTAATAATATTTAAAAATATTTATAAATTTATTAGCTAAGCTATCAAGTATTTATTAAGTTTGGTAAAATAGCTTAGCAAGACTTAGCAAGCTCTGGGCTAGAGGTGCTGGTGAGTCATGTCGACTTCTGAGTCGACTTGGGTTCGACTTAATAAATGGCACGTGAGTAAAGTTCGATAAGCAAATGTCAAGTTTGAGCCAAACCTGACTAGACTCGTTAGCTCGAGTACCGACTCATTTAAGAAATATTAATATAAAATACATTTTAAATATAAATTATAAAGAATATTTAAAAACTATATCTTATTTATTATATTATGTGATTTTTATTATTTTTATTATAATTATTATTTGAATCATATTCATTTTCTCTCTTTCAAATAAACGAGCCAGCTCAAGAACTAGCTTGAACTCAAAACGGCTTGAACTAATTGAATAAAGCTGGAGCTTATGCCCTAACTTGATTAATTAATTGAGTCCATGTTGAAGTTTAAACAAGCGGCCACTCGAATTTGGCTTGACTAGTTTAAATATTTTAATATAAAATTTAAAAATAATTATTATTATATCTAATATTATAAATTATATTAATTTAATATAAATTATACATTTTTTAATGTTCATCGAAATATTCATATTATCATCACTCAAAATTATAAGGAAACATAAGGGCAATTTCGTAAAATTAACAAAAAGAACCATGTGCACGTAAGCCATAAAAGCATCAGCCCGCCCTTAAAACTCCACTTCTGCTTCCACTAACCACCACTCTCTATCTGACCTCAAATGGCAGAGCAGAAAACCGACCACTTCGACTACCAGAAGCAGCCCTCGCTGGAAAAACAACCAAAGATAGAAAACAGTTCTTCGTCTCCGCCGCGGCCGCTGTCGCCGCCGTCGGCCCGTAGGATGTACCCTTGTACCTATTGCTCCAAGAGATTCTACACCTCTCAAGCCCTAGGTGGTCACCAGAACGCCCACAAGAAAGAGCGCGCAGCCGCCACGCGCCGAGCCTCCGCATCGAGCACAGGAAAATGCATCGCCGCCGTCCACCTCCGCGAGCACATTTCGATTCCGATGTCTCCGGCGCAATGGTTTGAGCCGCCGGTGGCATATGCCTACGTCTATGGTCATGTACCCTCCCCCTCTATGCCTCTTACAGCTTTCGCTTACTCTACTCATCACTTTCTCTCTTCTCCAGCCTCCGCCGCCGCAGCCATAGACGTCTCGCCGGAGGCGGACGGTGGCGTCGATTTCGATATCGATCTGTCTCTTCATCTCTGACTTTATCGCTTTGATTGCAGTTTTTTTTATTAATTATAGTAAAAGCTACAACTAAGGAGAAATATCTATACAGCTCCGTAATGGAGGTTTGTTTCTTCTTGAAGATCGATCGTAGGGTTTGTTTTGGTGAAAGATGATGATTATAGATATGGAAGCCGATCTGTTTAACGCATTAAAATATGAATTTGAATTTATTTCTAAATCTTTTTAGCGAGCTGATTTTCTTGCATTTCCAATCATTCTCATCGAGGTTTGATAAAAGTCATGTGGATGTCAATCAGTGTTCTGAGCATTAGAGAGGTGCTTTTTGGAGCGAGATTCTCCCTATTCCGGACATGAAAACAGTATATATACAATGAGCAAAAAATGATATATTTAATTATTATTTCACCTTCCTTTTGAGAAGATATTCTGGATTTATTTTACTTTGTGCTTCGATCTTGCTAATGTTAAGGTGTAGCCTCTTTTTCCGCCATTGTTTTGTCAATATTTTCACTTTTCTTTTCCATTCCATATTTTGTTTCTTTAAGAAAGCTCTGTCGAATATTATTATGAATTTTCATTTTGGGCCCTTGCAACTGGATTAGAGCTTTTAAACTTTATTTCTGTAAATGGTCTGCTCTGGCATTTGCCTCCTTACGTTCAGCTAGGAATGATAATTTTTTTGTACTAATTTTTAGTTGCTTTCAAAACAAATTTGAACTACAAAGTTACTGCAGAAAATAGTAAAAAAGTAAATCAAAATAAAAATAAAGTAAAGCCGGGTTAGAACAGGCTTGACTTGATAAGTAGGTCATGAGTTGATGAATTAATGAGTTAAATTTGAGCAAAGTTAAAATTGATTTGTTAGTTTTTAACCAATTTTTTAATATTAATATAAGTACATTAAGATTATATTGAATTCATTTGTTTAAAATATTTAAAAATGTAAAAAGCTTCATCAATTTCATTTATAAAGAGATTTCTTATTTTTTCCATATATATTAATTTATCAATATTTTTCAATATGAATCATTTTCAACTTTTTAAATAAATCATAATAAATAAATCCGAACAAAGGCCGACTCAAACGCATAAATTGAGTTTGAACTTGAGTTTTGACTCGATTAATTAATCAAGTTCAGACATGGAGAAACTTGAGTTATGCTCGATTTATTTACACCCTCTAAGTCTAATATTTTTAAACCACATCCTATTATAAAAGAATTTAGTGGCCTATAATTATGGTGATTAATGTGAAAAATATAATATCAGAAAGTAAAATTTTCTGCAATAAACAATCAAGTGAAATAACGTGTATAATCAATTTATGAAAGATTTTTTATTGATATGCTAACCCAAACTTTTATATTTAATTATTAGAATATCATCCTATTGTATATAATTATAATTTGCCATGACATTTATTAATATGTCACCTTAGATATATACAGTCAGCCTAAGAAAATATTTCATCAAACGTTTGATATTTTATATTTTGATTTTATGAAATAACAAATTTAAAAAATCGTATGAATTTCTCATTTTATTTTGCATCAAAAGAATGATTAAAGCTTGTTGCGTCCTGGAGTATTCACGGCGGTAGAGAAATATAAAATTTAACGCCTTAACTTTGTACGAAAATACGGCACGTAATCAGAAAGAGAGAGGGTGTAGCATTTATGAGACACCAAGATTTTTACGTGGAAAACTCCTGAAATGGTGGAAAAACCATAGGGTCTAGCCTAGTTTCAATGAGTCCACTATTATTTGCAATCGATTGCAAATGAGGCACTTCCTTAGGGGTAAGGCCTTGGCTTGATGTACATTATATGAAGTACATGAAGTGAAGATAAATAGTCACTGTTGACATATTCCTTTAGTCTGAAGGACCGTAGTCAATGGGCGACGTAAGTCGAAAGGAATGTAGTTGGCGTGCGATGGAGGTCGTAGGACCGTTTTCTGACATCGGTGGTCAGAAGGATGGCACAACTAGAAGTCCAACAATGGACAAAAATCCAACATCAGATAGATGTCCGACGAAAATTTGACAACGGGTAGAAGTCCAGCGTCGGGTAGAAATCTGGAGACGAGCGGAGGTCCGGTGTCAGGTAGAAGTCCGACATCAGTCAACGACCGGGGAGAACTCTGACGTTAGATGGTATTCGGGAAAAAATCTAGAATCACTTGGAGATCAGATAGAATTCTGGCGTCACTTGGAGAACGGGAAGAGTTTCGGCGTCACTTGAAAGTTTGGTGGAACTTCGACGTTACTTAAAAGTCAGACGGAACTCCAGTGTCACTTGAAAGTCTGGCAGAACTCTGGCATCACTTGAAAGTCGGGTGGAACTCCGGCGGTGGTCGAGGAGAAGTTTCTTACCTCAATCTCTTCTTCTTCTTCTTCTTCTTACTTGGGGTCACCTCTCAAGAGAAATGAGGGGATATTTATAATTTTTTGATGATATCATGACCCGTAAATAGGAGGGGGATCAAGGGAAACTGTGGTGTGGTTTGGATGGACGGCCAATATTGAATCCCTTAATCGTAGACTGTTTGTCAGACATTTGAAGGTCATAATGATATTAGAATTTGGAGATCTTAGGCTCGTTGGATTCGTCTCATCGAGCCACCCGATTCGACTATAAGCATGTCATGTTTGGAAATCGTTTGGTAATCAGAATTGTGGTTAATTTGAACCTTCTAAAAGGGTCTACGATTCAGACTCATTTGAGCTCGAATTGAGTTGAATTTGGCGTCGTTAGGTTTGTATTTTTGAGACTCTCAATTCGATCATAAGTTTACTGAAATCAGAGTTAAGATGATCCCGAATTTAATTTTTAAAGTTTTCGGCTTTATTTTTGCCTTGAGATTCATGTGCGATAAGGATAATTTTTTTATGATATATTAGTTGCCCTCCTATTTTCCAACGTCAAAGCTCAAAAGTCTGAAAATACTTGTTCTTATATTTTATAATAGTCGAATCACAAAAAATTGCATTCCAAAAATTAAAAAGTTACTTAAACTTGATCGTAGAGGCCTCGTTGAGCTCTAAAAATATCAAAATCGAGTCCAGAATGCCAAAAAATGTGTCTAGGGACTCAAGATATGTTTGATTTCAAACGTCTGAGTCAAAAAATTGAGTCTGAACCAGTCGGGCAACCGCCGCCCTCTTCCTGCCATCAGCAGCGGTAAGCGCGACATTCGGTTTGGGCCGGTAGTAATAATAATTTAATTTAATTTTTTTAATTCAAGACATTCAAAAAAAATTCTTGAAAATTCCAAAAAGATTTGAAAGAATTCTAAAAAATTCTGAAAAAATTCTAGAAAATTCTATATTATTCTTGAAGCTTATTCTCTTCCAAAAAATGCTATAAATACCCGCTTGGCCAGTGGAGAAACTGCTCCTTTTTTCTTCTCCTTCTGGCTTTCTTATAGTGGAGACATTCCGCTGTTTTATGTAGGTGACTTTGTCTAATTAAATCAGCACCCCTCCTCTTGAATAAAAGTTAGAATTTCCTCTTCTTTATTCCCCATTTTTCTTCTTTTTTAATTTTGTTACAGTTAAGGCTTTCCACTATTTTTTCGTTTGTGACTTTCCCTACGCAAAATCAATGCTCCTCTTCTTGTGTAGAAGTTTGACTTTTTGCAGCCGTTTCTTTTATTTCTCCTCCCTCATTCTAACTTTTTAACAGTGGAGGCATTCCATTATTTTTTGTAGGTGACTTTCCCAACACAAAATTAGTGCCCCTCTTATTGTATAGAAGTTAGATTTTTTACAGTCGTTTCTTTTCTTCTCATCTAGTCTTCTTCTTATATTGGAGGCATTCCACTATCAGAGATAGATGACATTTCCTTATCAAGTTTCAGTGCGCCTCTCTTGTTTAGAAAGAGATTTTTTCCTCCTCGTTCTTTATTTGCGTTCTTCTTCTTACATTGGAGGCATTTAACTGTCGGAGATAGGCGACATTCCCCTATCAAGCTTCAGTTTATCTTGTGTAGAGGGAGATTTTTTCCTCCTTGTTCTTCACTTGTATTCTTCTTCTCACATTAGAGGCATTCCACTATCGGATATAGGTTATATTCCCCTATTAAACTTTAGTGCCCCTCTCTTGTGTATAAGGAGATTTTTTCATCCTTATTCTTCACTTGTGTTCTTCTTCTTATATTAGAGGTATTCCAGTATCGGAGATAGGCGACATTCTCTTATCAAGCTTCAGTGCCCCTCTCTTGAGTAGAAGGAGTCACGATGAGAGATTGTCTTCTTAATAGACAGCCCTTGACAGAAGAAGATGAATTGCTACTTATATGCGAGGGTGATTTGAGAAGATCTAATAGTAATAATATCCGAGATGAGAACCAAAAGTGATGAGTAGATGGGGAGAATTTCAACACCATTTGAACAGAAGTCTGTTGGTGATAGATAATCGAGTTGAAGTCCATTGGCAGTCAACGATCGAGTGTAGAGCTGAAGGAGAAAGTTTGAGGGTGCACTGCAAGTAAAAGTCGAGCGATAATCCAATGATGGCAGATATAAAGTAAAGAATCGCCAGCAAATATTAGATGAAGGTCCAGTTTGGCAGGTGTCCAGTGGCATTTTGTAAGGTAATTTGCATCCATATTAATGTGTACCAACATTAGATATCCCTGAGTTAATGGGTCAGAGCAGTGTGCTATGTCAGTATTCTAGCAACACACTAACATTGTTAACTGAGTGAAGATGATCAGATTATATCCTTTCTTTAAAGAAAAAGTTATAGGAGATGCTTGTAAATAATAGAGAAGAAGTCACTTAAATCCAGTAAGGATATTTGACTTTTTTTTAAATTTCTTATTGCTTAATGATAGTAGTTTATACGGATGATGTCAATGTACTATTTAATTTCAACTTCTTATGAGAATAAATGTACACCTGAATATGAATTTATGTAACTCCATTGATATGTATAAGAAGTTGAGAACTTGTACATTTGAGAAAGCTGAATTATTTATATATCTTTGAGATATGCTTTGATATGTTGTCCCCATATTTTTAGAGGCATTATTAGACCGCTAAGATCTTTATATGAGTGATAATTATTTTAATCACTTTCATGAAATTTTTTTTAGAAAGAATGTTGTCCACTCAGAGCATTGCTCGAAGATGTTGACTTCTATTAAAGAGGTTGAGAGAATCAAATAAGGATATATGACCTATCCAAGGTAGTAAGTCAGAGCCCTACTCGATGATATTAGCCTATATGGAAGAGATTGAGAGAATCCACTAATGATGTGTGACCTATCTAAGGTTGTATGTCAAAGCAATGCTCGATTACGATAACTTACATGGAAGATGTCGAGAGAATCCACTAAGGATGTATGACATATCCAAGGTTATATGTCAGAGGACTGCTCGATGACAGTAACCTATATAAAAGAGGTCGAGGGAATCCACCAAGGATGTGTGACATATCTATGGTTGTATGTCAGAGCATTCCTCAATGACGTTAACCTATATAGAATATTTTGAAAAAATCCACCAATGATGTAAGACCTATTCAAGGTTATATATTAGAGCCTTTGCTCAATAACATTAACATATGTCAAAGATGTCAGATCGAATCCCCCTAGGATTGATCATCCTGTGATTGAGATATAATTAAAGATTATGTATTTCTTGAATCATAGATTTAAGATTTTATTGACATCCTCCTAGGATATTTGACCTATCCAAGATTTTATGTTATAGCTCTGCTCGATGACATTAACATGTATGGAAGAGGTCGAATCGAATCCCTCTGGGATCAATTTTTCCTTGATTGGGAGGGGGTGAACACCGTGTGCATCCCAAATCAAAGGTGAAGAATGGTCCATCTTTTAATTGTTACTATATTTTTTAGGTCGAGATCAAGACCTTGCCCAAGGAGAAGAAGTCTAGTAGGGGACTGTATAAAGCTTATAATTGATTAGAAGTATCATTGCATTTGTTAGGATTTTCCTAAAATATCATATTAATATTGAAAGCGTTAGAGTGATCTTCTTGACCACAATTAGAGTCACAGTTGCACCCCAATATGGTTATAATTCTCATAAAATTGATACAGCAATAGCTGATGTCAAGAAGTTGACTTGAATGACCTTTTGAGGTTAGAGAAAAAATTGCCCCTAGTAGGGAATCACTTTCCCACAGCCGGTGCCAAACAGTTGCGTCCTTGAGTATTCGCGACGGTAGAGAAATATAAAATTTAACATCTTAACTTTATACAAAAATCTGACACGTAATCAGATAAGAGAGAGGGTGTAGCATTTATGAGACACCAAGATTTTTGCGTGGATAACTCCTGAAAAGAGGGAAAACCACGAGGCCTAGCCTAGTTTGAATGAATCCACTATTATTTGTAATCAATTACAATTAAGGCACTTCCTTAGGGGGAAGGCCTTGGCTTGATGTACATTATATGAAATACATGATGGGAATATAAATAGTTACTTTTGACATATCCATTTAGTTGAAAGGACCGTAGTCGATGGGCGATGTAAGTCAAAAGGATTGTAGTCAGCGGGTAACGGAGGTTTGTAGGACCGTTGTCTAACATCGGAGGTCAAAAGGACGACGTCGGGTAGAAGTCCAGCATTGGACTGAAATCCATCATCAGATAGATGTCCGGCAAAAAATTTGACAACGGGTAGAAGTCCAGCGTTTGTAGAAATCTGGCGACGAGCGGAGATGCGGCGTCGGGTAGAAGTCTGATGTTAGTCGGCGGCCGGAGTTTTGGAGTCACTTAAAAAATTGCTGGAACTCTGGCGTCACTTGAAAGTCAGGCAGAACTCTAGCGGTGGTCGAGGAGGAGTTTCTTTCCTCCTTTTTTTCTTCTTTTCTCTTCTTTTTCTTCTTCTTACAAGGGGTCTCCTCTAAAGAGAAATGAGGGGCTATTATAATTTTTTTGAGGATGACATGACCTGTAAATAGGAGGAGGATCAAGGGAAAATGTTGAGTGGTTTGGATGGACGGTCGATATTGAATCCCTTGATTGTGGACCATATGTCAGACATTTGAAGGTTTTAATGATATCGGAATTCGGCGATCTTGGGCTCGTTGGATTTGTCTCATCGAGCCGCTCGATTTGAATATAAGTATGTCATGTTTGGAAACCGTTTGGTAATCCAAATTGTGGTTTGAACCTTCCAACAACATTTTGGGTCTTCGATTCAGACTCATTTGGGCACGGATTGAGTTGAGTTTGGTGTCGTTGGGTTTGTATTTTTGAGATGCTCAGTTCGACAGTAAGTTTTTTTAAATCGAGGTTTAGATGATCCCGTATTTAATTTTTGAAGTTTTCGGCTTGATTTTTGCCTCGAGATTCGTGTGCGATCAAGATAATTTTTTGATGATATATCAAAGCTAATTGATGGAATTTAGTTAATTCTTTCAACAGATATAAGTTTTAAAAAAATTTCAATATTAATTATTTTTGAGTTTATTATAAATAAATTACATTGTGAACCAGATCCATCAGATTGGGTTTATAAAGTAACAGAAATGAAATAAACCTCTTTTTTATTGGATTTGCTTCACATTAGAATTTATTTGGTAATAAATAAAAATTTAATATTTTTTCCTTAAAAAATCAATGATAGTTTTTTTAAGGAAAAAAAATTAAATATATTTTTAAATTAAAAAAAAATTCTTAGTAGCCATTAACATTAATCTAGTAAAGATATTTATGATATTCAATGTTTATCAAGCAGAAAAAAATTACTTAAGAATATACTGACACATTGCATCACAATAAATTTTAAATTTATTGAATTTATGATGAGATTAATGTTATATTTAATATTCAAGAATTATACTAATTTTAGCATAAATCTACGAATTTTGAAGTTTATTCTGACATGAAATATATGATATTATTCTTACATAATTTTTTTCTTAACAAGTTGTTAGCATTATTGTAGTGTTTGGAAAAGAAAAATGTTAAAGAGAAATGGATATAAATAAAGGGGTAAAAAAGCGAATAAATTTATTTAAATTTAATCGTATGAGTCAAAACCAAAGTATGTAGGCTTCACTAGTAAACTTAAAATAATGCAAATTAGAATCGAAATAAAAGATTAAAGCTGGAAAGCTTTTTCCAGCTTTTATTACTTTCAAAAGTAATTTTGAAGTGCAAAAGTTAATAGTAAACAAATTTTGAACTAAAAATTTATTTTAGAAAGTAGTACGAAAACCATCCTAAGAAAAGCCCAAGTTAAATTCAATCCAACGGATATCAATTTACTTCCAATTGTTTTGATTTGATTTTAAATAGATAATGATTTGAAATAAAAAGCTTCTTGAGATCATATGATACATGTATGTTGACTAAGAAATTAGGCATACACTCACAAAGGGGGAGTGAAATTAAATACTTGAATCTTTTGTTAATTGTAATGTACAATATATATCGTATAGTATGATTTATTTAAATAAAAATTAAATCAAATATTTAATTTAATGAAATTAATTAAAATTGATATATAATTAATCATATTGTATAACTACCAAACCATACACGTTAATCAATTATTTTGAAAAACCCCACCGTCGAATACCTTTTACTTAAATAACTTTAAAATTTGAATTGATAGTACTGTACCGACAGCAATTAGAATTACCTGATTTAATCATGAGGATTAAGGAATTTAATTAGGATCAAATCCCCATTAATGATCAAATTATACAATCATGATTATATTGTATGATCACTAAAGAGTTCATTGGATGATATGTTATTCATTTGAATTAATCATATTATACTACTTTACACTGTACAATACGATTAGAGATGAAATAGAACTAATTATACTATACTACTATTCATCATATAACACTATCAAAAATTTAAGAGCGAGATCATCGTATTGAATAATTTAAGTATTGTATTGTACAATTAGATGATAAAATTTTAAATAGAGAATTTTAAGAGACCACTTTATAAATTCATAATATGTCTTGAGGGAAGAGGCTAGAGAAGCTAGATATATTTTCTTCTTAGGAAAGCGCTTGGAGAGTGTCAATTTCACAAAAGAAAATATAGGAGGTGAGGTTGAGAGAGAGAGAGAGTTATCCTTGAGGGAGTTAAGGGGTGTGAAGGGAGCCATACAATTACTATAGCTAGCCTGTTCTTTGGGATCTCCTATTGTGTTTTGGTGGAGCTCTTGAAGAGTAGCTATAGGAAGAAGCGTCCTCGGTCTCAAAGACTTACTAGCTGAGGAGGCTAGGGATTGGCATCTCCGTCAGGCTAGGAGATGAAAGGAGGGATCGGCATCTCTGCCTTGCCAAGAGGCAAGAGGAAGGATCTATATTTCTTCCAGGCATAGAGGTGAAAGGAGTGATCAACATCTCCACCATAGAAAGGAGTTGGAGGGAATGACATATCCACTTTAGAGTGGAGCTTAAGGAGAGACGACATCTCCACCAGGATAGCAGGCAGAAGGAGGGAAATTCTTGAGAGTATATATAAATCATGCTCCACTTGGTCAGGGAAAAGGGTTTCTCCGCCTAGCTATGGGCTAAATGAGAATCATTTTTAATGTAATACCCAAAGATGAGGATCTTTAGGGAGAATACATAGATCAATTTGACCAAACCACCATAAATCTGATTTGTGTAGTTTTTACTTTCTTGTAATTTATTTTACTGCACTAGCATTTACTCTTTTTTTTTTAATCTCGGGAAAGAATTTTGGGTGATAAATCTCTGGTTATGTGTGCAAGTGTTTTCTAAAAGTTAAAAAAATATATATTTTCTTTAGGTTTTTTGTTTGAATTTTTTATTCTCTTAAACGTTTTGCATATCTCATTTTTTATCATAAGAAAAGATTTTTTTAAAATACTAATTCACCCCCTTCCTCTTAATGTGCCATAAGCACTTTCATCCCATACAGATGCTTAAATTGGGAGAAATAGTATTCTTCATCAGGTATATGAGTTCATTCTTCAACTATTAGTGATGGTTTAATAAGTGACCACTAGTAGAAGAAGAAAAATACCTCATAGCCTTGATGCTTATAATTTGGTTACTACAGTAGATCCAACACCTCAAGAGCTACATTCGAGTATCTCTCACTTACAAGTTCACATCGAGCTACATGTCTAAATATGAGAATTATCAATTTAATATTAAATCAAACTTCATCTATTAGAATTGATTTCCACCTATTCATGAAAAGATCATGGTCATTCAAGTACCCAAGATTCATCTAAGCACTTAAGATTGAATTTTTGCAAGCATTCGACATCTATGAATGATTTGATTGAATCCTATTTGTTAATAATCTTGGTCAAAAATTAGTCTTGCAAACAAACACATTTTTTCTTTCTCGTAGTAGAGATGGCACACTCTCCAAGATGTAGGGATCATTCTTAGTGTACTAGTACATGGTAAAGCACTGATTGGCCAAAACATTATAAGAGTTCTATATAATGGCCAACATGTTTGTATTATTATAATAAGCTCTTTGGTCCATTTCTTATTCTTATATTCATTTATCTGGATCCAATTAACCCTAACATCACATCAAAGTTTAAAATTGGTTAGACTAATATAGAGACTTGCTTCACTTTGCACTAGTTGACATGGAATTTTGTTAGGTGCTCTTTCATGAATATGTTAGACATATAATTAGTTTGATCCATTTATGCATATACTATGGTCATTTTAAGGTGCTTTCTGAGGCCTTCTACATTATGCTCTGAAATATATTTACATTATTTTCTTTTATTTGGAGATTTATAAATTTGCTGACCTACTCAATGGGTTCTATAGTACAATCACACATGTACAGGAAGCTTAAAAAAGCTATAATGTTTAGTAGGGTAAACATAATTAGTTATCTGCATATGATATAAGTTTGGACTTAGGATTGGTTGCATGTAAGACTTTATGTGTATCATACAATAATGAAATATCACAAAAAATAACTTGCATATAAATAAATATAATTTTGTATCCTTATAATTCATTTTCTTTGTTTTACCAAAATATCTCATAAACAATTATAGATGGAATACATAACAGGTCAATGAGATACTAATAAATAATGCAAAATTCTATCCTAATGGGTTTGATGATCTCAAAGGCAGCTAAATGAAACCACTAAACTACATGACTATCATTTCTCTAAATTTATAATTTGTACAATAGAATTAACTGTATCAAGCTATATATTATAGGTTAATGGACCCTTACACAGTAATCCTTGATGTTTCTTGCACCATCAATTTGTGTTTTGGGCATAAAGTGTGTATATCTCGAGTGTTAGTCATTGTGTGTCTTCGAAAGGATTCTGCTCATGTGGTTCGAATGCAAATGGTGCGATCACACTATCCCGTAGGACAAAATGATCGTAGGCCTTTACAATCGACACAAGCAGACCAATGGAAGAGCAGATGGAGTTATAGATACGATTAGCCATGGAGGGTAGCGGCTTTCACCTACCAACCTCGATGGATAATAATATATATAACCCTAAATTCACGAGATTTCCCCCATTCGACACATCAGCTCGAATGGGGTTTATTTGATTGTGGGGATCGATTTCCTACGAGCGCAAGCCCCTGTAGTTAATTACATCCTAAGTCTTGACTTAGGAAAACTCTCGATTAAGGATGTTAGATTATCTTCTTCAAATGGGTTTAGTGCAAAGGGGTTTCTAGGCTTTCCTAATCAAAGGGAAGAAGGTCCCAATTTAGTTCAATCAATCACACATGGTTTCTAAGCTTTCCTAATCAAAGGAAAGAGGGAGGTGGCGTCATCTGCGTGACGTGGATAGGTAGGATTTATAGCCTCCGAAAGAATGGAGAACTTACCCACCAATAAGGCGTATAGAGGTACACTCGTACCCCTCACCTTTAGGCCCTAAATCTATAAAAGATGCAGTGTTGTACACACAACACTAACATCTACGACCTAACTAATGCAGTCCTAGACTTATTCCTTGCCTGACAAAGGAAGCCAGCTAAAACCATCTAATCGTATAAAATCTATGTTGTCCAGTCCATATAAAAGATAGGAGGGTAGTTTAGACATTGGAATTTGGGATTGACAACTAGAGAAACTCCTAAGTGATCCCACACTTATGAGTGATACAATGCTCCTAAAACTAATGCAATTAAATTTTGATTTTAATTAGTTACTAATGCAATTTATGCTGATTAAAGTCTCAAAATCAAATATGTATGAGATTTTAAAAAGGCTTATAAAAATAATTTTTTGAATGACTAAACTTCCCCAGGTCCGGCACTTCATCCTCATAGGCCAGATTATCCGGACTCTACCTGCAGGCGGGAAAGTTTGTTTAAAAGAAGAGAGAATGCATGTATGCGACCCCGGACCATTCTGGCTATTTCCTAGGATCGTTATGTTTCTATGTGAGTTAATCTTAAATTTTTATTATTAATTACGAGTAGAAAATTTTTATCCTAAAAGAGCCTAACGGTCAGACACAAGCACATGCAAGAAAGAAACGTATGAAAAGCATGCTGGTTCTACTACGCAAACAAAGTAAAGAAAACACAATAAAGCAATAAAATCCCACGGAAAAGAGTGTCCATGGCAAGTGCCATATAATATTACATCACAGAGTACAGAAAAGTAAGGGTGGTCGGGCTCCACCGACAACAACCGGGAAATGACGCAAATCTTTAAAATGAGGCATTTTTACATCTTCAATCTTCTTCTTCACTTCCTTGATTCGTCTTTGGATCATCTTTAGTCCTTCAGGCTCCTTGTAATAGGTCCTCCAAAAGGATGCCCAAATGAAAAAGGAAACCCCCTTGTAGGGGTTTTTTTTTCCCTTTAGACTCCTATTCATTTAAAATGCCTCATTTTAATGATTTTCACAACAATTACTATTCAATACATTACATTATTAAAACAGAAAATCTAGACTCTCCTGCAGGAGTTATCCTAAGCAGTTTATAATAAAAATTCATCCAAGTAGTTATATATATGAAAATGCTGATGAAAAAAAAAATCACACTTGGCCGTGCTCTGATTATTGGGGGCTAAGCAGCTGAAGCAGGTACCTAAAGCAGTTATAAATGATATTATTAATTTTAGCCCCCTTTTTAGCACTGTGTAAGAACGACCACCTGCAGGAAGACAATATTAGTATGAAAAAGCGTGCCTAACCTATGGGTATTCTAACGCTCACAACAACAGTGCAGAAAAGAAAGCTAGAAAACAGTATATAAAAAACATCACATAAAGGCTACAACAGGTAGCAAAAACAACCAGCACACAGGTCACATGCAGAGCGCCACAACAAAGAACAGAAAAGAAAAGCAGAGCAACAACCTAACCTAAAGCTAATAGTCATGTCCTAGCAAAATCATCTAAGTGTGTGCAGGCTGTGTGGTTTTGGTAGGTCTTATACGGGATAGTTTTAATTAGAGTTGTTTGTATTTTTGTTTGTTGAAAAGGGCAAGGGAAATTTTAGTTAAGATTCAAATCTTAGTATTTTAAGGTTGATTTTAAAGATGATTTATTTTTAGTGTTTGATTAATTACCATCTTTGTTTTACATCGAGGCCATGAGGTTTATTCCTCCTTGGGGCTAACTTAATAGCCTTGTAGGCCTGGGTTACCCAGTGATAATTAACTTTGTTAGATTACTTTAATTTGTTATTAAAGAAAAGAAAGAGAAAATGTGGATTAAAACTTTTATTATCAATTAAGATTTGATTTAAGCCAATTGAGAAATTAGTTTTAGATTTTAACACTCCATTAAATCCATTCGAGGCGTTGTGCCACCAGGCTCGATGAACCAGGCCTCCTTAGGACACTTAGCCCCGCAGCCCAGAGTAGTCCATCCAATAAACTTCATTTTTGGAGCGGTTGTTGTGTATTAAGGGGGTTTATTTATTGATTTTAAAAGATTAGTCTAAGGTTTGATATTTAGAAGTCTTTTATCCTAAGGAATTTAGTTTTAGATTTGAATCTCCTAAGTTTAATCTACATCTTTTAGATTTTAGATTGGTTAGGGGTTTATTATTAAATTAGTTAAAATTGGTTTAGGTTTGTATTTTAGATTTTAAAGTTTAATGATTATAGAATGTTAATAATAGTTTAATTAAGAATTAGGTGTTTTAACATATTATAGGAATTAGGTTAAGATTGATTAGTTGATTATTAATGAATTAAGAAAATAAAATCCAAATCTAGGAAAAACGTGTCACTAGATTTTTTTTTTAATATTTCTATCCTATAGGGAACATGCACCCTAAGTCTATATTTTCTAAGACTCGTCCTTAGTTTTTGTCCTTAAATGTCACTAGTGTTGTAGGATCAAAAGTGATGTTGTTTTCTAATTCCAAAGATTTCTATACGGATGTCACAAAGTTTTAGGGATCTAAAAAAAAAGTAAAAGCAATCCTAAATATATAATTGAAGTTTCTACAAGGCTCTAAGGGTGGGAGGCGTACAAACATCTAGGCCCCTAAAGGTTTTCTAAGTTTTTAAGAAAGCTTACAGCACCGGGGGCTACGACCCGGTAGTTCCGCCCGTAGCGCCCCTACTGGAATGAATAGGGGCGACTGATGCTCGTATCCGATTGTCCTAGCTCCCTCTCCAAGTGCTCCAGTGCTCCTTGTCTATTTCTTTCCAAAAGGTACCTCGCAAAACATAGAAGAAAAGTGGGTTAGAGCAGTTCTATAGGCAATTAATAATATGAAAGAGTGAAAATGCAGAAAAAAAAAAGAACGTACCTTTTTGTTACTTGTTGGGCTACTTGTGTTTTGGGTTTTCCTCATTTTTATAAGCGCGTAGTGTCAAAGCACAAAAGAAACAACAAAGAAAGCTAACGATAAAGCAAAAGGAGACTAAATGCAAAAGAAAGAAAGAGAACGAAAATCAAATACGAAAAAGAGATGTAGGCATTGTTGTTTGGGACACACTTCTTTAAATACAAGTGTATCCTAAAGCAGCATTAACAATGCCCTTTATTGTTCCCATAATCCAAATGAGGCACTTGATATGTTTAAGACCTGTACCTACGACATATTCTAAACAAATTCTATACCAACTAAGGAGAGACAAACTCCTAATACTAAATTTAAAATAAGACTCTCTTTATTTTATACCTATCCGAAAATTCCATATTTAACTTAGAAACTAAAACTAGAAAGAGACACTAAAGGACCTCTAGCACAAAGCCACCTAAAGTTTTAAATCTCAAAACTCATTTTTTTAGAAATAAACATTAAGAGAATTAAATCAAATGAGAAAGCACTAATTGCTCCCAAAAGAAACTAAGGGGGCTCACTACACAAGTCTAATTAATCCTAAAATGACTTGTAAGAATTTCTAAATTAAATGCCACACAACAAACCCATAAAACTCATCTACCAAAAAACTTTTCTTTCATTTTATTTTGACACAAAACTCTACCAAAACAACCCCATAGTCAAGCGCCTCTCTTTCATTTGGAGTGGGGTAAAAAAAAAACAAGGCTTTCCAGCAAGAAAGTTATAGGAAACCTCTTATTGTAAAGCCTTCAGCAGAAAACATTCACGAAAATCCATCAAAGCTTCTCGATGTAAAACAGCTTGCAAAACTTCCAAACATATAACTATTCATGAAATCTCCTTATATAAAGCATTTCAGAAAAAACTTTCCAAATCGTAAAGACATCTACAAAACATTCCAAAAGAACACTCCAAACGGTACCAATCGATTGTGACGAATAGAACACAACAATATCTTAATCATGAAAATATGGCCCTATTTCATTAAAAGAAAAAAAATTTGAAACTTGCTTCAACCATTTGCATGAAAAGTAAAGTGATACTACTATGCTCAAAAGTTTCCAAACACTCTTCGTTAGCGACCCAATCTATAAAGTTTAATGCAAAGACCTTTACAAGAGCAACAAGAAGATAAACTCATCACAATGCTTCCTTTCGAGGCGCATTTCCATGGATATATGATATTCAACAATATAAAGTTAAGCCGGTAAGTTAATATGAAAGTTATGCCATGTGTTTTAAAAGAGAAGTGATCTATCCACATGCTAAACTTGAGTTCATCAAAACACAAATCTAAATGAAATTCATTGAAGACCCTAACATAGGAGAAAATGTAAGATATTAAACTATTGCATTTTAAACAAGCTTGCCAAAGTGTAGTCAAAGTGTTTTAAACAATCCTCACAAAGCATAATTATTCATGACTCCATGTTGTACTTATAACATTAAAAATAAACTTTCTATTTTGTAAACCATAGGAAATGTTTAGCATCATTACATCTAGCCGGATATAAATTGTACATGAGGTCTAAGATGTGTCATAAGCATTTGCATTAATAGAATATTTTCCTATGCATATGTTGATGGATGTCATTACAAAAGAAAAGTATTGGCATGTCTTTTTATCTGTTAAGAAATATTCACTAAAGATTTAAAATATGATCTACAACCTGTTGGAAACTCGAAGCCTATGAATCAAGCAAGTTACCACTTCTTTTAATGGTATTTCATCAAATAACTAATATGCAATGCTCACATGATTATTTATAAGCAAGCTATTATAAGGGTCCTTGCTTCCAAAGTCACACATTCTCACTAAGCTATCGAACCATGTTACGAACTTTAAACCTAAACATACTTCTAATACTATGAATTGCTTCGATTGCCAACAAAAGCATAATAAAAGTTTCAACCCAAGCTCATAAACATCTCTCTTTTTTAAGTATGTGATATTGCAAGCCTCTTAACTAATGAGTATATAGAAAAATTGCCTCTAATCCGTTCCAAAAATATTTTAGAGCATAAACGAGTGAAAGCTTGCATTCAGTTTGCTCCCAAAACAATTTGGAGGCTAAAATCATGAAAATTCTGAACTCATTTCATTTCCAAAGCAATCTAGAAGTCAAAACAGTGAATAAACTGCACATATCTCATTTCTACAACAATGTGGAAGCTCAAAACGGCCAAAAATCTGCACTTATACCATTCCTACAACAATCCGGAAGCCAAAACAGCAAAAATCTACACTTATATGTTTCCTACGACAATCCGGAAGCTCAAAACAGCAAAAATCTGCACTTATATGTTTCCTACGACAATTCGGAAGCTCAAAACAGCAAAAATCTGCACTTAGTAATTTTCAACAATAGTTTGGAACGTTAAAAACAGCAAAATTTGTACTCGTTTCTTACCAAAAACAGTAAAAAAACTTCATAAAAGCTGTAGGAACTTCCATAAAACAACAATAAAGATTCACTCGAGTGCCATAGGTATTATTGCATAAAAAAAAGGTAAGACAGCACTCAAAATCTGCACTCGTTTCCCATGAAAACAGTGGAAAAGAAATCCACAAAAAGTTGTAGGAATTTTCTCAAAGAAGAGATAAAAGATTCGCCCAACAGAACTCAAGAATGTCTTTCAACAAATGCTATATGAAACTTATTTATGCCAATAAGACCTCTTCAAACAAGCGACATCGCATGCTCACATCCTTCTAGAATATGAACTGAGCATTTTAACCAACACACAAAAACATATGCAACCTTTAATGATCATATGTGCTACAAGAGATTGTTCGGCATATTTGATACTTGGCATGCACTTTGTTTCTTATACATTGATACGACAAATAAAGAGAATAACATTCAATATAGCACTATCGATTTGCAACCAATGACTACTTTACTAGTAAAAGAAAGAGTGTAGGAAGACAATAGTAATGAGGCAATCTAATCATCGAATCGTATATGAAATCTCACCGATTAGTCATAGATAATGAGAGATCGCAATTATTACAATTAGATAACCTTTACTAGATATACCAAGTTATATGTGAGTACCAATAAGGTATGTGCTATGAGGCTCTTTGCTCTTGCTATGCATGAAATAGAACTTCATCTTTGAGAACAAACCACATGTTAGTAAAAGACATTTCACACAAGAATCCCACAAACAACTTCTCCGACAATCCATAAACTCATCTCACACCTGAGTCCTTGTAGAAAAATGAGAGAATTGCATGTAGATTTCTCTAAACGACATAACAACTACAAAAGTCGCTTGAAATTCATCAAAAACTCACTACTAATATCACTAGTTAAAAGAGCCTCAAACACTACAATAAGGAGATTTTGAGATCAATTTCACAAGCATAAATATGTAAAAGAACAACATGGCTCAAAGCTTCATGATTCATTAACCAAATATCAAAATCTTTCTTAAAGGCATTTCATCAAACACTTCATATGCATGATTCGGTGAAGAAGTGACATAATATCTTTATAAGCCTTCAAAGTTCACACCTAAAACTTCTAAAAGGTATAGCAAGAATCATACATTTATTCACTTTTGAACACAAAATCATCCATGACTAGCAATAACCATCTCCATATTTCAAAAAGAACTAAAACATCACTTGATGCTCAAATGAATATTAATGAAACTAAACGACAAGAGATGATAAGGAATGGCTTTGCCAAGCTAATCTCAACAGAAATCAAACCATTTCAACTTCATTGATGAAGAAATACTAGCTGGATAAGGAGAAGAAAGAGGGCAAGGGAAGAAGAGAAAGAATGGAAGAAGAAGGAAGAAGAAATAGAAGAAGAGGAAAAGTGAAAAAGTGAGAAATACTTACCTTGCAAAGAAGAGGAGTTCGGGTAGATCCAGGCGTCAGGACGGTTGGAGGCGAGGCGACTTCGGGATGACTGGAGGTGTCGGGTTCGGGCTCGCCGAAGGGGTTTGATGGAGCTGCCGTCGGACAGAGCAGGGGGCTCGGGTTCGGCTGTCCGGCTTGACGTTGGCCAAGGCGACAGGAGCAGGGAGTTCAGGTAAGCACGGGGTTCGGCCTGACCTCGTGCGAACAGAGACGAGAGAGGGGGATCGGGCCCTTCGGCTCCTCCTGGCGTGCGTGAAAACAGAGAGAGGGAGAGAGGTCGAGTGTGTGTGATTGAGAACAAGAGCGATCCAGAGTCGATCCAGAGTGAGAGCATTAATGCCATAATCGAGAGCTTCGCTCTGAGTAAATCGAACCAGTCATCGAAAGAGGAAGCCTGTCAAAACGTCATCCTCGTGCTCCAGCTTCCGAAATAGCCATAAGTAGCTCTCATCACTGCTCGAAATCTTCTCCAGTCGCAGAAGATCCCTGAGATGCGGGATACGGGCTGAAACAATGATCTCGTTTGATCGTAGCTGTCGACGCCATTTCCTGATTTAGGAGGTAGATTCAAAACGTATAGAAAATCAAATGGCACTTAGTTTGCTCAAATTGAACTGAATCAAATTAAAATTGGCTAAGATTGGGTTAGGCTCGAGTCCGAATTTGACTCGATTCGAGTCGATTTTTGGTCCGAGCCGGCGCGACGGATTAATTAGACGAAATTGGGTCCAAAATAAAGATCAATTCAAATCGAATCAGGTACGATGCGATGAAAACCAACTAATCGAGTCTAATTGAATGCATTCAAGTCTGATTCGGCTCGAGTCGGGTCGATTCGAGCTTGAATTGGGCTCGACGGGGTTCAATTGGATCGACCGAACGAGCTCGAGCACGCTCAAGCCAAAATCGAGGTCAACAAACGGACCCCCAACATATGAGGAGAACAACAGGTGAACCGTATATGTTGGCGTTGACCTTCCTAACTCTAGGAAGATACAACCTTAAGGTCAACCAACAAAATTCACTAAGAATATGCAATCAACTAATGAGAACCAAATCAATAAAGAGAGGTAGCGAGTCAACTATCTGCCCAATCCAAAGCGAGAGGACTGGAGAAGGAAAGTCTCAAAGAACCAAGTAGAATTCAACGATCACCTACGACAAATATCTAAGATGATGCGGAAAGAAGGGAATTAATCGGAAATCATATCAAATAGTCAAGTCATAATCAAAAGGAATAGAGTTAAGGCGACAATAAAAAGTCCATAAGAAACACTCTACTATCGTCGGGCGCATATGTCGCGGAGATAAGAAGAGGAAAAGGTACACTCTACTATCACTGGCGCATATGCCAAGGTGATACGAAGAGGGAAGAACACTCTAATATCGTCGGGCGCATATGCCGCAGCGATAAGAAGAGGAAAGGTACACTCTACTATCACTGGCGCATATGCCAAGGTGATACGAAGAGGAAAGAACACTCTCATATCGTCGGGTGCATATGCCGTGACGATAAGAAGAGGAGAAGGGTGGTGAGGAATGCCTCTCAGGGACTCTGTCGGGCTCTCTCAACCAGAAAAAAGGAACTCTACACTCTAATACCGTCAGGCGCATATGCCGCGACAATAAGAAGAGGAAAGAACACCACTCTAATATCGTCGGGCGCATATGCCGTGACGATAAGAAGAGGAAAAGAACAACACTCTGATATCGTCGGGCGCATATGCCGCGACGATCAGAAGAGGAAAGGTACACCACTCTAATATCATCAGGCGCATATGCCGCGGTGATAAGAAGAGGAAAAGAACAATACTCTAATACCGCCGGGCGCATGTTCCGTTACGTTAAAAAGAGGAAGGGGTGGTGAGAAATGCCTCCCAGGGACTCTGTCGGGCTCTCTCAACCAGAAAAGGGAACTCTACACTCTAATACCGTCGGGTGTATATGCCGCGGCGATAAGAAGAGGAAAGAACACCACTCTAATATCGTCGGGAGCATATGCCGTGGCGATCAGAAGAGGAAAAGTACAACACTCTAATACCGCCGGGCGCATATGCCGCGACAATCAGAAGAGGAAAAGTACAACACTCTAATACCGCCGGGCGCATATGCCGCGACGATCAGAAGAGGAAAAGAACAACACTCTAATACCGCCAGACGCATATGACGCGACGATCAGAAGAGGAAAAGAACAACACTCTAATACCATCGGGCGCATATGCTATGGCGATCAGAAGAGGAAAGGTACACCACTCTAATATCGTCGGGCGCATAAGCCGTGACAATAAGAAGTGGAAAGAGCTCAATAATCCACCCAACGCTCATGTGCGTGGTGCTGTGAAAAAGACAAATAAGTAGGTAATCCGTCATCTAAGAAATCCCAAACTTATATTTTAGTTACCACATGGTAGAGGACAAATCGTCGTGGCCATGAGTAATTCCAATATAAGTAGAATTTCTTAGGTAAACTGAAATCATGTGCAACATGAAAAGAATGATCGATATGTATCTCTCTAAACATAGGAACATATAAACGACCGAGTAGAAAGAGTAATGTCGTATCAAAAGATCAAGTGAAGTGGCGAGGGGACACATTTGTCACTAAAAAAAACATTCATCATATCAAACATCAATGATTACAAAAGGGATCACAGTGGTAACACCCATGCTAACTGTTGGGACCCTGTGAGAGGTACAAGCAAGATTTTATACATTCAAAGATGCTACCCTTGTAACTAAGAGTAAGCTCTTCGTGGGAAATTATGTTTCTAAAGGAGGTAGGGGATTGACTTTCTACTAGAAGATCAAAGTCCACTAAAAAGTTATGTTAACATCTAGAGTAAGATGTACTACATCATAGGGGAGGAAAAACTTCTTCATTATAAGTGACCATAATAGAAGGGATGGACACAATCATCTCCTAAGAAAATATCAAAATGCTTTAAAAAGAGAAAATAAGAGAATTTGGAGGGACTTTGGGCTCTTGAAGTGTAGAACCGGGTTCCACCTGTGACAAGAGCAACCGATTCTACTCAACTAAGAGCTTCCCTCTCTCTTTTTTTTTTGAATGAAGAGAGGGAAAAAATGTTGGCTTTGATAACCCAGGCCATACTCGTCACATGAATACAATTGGGGAGAGAGAAAGATTGTATACAGGATCTGCAAAGGAACTAAACATTGGCTTTGGTAACCCAGGCCACATTCAACTCACATGAATGAACTGGGGAGCACAGTCACTACAACAAAATTTGTAGAGAAATTCACATAGTGACAACGGATCAACATCATATTATTTGACAGTATAGATCGAGGATGGACCCAGTATCACATTCTATAGATATTCAAATCAGTAGTTTTGGTATCCCAGACCACACTTGAAGGTGACAAGTGAAACTGGAGGAAGTCAACACTCGAAGGGGACTGAAAAGGAGGTCTTGTGCAACAACATCAAAGTGATTAGTGAATGTGAGCGTAAGCACAAACATCCCTACGACGTATTTACACACAACCCTTAAGGATGATCTCATACTTTGCATGACGAACCTCATGTGGTAGAGGACAAATCGTCGTGGCCACGGACTGTCAAAAAGTACAAGAAATCTTTTAGAGTTATGTCTATACAGAGGGATATTTACAAGTGGCGGGAGATGCCCCTTGCGATGTGCAAACTCAAGCGTAGTACTTTCTCAAGTATTGCCCATTGATGACAGACATGGGATGAATACCATTCCCATCAACTAGCAAATAAGATCCACCTTCGTATACTTTCTCTACAATGAATGGGCCTTCCCAAATAGACTCAAACTTACCACCTCGACGACGACATGAGATGATAGGCCTACGCAAGACAATGACTAATTCACCGACCTGAAAAACACGGGGTCAGACAAGGCGATCATGTGCCTGGGCCATACAGGCCTGATACAACTTAAGGTTTTGATGAGCTTGTAAACGAACCTCTTCTAAACCATCAAGCTCTTCCAACCATAGTCGGGCATTATCTTTGTGGGACAGATTATGGCTAACTGCTACACACAACGAATGGGAGCTCGACCTCTAGTGGGAGGATAGCTTCGACCCCAAAAGCTAAAGCATATGGTGTACACTAAGTAGGAGTACAGTATGTAGTCCTATAGGCCCATAATGCTTCAGGCAATTTATCGTGCCATTCTCTTTTATTTGCCACAAGAATCTTTCTTATCAATTGGACTAATGTCTTATTGAATGCTTCAGCCAGACCATTAGCCCTAGGGTAGTAAATTGAGGAATACCACCAATTTATGTTATGGCGGTGGGCAAACCTAGCAATCTTTGTGCTTCTAAAAGACGGGCCGTTATCCGAAATTATGCGGCGCAGAACATCAAAACGATAGACAACATGATCGCGAAAGAAGCGCATCACATCTTCTGATTTAACTTCCTTAAGCGGGATAGCTTCTACCCACTTAGAAAAATAACCAGTAGCAGCCAGAATAAATCTATGACCCTTAGAGGAAGGAGGGTCAATAGGACCCACTACATCCGTGCACCAACTCTCAAAAGGCCAAGAAGACACAGTGGGGTGCAGCGAATTAGGAGGTTGGTGGATAACAGTATTATGAATATGGCATTGGTGGCACTTCCTAGCGTGCTCCATACAATCACGGATCATCGTCGGCCAGTAATAATCAAGGCGTTTAATTCTGACCTTCATCTTAGGTCTAGATTGATGAGCACCACAAAGTCTATCATGTACCTCGCCCATGACCTTACGAGCCTCCTCGTTATTGAGGCAACGTAACCACATCTGGTCAAAAGAGCGTCGGTACAGTGTTTCATTCACATACAAAAATGACAAAGCTCTCTTTCTAATCTGAGTGGCGAGAGAGCAGTCATCCGGAAGTCTACCACGCTTCAAATACTCAATAAAGGGGATTCTCCAATTCGACCCTTCCTCAACAGCGAACACTGCGAGGGTCTGATTGGGAGAAGACAAGTCTATGGGGCACAAGGCTTGACGATACTGGACCACATTCGACACCAGGTTTCCAGTCGGGTCAGCCAACTCCTTAACAAGTTTAGCTAGTGCATCCGGTCTACCATTCTCAGATCGAGGGACTCTAACTAAAGTCACTTAAGGGATCAAACACAGGAGCTCCATCGCCCTATCGTGGTAAGGCAAGAGCTCAGGTTTGAGAACTTTGAAAATTCCAGCCACTTGATTAAAAATTAATTAGGAATCTCCAAAGATCTTCACCCGCACAATGCTCATCTGAATGGCCAACTCAAGTCCTACAATCAAGGCTTCATACTTAGCTTCATTATTAGTACGAGGCTCTAAAAGACTGTAGGAGTAACGAAGGGTGTGGCCTTCAGGAGACACAAAAACAAGCCCCAAACCTACCCTAACAACAGGAGTTTCGTAAGGACGTAGTGATTTGATGGAAGAAGCTCCATCAAAGTAAAACTCCCAAGTAGGGGACTCCTGCTCTTCCACACTCATGACTAATTCATCGGGCAAATCGTCATTAAGTGGGGAATCTGCAGGGATCAGATGAGAGGCAAAAAAGTCAGCTAGAGCCTGTCCTTTGACGGCCCGCTGAGGGACAAAGGTAATATCAAACTGCAGTAAAATCATGGACCAACGTGCTAGACGACCTGACAAAGTCGGACGGGTCATCAGGTACTGCAAAGGGTTAACTCGAGAAATCAAACTGATCTTGTGTGAGAGCATATAGTGTCTAAGCTTCTGCACAGCAAAGATCAAAGCTAAACACAACTTTTACATTGCCGGGTATTTTAGCTCTGCAGGAATCAAACGTCTACTAAGGTAGTACAAGGCATTCTCTTTGCCTTCCTCATTTTCTTGAGCTAAAAGTGCACCAATTGACTTATCCAAGGTTGTGGTGTAAAGAATCAATGGTTTACTAGGGATGGGTGCAGCTAACACTGGGGGGTTCGTTAGGTAGCGCTTTATGCTCTCAAAGGCCTCCTGACAATTCTTATCCCAATGGAAGCGGACATCCTTCTTTGCTAGCGTAGCAAAGGGATGACATCTACCGGCAAGATTGGAGATAAATCTCCGCAAGAAAGTAAGCTTTCCCTGAAAAGACCTCAGCTGGGTGAGACTCATAGGGGGTTTCAAGTCCACTATGGCCTTAATCATGGAGGGATCAATCTCAATGCCATGATAACGAATAATAAAACCAAGAAATTTCCCTGCAGTGACACCAAATGCACACTTTAGGGGATTCATCTTCAGATCATGCTTTCTTAAGCATTCAAAAATGATTCGTAGGACTCGGAGGTGATCACTACGGACCTTGCTTCTGACCACAAAATCATCCACATAGCATTCAACCTGCTCATGAATCAACTCATCAAAAATGACTGTCATGGCACGTTGGTAGGTGGCCCCGAAAATCTTGAGGCCGAAGGGCATCACCTTATAACAAAACACACCTATGGGGGTGCGAAAGGCAGTGAACTTCTCATCTTCAAGGGCCATCTTAATCTGATTGTAACCAGATAAACCATCCATGAAAGAGAAAATACTATGGGATGAAGCAATATCAATCATGAGTTCAGGGATAGGAAGAGGAAAATCATCCTTAGGACATGCCTTATTCAAATCACGGAAGTCTATACAGACACGGATCTAACCACTCTTCTTCCGGACTAGAACAACATTGGCAAGCCAAGTGGGATACTTCTCTTCACGAATGAAACCAGCTTCTATAAGCTTCTTAGTCTCGGATATCACCTGTTGTTCAATCTCTAACCTCATTCGATGAGGTGACTGCTTAACAGGGACTGCATCGGGACTAATAGCAAACTTGTGGACCGCTACTTCTGGATCTAAATCGGGCATCTCTGTATAGTTCCAGGCAAAGCAATCTTTAAACTCAGAAATGAGTGCAATATACTCTTGAGCCTCTGATTCAGATAGTAAAGCACTATGAAAGAAGGGCCGAGGATTCGATTCAGTGCCCAAATTGATCTCACACAATTCGTCCATGGCAGAACTGGCGCCATCTTCGAATTCACGTGGAGCTTCAAGAACCCTGTCCTCACTCTCTTCCAGGTCTTCATTATCGGAGATGGAAACGACCGGATAAGAATGAAAGATAACCTGAATGTTGGCGGAACGGGACTGATTCTCCTGAGAATAGCCTATACCCTGCCCTGTTCGAGGAAAATCAGTTCGCCAAATACGGGCCTTCTGTTGGGCCTGTCTACCTGACCAAGTCGAAGGGACAATGCCTCGCTCAACAAAGCTATCCACAGCAGGGGAAAAGTACCGGGGAACTGGTATGATCTCATCATCCACAGTGGATTCCATAGGATCCTGTATGTCAGTACTCTGTGGGACACCTACACTATAGAACAGCGAGGCATGCCAAGCAGATTATGGTGGCACATAGAGAGTGTGCAGCTCTTGTACAGAGCACCTATCTAAGGGTGGTGCACCACAAACACTAGAGGAAGGTGTAGGGGAAGGTTGAGGAGGAGATTCCTCAATTCTGATCCCATACATCTAGTGAGAAAGGGATTGTTGGTAAGTATTCTGACGTCTGACATCTCCGTCGTCGTCTGAATCACTATCAACAATCAAACCGCCCTGAGGTATCAAACTCCTATGGAATGTGGGGTAGGAATTGTGATCAACACTAAAGGCAGGCAAAGGGACCGAATGACGAGGAACATCAATCATCTCATCATCAGAGTCGGACTCAACAGTCAAAGGGGAAGTGTACAAGAGTGAGGGAGGAGGGATTCGAGTATCAAAGTTCCTCGGAGGGCGAACTGACTCTCTACCTCGACCTCTACTATGCAATCCTCTACCTCTACTAGGGGGAACATCACGCCTGACTACAAACCGTAAAGATTCATCAAGGTCTGCAGTGGAAACATCTGCCCCAATCCTAACCTGTGATAGACCCTGTGCTAGTGGTTGTATAGGACACTGTGCAAGTGACTGCATAGGACCCTGTACAACACTAGTGGGTATCACTGGTGACTAGGCAGGGGGAGGTCTATGAGCTTTTCAAGGCATGTAATGCTCGGCATCATCATAAATAGAGACCTCTTGCACGGCAAAAGGTTGGATATCTCCGAGGATGGAAAACTCTACATCATTCCTCATATACTTCATGCACTGGTGCAGTGTAGAGGGCACAATTCCATATTCATGTATCCAAGACCTTCCTAAGAGAGCCTTGTATGAGGTATCTACCTCAATAACATGAAACTTTGCCTCAGTTAAAAGATCTCCAAAACGCAAAGGCAAAGTGATGGAACCTAGAGCCCGCTGACCTTGATCATTAAAACCCTTCAGCATAATCTTATCTGAAGTTAGTTTTAAGTGACCAAGGGAGAGACTCTGCAGGGTGGCATGATTGAGGATGTTAACTGAAGCTCCTTGGTCAATGAGAACCCTGTTCAACTCATAACCATTTACTTCAGTGGTGACGTACAAGGGACGGTTGTAATCAGGAGTCCCTAAAAGAAGATCCTGGTCTGAAAATATAATGCATGGCATCTCTATCAAATAGCATGCATCCTTAACTGACTCAGTGGAAAAGAAGGCTTGATAAGATTCTGGTTCAAGCAAAGCTTTCACCAAAGTCTCTCTCAAGTCGGAGGACATCATAAGTGCATCATAAATACTAAGAAGAGAAGAAATCTTTCTTAAATGAGCCAACACATTGTAATCAACATCCAACTGAGAGCCTTTTCCCTTCTCCTTAGCCTGTGCTTGAGGAGGAGGGATAGGATCATCCTGTTGGGTAATGATGTTTCTATCTTTTTCTTTATTATTCTTAGCCATTTTAGGTGGTAGGACCTTACCTGAACACAATTGTATCTCTCGTATCGAGTTAGACTCAATAGAGGACTCATTTGGTTCAGATGAACATGGCTTGTGTTGGTTCAAAAAAAAGTGGTTGAGTGTTCTCGAATTCATCTCCGGAATCCATGTAACAGCCTCCTTCAGGAATAGCAAACACAGGCTCTTCCTCAAACTCAAACTCTTCTTCAAAAGAAGGATCATCACCATTTTCAGAAATAAATAGAACAGAAGAAGATTGAGTGCTAGAAAAAGTAGAACTGGAAGGAGCAAGACACCAAAAGTAGCCAGAATTATTTTCTTCCATTAATTCATCATCAGTTGAAGGGAGAACAAAATCCTTCAGCGTAAGTGCTGGAAGGGATCCTGTCTTCCCTTCAAAAGTTACAACAACTTTCTCTTTTTCATACACCTTTCTAATACAAGGAGAAGTAGAAGAAATATGCTCAGTAGGCACTACAACAGAAGAAGAAAAAGAAACTGACAAAGAAACTGGGCTGGCAACTGTCGACTTGGCCTGTGGGGGCCTCATCTTAATTGCCTCTGAACTCTTAACTGCCTGTCTGATCATACCCCTTGTCTTGCGAGAGAGTGCAAGTTGCCACTCCTCACCAGAATTAAGAGGTGCTCTACTGTCACTGTTCTGAACACCACACTGACTGTCACACTGACTAGAGCTAGTAATCATCTGAACTATCTGAGCAACCTTACCTCGAGGATGCACCAAATCACCATCCTATAAGTGAATCTCACCCCTAGCCATAAGGATCTTCACTCTGTCCTTGAACACAAAGCAATCTTCAAGGACATGACCAATATGTTTATGAAATGGACAATACAAAGGATGCTCTGTTTGCCCCTCTTCATTTATCTTATTGTTAACCGGGAATACTAGAATATTTTTCTTAACAAGGAATTTAAAGATCTTCTGTACACTTTCCCTTTTAAAGGGATATTCCTTGTTAATCTTCTCCTGTAGAGACTGTTGAATCTTCGGAGTCCTTTGAGTGCGCCTAAATTGTTGTTGTGTTTGTGGATGAGACTAAAACTACCCTGACGGCTGTGCTGGTGGTGGCAACTGAGGTCGGGGCTGAAACTGAGGTTGTGTTGGTGGTGGACGCTATGGTACTGAACTAACCATGGGCCTCTTGCCCTTATCATGAGCATCAGAAGTACTATGCACCTCCCCCTTCCTAGGAGGTGGTGCCCCAGAAAACTCCAAATGCTGAGGTCTACGGATGGGTTGACTCTCAGCCTTAGGAGGGACTGCACTGGGTATGCTATCCTGTAGGCTAGTGACTTTGGTTAACAACTTCAAAAAGGTTAGAATGCTAAAACCCTTCAGATACAGAGCGATAGGACAATCTATGTTCTTCACCAGAATCTCAACTGCATGCTGCTCTTGCAGTTGAGGTTCACACTGAAGACTAAGGTTTCTCCACAAACTATATAATTAAGTAGAGACTAGTGGGGGTGCTGCCTGGTCACTACCAACTCACCAACAGTCACTCTATTCTCTGTACTAATGAACCTCTGCACAAACAACTGCTCCATCTCAGCAAAAGTGCGAACTGAATCATTAGGGAGATCGGCATACCACTCAAATGTTACTCCCCCTAAACTACTAACAAACAACCTAAGCATCAATGCATCATTTCCTCCAATGTTACAACATATGGCCCGATACTGAGCCACATGTTGTCTTGGGTTCCCAAACCCATCAAAAACTCGAAAACGGGGAGGAACAAAACCAGCAGGATAAGGCTCCCGCTCGTACTCTACCGGGTAGGGGCGACCTCTACTAACAAAATCTCCATACTTTCTAGAAGTAATAGCCTGGTCAACCCTCTGTGCAATCATGTCCTGGATCTGAACTGGTGACAACTGTATTGACAGACTCTGGACTGGCACACTCAAAGATACTGCTGGGGGAGACATCGGAACTGCCCTCTGAACTTTATCAACTCTAACAAGTGCTAGGGCTGGCGACTGTGGCACTGCTGGCTAGTCTCTGGATGTAGTAGGAGTACCTACATCCATGACATGGGGTGTAGCCCCCAACGCCGTCAACTGGGCAGTCATTGCTGCCATGGCTCTGGCCATCTCCACCATCTGAGTCTATAACTACAAGACTGTAACATCCGTGTCTACTGATCGGGGCGGTCCACCATGTGCTGAGGTGAAAGGTACATCAGCCTCCCCTTGTTCCTCCAAATCATCGTACTACTCATGCTGGTCATCTAACGTGCCTCGTCTCGTGACGACACAGACACGGTGGACGGGGATGTCTTCATCTGACTCTCCTTCGAGTATGTCCTCATCGGAGGTTTGATGAAGAGCATCGATGTACGGACCCAAAGGAGAAGAAATCCTAAGGGGACTAAGAACAACAACTAGCTCCACTCGAGCCCGAGTACTATCCTCAATATCAACTGCATCACGAATCATCTGAACTGGCACCGATCCTGAAGGGGCTGTATCAACTCATCGAATCATACCAACTGTCTGCTCCATCTCGACAGGCTCGTCCACCTACCGATGTCTCCAAACCCATCTACTACGATGGGACCCGGTAGGAACATCTAACTGAGTGGAGGGGGCAACGATAACTGAACCAAGTTGGGATCAGACAGGCTCTAACTATAGGTGACATCCATGACGGCGAGGGCGTCGTCCAACAGTAGGGGCACCTGCCAGAAGGTCTATTAGTGGGAATAACTCGAATCTGCTGTCGTGGTGGCTGTCCTCTCTTCCACCGGTAACTCTGCCTAACTGACTGCCGCTGTAACTGAGCGTGCACCTGAGAGATCTGGTGGAGTAACCTCTCCTCACTAACATGATCTCTACCGCACGCTGAACGGATAATGCCTCAGATCCTCTGAGTGAGGGTTCTAGCAACAGTATCCCTGGGGACTCGAGCGCGAGGAAGAGTAGTGGGGACATGAGGAACTGCCGCAATATGATTAGCATCCTTCTCATCACCATTATGTACTAGCGGTGAAAAGCATCCTCCCTGGACTGCATCGATCTCAGGGGCAACTACAACATCAGGAACTGGGGTAACTACACGTCTACGTGGCTCCCGCTGTAAGTGAACCATCCTCTGCTGAACCGGCTCCTACTGAGCCACAGAATCTGCCATCCGCTGAACTGCTGCATCGGATGCTGCTAAGCGCAATCTTCTGTTCCTATTCCTTTTAGCCCTTCTCCCCAGGCCGGAGGTGGAGGAAGAAGCTACATCAGTACTCACGTACTGTACTGGAGGAACAGGAGATTCTGACTGAGGGGGTGTCGGTGACGTACACCGAGTTGGTAAAGGAACTAAAGGTAATTCCCCCCGCAGGTGGGCTCGAGAGCAGGGACTCAGGGAGTGTCACCCGCGAGTCAGAGCCAAAACAAAAAGTAATTGAAGGGCCGGAGTACGCCATTGCACTGTATGCTAATACAAACTGTAATAATTAGCGTAAACAAAACCACCGAAAGGAACGAGAGAGAAAGGGACGGAATAGCCTATAAAGGCTAGAAGAGGAAGAACCTAACTAAAGAACACTAAACCCGGAGTGCACACAAGAGAAGATAATTTAACATCCGAAGATGTAGAGAGAAACCTGTCCCACCGTAGTCGCCAGAAATCTGTGGGTCTCCGAAAGGATTTTGCTCATGTGGTTCGAATGCAAAGGGTAGGTCACACTATCCCGTAGGACAAAATGATCGTAGGCCTTTACAATCGACACAAGCAGACCAATGGAAGAGCAGATGGAGTTATAGATATAATTAGCCATGGAGGGTAGCGGCTTTCACCTACCAACCTCGATGGATAATAATATATATAACCCTAAATTCATGAGATTTTCCCCATTCGACACATCAGCTTGAATGGGATTTATTTGATTGTGGGGATCGATTTCCTACGAGCACAAGCCCCCGTAGTTAATTACATCCTAAGCCTTGACTTAGAAAAACTCTCAATTAAGGATGTTAGATTATCTTCTCCAAATAGGTTTAGTGCAAAGGGGTTTCTAGGCTTTCCTAATCAAAGGGAAGAAGGTCCCAATTTGGTTCAATCAATCACACATGGTTCAGTCAATTATCCGGTCGGTTTGAAGAAGTGGAAGCTAGAGAAAAGAAAGAAGGACAACGCAGTCAGACATGCACGAGAAAAAGAGGGAGGTGGCGTCATCTGCGTGACGCGGATGGGTAGAATTTATAGCCTCCGAAAGAATGGAGAATTTACCCACCAATAAGGCGTATAGAGGTACACTCGTACCCCTCACATTTAGACCCTAAATCTATAAAAGATGCAGTGTTGTACACACAACACTAACATCTACGACCTAACTAATGCAGTCCTGGACTTATTCCTTGTCTGACAAAGGAAGCCAGCTAAAACCACCTAATCGTATAAAATCTATGTTGTCCAGTTCATATGAAAGATAGGAGGGTAGTTTAGACATTGGAATTTGGGATCAACAACTAGAGAAACTCCTAAGTGATCCCACACTTATGAGTGATACAATGCTCCTAAAACTAATGCAATTAAATTTTGATTTTAATTAGTTACTAATGCAATTTATGCTGATTAAAGTCTTCAAATCAGATATGTATGAGATTTTAAAAAGGCTTATAAAAATAATTTTTTGAATGACTAAACTTCCCCAGGTCCGGCACTTCATCCTCATAGGACAGATTATCCGGACTCTACCCGCAGGCGGGAAAGTTTGTCTAAAAGAAGAGAGAATGCATGTATGCGACCCCGGATGATTCCGGCTATTTTCTAGAATCGTTATGTTTATATATGAGTTAATCTTAAATTTTTATTATTAATTATGAGTAGAAAAATTTTATCCTAAAAGAGCCTAGCGGTCAGGCACAAGCACATGCAAGAAAGAAACCTATGAAAAGCATGCTAGTTCTACTGCACAAATAAAGTAAAGAAAACACAACAAAGCAATAAAATCCCATGGAAAAGAGTGTCCATGGCAAGTGTCATATAATATTATATCACAGTGTACAGAAAAGTAAGGGGTGGCCGGGCTCCACCGACAACAACCCGGAAACAACGCAAATCTTTAAAATGAGGTATTTTTACATCTTCAATCTTCTTCTTGAGTTCCTTGATTCATCTTTGGATCATCTTCAGTCCTTCAGGCTCTTTGTAGTAGGTCCTCTAAAAGGATGCCCAAATAAAAAAGGAAACCCCTTTGTAGAGGTTTTCTTTTCCCTTTGGACTCCTATTCATTTAAAATGCCTCATTTTAATGATTTTTACAACAATTACTATCCAATACATTACAATATTAAAATAGAAAATCTAGACTCTCCTACAGGGGTTATCCTAAGCATTTTATAATAAAAATTCATCCAAGCAGTTATATATATGAAAATGCTGAAAAATAAATCACACTTGGCCGTGATCTGATTATTGGGGGCTAAGCAGCTGAAGCAGTTACCTAAAGCAGTTATAAATGATATTATTAATTTTAGCCCTCTTTTTAGCGTTGTGTAAGCAAGGCCACCTGCAGGAAGACAGCATTAGTATGAAAAAGCGTGCCTAACCTATGGGTATTTTAACGCTCACAACAACAGTGTAAAAAAGAAAGCTAGAAAACAGTACATAAACAACATCACAGAAAGGCTACAATAGGAAGCAAAAACAACCAGCACACGGGTCACATGCAGAGCGCCACAACAAAGAACAGAAAAGAAAAGCATAGCAACAACCTAACCTAAACCTAATAGTCGTGTCCTAGCAAACTCATCTAAGTGTATGCAGGTTGTGTGGTTTTGGTAGGTCCTATATGGGATAGTTTTAATTAGAGTTGTTTGTATTTTTGTTTGTTGAAAAGGGCAAAGGAAATTTTAGTTAAGATTCAAATCTTAGTATTTTAAGGTTGATTTTAAAGATGATTTATTTTTAGTGTTTGATTAATTACCACCTTTGTTTCACATCGAGGCCGTGAGGTTTATTTCACCCTCCTTGGGGCTAACTTAATAGCCTCGTAGGCCTGGGTTACCCAGTGATAATTAACTTTGTTAGATTACTTTAATTTGTTATTAAAGAAAAGAAAGAGAAAATGTGGATTAAACATTTTATTATCAATTAAGATTTGATTTAAGCCAATTGAGAAATTATTTTTAGGTTTTAACACTCCATTAAATGCATTCATGGTGTTTTGCCACCAGGCTCGAGGAACCAGTCCTCCTTAGGACACTTAGCCCCGCAGCCCGGAGTAGTCCATCCAATAAACTTCATTTTTAGAGCGGTTGTTGTGTATTAAGGGGGTTTGTTTATTGATTTTAAAAGATTAGTCTAAGATTTGATATTTAGAAGTCTTTTATCCTAAGAAATTTAGTTTTAGATTTGAATCTCCTAAGTTTAATCTACATCTTTTAGATTTTAGATTGGTTAGGGGTTTATTATTAAATTAGTTAAAATTGGTTTAGATTTGCATTTTAGATTTTAAAGTTTAATGATTATAGAATGTTAATAATAGTTTAATTAAGGATTAGGTGTTTTAACATATTTTAGGAATTAGGTTAAGATTGATTAGTTGATTATTAATGAATTAAGAAAATAAAATCTAAATCTAGGAAAAACGTGTCACTAGGTTTTTGTTTTAATGTATCTATCCTATAGGGAACATGCACCCTAAGTCTATATTTTCTAAGACTCGGTCCTTAGTTTTTGTCCTTAAATGTCACTAGTGTTCTAGGATCAAAAGTGATGTTGTTTTCTAATTCCTAAGACTTCTATACGGATGTCACAAGGTTTTAGGGATCTAAAAAAAAAGTAAAAGCAATCCTAAATATATAATTGATGTTTCTACAAGGCCCTAAGGGTGGGAGGCGTACAAACATCTAGGCCCCTAAAGGTTTTCTAAGTTTTTAAGAAAGCTTACAGCACCGGGGGATACGACCCAGTGGTTCCGCCCGTAGCGCCCCTACCGGAATGAATAGGGGCGACTGATACTCAGATCCGATTGTCCTAGCTCCCTCTCCAAGTGCTCCAGTACTCCTTGTCCATTGCTTTCCAAAAGGTACCTCGCAAAACATATAAGAAAAGTGGGTTAGAGCAGTTCTATAGGCAATTAATAATATGAAAGAGTGAAAATGCAGAAAAGAAAAAGAACGTACCTTTTTGTTACTTGTTGGGCTACTTGTGTTTTGGGTTCTCCTCATTTTTTTAAGTGCGTAGTGTCAAAGCACAAAAGAAACAACAAAGAAAGCTAACGACAAAGCAAAAGGAGACTAAATGCAAAAGAAAGAAAGAGAACGAAAATCAAATACGAAAAAGGGATATAGGCATTATTGTTTTAGACACACTTCTTTAAAGACAAGTGTATCCTAAAGAAACATTAATAATGCCCTTTATTGTTCCCACAATCCAAATGAGTCACTTGATATGTTTAAGACCTCTACCTACGACATATTCTAAACAAATTCTATACCAACTAAGGAGAGACAAACTCCTAATACTAAATTTAAAATAAGACTCTCTTTATTTTATACCTATCCGAAAATTCCATATTTAACTTAGAAACTAAAACTAGAAAGAGACACTAAAGGACCTCTAGCACAAAGCCGCCTAAAGTATTAAGTCCCAAAACTCATTTTTTTAGAAATAAACATTAAGAGAATTAAATCAAATGAGAAAGAACTAATTGCTCCCAAAAGAAACTAAGGGGGCTCGCTACACAAGTCTAATTAATCCTAACATGACTTGTAAGAATTTCTAAATTAAATGCCACACAACAAACCCATAAAACTCATCTACCAAAAAACTTTTCTTTCATTTTGTTTTGACACAAAACTCTACCAAAACAACCCCATAGTCAAGCGCCTCTCTTTCATTTGGAGTGGGGTAAAAAAAAAACAAGGCTTTCCAGCAAGAAAGTTTTAGGAAACCTCTTGTTGTAAAGCCTTCGATAGAAAACATTCACGAAAATCCATCAAAGCTTCTCGATGTAAAACATCTTGCAAAACTTCTAAACATATAACTATTCATGAAATCTCCTTATATAAAGAATTTCCGAAAAATCTTTCCGAATCGTAAAGACATCCACAAAACATTCCAAAAGAACACTCCAAACGGTACCAATCGACTGTGACGAATAGAACACAACAATATCTTAATCATGAAAATATGGCCCCATTTCATTAAAAGAAAAAAAATTTGAAACTTGCTTCAACCATTTGCATGAAAAGTAAAGTGATACTACTATGCTAAAAAGTTTTCAAACACTCTTCGTTAGCGACCCAATCTATAAAGTTTAATGCAAAGACCTTTACAAGAGCAACAAGAAGAGAAACTCATCACAATGCTTCCTTTCGAGGCGCATTTCCATGGATATATGATATTCAACAATATAAAGTTAAGCCGGTAAGTTAATATGAAAGTTATGCCATGTGTTTTAAAAGAGGAGTGATCTATCTACATGCTAAACTTGAGTTCATCAAAACACAAATCTAAATGAAATTCATTGAAGACCCTAACATAGGATAAAATGTAAGATATTAAATTATTGCATTTTAAACAAGCTTGCCAAAGTGTAGTCAAAGTGTTTTAAACAATCCTCACAAAGCATAATTATTCATGACTCCATGTTGTACTTATAACATTAAAAATAAACTTTCTATTTTGTAAACCATAGGAAATGTTTAGCATCATTACATCTAGCCGGATACAAATTGTACATGAGGTCTAAGATGTGTCATAAGCATTTGCATTAATAGAATATTCTCCTATGCATATGTTGATGGATGTCATTACAAAAGAAAAGTATTGGCATGTCTTTTTATCTGTTAAGAAATATTCACTCAAGATTTAAAATATGATCTACAACCTGTTGGAAATTCGAAGTCTATGAATCAAGCAAGTTACCACTTCTTTTAATGGTATTTCATCAAATAACTAATATGCAATGCTCACATGATTATTTATAAGCAAGCTATCATAAGGGTCCGTGCTTCCAAAGTCACACATTCTCACTAAGCTATCGAACCATGTTACGAACTTTAAACCTAAACATGCTTCTAATACTATGAATTGCTTCGAATTGCAACAAAAGCTTAATAAAAGTTTCAAGCCAAGCTCATAAACATCTCTCTTTTTTAAGTATGTGATATTGCAAGCCTCTTAACTAATGAGTATATAGAAAAATTGCCTCTAATCCGTTCCAAAAATATTTAAGAGAATAAATGAGTGAAAGCTTGCATTCAGTTTGCTCCCAAAACAATTTGGAGGCTAAAACCATGAAAATTTTGCACTCATTTCGTTTCCAAAGCAACCTAGAAGTCAAAACAATGAAGAAACTGCACATATCTCATTTCTACAACAATGTGGAAGCTCAAAACGGCCAAAAATCTGCACTTAATTCCTACAACAATCCGGAAGCCAAAACAGCAAAAATCTGCACTTATATGTTTCCTACGACAATTCGGAAGCCCAAAACAGCAAAAATCTGCACTTATATGTTTCCTACGACAATCTGGAAGCTCAAAACAGCAAAAATCTGCACTTAGTAATTTTCAACAGCAGTTTGGAACGTTAAAAACAGCAAAATCTGTACTCGTTTCTTACCAAAAACAGTAAAAAAAACTTCATAAAAGCTGTAGGAACTTCCATAAAACAACAATAAAGATTCACTCGAGTGCCATAGGTATTATTGCATAAAAAAAGGTAAGACAGCACTCAAAATCTGCATTCGTTTCCCATGAAAACAGTGGAAAAGAATCAACAAAAAGCTGTAGGAATTTTTTCAAAGAAGGGATAAAAGATTCGTCCAACAGAACTCAAGAATGTCTTTCAACAAATGCTATATGAAACTTATTTATGCCAATAAGACCTCTTCAAACAAGCGACATCGCATGCTCACATCCTTCTAGAATATGAACTGAGCATTTTAACCAACGCACAAAAACATATGCAACCTTTAATGATCATATGTGCTACAAGAGATTGTTTGGCATATTTGATACTTGGCATGCACTTTGTTTCTTACACATTGATACGACAAATAAAGAGAATAACATTCAATATATCACCATCGATTTGCAACCAATGACTACTTTACTAGTAAAAGAAAGAGTGTAGGAAGACAATAGTAATGAGGCAATCTAATCATCGAATCGTATATGAAATCTCACTGATTAGTCATAGATAATGAGAGATCGCAATTATTACAATTAGATAACCTTTACTAGATATACCAAGTTATATGTGAGTACCAATAAGGTATGTGCTATGAGGCTTTTTGCTCTTGCTATGCATGAAATAGAACTTCATCTTTGAGAACAAACCACATGTTAGTAAAAGACATTTCACACAAGAATCCCACAAACAACTTCTCCGACAATCCATAAACTCATCTCACACATGAGTCCTTGTAGAAAAATGAGAGAATTGCATGTAGATTTCTCTAAACCACATAATAACTACAAAAGTCGCTTGAAATTCATCAAAAACTCACTACCAATGTCACTAGTTAAAAGAGCCTCAAACACTACAATAAGGAGATTTTGAGATCAATTTCACAAGCATAAATATGTAAAAGAACAACATGGCTCAAAGCTTCATGATTCATTAACCAAATATCAAAATCTTTCTTAAAGGCATTTCATCAAACACTTTATATGCATGATTCGGTGAAGAAGTGACATAATATCTTTATAAGCCTTCAAAGTTCACACCTAAAACTTCTAAAAGGTATAGCAAGAATCATACATTTATTCACTTTTGAACACAAAATCATCCATGACTAGCAATAACCATCTCTATATTTCAAAAAGAACTAAAACATCACTTGATGCTCAAACGAATATTAATGAAACTAAATGACAAGAGATGATAAGGAATGGCTTTGCCAAGCTAATCTCAACAGAAATCAAACCATTTCAACTTCATTGATGAAGAAATACTAGCTGGATAAGGAGAAGAAAGAGGGCAAGGGAAGAAGAGAAAGAATGGAAGAAGAAGGAAGAAGAAATAGAAGAAGAGGAAAAGGGAAGAAGTGAGAAATACTTACCTTGAAAAGAAGAGGAGTTCGGGTAGATCCAGGCGTCAGGACGGTTGGAGGCGAGGCGACTTCGGGATGACTGGAGGCGTCGGGTTCGGGCTCGCCAAAGGGGTTCGATGGAGCTGCCGTCGGACAGAGCAGGGGGCTCGGGTTCGGCTATCCGGCTTGACATTGGCCAAGGCGACAGCAGCAGGGAGCTCATGTAAGCACGGGGTTCGGCCTAACCTCGTGCGAACAGAGAAGGGAGAGGGGGATCGGGCCCTTCGGCTCCTCCTGGCGTGCGTGAAAACAGAGAGAGGGAGAGTGGTCGAGTGTGTGTGATTGAGAACGAAGTCGATCGAGAGCGAGAGCGTTAATGTCGTAGTCGAGAGCTTCGCTCTGAGTAAATCGAACCCGTCGTCGAAAGAGGAAGCCCGCCAAAATGTCATACTCGTGCTCCAGCTTCCGAAATAGCCATAAGCAGCTCTCGTCGCTGCTCGAAATCTACTCCAGTCGTAGAAGATCCCTGAGATGCGGGATACGGGCTGAAACAACGATCTCGTTTGATCGTAGCCGTCGACACCATTTCCTGATTTAGGAGGTAGATTCAAAACGTATAGAAAATCAAATGGCACTTAGTAGGCTCAAATTGAGCTGAATCAAATTAAAATTTGCTAAGATTGGGTTAGGCTCGAGTCCGAATTTGACTCGATTCGAGTCGATTTTTGGTCCGAGCCGGTGCGACGGATTAATTAGACGAAATCGGGTCCAAAATAAAGATCAATTCAAATCAAATCAGGTACGACGCAATGAAAACCAACTAATCGAGTCTAATTGAACGCATTCGAGTCTGATCCGGCTCGAGTCGGGTCGATTCGAGCTTGAATTGGGCTCGACGGGGTTCAATTGGATCGACCGAACGAGCTCGAGCACACTCGAGCCAAAATCGAGGTCAACAGTCATATCTTAGAAGCAAGTTGAGTGGTACCATCTTGATTATATAATTAGGCAGTTTGATAGTCAACAACATATAGAAATCAAACTGATGGATCCAAAGTTTAAGTGATTTGATGATAGAGTTAAGGTGAATATTAATTATATTGACTACAAACGGTTGATTATGGATATATAGAATCATATGTCAGCTTAATTTTTCAAGCCCATAGTTGATGATGATTATAATAATCATTTAGTTGCTCGATTCTTAATGTGGTACAAATCTTTGGCCTTATTATACATACTTCAAGTTGATATCCATCCAATTATAGCTTACTATCATAGGGCTCTAATAGAATATGCTTATATAAGTATTTTATTTTCTCACATGAACTTTTTATTTATCTTTTAGTATGATGTTCATAACATAAGTATATGAATAGGTAATTGATTGAATAGAAAGATTATTTCAATTATTTTATGTCAATGATTGTTAAAATGCAAGTGGAATGATGCTTGTTATCTATTCATTCAAAAAAGAGGTCCAATATTTATGAAATATTATGAACTATAATACTTTCATTGTGTTAATAGATGAAACTAGAGGTGACACAAAGTTGGCCTATCCTACAACACAATAAAGCCTATTGGATGCAATTCCATCAATGGCAATGCCACTTTTTACTCTAATCTAATACCATAATCAATGACCATAGATTAATATTGGATGTTACTGCAAATATGGATCAAAGTCTTATGATTTTGATGATAACAAATATTATTAGATTTTTTTATTATATTATCTCCTGATAATTGAATTTATTACATATCTGTATTGCCTTGCTCATTAATATTTCAGGTCCACTCACTACAGGAAAATCACTCATTTCCGGTGGAAATTGAGCATTTCCGGCGGTTTTATAATTTAGTGGCAGTTTTCCGACGGTTAAAATGCCGCCGGAAAAACTGTGTAGGTAAATAAGTTCCGGCGTTTTTTTCCAGAGGCAAATTATTCCAGCGGTTAGCCGGCGGTCTTAAACTGTCGGTCAAATTAAAAAAAAAAAAAACCGCAGTTACCGGCGCACTGCTTCCGCGTCCCAGAGCCGGCCAACTCCAGCTTCTGGCATTGCCGGCAGGCAGCAGCTCCCGCGTTCCGCGCAGCCAGCGTGATCCCGCGTTTCGGCGCGCGCTGCCTCCTTCTCGTGCGCGGTCGTGCGATTCGAACCCCTGTCTCCTATGAAGAATTTCAAGCAACGAACCAAAATGTCAATTATGCAAATACGTTTGTTGTGTCAATATTTTTTATTTAAAGTATATGCAGACCGAAAATCAAATATTTTTTTAATTATTTTTAAAATAAAACTAATTAATTTAAAATAAAATATAATATTTAATATAAAATAAAAAATAACTAACTAATTAATTTTAAAATGAGAATTAATTAAATAGTTAATATAAGTTTTAATAATTTTTTGTTAAATCATTTAAATAGTATTTTTTTTTTCATTTTCATTAATTTTTTAAAAGCCGTCGGAAACGTGAAAAAGCCGCCGGAAATTCAGCCGGAAAATTCCTTGGGAAAAAATCGTCGGAAATGCGTCGGAAAGCCGCCGGTAATGTGGCCTCCGGAAAGCCGCCGAAAAATTCTGCCGATAATCAATGATTTTCCTGTAGTGACTGTCCACTTGAAACTTCGATCAACTCAAGTTGGGTAGACTAGGATTAAAGTCTATATTTTCAATCTTTATGTACTTTTTATCTTTTTTGAGTCAATCATGTATTTTGGTGAATTCTAAAGCTAAGTAACCTTGCACACACACACTCAATAGGTTAAGTTAATTAGTTAAGAGAATGATGAGTTTTCTAAACTAATCATATTGTATGATTTACATCATATTGAATGATTAGTTAACTAGAAAAATTATTAATTAGGTCACTTTTATTAATTGAGATTGATTAAACTAATTATACTACAAAGTCCTTATCGTACAGGATGATAAGTTATAATTATGAAAATAGCCGAAAATCATAATTTATGTAATATTTTAAATTTTAAATTTTTTTCTTATCATATCGTACGATATGCATCGTACTATATGATATATGATAATCATGCCTAAATTAATCCTGTGATTAGGAGAATAATTATTGTTAATACATTCGATTAAATCATATATGATGATTGGTGATGATCGTATTGTATAACCTGAGCGATGCATAGGATGATAATTAATTATCGCCTATCGTACATGAAAAAATACCATAATTTGTAAACTAATTGTATATGATGACCCCCTCCCAAATTTTGTACTATACAAACTGAGCGCTGCATGGGACAATGATTTATCGTCACCTATTATACTGGATTATCAGTACAAACTCTTGAACGTACAGGATAATACAGTTCATACTATTTAAAAGGGCTATTTTATACTAATGATAAAGGACAATCTTAAATGATTGATTAAAATTTAAGACTTTTTGAGATGTTCTCTATTTAAACTCTCACTTAAAATTAGGCAATATAATTTTGTATTATATTATATGAGAGATTCACAATGCTACTCTAAGGAAGATTCTTATGTCTTCTTTAAGTCTCTGCCTTAATTCTTTTGTGGATCTATGGAAATATTCTAAAGCACTAGGTTGTGGTTCTTTCCATCACTCGGAGAGTGAAAAATAAAAAATTCAGGTTCTTTTCCTTCGCTAAAAGGATAAAAATATATTTTAGGTTCTCTTCCTTCACTAGGAGGGTGAAAAAATATTCCAAGTTCTCTGCCTCACTAGGAGGGTGAAAAGAGTAAGGCCCTCTGCTGCACGAGTTGGTGAAAGAGATTTTATATGGGCTTATCTGCCTAGTTGTGGGGGCTAAAGGAGATTCACTAAACATTTAGTGCAATACTCAGAGCAAGACTCTGTGAGTGGATGTATGTCAATTGTTTGACATAACCACAATAAATTCTGGTGTGTTTATTTGTATTATTTTCTACACTTTTTTGGTGATTAACTGTGGTTAAAATTTTTGATCTTTTTGTTATTATTAAATTAATTAACTTTCATATCAAGTAATAATATTATTATTTTTATATATTGAAAAAGTTATAAAAAGATTTTCATTTTGTTTTAAAAAAAATAAATTACCAATTCACACACCTCTTGGTTAGCCTTGGGATAGTTCTTTGAGGTTTAATAACCTTCACAAACTTTCAAGTGGTATTAAAGTGGGATTCAAAAACTAAGATTTGGAAAACTTTTGAAAAATGAATAATGACTAACTTTGTATATCATAATACAACATAAGGATATTAAATCACACGACCATCATTATTTGAAAACATTTCTTTTGATTTTTAAAAAATTTGTATGTCTACTTTCTTACAATCAACAGACTATCGTATATGGATGTTAGTTTATGAATGATACTCTACACCTTCTCTATTTATAAATGGTATTAAAACTGAACTACATTTTTTAATGGGGTATTGAGGATAGAGATTTAGCCCCTAAATGTTTAAAATATTTTTTTTTGTGCATTAAAATCTGAAAATTATATGTGTATATCTACTTATACTATTGGTAAATATATTTGGGATACACTTTGCATAACCTATGAAGGAACTAATGAAGTGAAATAATCTAGGTTAAACATTCTGCTCCTTGATTACAAATTATTTCATATGAAATATAGTGAGTCATTTTCTAAAACATATACTAGGTTCACTCAAATTGTGACATCCCTGCATGCTTTAGGTAGAGAACTTATAAATTCTAAAAACGTTAATAATATTTTGCATTGTCTACCTAGTTTATATGATACTAAAATAACTACTATTACTAAATCCAAGGTTCTAAAAGTTTATTCAATTGATAACTTGCTTAGATCACTCATTGCCTAAGAGCAATGAGTGAGTCAAAGATAGATTGATGCAGATGAGAAAAGAAAAGAGCAAATTTTAGCCTTAAAAGCTAATGATTCTAATAGTGATAGTTTCATACAAAAAGATGATGATGACATAACACTGATAATAAGGTAATTTAAAAGCTTTATAAAGAAAAAACAAAAGCATCATCAACAATGAAATAAAGGCAAAGTTAATAAAAACTCTGAGGTTTCTTCTGATGTCATCTATTTCAAATGCAGGAAGTTATGGCACTTGAGAAATGATTGCCTAAATATTAAAGCTCACCCAATCAAGGAGAAGGGTGAAGAAAAAGCTAAATTCAAAAAGAGTAAGCAACGGACTCAGAAGGCTTTCTAGGTAAACTCCACTTTATACTCATTTAAGATAGAAGCAGAAGAGGATGTAACTAACTTGTACTTAATGACATATAACTATCTTGATTATTCTAATTAAGAGAATGTATGTGTACTTTCTTACAATGAATTATTAGAAGTTTTTAAAAAAAATCATAACACAGATAGAGAGCACAAGAAAATGTATGACAACCTTAATTTTGGTTTTTCAAATTTACAAAAAGAGCATGAATGCCTTAGAAAATATCACTTTACTTTGGATAATAATCATATGATCTTACTTGATGAATTTGATGCATTAAATTAGAAGCATCTTAATTTAGCTATTGAACATGATTCCTTTAAAGCATCTATTGTTGATTTAGAAATTTCATTTAAAAAAAATTAAAAGCTTATTTAGATGAAGCTAATGATAAGGAGTATACATTTAAATTTGACAATTCAATTTTTAAAAATATAAATAAATTTTAACAAGTGAAATTAACTTTTTTTAAAAAAAAATAAAATATCACATAGAGATATAGAATTTCATAACCTATCACTACAGCATGCATCATTTAAACCTAGGAAGAGGCACCATAACTCACATAGTTTAGTGAATCTATTTCTAATAGTTAGGTATTTTGCTTTTAGCATGCTAGGACATATATCCCACACTTGTAGTATCTAACATAAAACACATTTAGTGTGGAGGAAAAAACTGCATTAATCACAACATAACATGTAAGCATTTCATCCATTAATACATAAGGTGGAACCCAAATTTTTTTGGGTTCCCAAATCTAATCCTTGATTACTCTGTAGGGATGCTCTCACAAAAGACCTAATGAGAGCATGTGATACTTAAATAGTGGATGTTTAAGGCACATGACTGGAGATGCAAAGCAATTCATCACATTAGGGGTCAGGGCAGGAAGCAAGGTAACACTTGGAGATAAAACCACTAGAAAAGTGGTTAGATCAAGTATAATCAGTAACTCAAATTTTTTATTATTGATAATGTCTTACTGGTAGATAGCTTGAAATATAATTAGCTCAATATCAGTCAACTATGTGATAAAGGCTTCAACATAAATTTTTTATCTACCAGTTGTATGATTAGCTTAAATAAAAATGCTATTTTGTAAGGAAAAATAATAATAATGTTTACATATTTGATCTAAATTGTATTGAATATGCTACTTCTATAATTAAAAACTATTGTTGATGAATCCTGATTATGTCATAGGAGACTATGTCTTGCAAGCATAAAAAATCATAAAAAAATCAACCAAAAAGACTTAGTAAGAGGCATACCCAAATTAGATTTCATTAAGGACCACCTATGTGATGCCTATCAATTAGGAAAATAATGAAATCCTCCTTCCACTCAATTAAGGATATTAGCACTAGCAAACCCTTAAAGTCCTTAACATGATCTATTTGGACATGTTAGCATTAAAAGCCTAAGAGGGAAAGTATTTGGATATGTGATTATTGATTATTACTCGAGGTTTACTTGGATTAGATTCTTATTTCATAAAAGTGAATCATTCAAGGAGTTTAGGATATTCTCCAAATATATTCAGAGAAATCTACGTTGTGAAATGCTAACCATTCATAATGATCATGATGGAGAATTTGAGAATGAAAATTTTGAATCTTATGATAGAGCAATAGATTGATCATAACTTTTCAGCTCCTAGAATCTCTCAACAGAATGAGGTTGCTAAAAGAAAGAATATAATCTTGGCAAAAGTTGTAAGATCTATGTTGGTTGAATACTCACTTTCTAAATATTTCTGGGTAAAAGTGGTAAATACAACAAGTTATAGTTTGAATAGATTTAATATTAGATCCAACTTAAACAAGACACCTTATAAAATCTTTAAGGGTAGGGCACCCAACCTCTCTCACATTCATGTCTTTAGATGTAAAGTGTTCATTTTAAATAATGAAAAATCTCTATTGTAAAAGTTTGACCCCAAATCAGATGGAGTTTTCTTAGGGTACTCAAATGTTGGGAAATCCTATAGAGTTTTTAATAAAAGGACAATGGTGGTAGAGGAGATCACTCATACAGTATTTGATGAATCTAATAGTTGAGGATCTATGATAGAAGAAGAAGAAGTGGTTTAAATTACCGAAGGAGTAGAATCTATACATTTGAAAGAAAGTATAGAACTTGAAAATTCACTACCTAGAGAATGTAGATGTTTTTCAAGTTTTCTTAAAGAATTGATCTTAGGAAACCCATCTAAAAGTATTAGAACTATGTATGAATTTAGAAAAGAGGTTAACAACTCTGTCTTTATCTTAATGATTAAATCCATAAATATAAATGAAGCACTATATGATGAATTTTGAATCTTGTCCATGCAAGAAAAATTAAATCAATTTATTCGAAATGAAGTTTAAGAGCTAGTTGAAAGACCTAAGGACTAGAGTTTTGTTAGAACAAAATGGGTTTTCAAAAATAAAATGAATGAATCTGGTGTAATGGTAAGAAAAAAAGTAAGATTTGTGGCTAAGGGGTACAACTAGATAGAATGGATTGAATTTAAAGAGACATATGCCCCTATAGCTAAACTAGAAGCCATAAGGGTGCTACCAACTTTTTCCTTCTTTAAGGGATTCAAATTGTACTAAATGGATGTTAAAAATGTCTTTCTTAATGGGATAATAAAAGATGATATGCATGTTGAATAACCCACAGTCTTTAAAAATTCATAATTTTCTAAACATGTGTTTAAATTAAAAAACATATTATATGGACTAAAACAAGCATCTAGAGCATGGTATGAAAGGCTAAGCACATTCTATTATATAAAACATTTGTTAAGGGTAGTGTAGACACCATCCTATTCCACATAGAGGTAGGAGAAGAACTACTTATTGCCCAAATCTATTTTAAAGCTATTTTATTTAGATCATTTAATAAAAACCTACGTGATATTTTTTAAAAAATAATAATAAGTAAGTAGTTTGAGATGAGTATGATGAGAGAAATGAACTATTTTCTTGGATTTAGTTAAGGTAGAAGGATGATGGAATTTTTCCTAGTCAATCAAAATATATTAAGGACATTTTTAAGAAATATGAAATGGATAAGGCTAAGTTAATAAATACTCCCATGAGCTCTATGGTTTAGTTAGATAAGAACTAAAATGGAAAATTAGTTGATAAAAAATATAGAGAAAAAATTGGATCACTTCTTTACTTGACTACTACCAATCCTGATATTATGTTTAGTATTTATCTCTATGCAAGATTTCAGGCTGATCCAAAAGAATCTCACTTGATTGCTGTTAAGAGAATCCGTAGATATCTCTTAGGAACCCAAAACTTAAGAATCTGGTATTCTAGGTATAACACTTCCTTTAAAATCATAGGATATTCTGATTCAAACTTTATATGATATAGGGTTGATAGGAAAAGCACTTCTAGAACATGCTAATTCGTAGCACAATCTTTAGTCTCTTAGTATAATAGAAAATATAACTCAGAAGCCATGTCACTACTGAAGCAAAATACATGGCCTTTGTAAGTTATGCGACATAAGTCCTTTGGTTAAAGTAATAAATACTAGAGTTAGGACTACCTGTAGGCACCATTCCAATTTTGTGTGATAACACTAGTGCTATATGTATTTCAAAGAATCTAATCTAACACTCCAGCACCAAACACTAGATATAAGGCACCATTTTATTAGGGACTATGTCACCAAAAGAGAAATAGAGCTACATCGTGTAGCCACTAAAAATTAACTTATATATATCTTTACAAAATTGCTAGTTTTTGAAACCTTCAACACCTTAAGAACTAAATTAGGTGTTATAGATATTCATGTTTGAAATTGGATACTTTGAAAATATGAAATTTGATGTTTTGTTTTTGTTTTATGTTATGTATTTTAGTGTTTTATATATATATTTTTGCTTTTATGCATGTGTTTGTTTCTTTTTTTTTTTCTATCATTACTTTAAAAAAAACTTTTAAAAATTTAAGAATATAATCACAACTCACTTTAGTGGTTGAATTTTTTCCTTAAATGAAAATCTTACCTTTTCTTAAAATATTATGTAAGCAATGATTGACTCTTCTAAAATAACTAAGGAAAGAAAATTGGTGATTATCTCTCTTCTTCTAACTCTTTTAGTGGTGTAGAGAAAATTGCTGATGGATCTCTTCCTCTAACTCTTTTAGTGGTGTAGTTTCTTTTTGAATCAAAATTTATTTAAGATTAAAAAATGGACTAGAAATTGAGATATGCTTTAACTTCCAATAGTCCTCTATCTCATATGAATAGTTCTGCAAGCCAATGAATCTCTATCAAACTTTCTTAATAAAGTTATTTGTCTATATCATATGGATCGTGTTTTGCTTTGTGGTTTACTCATTCTTATATAAGATAGTGAGTTTTTCTTCTCTTATACTTGAAAGATAATCTCACAACTGAGAGGACTTTTTTTAAGTATTTAGAAAGGAAGCAAGTTTGCAAAAATGAAGAGGTACAAAATGAGCTCAAAATTAAAAAGATGATAAAAGTTCTTAGTTCTTTTAAATTTTGATTTATGATTATTTTTCTTAGTTCTTTTATTTATCATTATTTATTTTATGTTATCTTTTTTGTGCATTCCTGACCATCATGCACAATCTTCTAAATTTAATCCACATCATATTGTACGATTTGATATTATACTATACGATCTTCACAAAATACCAAATCTTTAATCTCAACACATCCAATAACAAATATTGATCAATCATTGGTGATTGTACTATACGAATATCTACTTCGTACTGTATGATACATGTGACCGTAGACGTTGGACATATTAAATTCAACTAGTATGATAATTATTATCATATCGTGATGTATGAACACACATTCGTACTATACAATTTGATTAGTTAAAGAATTACCCGAGACATCACCTCGGAATGGATGCTTCTCTCTAATCGTCTAGTACAATTTTTGATCGTATTGTATGATGAAACTAAGTTTTTGACTGGATCGAAATGGATGAATTGATTGCATTTGATTATCCAGTACGATCCCACCATCATACTATACAATAAGGATGAACTATTTAAGTAGAGGGATTTCAATAATTTTCTTCACACAATCTTCAAACTCCTAATAATTTTCTTCTCTCAAAGATTACAGTTATTGTAATTGCTAGAGGAAAACACTCTTGTACACTAGTTGGTAGTTCCTCCTGATGCCCTATAAATCCCATATTCTCTAAGGTTGTTGAAGAAGAGGCCTATCAGAGGTATAAAACTGCTGGCATCACCCCCCTCAAAAATCATAAAATAGGAAGATTTAAACTTCTAAGTACTACCACTCTTTGCTCACACCACTCTCACCTTCATTCTCACTTTTACAAACCCCTTTAACTCTGAATTTATTTTTGAATTTTTTGCTAGCCTAAGAATAAACGATGAGGGTATTTCCCTCTAATTCTATGTCAATAGGTGATATGTAGTGATAACATATCAAGACTTTCATGAACTACTACACCGCTCTACTACTGATGAGAAATTTTATATTGTGGCCTCAAATCCTGACTATGATTGTACACTTTCCAACACCACTCATAAGGCTAATGTAAGATATCACATAGCCCAAGTCAACACTCTAGTCCCGAATGCCTAAATTATCAAGCATATTCTTCGTAACTCCATCATTCCTAAAGCTAATGATATGATCAACTTTACACCTATCTCTTTCTTGCTACCTATTAAATTATGACTCATATTGATTTTAATGCATCTAATCTTATAATATGTTATCATAAAAATCTAACCTGCATTAGAGATCCTTGACATAAGAGAAAGCCTAATCTTGCCTTATGACATCTTATTGCTTTTGTATTGGAATCCAAATATAATTTCAAATTTCTTGCACCACCTAATGACCTCCCAATATTATATTTCAATAGCTCCTTCCATGTCATACACAATTCTTATTATCATAATGTTCACTATATGGATGAAGAGCCTATGGTAGATGAGGGATGACCTATTCCATAACCTATCCCTATCCTCCAGTATTCTTTGTTTGATCTACTGGTCTAGAGGTTAGATCAGTGGGAAGGTCTACTTTGACTCCTACATAGCAGAGCAACACAAACAACAAAAAAATGATTTAGCTTGCTTTGATCACTATGTAGCCTAGTAGCAGCAGCAACAACATGATTAGGATATGTCTTGGATTAGAAACTAGTTTGCCTTACTCCACCAGTACTTCCCGCCACCACCTCCCCTACCTCCACTTGATCAGGATCCCTCCTTATTTTAGTTTATTCTATTTGTGATCATTATTTACTCCAGTACTTTTTATTATTTGTAGTTTCCATCTTTTGTTATTATTTACTCCTTGATGTCAAAAGGGGGAGTAGTAGCATGTTGTTGTGTTTTTTTTTTTTTTTTTTTTTTTTTTTTTTTTTTTTTTTTTTTTTTTTTTTTGAAGAAATGCAAAGATTGCATTAAAAGAAAAGAAATAACAACCTAATACAAACTAGAATGAAAATAAAAACTAATGTTTCCTTGATCTAAAAGAAAAAAAGAACCTTATTGAAAGCATATTTGTTAAAATAAACTTATTATAATTGAAATGAACCCCATTGTTTCCCATTTTAAAACCCTTGAGATGTAGTGGATACCAAAGTATTAAAGAACCCGAAGGTTGGTTAGTATCCCAGAGTTCCCAACCGATTAAAAAATAGGACCTAGTATTTATCTCATAAGCAATTAGAATAAATTTATAAAACAAATAAAAAACTAAAAGAAAAAAGAAGCTATAAAAGAAAACAAGAAAGAAAATATAAATTATCACTGACATCCACAAAATACCTAAGAAAACTATCAATAAGTATTTCAGATGCCTTTTCCATCTTCCAAAGTTGTAATCCAAAGCTAGTATTCTGAAAAACACTTTGATCAAAAGCTCCATCCTCAAGTATCTTTCTACTTTGTTAATTGCAAAAAGAAATCCAGCTATTGCAAATCTATTTTTTCATGGCTTATGTTTTGATGATTGACAAACACTACTTCTCTTGGACTACTTGTTGCTTCTAACTTTTCAGGAATCGAAGACCGGACGATCATGAAGAAGCCAAGTTCAAGATTGCATAGGTTTAGGGTTGAGTCAGTCTGTAATTTTATTTTTCACTTTTTGAGTCTACTTGTAATGGTCAAGAAGACTGATGCTAAGTAACCCTACACACACACACTTGAGAGGCTTAGAATTTCTATTTTTGCCCACATCGGCCCGGCCGATATTTATATCGTCTGGGATGATCAGCTTAAAACAGAAAGTCTAATTAAGGATTCTTAATTAAGGCAGCCGACATTAACCTATCGGCCTGGACGATACGTGTATCGGCCAGGACGATAATCTCAAAATAGAAAGAGATAGCCGCCTTAGACAGTTTACGCATACTGTATTTTAAATTATCGGCCAGGACGATTCCAGAATCGGCATGGACGAAATTACCAAATTATGCCTTAATTGATCAGGAAATCAAGGGAGTAATTAAGGATGATTGATACGATCAGCTCAGCCAGGACGATCGTGAGATCGGCCTGGACTATCAAGCCAAATTTCAATCAGCTAGGACTGTTCCCAGGGCTGTGCTCAGGACGATTTACCTCTGATTTGAACTAATCGACCAGGACGATCGTGAGATCGTCCTAGATGATCAAGCCAAATTTCAATCGTCCAGGACTGTTTCCAGGGCTGTGCTCTGGCCGATCTTCCTTGATTTATACTAATCGGCCAGGCCGATGTCCATATCGGCCTGGACGATAAAGTTGGCTACTTGCAATTAATGAGTTCCTCTTGAGCTCTTCTATTTAAAGAGCTCTTGTTCAACATTTTGAAGAGACCTTTGGTTGCTGCCTTAACCTGAGAAGACCTTGAGGAGAGAAAGAGAGAGAGGGAGAGAGAGAGGATCTTGTGAGGGGATTCACAAGGGTTGCTCAAGGATCGCTCTGCTTGTCTTTCGTCTGGAGTTTCTCGTCTGTGGAAGGGTCGGTAGAGGTAAGGAGTTTGCTTTTGGTTGTGGTTCTGTGCCAGCTTCAGGAGGAAACAAAAGGAGGTAGGTTCTCTGCCTTGTCGGGGTGGCAAAAAGGAGTTTCTTGTAAGGGCTTCTCCGCCTAGCCGTGGGGGCTAAAGGAGAGTCACATTTTGTAGTGCAATACTTGGAGGGTGCCTCCAAGGAGTGGACGTAGGTCGAGTCGACCGAACCACTATAAATTTCTGTGTTCTTTTTCTTGCTTCCGCACTTTTAAATTCTACATTTATTTTTGTGGTGTGATTTGGTTTGTGATTTTATTTCTTTGTGAAAAGAATTTTTTTAAAATACCAATTCACCCCCCCCCTCTTGGTTAGCTTGGGCCAGTTCTATCGAGCTTAACATCCCTAACAAACTTTCAAGTGGATTGTGAATCATCCTGGACGATACACCTAATCAGCCTGGACGATCTGCTTTTTCAACGTCGATTCGGCCTGACTCTTCGGGCCGATCGCCTGTGTCTAATCGGCCTGGCCGATATCTGATCGGCCCGGATGATCGGACCGTCTTTTCAGGACATCACCTAGTTCAATACTCAGTTCACCACACTTGCCACCTACTTTCAGTAGCCACCTCCACCACCTCCATCTGATGATCTGGATCCCTCGTTGTTTTAGTCTATATTTTGTGTTGTTTGTTTCCTGTCTTTTTGTAGTGTACTTGTTAGTCTTTTGTGATATTTTTTCTTTTGTTTCTAGACCCTCTTTTTGTGATGACAAAAGGGGGAATAGGGTGTAGGAAAAAGCTGTTTGGTCTTGGGTTTTGTAACTTTGCTTTTTTAATGAATTTTTCCTACTTGTGTTTGCCATCATCAAAAAGGGGGAGATTGTTGCAAATCTATTTTTTCATAGCTTATGTTTTGATGATTGACAAACACTACTTCTCTTGGACTACTTGTTGCTTCTAACTTTTCAGGAATCGAAGACCGGACGATCATGAAGAAGCCAAGTTCAAGATTGCATAGGTTTAGGGTTGAGTCAGTCTGTAATTTTATTTTTCACCTTTTGAGTCTACTTGTAATGATCAAAAAGACTGATGCTAAGTAACCCTACACAAACACACTTGAGAGGCTTAGAATTTCTGTTTTTGCCCACATCGGCCCGGCCAATATTTATATCGTCCGGGACGATCATCTTAAAATAGAAAGTTTAATTAAGGATTCTTAATTAAGGCAGCCGACATTAACCTATCGGCCTGGATGATACGTGTATCGGCCAGGACGATAAGCTCAAAATAGAAAGAGATAGTCGCCTTAGACAGTTTAGGCATACTGTATTTTAAATTATCGGCCAGGAATAGGCCTAGACGAAATTACCAAATTATTCCTTAATTGATCAGGAAATAAAGAGAGTAATTAAGGATGATTGATACGATCAGCTCGGCCAGGACGATCGTGAGATCGGCCTGGACGATCAAGCCAAATTTCAATCGGCCAGGACTGTTCCCAGGGCTGTGCTCAGGACGATTTACCTCTGATTTGAACTAATCGGCCAGGACGATCGTGAGATCGGCCTGGATGATCAAGCTAAATTTCAATCGTCTAGGACTGTTCCCAGGGCTGTGCTCTGGCCGATCTTCCTTGATTTATACTAATCGGCCAGGCCGATGTCCATATCGGCCTGGACGATAAAGTCAGCTACTTGCAATTAATGAGCTCCTCTTGAGCTCTTCTATATAAAGAGCTCCTGTTCAACGTTTTGAAGAGACCTTTGGCTGCTGCCTTGACCTGAGAAGACCTTGAGAAGAGAAAGAGAGAAAGGGAGAGAGAGAGGATCTTGTGAGGGGGAGCTTGTGAGGGGATTCACAAGGGTTGCTCAAGGATCGCTCTGCTTGTCTTTCGTCTGGAGTTTCTTGTCCGTGGAAGGGTCGGTAGAGGTAAGGAGTTTGCTTTTGGTTGTGGTTCTCTGCCAGCTTCAGGAGGAAGCAAAAGGAGGTAGGTTCTCTGCCTTGCCGGGGTGGCAAAAAGGAGTTTCTTGTGAGGGCTTCTCCGCCTAGCTGTGGGGGCTAAAGGAGAGTCATGTTTTGTAGTGTAATACTTGGAGGGTGCCTCCAAGGAGTGGACGTAGGTCGAGTCAACCGAACCACTATAAATTTCTGTGTTCTTTTTCTTGCTTTCGCACTTTTAAATTCCGTATTTATTTTTATGGTGTGATTTGGTTTGTGATTTTATTTCTTTGTGAAAAGAATTTTTTTAAAATACCAATTCACCCTCCCCCCCCTCTTGGTTAGCTTGGGCCAGTTCTATCGGGCTTAACATCCCTAACGAACTTTCAAGTGGATTGTGAATCATCCTGGACGATACACCTAATCGGCCTGGACGATCTGCTTTTTCAACGTCGATTCGGCCTGACTCCTCGGGCCGATCGCCTGTGTCTAATCGGCCTGGCCGATATCTGATCGGCCCGGACGATCGGACTGCCTTTTCAGGACATCACCTGGTTCAATACTCAGTTCGCCACACTTGCCACCTACTTTCAGCAGCCACCTCCACCACCTCCATCTGATGATCTGGATCCCTCGTTGTTTTAGTATGTATTTTGTGTTGTTTATTTCCTGTCTTTTTGTAGTGTACTTGTTAGTCTTTTGTGATGTTTTTTCTTGTGTTTCTAGACCCTCTTTTTGTGATGACAAAAAGGGGAGTAGGGTGTAGGAAAAAGCTGTTTGGTCTTGGGTTTTGTAACCTTGCTGTTTTAATGAATTTTTCCTACTTGTGTTTGCCATCATCAAAAAGGGGGAGATTGTTGCAAATCTATTTTTTTATGGCTTATGTTTTGATGATTGACAAATACTACTTCTCTTGGACTACTTGTTGCTTCTAACTTTTCAGGAATCGAAGACCGGACGATCATGAAGAAGCCAAGTTCAAAATTGCATAGGTTTAGGGTTGAGTCAGTCTGTAATTTTATTTTTCACCTTTTGAGTCTACTTGTAATGGTCAAAAAGACTGATGCTAAGTAACCCTACACACACACACTTGAGAGGCTTAGAATTTCTGTTTTTGCCCACATCGGCCCGGCCGATATTTATATCGTCCGGGACGATCAGCTTAAAACAGAAAGTCTAATTAAGGATTCTTAATTAAGGCAGTCGACATCGGCCTGGATGATACGTGTATCGGCCAGGATGATAAGCTCAAAATAGAAAGAGATAGCCGCCTTAGACAGTTTAGGCATACTGTATTTTAAATTATCGGCCAGGAATAGGCCTAGACGAAATTACCAAATTATGCCTTAATTGATCAGAAAATCAAGGGAGTAATTAAGGATGATTGATACGATCAGCTCGTCCAGGACGATCGTGAGATCGGCCTGGACGATCAAGCCAAATTTCAATCGGCCAGGACTATTCCCAGGGCTGTGCTCAGGACGATTTACCTCTGATTTGAACTAATCGGCCAGGACGATCGTGAGATCGGCCTGGACGATCAAGCCAAATTTTAATCGTCCAGGACTGTTCCCAGGGCTGTGCTCTGGCCGATCTTCCTTGATTTGTACTAATCGGCCAGGCCGATGTCCATATCGGTCTGGACGATAAAGTCGGCTACTTGTAATTAATGAGCTCCTCTTGAGCTCTTCTATTTAAAGAGCTCTTGTTCAACGTTTTGAAGAGACCTTTGCCTGCTGCCTTGACCTGAGAAGACGTTGAGGAGAGAAAGAGAGAGAGGGAGAGAGAGAGGATCTTGTGAGGGGGAGCTTATGAGGGGATTCACAAGGGTTGCTCAAGGATCGCTCTGCTTGTCTTTCGTCTGGAGTTTCTCGTCCGTGGAAGGGTCGGTAGAGGTAAGGAGGTTGCTTTTGGTTGTGGTTCTTTGCCAGCTTCAGGAGGAAGCAAAAGGAGGTAGGTTCTCTGCCTTGCCGGGGTGGCAAAAAGGAGTTTCTTATAAGGGCTTCTCCGCCTAGCCGTGGGGGCTAAAGGAGAGTCACGTTTTGTAGTGCAATACTTGGAGGGTGCCTCCAAGGAGTGGACGTAGGTCGAGTCGACCGAACCACTATAAATTTCTGTGTTCTTTTTCTTGCTTCCGCACTTTTAAATTCTGCATTTATTTTTGTGGTGTGATTTGGTTTGTGATTTTATTTCTTTGTGAAAAGAATTTTTTTAAAATACCAATTCACCCCCCCCCCCCCTCTTGGTTAGCTTGGGCCAGTTCTATCGGGCTTAACATCCCTAACAAACTTTCAAGTGGATTGTGAATCATCCTGGACGATACACCTAATCAGCCCGGACGATCTGCTTTTTCAACGTCGATTCGGCCTGACTCCTCGGGCCGATCGCCTGTGTCTAATCGGCCTGGCCGATAACTGATCGGCCCGGATGATCGGACCGCCTTTTCAGGACATCACCTAGTTCAATACTCAGTTCACCACACTTGCCACCTACTTTCAGTAGCCACCTCCACCACCTCCATCTGATGATCTGGATCCCTCGTTGTTTTAGTCTGTATTTTGTGTTGTTTGTTTCCTGTCTTTTTGTAGTGTACTTGTTAGTCTTTTGTGATGTTTTTTCTTGTGTTTCTAGACCCTCTTTTTGTGATGACAAAAGGGGGAATAGGGTGTAGGAAAAAGCTGTTTGGTCTTGGGTTTTGTAACCTTGCTGTTTTAATGAATTTTTCCTACTTGTGTTTGCCATCATCAAAAAGGGGGAGATTGTTGCAAATCTATTTTTTCATGGCTTATGTTTTGATGATTGATAAACACTACTTCTCTTGGACTACTTGTTGCTTCTAACTTTTCAGGAATCGAAGACCGGACGATCATGAAGAAGCCAAGTTCAAGATTGCATAGGTTTAGGGTTGAGTCAGTCTGTAATTTTATTTTTCACCTTTTGAGTCTACTTGTAATGGTCAAAAAGACTGATGCTAAGTAACCCTACACACACACACTTGAGAGGCTTAGAATTTCTGTTTTTGCCCACATCGGCCCGGCCAATATTTATATCGTCCGGGACGATCAGCTTAAAACAGAAAGTCTAATTAAGGATTCTTAATTAAGGCAGCCGACATTAACCTATCAGCCTGGACGATACGTGTATCGGCCAGAACGATAAGCTCAAAATAGAAAGAGATAGCCGCCTTAGACAGTTTAGGCATACTGTATTTTAAATTATCGGCCAGGAATCGGCCTAGACGAAATTACCAAATTATGCCTTAATTGATTAGAAAATCAAGGGAGTAATTAAGGTTGATTGATACGATCAGCTCGTCCAGGACGATCGTGAGATCGGCCTGGACGATCAAGCCAAATTTCAATCGGCCAGGACTGTTCCCAGAGCTGTGCTCAGGACGATTTGCCTCTGATTTGAACTAATCGGCCAGGACGATCGTGAGATCGGCCTGGACGATCAAGCCAAATTTTAATCGTCCAAGACTGTTCCCAGGGCTGTGCTCTGGCCGATCTTCCTTGATTTGTACTAATCGGCCAGGCCGATGTCCATATCGGCCTGGACGATAAAGTCGGCTACTTGCAATTAATGAGCTCCTCTTGAGCTCTTCTATTTAAAGAGCTCTTGTTCAACGTTTTGAAGAGACCTTTGGCTGCTGCCTTGACCTGAGAAGACCTTGAGGAGAGAAAGAGAGAGAGGGAGAGAGAGAGGATCTTGTGAGGGGGAGCTTGTGAGGGGATTCACAAGGGTTGCTCAAGGATCGCTCTGCTTATCTTTCGTCTGGATTTTCTCGTCCGTGGAAGGGTCGGTAGAGGTAAGGAGTTTGCTTTTGGTTGTGGTTCTCTGCCAGCTTCAGGAGGAAGCAAAAGGAGGTAGGTTCTCTGCCTTACCGGGGTGGCAAAAAGGAGTTTCTTGTAAGGGCTTCTCCGCCTAGCCGTGGGGGCTAAAGAAGAGTCACGTTTTGTAGTGCAATACTTGGAGGGTGCCTCCAAGGAGTGGACGTAGGTCGAGTCGACCGAACCACTATAAATTTCTGTGTTCTTTTTCTTACTTCCGCACTTTTAAATTCCGCATTTATTTTTGTGGTGTGATTTGGTTTGTGATTTTATTTCTTTGTGAAAAGAATTTTTTTAAAATACCAATTCACCCCCCCTCTTGGTTAGCTTGGGCCAGTTCTATAGGGCTTAACATCCCTAACGAACTTTCACCAGCAAGCATTTTAATGAGTTCATGGAGAAGAACCTTTCACATAGTTCTTCATTCTAAGATCAGCCATCCTTCTTCTAGTTAAAGCTTTCATCGGTCCTAAAGCTTGTAGTTCTTTGAACAATTTATGTTTAGAACCAGAAGAACTACTCTCCTTAGTAGTAATAGTTTTCTCCTTCAATAAAATATATATTTTTTTAAATTTAAACTAATTGCAGAAGGAGGAGTAATTATTTCATCACAAACACCTCTTGTTCCATCCATAATATTTTCCATTCAAAAGTACTCACGGCATTTGTTGAAGGAAAAACTGAATTCTGATCTTCAACAACCTTTGACTTAATCACGAAATCAGTTTGATACAGTTCAGAAGCCATTTCTGTTTTAGAATTATCAACATCCTTTTCTTCCTCCATTATTTGTGTGCGTTTGAATTCAAATTCTAAATCCAATGGTACAACAATCAAAGGTTGGTCAACGGGAATTTTTGCAAGATCCAATGGATCAGCCACCAAATCATCTTCAGAAATAAGAGCATTATCTTCAACAACTAGCTTTTGAGAAAGATTGAATTCAAATTTTGAATTCAAATTTGATTCAGCATAAACAACATCTATAACTTCTTCGACAATTTCAGCACCTTTGATCATCTGGCAATCATTTTATGGAGGATTTATGGATCAACCACCAATTCATTTTCAGAAATAACAACAATATTTTCTACAACCATTTTTTGTGAAGGATTGAATTCAAATTTTGAATTTTGAGCTACCAGCGGCTCAACAATTAAATCTGAATCAATATTAAAAGCTTCTTCATCTCCTTCCACAATTTCAGCATCTTTGGCAATCAGCAACGGAGTTTCTCTTAACTGAATATTCCTTGGAATCAAAATGCTTCTTTTTCTCAAAAATTTTTCTATTTTTGTTTTTGAACTTCACATGCATCCAAGGTCCATACAAATTATCATCAGCTTGAACTGAACTTTTAGGGACTTCATTAATAAACAGATTCTAGTTATGAGAGATATTTGGACAAACGTTATCTTTATGTCCAATTCACCCACATTTGAAACAAAGAGATGATAGATTTTCATATTCAAACTTTTAAAAAAATTTACCATGAAAACCTTCAACCCAAATACCATAAGGGATTTTAGAATTCAAATTAATCCAAATGCATGCTCTAGCAAATTCCCCTCTCCCCCATCTAAACATGTTACCATCTAGTAATAAAGGAGTCCCAATTCTAGAAATAATTCTAGTTATATTGGTTTCATCCCATCAATGTAAAGGCAAATGAGGAAGACGAACCCAAATCGGAGAAGAAATCCCATCCAAGGAATTAGGCGAGAAGTTAGGTGACCATCTGTCTAAACCAATGACAAAGCCCCCTACAAACCAAGGACCTTCATTAAGAACTTCCTCCATTGCTTCATGTGATTGAAAGGAACACAGTAGCCAATTTGAACCAAGCAGGGTTATATGGAATCCTCCAAATTTCATCCATTGCTTTCTTAATTCAATAGCACAATTTGAAAAAGGTAAGTTTTTACTTAAAATTTTCACCACCAAAGAATTACTCAAAACTTGAACATTAGCTTTTTCTTTTTCCATGTCAAGTTTGATAACATTTGCATCTTCATTTTCATCATGAACTTCATTCAATTTTATTTTAAGGTGTGGTTTTTTTATCCACACATTAGAATTATCCAATCTTGGAGAAGAAATTGGATTTTTGATATTAACATTACCATTGTCAATACCCTTATCATTCATCAACAAATTAATAATTTTGCAAACTTATGAAGAGCTTCCTTATCATTTTCTCCAGGGATAATAGCCGTCATATGTGAATTAGGCTTATTATCAAAAACCAAAATTACTTCTTTTCCTTTTCTTGTCTCCGACAAAGGCTTTTGCTTAGAGATCAAACCTCCCTCTTTGATTACCATAGGAGATTTCAAAACACGAAAATTGTGAGGGAATTTGCGATTAAAGGAGAATCTACCTTTTAATTCCAATGTAATTGGACTCACAGTAGAAAGAAAAGAATTGGTGTTCTGGTCATCCAAGGCGACCGGCCACCTTCTTCCATCTCCAAATTTTTACAGCCAAAATCTTCAAAATCCTCCTATTTTTGTGGACCTTCTCTCTCTCTTCCGTGAGGCTCCTCCCAAAAAATTTATAGTTGCATGTTGTTGGTAGATTGTATTTTGTTCTGAAATATTTAATTCTATGTTTGTCTCTTAATATTATATGTTCTCTTGTTATGAGTTGTTTTTTATTTTAAAAATATAATAATAATAATAATAATAATAATAATAATAATAATAATAATAAGAAGAAGAAGAAAAAACCAACACTTTCCCTATTTTTGAAAGAATTTACTTAGTAAGGGGAGCTTAAGGAATAACAAAATACTTTTGGATCATAAACCAATAATGTTTGCTATCATAGACAAGGAAGAGATTATTACAAATTTGAACCAAAGTCTTGTGATTTTGATGATAACAAATATTATTGAATTTCTTATTATGATATCTCCTCATAATTAAGTTTATTGCATATTTATTTTGTCCTGCTCACTAACATTTCAGGTCAACTGTTCACTTACAACTTCATTTAGCTCAAGATTGGATAGACTAGGATTAAAGTCTGTATTTTTAGCCTTTATGTACTTTTTATCTTTCTTTAGTCAATAATTTATTTTGGTTGATCCTAAAGCTGAGTAACATTGCACACACATACTCAAAAGGGTGAGTTAGTGATTTAGGAAGAAGATGAGTTTTCTGAACTAATCATATTGCACGATTTACATTGTATAGAATGACCAGTTAACCAAAAAAATCATTAGTTAGGGCACTTTTATTTATTGAGATTGAACTAATCATACTAGATGATCCTTATTGTACATTATGATTAGTTATAATCATGAAAATAATCGACAATCACAATTTAGATAGTAATTTAAAATTAATTTTTATTCTAACTATACCGTACGATATGCATCATACTATACATTATATGACAACCATTCCTAAATTGATTCTAATACGATGTAACCATAAAAAAGTCTAATTTAATAGTAATAAATTTAGTGGTGGGATTTGATTTTGGGTGATAAAACCATAAAAAGTACACATTTTAGATATATTGGATCTATTGTTCAAACAATGGTGAACTAGATATGGATATTATTATTAAAATTCAAATTAAATGATTGAAGCAGAAGAATGCATCAAATCTATTGTGTGATAGAAAAATATCACTGAAACTTAAAGAAAAATTATATATGATGATGGCGAGACCTCCTATGCTTTATGACCCATAATGTTGTTGTTGCAATAAAAATAAAAATATTATTAGGAGGTTCTCTTAGAATTTGTCAAAAAATTCAAAAATTCTAGAGTTGTTCAGTGACAATCTCATGGCCAAATAAAAAACATTAATGATAATTTTAAAATTATTAATTTGTACTCCCATAAAAAATTTTCTGATTCCGCTCATACTAATACTGTAATACATATCTGTTTTGAAATATAAAAATTATGTGAAAATATTTGTTTGATCAAATAATTTCTCCAAATCGTCCGCTATACACATCTAACTAATGGGCCTTTGATTTGGAGCTTAGCTCTCTTGCTGTTCAATTTGAAGCTTCTTTCTTTTTGTTTTGTTATCTATCTTTCAAAACAGTCTGATTTTTCTATAATATCATTAATAATGGTGTTACAGTTCACCACGTTGCTTCAGTCCCCACCAAAGCCCCATCCATTTTTCTCTTTCACGAAATCAATCCCCGCCGCTTGCATAACCTCCTTGCTCCACGCCTCTACCATCTCATTTTCTCTCACTCCGCTAAACTATTTGTTCTTGGCTGAACTCGGCCCTAAACTGAACTCCGCCCAAAGCAGCCATGGCTTCCACATCCCACCTCCTTCTCACCTCATCCACTTCTTCCTTCCATGGCGCCTCAATCCATCCTAGATTCCCCTCCCTCCCTCTCCCTCTCTCCCTCCTCCCCCGTCGTCCAAACCCCTCCTTTCGAGCCCATCTCCCTACCCCTCTGAAGCCCCTCCGTTTATCGTTAAAACCATGCACCGCCGCCGCCACCATCCTCCTGTCCGCCCTCGCTCCAGTAGCCCTCGCCGCCAACGACTTCTCCCCGCTTACCGCTCTCCCCCCTTCCTCATCTGCTCCTATCCAGATCGAATCCACCGCAAACCCTGCCCCCTCTACACCAAACCCCTTCTCTCAATCCCTCCTCACTGCTCCAAAAGCACAGTCCACCGATCTCCCAGAATCGTCCCAATGGCGCTACAGCGAATTCCTCAGCGCCGTTAAGAAGGGAAAGGTTGAGCGCGTCCGCTTCAGCAAAGACGGAGGCGTTCTCCAGCTCACGGCAGTCGACGGTCGCCGCGCCACCGTCATCGTCCCCAACGACCCTGACCTAATCGACATCCTCGCCATGAATGGCGTCGACATCTCCGTCTCGGAAGGAGAGGGAGGCAACGGTCTCTTCAATATCATCGGTAACCTGCTATTCCCCTTCCTTGCCTTCGCTGGTCTCTTCCTCCTCTTCCGCCGCGCACAAGGCGGGCCTGGCGGCGGCCCTGGCGGGCTCGGTGGGCCTATGGACTTCGGCAGGTCCAAGTCAAAGTTCCAAGAGGTTCCTGAAACCGGAGTTACCTTCGGGGACGTTGCAGGCGCCGACCAAGCCAAGCTTGAGCTTCAGGAAGTCGTCGACTTTTTGAAGAATCCTGATAAGTACACAGCTCTTGGTGCTAAGATTCCCAAAGGTTGCCTTTTGGTCGGGCCACCGGGAACCGGGAAGACACTGCTAGCCAGAGCGGTTGCCGGCGAGGCCGGTGTGCCGTTCTTTTCGTGTGCTGCTTCAGAGTTTGTGGAACTTTTTGTTGGAGTTGGAGCTTCGAGGGTGAGGGATTTGTTTGAGAAGGCAAAGGCGAAAGCTCCTTGTATTGTTTTTATTGATGAGATTGATGCAGTTGGAAGGCAGAGAGGGGCTGGGCTTGGTGGTGGGAATGACGAGAGAGAGCAGACTATTAATCAGCTCTTGACTGAGATGGATGGGTTTTCGGGGAACAGTGGGGTGATTGTTCTTGCTGCTACTAACAGGCCTGATGTTCTTGATGCTGCTTTGTTGAGGCCAGGAAGATTTGATAGGCAGGTTACCGTTGATAGACCCCGATGTTGCTGGTAGAGTAAAGATCTTGCAGGTTAGTAGTTTGAATTGAGGTTATTGATTTATTGAGACTCTAATAGTTCATTATTTGTTTGTATTCAAGTTATTTTAGACTGTTGCAACTAGTGCGTAAATTTCAGCATCTGCTCTTATTTGGGGTATTTTACTTGTTAAAACCTAACCTAGGAGAGCTAGTTTCATGGAGCATTACTTTTGAGTTGCTCATGAACAGTTACTTCCATGATGAATTGTTTTGATAAGAGACTCTAGGCTTATTTTTATACTTCCAAACTGTGTAGGAATTTTTATAATACCATCAGTTAGCTAAAATGTAATGTGTTTTTGATGAATTTGCAGATTACCTATACAACAACGTAGGCTATTTGGTTAATTATGCACAGTTCAGTGCTTTTTTATCCATAATCTGGTTATTAATGCATTGATGATGTTAATCATAAGTGAAAGTGCCATTTTCATATACATGAACGTATTCTAATTTACTTCCTTAGATGGAATTGTCTATCAACGCACCAAATTAGGTCGACCAATAAAAATTATGGGTTAATTCAAATGCAACGTGCATTACCTTTAAAATATTACAAGTGTCATGTTTGCAAGCATGAATAATGAAACAAAGCCCCAGAGTGATGTTAGGACATCTCTAACTGAAAATCCCAATTTTCACTCCAAAATATAGTGAAACTAACAAATCTCCTAATTCATCTCCAATCGAACTCCATTTTGCGGGCTTCTGCGAAGGTAACTGTCTTTCTCCTCTTTAGCGCATTTCTACGACAAATCTGGTTGAGACAGAAAAATCGTGGCGTGGCATTGTTCACCCGCAAGTAAATAGCGAAAGATTTGACGTTCGGATGGAGCGACCAAACGATGCCATACGCATGTTTTTGGCGTTCGGTTGGAGATGGTCTTAGGGCCAAGATACACAATATTCATGGGCTCAAATTAAAATTTATTTAAAAAGAATGAATATTAAATTATTGTTTCAATCCATGATGATTTTTTTCATTAATTCAACATTATAATGTAGTATTGTCTTATTTGCATTTTGTGGTGAAGATTAAGAAAAGAAGCTTCTTAATTGTCTATGTTGCATTAGCTATCAAATGATACTGAGTTGACTAATTTTGCAGGTGCACTCAAGAGGAAAAGCACTCGCTAAAGATGTTGACTTCGAGAAAATTGCTAGAAGAACACCTGGTTTCACAGGAGCAGACTTGCAGAACCTGATGAATGAAGCTGCTATCCTTGCAGCCAGGCGTGATCTCAAAGAAATTAGCAAAGATGAGATATCTGATGCACTGGAAAGAATAATTGCTGGACCCGAGAAGAAGAATGCTGTTGTTTCAGAAGAAAAGAAGAAACTGGTTGCATATCATGGTACAGTGCCTTGCTTTTCTTCTTGAAAACGTTTTCTGATAGTAATTTACCAGCAAACTAAGTAGCTATTCAAACCCTTTTTATTTACAGAGGCTGGACATGCACTTGTTGGTGCACTTATGCCAGAGTATGATCCTGTCGCTAAGATCTCCATTATTCCTAGAGGTCAAGCTGGTGGGCTTACTTTCTTCGCGCCAAGTGAAGAGAGGCTTGAGTCTGGACTTTACAGCAGGAGCTACCTGGAAAACCAGATGGCTGTTGCCCTTGGTGGAAGGTATGCTCCTATAATGATTTGATAATCATTTTCTTTATCATGCTACTGGCTCTGGCATTCATAGCTGGCATGCCTGTTCTTGCAGGGTAGCTGAGGAAGTGATCTTTGGGGCAGATAATGTTACCACTGGAGCATCAAATGATTTCATGCAGGTTTCCCGAGTGGCAAGGCAGATGGTGGAGAGATTTGGATTCAGCAAAAAGATTGGACAAGTTGCGATCGGCGGACCTGGTGGTAATCCATTCCTTGGTCAGCAGGTAACGGTGATTCATAAATTAGACTTAAAAACGTAAGCTGTGCTTAAGGTTTAACATAATTGGTAGGCCAAAACCAAACTGCTTACGAACTGTGTAAAAGCATGTAACTATTCTTCAATTTCTTCTAAATGCTTTAGCTTATTAGGATTTATATTAAATTGACATATAGAGGACAATGGATGAAAATGAATGATTTAACAACCCAAACTCGCGTGATTGGGGTAAGGAATATGATGATGATGGAGGATTTAGGCTTCGTTTGGGATGACTTTTTTATTTTTGAGTTTTAGTATAAAAATTTTAATTTTTGTACTAAAATAATAAAAATAGCCATTCCAAACGAAGACTTAATGCCATAATATGCTTAATTGTTTGGGCATATACAATGAAGTCTATAAGATGACTAATAAGATGGGTAGAATAAATTAATATTGATGGATTATGAAGAAAAAATAGGACTAATGTAACATGAATGGAAGTTTTGCAAACAATTTTGTTTCAAAATTGGTATAACCTCACATTGCACATTTAAGTGAAATTAATGGAGAAAAGGAATTATAAAGCCAACCCCAAATGGTTGTGCTGATGATGATGATTTAATGATGAGTTAGTGCGGCACTTAGATTGTAAAACCGTAAGGATGATGTTAAGGCATAGGCTTTGTTTGGGACGGCTTTTTTGCTGCTTCTTAAAGCAGCTTTTTAATATAAAGATTAATTTTTTTGTACTAAAAAGCTGTTTTAAGAAGCAGCAAAGAAGTCGTCCCAAATAAAATCATAGTCTCACGTGCATTTGGTAGGAAACAAAAGTTGTATCTTAAGATGGTGCTTTCATTTTGATCTCTAATTTTATCTCCCGGGCACTTCGGATCAACAGATGTCAACCCAGAAGGACTATTCCATGGCAACAGCGGATATTGTGGACTCAGAAGTGAGGGAGCTGGTAGAAAAATCTTATTCAAGGGCAAAGCAAATTATCACCACCCATATTGACATTCTTCATAAACTTGCACAACTACTCATTGAGAAGGAATCCGTGGATGGAGAGGAGTTCATGAGTTTGTTCATTGATGGTAAAGCAGAACTGTATGTTGCCTGATTTCCCCAAGTTCATTATGAATCGCTTATATGCTGAAAATTTTTCTGAAGCGTGATGTTCAGGATACTATGTATAAAAAAATCAAAAGAAGTTCAGAAGCTTATGTTATAGTTGAGTTATTCTGTTAATAGTTAAAAATTTTTCTTATGGACTCCAGAAATCAATCCAAGTATACTGCATGATGTTGACAACTTCTAATACCTGCTCATGAAATATTGGTCGAACTAAGTTTTGTCTTTTGGGTTTTTTTTGTCATGTAAGAGCTTGATGTTTTCTCTACGAAATTTCATTATTGGTCGATACTAAATTTAACTGAACTTTGGATACCCAATTTTGCACTTCTTGCATGGCGATATTGATAAATGATTAAGGTTTTGTTTGGGACTGTTTTTTTTACTGTAAAGCAATTTTTTAGTAAAAAAATAATTTTTTTATTAAAAAGTCGTTTAAAAACAGTAAGAAAGCCTTCCCAAACAAAGCCTAAGATTTTGTTTTTAGGATGATTTTTTTATTATTTCTTAAAATAATATTTTAATTATTTTTGTATAAAGCTGTTTTTAAAACAATAAAAAAGCCTTTTCAAACTAAACCTAATATTGCATTGAAAATTGGTTAGAAAACTTATTTTTTATTATACCTCGAAGTGAATGAGGCCCGTTTTAGTGTGTGGAGATAAATCACCTAACAGTTAGCGTATTGTTTTTGGACAGAAGCCAGTCAAATTTCATAGTTGTTAGAACTTATTTGATGTCTTGATAAATTCAGCTCGACCAAGATTGGTCGCTCCATCAAGAAGATTTAAAAAATCTGTCATCTGGAAATAGAAATACAGGTTCCGTATAAAATAAAATAAAAATCTATTTTTTCACATCCATTCCTTTTTTTTTAATTATTTGTAATATAGTAAACACAAGAAAAGAATCATAGATTACTAGTAATCTATATCACTCTCACTCAAATTAATATCTATGTAAATATGATATTTTATATAACTCGTATTTGTATTGTGACACGACAAATAGAATGCTCTTTTATGATTATGTATGCAAGGCATATGGTTGAAGTTCAATCGGTTAGAGCACCAACCTGTCAAGGCGGACGCAACCGGTTCCGGCACTATCAATCCTGATCCAATGAATTTATCAATTCATCTCTCTTTTGTGAAAGATAATCAGGAAATGAAATATAATCTCTAGGGGGAATTTTTATTTCTTTTTGTTGTTTTAGCTTTGCATTTCTCATTAGACAAATATGAAAATTTTGATATTTGATATCCAATTAAGTTTTTTCCCATCTTTTTATTTCTCAGATTAGACAATTTTATTCAATGTGTATAATGAAGGTGTAATTGTCTGTTGTATAATAAGGAACTCTACATTCTTGAGTTAGCAAGTGATAGATTTTGCTTTTGTTTTTGTTTTTAAGGTTTCGTTTAAGATAATTTTTTTATTATTTTCTATAACGACTTTTTAATATAATTTTTTTTTGAAATCAGCCAAAAAAATAACGGCTAAAAGCTGCCTCAAATGAAGCCTTAAGTTAGGCTTTGTTTGGGACAGCTTTATTCTTGCTTTATAAAACATCTTTTTAGTACAAAATTTTTGTACTAGAAAACCACTTTAAAAAGCAATACGAAAGCTGTCCCAAATGAAGCTTTAGTGTTGGGTGCAATGTTAATTAAGTTTGTGTCTGTAGCCGTGGCTTTTTTTATTTTATTTTATTTTATTTGCTCATACATTTGTAATCAAACTTCTGCTTCTTATGAATTAAGCCAAACTCACATTTTCAAAAAAAAAAAAAAAAAAACAATGAACATTTAAAACACATTGCCATAAACAAATACATTGAACATGAAATTGAAAACAAGCAAAACAGACACCTTTACAACCCGCATATATCGTAAGAGAAGAAAAATTAGTCTAATAAACTCTTATAAGCATGAATTAAGCGCACAATCAATGAGCGCCTAAATGAAGCTATATCAAAGGTAACAACTACAAGTAGCCCAAGTGGAAGTTAATTGCCTATAACATCACTGCTATTACTGTAGTAACACTACTATTATACTCTCAAATCTTTGAACAACCCCTCTAAGCTTTCTAAGAACATAAATGATTACTAATGTGTAGCCAAACCTGCAGCCTGAAAGGCATCATAAAAGCAACAAAGAGAAGTTATCACATGAAGCAAATCTATGCAATAGAGATGACAAACGATGCAAGCAAACTTGCTACAGCAAACAAATAAGAAACAAAGCAGAACTATATCTCACAAGAAATAGATTTCGACAATCAAGGGGAACCAAGTTGCATGCTTGACATGCATCTTCATCCAAGTGTAGCCAACAACAAATAAAGGGTAAAAAATGAGTTCTGAGCCATTTTGAGTATAAAACTCACCACATTTAGCAGAAGTAATTATACTATAACTTAACGTAGTAGAAGCCCTACGGGCGGTGGAATCAGACGTCTTGATTTTACTTGCTCTATTAATGGGTGATGATGAGCACCGTTTGGTTTGGAGATGGTGGCGGCTATGACTGGGAGATGGGAAGGAGGGTTAAGTTGGATGGTGTGGTGGTCGGATTGAAAGCTGGTGGTATCTATGGGATTTAAAATGGAGTGGTGGTGGCTGATGTTCCTAGTGAGGGAAATTGATTTTGGAAATTGGCTGCATTAGGATTTATAATAAGGGGTTGGGAGTGCACTAAATATTAATAATTTATATAAACAAAGTGAATTTATGATGAGCGAAATTTTAATAGGAAGGTCACATTCAACCACCCCTAGTTCCATCACTATGGGGGGACACATGGAGAGGAGACCTTACCTATACTTGGGGCTTGAAGTAGACGATGGGAAATATAAAGCAAAATAAAAGGAGATCAAGTTTAGGAGGGGAAGAGGAATAGAGGGGAAGAAGGGAGGAGGTAAGAAGAAGGAGAGGGAAAGGGGGTAAGTGGCTAGTTGAGGGAGAGAGAAAAGATTAGGAGAGGAGCATCATCAGGATTTCATTTCATTACTATTATACTTAAGGTAATACATTCGAAGGCAACTTAAGCCCTCATTATGAGGATAAAAATATTCCAACAAAATGAGAAAATAAAATATTCAATATTATAAAAGAAATACAACATATATTTATCATATAAACTAATGGCATAAAAGTTGATGTCATATCTTTATGTTTAGTTGTCATATCAAGCTCGTGTCAATACAATATCAATATGCATATTCTCACAAACATTTACCTTCCTAATTATGCTTTAATGCTTCTTCAAGTTGCTTACACTCTATTTTTGACCCATTTGCTTAATCGGTTGAGCAACATAATACTTGAGCTCACTTAAATTGGTCTCATTTAGATCCATAAATCTCATCAGACCAAAAATCATATGAGCCTAGGAGATTAAATAAATCTAAATAAATAAAGATTGCCATTAAATCAATTGAAGCACCATATGTTTCAATCCTTATAAACTCCAACTTTCAAATTTGAGATTCAAAAACTTTAAGTCATCTAGTAACTGGTTCATTAATCTTTAACCAATAAGAAGCAATGACCAAAAAGTTCAAATTATTGTTTAGGAACCACAAGAAATCCATTATAAAATCTTACTATTCATTACCTTCCAATCATTAAACTTGTATCTCCAATCAAAAGAAATCCAAGAAAGCTTTTTTTTTTTGGGAAAAGTTTGGGCTAAGCCCGTATATTACTAAGTAGAAGAGTTACAAGTGTGAAAAAGAAAGAAAACTGCTCTGACAAAAAGGAACAGGCTCAATAAAGACCAAAAAATAGTACCCCGTAAAAAAAAATATAGGCAAAAAAATAGAAGACATGACACAATATCACAAAGGAGCAAAAAGCCCTCACAAGAAGGACTTAGTATGATAAATGATTAGCATGTAAACCCGAAAGGAATCCCTTGGCTTCCCGTAGACTGTCCAAAGGGAAGCACATCATCATTTTAGTGAGGGCCAAAAAACAACACAAGCAGCAGCTCCAAAACAAATGAGAAGGAACCAAAATTTCCATCCGAGGGCCAATATCCTTCGCTTCCAAAAACTTTGCAAAAAGGAGGGTGGGGGACTACAGGGAAAAGATGCCACTATAAGAGATACATAAGCTAATGGCCAGATTTCCACTTGCAAATTTTAGAGAAGATCACCATTTTGATAGTGAGGCAAGTGGTGGTGTGACTATTAACTGAATTTCCAAAACACTTCTCATTTATTTCTTTCCAAACATAGTAAACAGTGCAACAGTCAATGAGATAGTAATAGCTTTTAACATCAGTAGAGGTATTAGACTGGTTATTTATCCAAATAGAAACTGCATCAAAGAAGGTCTTAACATAAAAGCATTAGAATGCAAAATAAGAATTGTTATGATAAAGAATGAGTAATTGCACTCAAAAAATAAATGCCCAGTACTTTCTATGTAAGAATGACCCAACGAACAAGTTATGTCAATCATAATATTCCGCTTTTGAAGGACATCAACAGTTTTGAGCCTAACCAGCATGGTCATCCAACCAAACAACGAAAATCTCAAAAATCATTATTTATTGCCAAATGAAGCCCTGCCCAAGGGCAATGGGGTTGGGATTTATAAAATTCTTTAACATATGTACCAAAAGCGTCCACTCCAAAATTTCCACACATAAAGAACGACCCATTAACATCATGATAGGAAATACTTGATTTCAAGTATTTCCTATTCACTTTCACAATAACTCTCTGAGCAAACTGCTGTCCACAGCAGAAAAACAGCCAAAACAGTGGGAAAAATAGGGAAAACTGAGAGAAAATAGGAGAAAAGAATTGTATTTTACTAGTAGATGCAAGAAAAATAGCAAAGATACAAGGATCCTCTATTCGAGAGGAGGATCGCACTCTCCCAACAAAGAAGAACAAGAAACTTCAAAAGCAAAAATCACATAACCCTAATCCTCCCCTTTACTCCCTACTTAATGCATACAATTCAAAATAGAAATAAAAGGACCTAATTACCCTCTCTTCCCCTCCTTTTGGCTCCAAGAAACAATTTGAATTTCAAGTGGACCCCACCGAGCCCCTCCCTGCTGCTTTCGCTGAACTCCCCCCCTATTCCGCCCGCCTTCTCCTTCGGTAAAAGAGAGCCGGCCCGCTGGATTGGGCTGGCTGGACCGGTCTAACACATCATAGATAGGAACCTTCGATATTTCCTCAGCGACCAAAGAGGGCATGGAGGTAGGGAGTACCCAAGAGTTTTCAGAAATAAATTCCTTGGTCAAAGCATTAGTATGAAATATCTGAAGTAAAGAGGCAGCATATGGGACATTAACTAGCGCATCCACATTAAACCAATAATCCCAAAAGAAGGAAATGTTGGAGTTCTGAGTGATTTTAAACTTGAAACAATTTTTAACATTGACTATTGTGTTGCAAATGTATTTTCAAAAATTTGAAGCTTGGGGATGATGGGGCCTCCAAGGCGAAGAGTATCTATTAATCAACCATGTAGTGAGAGGTGATTTGCGATTATAAAATATGCAAAACATAGAATAATTGTTGCCAAATTGTAGGGTTGACATGGAAGGCAGGTCTAAGACACCAATCTTTTTAGGCTTGCAAACAATATCCCATGAGATTTATGTGAAGCTTCTTGTAAGCACCTACATCCCCCCCCCCCCCCCCACAAAAAAAAAAAAAAAAAAAAAAAAAGATGTCAGCTTCCTAATGTTCTTGATGATGATTTTACGTATAATCGAACCGCTGATCCTATAAGCTATGGAATTAAGTATAGTAAATTTAATGAATTGCAGCCAAACTGCAATGGACAAGAGTTTAGCTTTCCAAATCAAAAACTTGCAAGTGATGTTATCCATAAGTGTCATAAAATCAACATTCTTGAGCCTCTTGAATGGTATGGGGATCCTCAAGTAAGTGATATTAGAGTTATAGTTGGATAGTCTCAGAGCTTGACATAGATCATTATGATTGAGGATACTTTTGAGAAAAATAACAGAGCTTTTATCAAAGTTTACAAAAAGACCAAAAGAGTTAGCAAAAACATTAAGAATGTGAGTGAACTTATTGCAATTAACAACCAAAGGCATCCCAAGTACCAACAGGTCATCCGCGTAGAGGAGGTAGGACAACTTGAAATCCCCATAATACCTTCAAAGTTCCCAACATCAATAATAGAAGAGAAGGCATCCATAACTAAATAAAAAAGATAAGTGCTTATCAGGCATCCTTGAAGTAGCCCAGTAGATGAAGAGAAATATCCATCAAGAGCACCATTTATAATAATAGAGAAGTGAACGTCTGAAATACAAGCCTTGACCCACTTAATGAAATGAGCAAGGAAGCCTTTTTGCTCCATCCTAGCTAGGGGAAATTCCCTTGATATCGTGTCAAAAGCCTTTCGAATATCCAATTTAGCACAGAAGTGACCCTAGTGGAGATTTTGGATTTCATAAAGCTCCTAAGCTAACGTGATATTATCAGTGAAAATTCCTGATTTAATAAAGCCTGCTTGGTTTTGTTTAATAATCAATGTCATAATTGGCTTAAGATGATTTTATATAACACATTGCAGAAAGCTATGGGGTGAAAATCAAAGACAAAGGAAACATGAGAGTGTTTAGGAATTATGGCAAGGGCGATGGCTTTGACACAGTGGGAAGATAACTAGTATGAAAGAAGGACCTTACTGCTTTGAAAAATAGCAGGCCAATAATATGCAATCCTGTTTTGTAAAAATAAAAGTTAAACCAAACAGGACTAGGTGCAGATGAAGTAGCACTAGCAAATATAACATTAATAATCTCAGCGTCCGAGATAGAAAGAGTGGGGGTAGAAGAAATAGAAAGGGGGGGGGGGGGGGGTGGAATATTACCAGTAGGGAATAAACCCATATCAGTGGAAGTAGGAGGATGCAAGTTATTTTGAGTTTGAAAATGCTGAATGGTACTCCTAATAGCCTCAGAGCTCGATTGATGGGAGTCAGCAATACCCAGATTAGCAATAGCATTAGTGTTACACCTGCTCCTAATTTTGCCATAAAGGTATTTGAGATCTTCCTCCCCATGAGTGAACCATCTAGTTTTGGCTCTTTGAATAACCCACGAAGCATGCATAGATGAAAATTCAAAAATTTGGGTGTTGATAGACTTGAGGATTGTGTTATGTAGCTAACACAGCGGGTCCAAATTAATCAGGTCCAAGCAAATAGATTGCTTTCTATGCAAATCAGCAAGATGAGATTTAATGACATTTAAATTAGCCCAAGATTAATTCTTAACGTCTCCCCTCAAGTATTTAAGTTTTCCATAGAAATCCAGAATAGGATTTCCATAAATGTGAGAGGAAAAGACTCCAGCAAGGCCTTATAGTAAGCATCCAATTTTGACCAAAATTTTTTTAAAAGGAATATGTGATTCGTTTGGAGAGAAGAGCCAGAATGCAATATAATAGGGTAGTGATCATAGCAAGATGGATTTTGAATAGAGTAGAATAAGTTGAGCAAAGAGGATGACCAAGGCAAAATCGGGAATCGAGGTGTTTTTTCTAAGCGAGGCGAGGCATAAGCCTCGAGGCGGATCGAGGCGTAAGCCTCAAAACGATTAAAATAAATTAATTTAAAATTTTAAATAATGACAAAAATAACAAAAATAACAATTATTTGTACTACCAATAATAAAATAACATGAATACAAAAATATATCAGTCTGCTGGGGGTCCAAGGGGGCACTGCCCCCTGGCGGGTTTCGACCTGCCCGGTCAGGTCGCGGGGTCAAGGGGCAGCGCCCCTGCTAGGGTTTCCAGGGGCAGCACCCCCGGAACAAAATTATATTATAAGAGTAATTTTGAAATTCTGCTTGTTGTATATGCTCAATACCGAGCGTACCGAGCATGTACAACTCAGTACCGAGCCAGTAACGCTCAGTACCGAGCATGTACCGCTCAGTACCGAGCTAGTAACGCTCAGTACCGAGCATGTACCGCTCAGTACCGAGCATGTACCGCTCGATACCGAGCATACCGCGTAATTTAAATGTAATTTATATTAATTAGGCTAATTATATTAAAATTTAATTAATAATTATAATATTAATTATTCAGTTAAGTTAAAATAGATAATTAATTCATGCACTAATTATATTATTAATTATTTAATTAATTTGTTTAATTATTAATATTTTAAATTATATTAACTAAGTTAATCAATAATAACTTAGTTGCGTCTACGGTTTGCCTTTTATCTTCTCTTTTCGTCCTTGCTGTTCGGCTTCGTTGCTTCACATGAGGTGTAGAGTTTGCACGCGTCGCTTCTTTAGCTCCTTTGTGGCTGTTCGACTTTGCTCCTTCGACGACTTTCCCTTTCCTGTCAGATCGTAAGCTACAACATTTTGATCGGAAGAAACAACGGGAGCTCGCTGACTGTGAAGGTAACTTTCTCACTTTCGAGGCGTTGCCTCGATGCGCCTCGACGCCTCACGCGGTGAGGCGTAAGCCTCCATGGAAAAAGGCATAAGCCTCGCCCGAGCGTTCGAGGCTTAAGCCTCAGTTTGCCCGACCTCCGCCTCGATTCGACGCATCAGCCTCGAACGCCTTTTTAATCGATGAGGAGGACCATTCATCATTTACAAGTACCCTGTCTAATTTAATGTGTATTGGGTTATCTAGAAGTTGGTTTAACCAGGTAAATAAATTGCCCACCGAATGTAAATCCTTTAAATTAGAGTCAAAGATCATATAATTAATCTCCCAAAACCTATTCTGAGTAAGAGCAGAGCCCCCCATTTTCTCCAAAGTGAAAGTTCGTTCGGGATGTTAAGCCCTATGAACTTAGTCTCAAGCTAACCAAGAGGGGGGGTGAATTGGTATTTTAAAAATTCTTGAGACAAAGAAATAAATTCACAAACCAAATCACACCACCAAACCAAATGCGAAATTTAAAAGTACGGAAGCAAGAATAAGAACACAAGATTTATAGTGGTTCGGTCGACAAGACCTACGTCCACTCCTTGGAGGCACCCTCCAAGTATTGCACTACAAAACGTGACTCTCCTTTAGCCCTCACAGCTAGGCGGAGAAGCCCTCACAAGAAACTCCTTTTTGCCACCCCGGCAAGGCAGAGAACCTACCTCCTTTTGCTTCCTCCTGAAGCTGGCAGAGAACCACAACCAAAAGCAAAACTCCTTACCTCTACCGACCCTTCCACGGACGAGAAACTCCAGACGAAAGACAAGCAGAGCGATCCTTGAGCAACCCTTGTGAATCCCCTCACAAGCTCCCCCTCACAAGATCCTCTCTCTCTCCCTCTCTCTCTTTCTCTCCTCAAGGTCTTCTCAGGTCAAGGCAGCAGCCAAAGGTCTCTTAAAAACATTGAAGAAGAGCTCTTTAAATAGAAGAGCTCAAGAGGAGCTCATTAATTGCAAGTAGCCGACTTTATCGTCCCGGCCGATATGGACATCGGCCTGGCCGATTAGTACAAATCAAGGAAGATCGGCCAGAGCACAGCCCTGGGAACAGTCCTGGACGATTGAAATTTGGCCTGATCGTCCAGGCCGATCTCACGATCGTCCTGGCCGATTAGTTCAAATCAGAGGTAAATCGTCCTGAGCATAGCCCTGGGAACAGTCCTGGCCGATTGAAATTTGGCTAGATCGTCCAGGCCGATCTCACGATCGTCCTGGACGATATGATCGTATCAATCATCCTTAATTACTCCCTTGATTTCCTGATCAATTAAGGCATAATCTGGTAATTTCGTCCAGGCCGATCCTGGAATCGTCCTGGCCGATAATTTAAAATTCAGTATGCCTAAACTGTCTAAGGCGGCTATCTCTTTCTATTTTTGAGCTTATCGTCCTGGCCGATACACGTATCGTCCAGGCCGATAGTTAATGTCGGCTGCCTTAATTAAGAATCCTTAATTTAGACTTTCTGTTTTAAGCCGATCGTCCCGGATGATATAAATATCGGCCGGGCTGATGTGGGAAAAAACAGAATTTCTAAGCCTCTCAAGTGTGTGTGTGAAGGGTTACTTAGCATCAGTCTTTTTGATTATTACAAGTAGACTCAAAAGATGAAAAATAAAATTACAGACTGACTCAACCCTAAACCTACGCGATCCTGGACTTGGCTTCCTCTTGATCGTCCGATCTTCGATTCCTGAAAAGTTAGAAGCAACAAGTAGTCCAAGAGAGATAGTGTTTGTCAATCATCAAAACATAAGCCATGAAAATAGTTTGCAACAATCTCCCCCTTTTTGATGATGGCAAACCACTACGAAAATAGATGAGAAAAAAAGTTCAGGATTGATGTAAAAAAGAACCTCATAAACTTCTCCCCCTTTTGACATATCAAAAAGGAGGATTCAAGAAAGCAGAGCGAAGAGACCCTTTTTTTTTTTTTTTAATCAAGGCATGAACATGATAGCATTCCATGTGATTGATTCAAAAATTTGTGAGTTAATGTGTTAATAAGCTCATCAATCTATAGAGTTAGAATATCCGATCATGGCTACCCTTAGCTCAGACATTTTTTAGGGTAGAATTGTCTTTTGAAATCAATGACCTAACTCAAGAAATTAATTGGTTATGAGAAAAAAGAATTTACTTATCACTTGGCTTAAGAAAAACTATCTTCATACAATAATGAGGTAGAGTAAATTTATCACAATCGCAATTTAATCGAAGTCAAGTCTTTGATAACCAACACTTCTAAGTTCTAAAAGATTTAAAAAGAGAGAGTAGCTTGTTTTGGAGTGGGCTCATTTTATGCCTCTTGACAATTGGTTGGCGCACTGCGCATCTTTTGATACACTTTGTGTATTCTATATTTTTCAATTTGGCGCTTTGCGCATCTTTTATTGGCATCATTGGCCTTTTTTTTTTTTTTTGCAAGCTATAGTCTCTTTTATGATCTTTTAAAGACAAAGTTGTGAATAGATCTTCTCATATATTAGAGAATAGGAGCACTCTCTCTAACCAAAGGAAGAGTTATCACAAGCAGAATCAATAATCAAGGACAAGAGTAACGAGCAATTTTGATGTGGAAAACTTTAAACATTATAAGTATAAGATAGAGTTTTTTAAGCAAGTTTAAGAAAAAGATCTCAATTCCATAAACAATCTTTAACTTGAGAGAGATTTTTTATTAAGGAAGATAACTATGCCACTAAAATAGGTTAGAGAAAGAGACAATCACAAAATATTTCTACCATTTAAGAGATTGAGTAGATAAAAATATATTGACTACAAATTCCCAAAAGCAAGGACAAGGAATATAATACCATATTAGCCATGATTTTGAAAAACTAAGTAAAAAATAATAATAATAAAACACTCAAAAAGAACTAAAACAGGAAACAAAAGTAAAAGAAAGAAAAATAAAAGAAAGTAAAAAGTTTCATGCATTTATATCAATCACACCCAACCTGGTCCTTAAAGAGCTGAAAGTATCGAAGGCCAGTGGTTTAGTAAAGATGTCTGCTAGTTGATTTTCAGTTTTCACATGGTGTAACTCAATGTCTCCCTTAGTCACATGATCTCTAATGAAGTGATGCCTAATGTCAATGTGTTTAGTCCTTGAATGTTGGATAGGATTCTTAGAGATGCATATGGCACTAGTATTGTCACAAAAGATTGAGATGGTACTTACATGTAATCCTAAATCCAATACCTGTTATTTCAACCAAAGGACTTGGGCCACACAACTTCCAAGAGCAATGTATTCAGCTTCAGCAGTGGAAAGAGCAACAGAGTTTTGCTTCCTACTAGACCAAGAGACCAAAGATTGTCCAATGAATTGACAAGTTTCAGAAGTGCTCTTTCTATCCACCTTGCATCCTGCAAAATCAGAGTCAGAAAAACCAATAATCTCAAAAGAAGTGCTATGTCTAGGGTACCAAATTCCTAATCCTTGTGTCCCCAAAAGATATCTAAAAATTCTCTTAACAGCAGTCAAGTGGGACTCCTTAGGGTCAGCCTGAAACCTAGCACAAAGGCAAACACTAAACATGGTGTCAGGTCGACTCGCAGTCAAGTAAAGCAAAGATCCAATCATGCCTCTATACTTCTTCTGATCAACAGACTTACCACTTGGGTCCTTATCCAATGGAGCACTAGAAGTCATGGGAGTGTTAATTGGCTTGGCTTTGTCCATCTCATATTTCTTCAAAATGTCCTTTATGTATTTTGTTTGATTTAGAAAAGTTCCATCCTCCAATTGTTTTATGCTAAACCCCAAAAAGTAGGACAACTCTCCCATCAAACTCATCTCAAACTCTCTACTCATTATTTTAGAAAAATTATCACACAAATTTTTATTAGAAGATCCAAAGAGTATATCATCCACATAAATCTGAACAATGAGTAAATCATCTCCAACTCTCTTAAGAAAAAGGGTGGTGTCTACACTTCCCTTAACAAACTCCCTCTCTAGTAAGAATGTGCTAAGCCTCTCATACCAAGCTCTTGGTGCCTGCTTTAAACCATACAATGCCTTTTTTTAATTTAAACACATGATTTGGAAATTGGGAGCTCTCAAAACCTGGAGGTTGTTCTACAAACACATCTTCTTTTATCTCCCCATTTAAAAAGGCACTCTTGACATCCATTTGAAAAAAGCTTAAATCCTTTATAACAGGCAAAGGCTAATAGCACCCTAATGGCTTCCAATCTAGCTACAGGAGCAAAAGTCTCCTCAAAGTCTATCCCTTCTATTTGATTGTACCCCTTAGCCACCAACCTTGCTTTATTCCTCACCACCACTCCTGAATCATTCACTTTGTTCTTAAAGACCCACTTTGTTCCAACTACACTTTGTCCTTTAGGTCTTTCCACAAGTTCTCAAACATCATTCCTAACAAATTGATTCAATTCTTCTTGCATTGCTAAAATCCAAAACTCATCAGAAAGGGCTTGGTTAATGGTGGTAGGTTCAGTCATAAAAATAAAAGCAGAGTGGTTCACCTCCTTCCTAAGTCCATGTCTAGTCTTAACTCCACTAGAAGGGTCTCCTAAGATCAAATCCTTGGGGTGACTTGTAGAGTATCTCCAATCTCTAGGCAAAGTGTGTGAAGTTTCCCCCCTTTCAACAAAGCTCTCTACTCCTTGGGTGACACCTTCTACTCCTTCATTACTTGGGTGCTCACACCCCTTCCCCAAATTCTCTACTCCACTAGTAATCTCTCCAATATCATCATCTTCTACTCCATGTTTCTTAGGTTCAGACTCATCAAAAACTACATGGGTTGTCTCTTCCACCATTAGAGTTCTCTTGTTAAACACCCTAAAAGACTTCCCAACACTAGAATATCCCAAGAATACTCCCTCATCAGATTTAGGATCAAATTTTCCCAAGTGAGATTTCCCATTGTTGTGAATAAAAACCTTACAACCAAAAATATGAAAGTGGGAAAGATTGGGTGTCCTACCCCTAAGGATCTCATAGGGTGTCTTTTCTAATTTGGTTCTAACATTCATCCTATTCAACACATAACAAGCTGTGTTAACCGCTTCAGTCCAAAAGTATTTTGGAAGTGAATACTCTGCAAGCATGGCTCTAGCGGCTTCTACCAAGGTCCGGTTCTTCCTTTCAGCTACCCCATTCTACTGAGGGGTCCTAGGAGCTGAAAAATTGTGACTAATCCCCTTGTCCTCACAAAAATCTCCAAATCTTTCATTTTCAAATTCTCCTCCATGATCACTATGGATGGTCAAAATCTCACAACCTAGCTTCTTCTGAATCCAAGCAGAAAAAAAGTTCTAAACTCCTCAAAAGACTCATTTTTATGTGAAAGAAATCTAGTCCAAGTGAACCTCGAGTAGTCATCAACAATCACAAAACCATAGACTTTCCCTCCCAAACTAGCCGTGCTAATGGGTCCAAACAAATCCATGTGAAGGACTTCTAAAGGTCTAGAGGTGCTAATGTCCTTGATGGGGTGAAAAGTGGAGTGGACTTGCTTTCCTAGTTGACAGGCATCACAAAGGTGGTCTTTTGTAAACTTAAGTTTGGGGACACCTCTAACTAGGTCTTTTTGGGTCACTTTCCTAAGGGTTTTCATACTTGCATGACAAAGCCTCCTGTGCCACAACCAAGAATCATCAATCACAGTTTTTAAGCAAAAAGAAGCAGCACATTCAATGTTATTTAAATCAAGCATGTAGACGTTGTTGATCCTCTTTCCCTGCAAAATAGTGTTGTTACTTAAACTTACAATACATGAATCCGTAAAGAATTGTACGATGAAGCCTTTGTCACATAATTGACTGATGCTGAGCAAGTTGTGCTTTAATCCATCTACAAGCAAAACATTTTCAATCATAAGGTTTTTGGAATTACCAATTATACCTGCTCCTACCACCTTCCTGGTGGTGTTGTCTCCAAGAGTAACCTTGCCTCCAGTCCTGGACTCGAGTACAACAAACTGGCTCGCGTCACCAGTCATATGTCGAGAGCATCCACTGTCCAGGTACCACATACTCTCATGAGGTCTTTTGTGAGAGCCTTCCTGCAAAAATTATGAAATGTTAGTTTTAGGAACCCAAGCAGGTTTGGGTTCCTTCTTATGAAGAGAAGAATGCAATGCATGTGTGGTATGCTGTGGATTATGCACCTTAGGTTTCCACACCCAATGTGTACTATGGTGAATTATGCAAGTGTGTGAAATATGTCCTAGCATACCACATGAGAAACATCTAATTCCAGGAAAGGGATTTCTTAGATGATTTGAGTTATAATGCCTCTTCCTGGTTTTTGGCTTAAGATCAACAGTGGAAGTCATCCAATTTTTCTCACATGTATTAAAATCATTTTGAATCCTCAAATTTGTTCTCTTTAATGTATCAATCTCAATCCTCAAATTTTTCTCAAGATCTTTAGATTTCTTAAGATCAAAACTAAGTGAGGTGTGTGAAACTTTTAATGCATTATGTTCATCAATTAATTCCAAATGCTTTTTGTTCAACTCATCAAGGAGTGCCATGTGATTTGAATCAATCGTTGCATGATCTTTGAGAAACACTTCATGCTCTTTTTGTAGATTTGAATGTTCTAATTTTAGGCTAGCATGAGTTTTCTTAAGTTTTTTTGTATAATGCATAGATTTTTTCACAAATTTCAAACAATTCATCATAGGTTGGTTTACATACCTCTTCTTCATCACTTTGATTTTCTCCCATGAAACACAAATTCGTAGTCTCTTCCTCTGGTTCAGTCTCAGAGGAATCAGTACCAGATTCTGCCCAAAATCCTCTTTGAATTTTCTTCTTGTCCTTCCTTGACTTGGCTTTCTCCTCACCTTTTTCCTTTTCTTTGCTTGATTGATCTTGAAGTGTAGGGCAATCGGCTCTCACATGTCCAGGTTTCCTGCATTCAAAACAAACAACATCAGAAGATCCTTTAACATATTTGTGATCCTTACCTTTCCTCCAATTTTGATGATGCCTATGTTTCTTCCTTAGAAAGCTTTTGAATTGCCTTGTGATGAAGGAAACTTCATCGCTCTCAGACCCGGAAGATTCGGAATCCGATTTGTGCGCCTTCAGTGCGATTGTTTTCTCCTTTTTCTTCTCACCTGCATCAAGATTTCTTTGATTCACACCTTGCTCGTAAGCAATGAGTGAGCCAAGTAAGTTATCAATGTAATAAGTATTCAAATCTTTTGATTCAGTGATTGCAGTTATTTTTGCATCATAAGACGAAGGCAAGCATCTCAAAATCTTGTTAACTTTTTCATAATTCGAAAGCTCTTTTCCTAGTGCATGCAATGAAGTAACAATCTGAGTAAACCTAGTGTACATGTCAGAAATCGATTCATGAGGTTTCATACGAAAAAGTTCGTAGTCATGCAAGAGAAAGTTCAAACGGGTTTGCTTAACTTCATTAGTACCTTCATAGGTGATGCATAATTTATCCCAAATCTCTTTACCAGTTTTGCAAGTTGAAATACGTATGTAATCTTCAGATTTCAAAGCACAGAAAAAACAGTTCAAACATTTTGCATTTAACTGAGCCAAATCATGTTCATCAAAAGTCCATTCAGTAAAAGCAACTTCAGTTTTAATACCATTAATTTCACGAGAGGGTGGAGAATAACCTTCTTGAACAAGCATCCACATGTAATAATCAGTAGATTGTAAAAACGTTGACATGCGGGTTTTCCAAAAATCAAAAGGTAAGTTGTCAAATAGAGGAGGTCGTGTAATCGAATAACCTTCAGTAGTGTTTCTATTTCCTATGTTAGCCATGGATCAAATTCAAAAAGTTTTCAAACTTAATTTTTCGAATCCCGCTCTGATACCACTTGAAAGTTCGTTCGGGATGTTAAGCCCTATGAACTTAGTCCCAAGCTAACCAAGAGGGGGGGTGAATTGGTATTTTAAAAATTCTTGAGACAAAGAAATAAATTCACAAACCAAATCACACCACCAAACCAAATGCGGAATTTAAAAGTGCGGAAGCAAGAATAAGAACACAAGATTTATAGTGATTCGGTCGACAAGACTTACGTCCACTCCTTGGAGGCACCCTCCAAGTATTGCACTACAAAACGTGACTCTCCTTTAGCCCCCACAGCTAGGCGGAGAAGCCCTCACAAGAAACTCCTTTTTGCCACCCCGGCAAGGCAGAGAACCTACCTCCTTTTGCTTCCTCCTGAAGCTGGCAGAGAACCACAACCAAAAGCAAAACTCCTTACCTCTACCGACCCTTCCACGGACGAGAAACTCCAGACGAAAGACAAGCAGAGCGATCCTTGAGCAACCCTTGTGAATCCCCTCACAAGCTCCCCCTCACAAGATCCTCTCTCTCTCCTCCTCTCTCTCTTTCTCTCCTCAAGGTCTTCTCAGGTCAAGGCAGCAGCCAAATGGTCTCTTAAAAACGTTGAAGAAGAGCTCTTTAAATAGAAGAGCTCAAGAGGAGCTCATTAATTGCAAGTAGCCGACTTTATCGTCCCGGCCGATATGGACATCGGCCTGGCCGATTAGTACAAATCAAGGAAGATCGGCCAGAGCACAGCCCTGGGAACAGTCCTGGACGATTGAAATTTGGCCTGATCGTCCAGGCCGATCTCACGATCGTCCTGACCGATTAGTTCAAATCAGAGGTAAATCATCCTGAGCATAGCCCTGGGAACAGTCCTGGCCGATTGAAATTTGGCTAGATCGTCCAGGCCGATCTCACGATCGTCCTGGACGATATGATCGTATCAATCATCCTTAATTACTCCCTTGATTTCCTGATCAATTAAGGCATAATCTGGTAATTTCGTCCAGGCCGATCCTGGAATCGTCCTGGCCAATAATTTAAAATTCAGTATGCCTAAACTGTCTAAGGCGGCTATCGCTTTCTATTTTGAGCTTATCGTCCTGGCCGATACACGTATCGTCCAGGCCGATAGTTAATGTCGGCTGCCTTAATTAAGAATCCTTAATTTAGACTTTCTGTTTTAAGCCGATCGTCCCGGACGATATAAATATCGGCCGGGCCGATGTGGGAAAAAACAGAATTTTTAAGCCTCTCAAGTGTGTGTGTGAAGGGTTACTTAGCATCAGTCTTTTTGATTATTACAAGTAGACTCAAAAGATGAAAAATAAAATTACAGACTGACTCAACCCTAAACCTACGCGATCCTGGACTTGGCTTCCTCTTGATCGTCCGATCTTCGATTCCTGAAAAGTTAGAAGCAATAAGTAGTCCAAGAGAGATAGTGTTTGTCAATCATCAAAACATAAGCCATGAAAATAGTTTGCAACACAAAGCAAATCTACTCCAATTAAAATCTTCCATTAAGATCCATGGGGTGCGTTGAGGAGGCACATTATTCCTTATTTGATTTTAGATTATGATTCTCTCCTCCCCATTGTTGGAGGCATAGATAACAAAAAGTAAAAAAAAGGGGTGTTGTTTCTATATTACACACCATACCAGAGATGACCTAAGTAGAAACGAGGGATGGTGTAAGGTTCAAACTAGTTAAATTCCACTTCATTCAAATGCAACATAATTTAGAAAGATCAAAATTATTGCAGTTATCTTTATTATCGATGACAGAGTGGTTAGAGGTAAAAAAAGGGTCATGAAGAGAGTTGGAGTGTATCATGACCTCCAAAATGCAAATTATATCCAAATTAAAAGACTTCATAAGACTTTTGCATTTGAAAACCTTCTCCAGACTATTAAATCCATGAACATTTCAGCACGCAATGGAAGGAGGGACATCATGATTTTAGTGGGTGTGGGGACTTTCTGCCATGCTTCCCCCTAGAAGCTTTAGTAAACTCTGAAGGGATTGATGATGATTGATTAACACCAGACCCTTGGCAGAAGAAGAAGAAACTTTAGTAGAATTTATCACTTGTTGCTCATCCACTTGTTGTTCAAGAATGTCAAATCTACTAAGAGAAAGCATCCCTGGTTGAGGATCAAAGCCAGGGAGGGTCATAGGGTTAGATGCCAAGCAATAATCCATAGGGGAATTATGGGTAGGGATGTCGAACTCATTGGAAGGGGGTGGGGGTGAGGGTCCTTGATGGATTGAGCGGTGTTGGGCATTTGAGTATGGGTAGTAGACGAAGGTGGTAGGTGGAGTTTAGGAGTAGGAATAGGTTGGGCAAGCACACATAAGTGAAAGGGTGAGTCATGTGGTTGGCCCAATTGCAGGGACGATTGACATGAGGGGATACAGAAAAGTATCAATTGGTGGGCTTTCTACTAGTGCTCCTTCCTTGCGTGGCAGCCGCATATATATCTACAATAGGATTGTTGGTAGTGTTTGGTGGGGGACTTGGCTTGGACGGGCAAAAGGAGACGTGAGTTAAGGAGTGATAGAACTCACAATGAGTGGGTCTCCACTCATAATGGACCTTCAAATTAAATACATCCCCATCTAATGAAATCTAAATTTCATCAGGATACGTAGCAGAGATGGAAAATTGGACACACACGTACAAAAGTGAGGCGGGTCTTCTTCTGGGTAGTGAGGGAGTCCACATCAAGGGGAACCCCTATATTACTCGTGATCCTGGAAATGCTTTCTAAATTCCAACAGACAAGAGGCAGACCATGGATTTTTACCGAGATCAGGACAAATGAGAAGTTCTCATGGTTTGGGCGGAAGCGGGGAGACCATTTTTGGATGATGAATGATTTCCAAGAAAAAATCATACTCCTCTAGACCATGCCGATTTATAATCTTCAATTGAAGAGAAGTAAAATAGGAAAAAAGCATCTCTAAGGGTAAGGAGTTGGAGCGATCATTTGAGTGACCAAGTTTTCCTGATAGCTGCATGTAATGCTTCATAAAAAGGCCTATGGCCGAGGGAGTAGCCAACCAAACACATGTCCCATTCTTGAGCTCCTTTAGAGAGGTTGTCTCCCGAGAAGGGAATAATCTCAAGCTCAGAAGGATAGAGTGATAAAGAAAGAACTTTGGAGATAGTGTCCGAAGAAACCACAATATTCTTCTAGTTGTGAGGAGAAGGGTTACCTCCGCCCACCAAGGTAGAGAGAGGGGGAAAGTCCATGGCGAAGGTAGAAGCATCCATGGGAGGGAGATGGAGTCCTCCGGCAAAAGCCGGAAGAAGAGGAAGGGTGAGGGGAGGGTGCAACCCTGCGGCTAGAGAGGAGGAAAACCCTAGCAAAGAAAAATCACTTTTTTCGCTTAATTTTTCTACCACTTCTAATCCAAGAAAGCTTAACCTAACTTTAAAATGAGCAATCAATACATGGATCACTTTTTACTATTCTGACATTTCTTCAGATATGGAAAAAGCTTTGTTGATTTCATTTTAGAATAATTATTCATTGAATCTGATTTAACTAGGAACGATCTTCAAACAAAACCTGAAGCACCTTTTACTACTCAGGACTAAGTGCTTACACAACTAGAGAGAAGCCAACTATTGCAGTTACTGACTTACTGTATAATCTCTTGCATTAACAGATATTGGACACTAGCTTGTATATAATTATTTTCTTTTCTTTTTGAATCTAAAATTTCATTTAGAATAGTTTTTTATCACTATTTTTTGCTGACTTCAATAAATTTATGCTAAGAATTTATTGTAAAAAAGAAAGTTGTCTCAAATAAAATTTTAGTTTCTAAAAGGATATCTAAAGATAAAAATAATGATGAGATACCCATATAGATTTGGTGAGTTATGATATATTTTGCTATTTGTTTGTTAAATATTAAATGTTAATAGGATGTCTGATGATTGGAAAATAAATATTTTAGAGTCAATATTTAAGAACAACAGTGATTTTTAAGATTGTGTTAATTATGAGGTAGTCAAACCAATGAGTCATATGATAAAGTTGTGAGAGATTTTTTGAGTATACAATTACAAAAAGTCTTATCAATATTAAACAGTCATTTAATTTTAGGTTAAGAAAATTTATTATAGACATAATTGTTGAGCTAAGTCAGTCAATATAAAAGTATATGGAAAAAAAATACAATAATTTTATTTGAATTTCATCGGTCTAGAAAAGTCATGCGTTCAAGGTGAGAATTTTTTTTCATAGGTATATCAAAATTAACAAATCATATATAATGATGTCACAAGTGTGCTGAACTAAAATTATATCAAGAATCAATATAAATTATTAGGGTTATAAACGAATTTAATTTAGCTTAAGACATCTCTAATTTAAGCTTAATTAATTAATCAAATTCGAACTCGAGCTCGAGCTTTATTGTACAAGTTTAAACAAGCTCATGAGACAACTCATTTACTATGAAAGATAGAAAATGAGAGAAAATGATTATAATTTAAGTAATTATTATTAAAAAAAATGATTAAAAGAATGAGAAATAAGAATTAAAATAATAATAATAAATTTAATACAAAAGTTTCATGCTCTCTCATTTGAATGGCTCTTCTCAACCCATGGTTTGGCCTTCTCTAATTAATTTGCTTCACCCTTCTAGCCACATCCAACTTTTGGACCTAGGCTTTTTCAATTACAAAGGAGATTTTTTCAAATTTGTTTAAATTTTCATTTTCGAGAAGCTTTGCAAGGAAGTTTCAAACTATCTAATGAAAATCTATTTCCCTGTCTAAAAATCTGGGAAAAATTAGACAGCATAACCCCCTTCTAATCAACACTAATGAAAGTATAAAACTTGTTTATTGGATTATTTTAAAGAAAGATTTATGGTATAATTGGATGAGGAGGAATATATTTCTATCAATACATTTTAGCTTTTTAATTGTATATATATATCATTATAGTTCAATTCTTATGAAGATCTGTTAGGAGATTTGGATGGGAAATCCAACAGAGCAGATACTGCCTTTTAGCTACAACGATAAAGGAACTTTTATTTTATGCAAATTTCACAGTAAAGAAACTGAAGTGCTAAGAAAAAAGGTCCACGCAGCTCTCTCTCTCTCATTTATTTATTGAAAGTTTTGACTATTAATTAAGAAGTTTTGGATTCGAATTTTAGGTATGTACTGTGTTTATGATTTTGTCTTAATTGGCCTAAATGTTCAAAAAAAAAAAAAAAAAAAAAAAAAGCCAAAAGCACAGGTCCACCGTAGGTAACCTATTGTACCAGAGGCATACAAGAACTCTTAAGTGAAGAACCCAGCGAGTTCCTTAAAAAGGTCGCTGGGTGTATAATCAAGCGGTAAAAAGTAATATGGAATAATAGCTGAGAGAAATTTATTCACAAAAAAAGGCAGTTGCAATGGTCTTTAGAATATATGAAACACACCAAATCAAAGTAATTTTATTTACATCTGAAGTGGCAAGCATCAAATGAACTAAAAATAAGTAAAACAAGAGGGTGACATTAAGAAGGAGATGGTTTCTCCCGGTCTGCACCAACAGAAGTTGAAAAACTTGTAAGTAATTAGCAATTTGCTATAAAATCTTGAACAATAAAACAAAAAACAAAGAAATCACAAAAATCAAAACAAATGGAATCTTCAACACACTTAAAACCATCAGAATGAAATAAATTCACCATCTAAATAAGGCATGCTCTGAAAGCATCCTTGATGTGAGTGAAAATATACAATCAATTGCCAAAACATTAAACCTTCTCAACATAAGCACAGCTGCGCCAACAAACTACTGCACTCCTTTCCTAAGACAAGGAGAAAGCAGATTTAGAATAAGCATGAGCAATGATCAGATCATCAGGCCGTATAGGAAACTCGAATGCTAAGATGTTGTCAGTTTTGTCAAACGAAAATCAGGTTGCAATGCTCAAGCACACAAAAATAGAAAAAAATCACCCAAAAATATTTCATAGCACAAAATTCCAACACTTAGGAAGGCAAATTGCCAACATCTACATGGACAATGGAAGAAGCATTCTCCGCTTACTTTTCCTGTTTTGTCTTATTTGCTTTGTGATTTTCTTGCATACAAGAATAAATGCTGTCATACAAATGAAAACAAAAGCAAGCTTCATATATCCAAAGTATAAAGAAACAGCTGAGAAAACCAAGAAAGCAAACATAAACAGCTCCAATATCACAGAAGCCACATCCACCCTGCATTAGAAAATAGGAATACCAAAATCTCAGTTATTGCCAGTTTTTAAGAAAGTTCAAACACAAGGCTTCGCTAATATTTGAATGGATAATAGATGTATCATGTACTATGTAAAAAAACCATTATTATATCTATCATCAATATAATGTTTTTCAACAACTAAAGTGCAACTTATTTAATTGCTTTAAATAATTTAGCATAACATCAATTACACAAGCCAGATGAATACCTGAGTTTTTCATTCACTTTCAACTCTGTAAATAATCACGAACACATCAAAAGCCCAAGCATACATACATTCAAATCATGTAACAAAACTAATAGCAACATGGCATTGTTATATCCCTCAATTGATTATCAAATGGGTTCAATCCACATGCACACTTGCATGTACATGCGTGCTTGCGTCGTTGGGGAGGATGGGTGGATACAAAGGAAGGTTAGCTTGCTCTTATATTCGTTGTCATTGAAGGCTCCAGATGTACGATAAATCATGTGACGATAATATAAAATTAGACAACAATATTTAAGGGTGGGTGCCAAAAATGGGCATACAACTTAGAAAAAAATAGTTTATGCTTCATAATATAGGATATTTTATGGTCAAGAATTTTTTATATGGATATAAAATGTGGCACAAAAAATTATGCATAAAACATGCAAAATTTGCATAATATACACTATTAAGCCAAAAGAGTTATGTAATACCATTGATAAAAAGCTATGAAGGACAAATACTTCCAAATGACTTGTGTCAGACACTGTTAGATGCAAACATATAGCTCCGACATGTCCCAACACATGTCTGATACTTTAAAAATTGTATCAAATTTATTTAGTTTAAAATTGGACACTACACTTATCGGATAGGGTGGGATATGAGCGGGACATAGAGAAAAAAGGAACTCAAACTCATACAAATCAAAATTAATCCCTGTATTTCTTACACCGATGCCCTATCAGCTCTGTTTAAAATTGCGCAATAAGAGGCGCGCCTCTGTGCAATTTGGCCTAAACACGCCTTGAGGCTTGTGCAATCCTTCTCGTGCCTGTGACCTGCTGCTCCCGATCCATCAAGGAGCTCCACGCCGATCCCGTCTCCAGCGCTTCTTCCGCCGGTGCCGCCGCTCACCGGTGAGCCCATTAATTCGCCCTGCAACCATTTGTGCACCGCAATCACTAGGTATGTTATTACATTTTTGCACTGCAAATTATTATCAATTCCTAATACAAGTTTATTCTACAGGTTTGCCACATCTTATTTGACACTGCAGAACCTGCTGGATGTGAGACAACCTCTGGAAGCAATGTTTATATCAACAGAATGGCTTAACTCTGTGTGGGGGAAGAAAACTGAGGGGAAGGAAATAAGAAAGATAATTCTAAATGATAAATTTTGGGCTACTGTGACCTATGCCATATTGAGCACGAAACCCTTAGTGCAAGTTCTACGTTTAATGGATGCCGAGAAGAAACCAATCATGGGTTTTATTTATAATGCTATGGATGAGGCAAAGGAGTTGATTGCACATAACTTGGGAGGAGAGGAGGCAAGTTATAAAGAGATTTGGGATATCATTGATGCTCGATGGGAGGTACAGTTACACTATCATTTACATGCAGCGGCATATAGTCTCAATCCTCAATTTCAATATTCAGAGAGAAAATCTTCAAACCCAGAGGTGAAGCTTGGCTTGTATCATTGCATGGAACGACTAATACCAAAGCAGACAGATAGGGAGATTGCAGATTTACAACTTATTCTATTTCGGAATAAGGAGGGTTTTTTTGGTCTGCATGCAGCAAAATCAACTATTGCCAAACGGTCTCCAGGTATACTTATTTTGATAAATGCAAAACACTTTATTATGTTATGATTATCATTTTTCTTCTTAAAAACAGTTGAATGGTGGATTCAATTTGGTGATTCCACCCCTGAGTTACAGAGTTTTGTTGTTAGATTTTTGGCCCTCACTTGTTCTTCTTCTGGGTGTGAGCGAAACTGGAGTACATATAGTCAAGTGCAAACAAAGAGAAGAAATCGACTTTCAACACTCAGAATGAACTCTCTTGTGTATATTATGCACAACAAGAGGTTAAGAGATATGAGGCTGAGGAATAAGAGGTTGAAGGATGATGAGGACCCGTTGGTGTGTGATAATGTGTCATCTGATAATGAGTGGTTCATAGATGATGAGACAGATTTGTCATTATCAGACTTACAGCTAGAGGATCTAAGTGTGGATGTCTTAAGGGGCGAAGCAGATCAAGTGGGCATATCCACTAGTACCACCACACACATCCACTAGCTCAACAGCACAACAATCAAATAAAGATATTCCACAAATTCTTATATGTTATTGCATTATATTTATATTAAGTGAGCAATTAACATGATAATGACCATTCTTATTGAACAGAGAAGAGAAAAGTGAGTCACAATGAAGATGATGAAGATATGACATTTATAGATACAATTAGAGAATAAGATTCTCTTGAAAATCCATTTAGCGATGGGATATGATTGGATTTTATATGTTCCTTCTGAATTATACTTTGGGAAATCTGATAGACTATAATTTTGTGGTTTTGTACTTTGGAACATGATATTATTGCATCTATTTTCTTAATTTTCACTAATTCCACTTGTCATTTGGATGTTTTTATTATATGATAGAATTTTGTTATTATTTACCTGTTAAAACCCTTAAATTCTCATTTACGCAATTATGCGTCCGTGAGGCTACGCCTCACACCGCCTCGAGGCTTACGCCTCGCCTTACGGACGAAAACCGCCTCGAGGCTTATTTACGCAATTTTAAACCTTGCCTATTAGTATACAATACAGTTCACAACTTTGCTTTTTCTTCAAAGTAGTATGCATCTCATGCCTCCACCTCTTCTTCGAAGCTGAAGACAATTGTGCCAACCCTTGTGGCAATCCTTGCCCCTGTGCCCTAGTGAGTCATCTTTGCTTCTTCTTCTACACGTGGCTTTCTTCTACATGTAGCAAGCTAAGAACCTAGTGAACACCCCCCCTAAGCCCCAGCCAGCAACTCAACTTCAAGACACAAGAAGGAAATGAATAAAAGGCTTAGTTTATTTATTTTCTCCTCTCTTGTTCTCGGTCGCATGCAAATGTTAATTGATACTCTTCATTAAATCCATTGATTGAAATTTAGTGAATAACTATAGTTCTTTATTCTCATTGTTTATGTTATTATAAAATTTGGGGAATATGTGGGCTCCGAAAATTCGGCCCCGGCCTCTGCCCGCTGATTGCTTTCTTTGTTTGGGGGAGTTTTAACTGATTAAGTTCCGGGGTAAATTTTGGAAGACAAATGGGTTTGTAGATAAGACACTACCCAGAGATTTCGCTCTCATTTTGCGAGGACTTTATGATCTGAGTTCTGGTTTCTTATAAGCGCAAGCCCTTATAGTTAATTATGCCTCCCGGTCACGAGAGAGAACTTTCGATTAAGGCTAGTCGTCAATCAGATACGTTGTATCCATATATACGTAATATCAGACGTATAGTAGCAGCATGAGTTTGGATTTGGGAATTATGGTTGAAATATTTGGGAAGTTTGATATTTAAAATTGAAAATTTCACCATCTAGCACTTAAATTAAGCGGATGGTGGGGGAATGGATGATGGACCCAATCAAGATCACATGATTCCGTCGTCCAGGGCCATCGTGGTCCCTAGTCTACTTAGTCAGAGGAGGTAGTCGACCCAACCTGACAGAAGGATCCTCGTCGGCAGCCATGGGTTGCTTCGTCCAAGGGTACCTTGTAGACCTGGGGAGAGTGTTTGTCTAAACGGATAAATTTGAATCCACCTTAGCTAACAGAGAGCTTTGTGCCCTATCGATTATATCATATTGATTCATATCTCAATGATTTGATGCTACTAAGGAGTGTATTGACTCTGGTCATAACCGGTATTTCGTGATGCCATTTGCCAACAAAACCAGTCAGTTCAGAGGGGCCCGAGTCATAATCGTTTATCCTGTGGTGCCATTTAGCGGCAAAACTGCCAGTCAGAGGACACGTACCACGTCTTTATTGGCAGAAGATTGTTTGAGAATGGATCCTAGTGATATTTTCGACTAGGCATTAGCTCTATGTGAGCTGAAGTATTATTTAAATTTATCCACTTCGGCAAACTGTTGTGGAGGGTGGATGAATTTTGCTTTACGTATTTGATGGGTTACTTCAATTTTAAATATTTTAGACTTGAATGATCTTTGAGATTTCTTTGACTTTTCGGATATTTGGTTGACATTTTAAATTTTGGAGTTAACCCCTCCGGTTGAGGTTTTTATTCAACACGTCCATCATCGAAGTATTTGGGGTTATTTTCATCTAAAGCTTGAACCTTGCCGACCCTATCAAATTGCCGATAAGGGATCGAGTTTCGTAGTCTTTTAGTGAATTCTCATAATCTCATTGTTATAGGCTTTGAAGGCCTAATATGAATGTATTGAGAAAAATATATCGATCGCCACAACCGTACATTTGTTTGATGGTTCAAACCCTGTCGACTCCTATTGATCTGCATAAAAGAATCGGGTTTGAACTTGAATTCACTTATTAACCAGCGCAGCATTCCTAGACGTCACGTGTACCCATAACACGCTCGTCGAGCCATGCGGGTGTTTGGGGGCATTTTGTAATTATTTATCTAACTTTGTCGACTCCTATCTACCTGCTTAGGAGGATTGGGTTGAAAATTGGGATTATTTATTGACCCGTGCAGCTTCTCTAGATGTCACGTGTGTACTTATAACACGCTCACCGAGGCCCATGTGGGTTTTATGATTGCATTTACCCCTTATGTACCTATGTGCATACATATTATAGTGCATGTGCAGGAGCATTTTTGAATGTTTATCAATGATCATCTTAGTGTGGTGATCTACTTGGAAGCTCGTATACATCTTCTATCCGCTTGCATGAATATTGTGAATCCGGTGGCGTGTTGTAATAGCTTTTGGATTGAATTGTTTGCTGCTTTGTACAGGTAGAATGTTGTGCATTACTTGTCTCTTCTTATAAGTGGATTAATGTACTAACTAATCTCCTACTTGTGTTTCCAATTCATTTGCATTCTGAATTCTTTTGCGAATTCTTTGTGAATGTTCAGATGTATACACCCATTTACGATGTCTACCCTTCAACAACCCTGACCATAAACTGGGAAGATCTTTATCGGGTAAGGAGATGCCTTCTCACCTGCCAAGATGTTATCTCTTGAATATATTTCTCCACTTAGTGGAGCCTTCATGAGGATGGAGCAACGGGCAATTTTGATGCAACCGATCAAGCATATGAAATAGATAGGAAAAGCCCCAACCAGGCAACAAATGGGTAATGTTACTACTTATACTTTCAATACTGCTATCAAGAATAATATCTTCTTTTACAAGCGTCAAAAGTTTCTCTTTTCCTTGTTATTAAACACCTTCAGAACAACAACCTTCTTTGCCATAGTCATGCTAGTCTCAATTTGCTCGTATGTATCCATATTGTTCTTCTTATATGGTGAACATTTGAATTGATAGGACGATCTTTCAATATTGATCGAAAACCTGGTGCTGCTGATTACAAGCATGTGATTTTGTCTTTGTCTGATCATTGATCGTGAGTGAATAATGTTAAGAATCATGAACTTTCATTGTCTCCAATTATCCTCAATCACTTGAGAACATGGTTGAAGTATATTGTTTGTGTTCATACATGCCTTATTTTTATCCAATCAATTGTTACTTAAGAATGAGTTATGCTCAATACTGTAAATCCATTATGATGCTCTAAAGCCATCATATTATGGCTTTGTAATCAAGCCATGCATCCAAAATATTGTGCTTCTTACAGACAAACTACATTCATCACTTCTTTATTCTCAAAAGTGATTTGCAATTTGTATGATGAATTTGATAGCTTAATGTCCTCATTTCAATTGCAATGATCCTTACAAATTAATTGTTGTTGTTTGAAATTCTAAAGCTTGCAAATCATTCATGCATAGATTATTGCTTGTTCATTATAGACTCAAATCAAATCTTCACCTGAGTCTAAATCGTTCAAATCATGTTCAAAATATGATTAATTAGTGTCCAAATTAGTCTCAAAATGTCCAAGTTTGAGTACAAGTGCATCCCTTGTTCTTGTCAGTTTCGGTTCACATTCAAGTTCACTTTTGTTTATTTAAGTGACAAGTCTAAGTCCCTCTCACTTGGTTCAGACCAAGTTCATAAGTCTCAAGTAATCTTGTTTAATTCAAGTTCATTTTGATCAAGTTTGAATCAAGTTTTGAATTATGTCTTTTAGTTAATCATTCACATTTATATTTAGTAAATTTAATTGTTCAAATCAAGTCCGAACAAAGTCCATTGTAATTGTCTAAGTCTTGTGCATTTTCAGTCTTAATATCGGCAACCTCCCGGTGTCTCCCCCATTTAGGGGAAAAACCAAGAGGCAATCTTCCCCTCGTCGCTAGTTGAATGTTTCAGGTAGGTGTCAAATGACACCGCGGTTGCATTTTTTTGTTAAATCCCCGCCCGCAACATGAGCGTTTAAGGGTCTCGAGCACATGTTAGAAAGAAGCACAATGATTTCCCCACATATGGGTACTTAGTTTTTGTCCTCCTCACGCTACATAAGCCGTCCGGGGATTACCCGCCTCGTCGCAAGCATCGCACAGGCATTCCACCCTACTATGCTACATGAGCGCGTAGGGGGTTTACCGGCTCTTCGCAAGCGTCGAGTGCAGGATTTTTAAGTTAGAAATTATACCTTTCCACATTGCGGCGGCGGTGTAAAAGCGCTCAAAAAATATTTCTTCTCCCCCCCCCCCTCTCCCTCCTTTTTTTTTAAATCCGCCCTCTTTTTTTGGTTGAAATCTCTTCTCTCCCTCCTTTTTTTTTTGCTTTCTTTTTCTTTTCTTTTTTTAAACTTATATATATATATATATATATATATATATATATATATATATATATATATATATATATATATATATATATATATATATATATATATATATATATATATATATATATATATATAATACTAAACTAATACTAGTAATTATAATAATACTAATTAAGAATAATTAGTGGCTAATAAAGTAGAAAAAAAACAAACTGGATCTATACCTAGGATCGGCTAAATGAATCGGACAAGGACCTGGAGGCTTCGGCTATGGAGTCGGGCAAGGTAGAGCAAGGTGGGTCTCTCTCTCTCTCTCAACTTGGAGTCGACACAGGCAGCTATGTAAGAGTGATCAGAGGTGGAGATGGGATCGAAGCTCACAAACTATGGAAGAGTTTCGGCTGTGTGGAGTCGGGGAGAGAAGAAAGACCAGAAACAACGAAGGGAGGAGGGAGGTTTTGCATGGGAAGGAGCCGAGAGATCAACCGAAAGGCTTTGTTTGATGGCCTTTCAACAAAGAGAGCAACGACATAAACGAGGCGTTATCGCGGGAATAGCAGAGGATTTGATGAGAGCGGCGTCGAATTCAGCGGGATTTGAGCAGGATTTCAGTAGAAATCGTGGATCCGATGGGTTCATGTTATGTATGCGGGATTTCTATCTTCTTCCCTTCTTGTTCTTTATACAAAGGTTAACAGTATAACTTATAACTTTTAAATTCTTAAAATTTTTTGGAGATGAGAATATATTCAATGAGATTATTTTGAGGGGGGCATTAGTATTTATTTTTTAGGGTTTTTTGTCATTTTTAAAATAATACTAAGATTGGCAAAACATGTGACAACTGAAAATAATTAATGAATGTACACTTGATAAATCATCTCTTCTTTAGGAGTACTTTTTTTCTTTCACCGTTATAAAAATTTTTTGTGAAGTCTGTGTGTATGTGAGATATTATATTTCATTTTGTGATGCTTATGACGAAAAATAGTAAAAATATCTATTTTCTATTAATAATTTATAAAATATAAAATTATGTTTATGATATTTGGGACAGCTTTTTTATTGCTTTATAAAGCAATTTTTTAGTTTTAAAAAATTTCTTAACTAGAACTTTTTTGCACTAGAAAGTTGCTTTAGAAAGTGGTAAGAAAGTAGTCCAAAATGAAGCCTAAATCAACATCCAGGAACTATCTATATGAATGCAGTTGTTATGATAAGAGTTAAAAATATAAAATATGCTTTCCAATTTTTATATCAACTTTTATACTGTAGTGGCTAGGGATGGGATGAAGATTTGCACCTCCCTATAGCAAGTGATGCTGTATAAGATGAGATCATACATGTACAATGTTTTTATTTAATCTTTCAATTTTATAGGAATGTACCCCTCAAACTTAAGGGAAAATTCTATAAGATAGTAGTGAGGCCTGCAATGCTTTATGGTGCCGAATGTTGGCCATTAAAAGAGAAGCATAATACTAAGTTAAGTGTGGCAGAGATGAAGATGCTCAGGTGGATGAGTGGCTTTACCCTTAGATATAGGATACGAAATGAGCATATACGTGAAAAGGTTGGAGTAGCTCCAGTAGAAGATAAGATTAGAGAGAGTCGACTTAGATGGTTTGGTCACATAAAACAGCGGCCTTCCGATGACCCAGTTAGGAGAGTAGAGGTATTAGATTTGACTTATGTTAATAAAGGTAGGGGTAGACCTAAAAAGACTTGGTTAGAAAATATTAGGAATAACCTTTCTTTATTAGATTTAAACGAGAATTTGACTTTTAATTGGACACAATGGAGAAAAAGATTTCATGTAGCCGACCCCACGTAGTGGGATAAAGGCTTGATGTTGTTGTTGTTGTTGTTGTGGAGATTGGCCAAGTAGAGCCTATGACTTCTATTGCTCAGAATCCAAATAATCTTCTTTTTGTAGGATAACTCTAAAATGGCACAGTTTGGTAGGATTTTTAACATCTTTTAAGAAGATTTGAAATGACAACATTGTAATAGGCACGACAGCTTAATACAAAGAGAAAACAAGTTTTAGACACCAACATGAAAAACAGGAATTTGAACAAATAATTGATGACTTCATATATGCACATGGCGTGGACTTTGATGATGACCTGTATGGGACAGAAGCGCAGGCTGATGTAGGAATGGCCAAGGAGACAGAGGCTCAAACAAGTTCATCGCACATAAGTCAGACCAAGATATCTGGTGAGGAAGTAGGTTTGGTTATCATGTCAATAAGGAGACATTGAACAAATTACTAGTTCGACACGATGAAAATGCAGAGATGTTCAGAGAAACAATTGGCAAACATTATCTATACACAATCTCAAAATATTTAGATGAACTAAGTACCATACATAACGTATCCACTGAAATCATACTCGTTGTCCATGAGGCCCTAATGTAAAATAGCAATAACAATGTGATACTTATGACTTCGGATGCAATGCTGCTGCATAATTGGACCAAATATTTGTCATCCTCGCTTTTATGCTTCACCCACTTGGTTGTAATAATCATTGTTTAAAATTGCGGAATATGATGTTGGCCTTGAGGCCCGCATAAGTGCAATTCCGGTGAAAAATGCCTCAAGTTTCAATGCCAGCCTCAACGCAATTTTGGTGAAAAACGCCTCGAGTTTTCTTTATCAGACTTGTGCCTTAGCTTAGTTGAGTCCCTCCTTGAGGCGCGTCTCACCTAACTGGTGTGGGCGTATGCCTCACACTTTATAGTTTTTAATTAAAACATACCTAAATCCTAAACTAAAGCTCCAAACAAATTATGCCTTCATCCACCCCCTAGCAACAACAACTTCCTCTCAACTGCCTCTACCTCTAGTCCACCACCTTCACCACAACCACCACCTTCATATTTATGTTTATGATAAATATTTATGAAAAGGAAAATGATTGAAATAAAAGAAGATGAAACAAATTTGAAGGTATTGGACTCTATAGGATGAGATAAGGGAAAGACCAATTTGTTATGACGATGACTCACATAAAGACCCGCTTAGTGATAACAGTGTAGATGATTTCATAGTTGTTATCAACTATCTCAACTTTTTTTAGGAATTAAATGTGGATGAGTAAGGAACTAAAAGAAGTAATTCAGAGTTAAACTTGATGTTATATGATACTTTATGCAATCCCTATATTTTATATTTTTTGCTCTTGTAGTATTTGGATTTCAATTATATTTCACACAATTTATCACTTGCCACTTTACTTCTTGGGTAATTCTTTGTTATTTTTGTTTCATATATATGTCAATTTGTTGTTTCATATTTAAATATAAAGTTAATATGCCATCCTTTAACATATTATTTATGTATTATATAAAAAATCACTTCTAACATATATTTTTACTTTACACAAATTTTGGATTTTAAAGCATACGCCTCAAAATGCCTTGAGGCTTACGCCTCACCTCGCAAACAAAAAAATGCATCAATACTTAATTGCAGAATTTTAAACCTTGGTAATAATTACGATTTATATATATTTACATTTGGTATTTAGTTCCAATTCCACCGTTATGTGTTACTCTAGCTTTATATTAAGTTCATTATTTGTTAGTAGTTTTCTCTAGTCAACTTCTACTCTACACTTATTTTGAATGTTATAACTCATAGATAACTTCAATTCTTTAGTTATTTTTTAGTTTCATATGTATCTTTTCATTTAATAATGAATTTTGAAAAGTCCTGTTCACTAAATTTACATTTTACAAATTACTATTTCAACAATGCTTGAGAACTCTGTAACATGGTTGATGCACATCAAGAGCTTAATGATGCTATAACTGAATTGATCTTGCCAAATTATGGAGGATAGTAGTTCAAGTCTAATAGTATGCAGTTGTATTTTCTGGGCATTCATTGTAGTAAAACAACTACTTTAAGCTTCCATTAGAGGCATTCTTACAACAGAAAGAATTATTAGTGAGTCGAGGCATGTTGAAAATATTTTAATTTGGTTCAATGAGCAATTGTCTCCTTAGAAAAGGAATTCATTAACCACCCCCCCCCCCCCCCCCACCCCCTTCTCCCTCCCCGTTGAAGCCGACCATCAACCTTTTTATCTGTACTTTCAAAATGTAATTAGAGCACTAGATGGTTCCCATATCCCTGTAGTCATTAAAAGACTATTGCAAAATAAATTTCACAACAAAAAAAGAATGACTTCTCAAAATATTATGGTTGTGATATCATTTGATCAATAATTTGTTATATTGCATCTGTTTGAAAGGGATCTATGACTGATATGAAGATGATGTGATTGGCAGTGGATGAGGGATAAAGTACCATGGGATAAATATCACTTGGTTGACTCTAGCTATGCTAATATTGATAAGCTCATGGCACCCTAAAGGGGATATTGATATATTTTAAATTATTACCATGAAGAGATATCTCGTAGGTACAATCGAACTAGAGTTGTCCAAACATCACGATACATAATTAGGCAAAAAAGTAGCAATAATGTTTGGTATTTAAAAACAGAGATTTCAAGTGTTAACTCACATGCATCAATTTTCTTTGACGGTTCAAACAAATATTTTGTTTTCTTATGCACTATTGTACAATTTTATTGGTCACTACCAAAACACGATCTTTATTTAATTATGTATTAAATTGAGATGTAGCATGATAGTGATTTCGGTGAGGTACAAGTCAATGATGATGACCGAAACATGCATACAATAATTGGAGAGAGAATTCAAGAGAATGTGGAGAGACATGCAATCTCCACTAACTTGTGGGAAGTACGTATACAATTTAATTTTATTATGGAAAATCTAATTCCTATTCTAATAATTATTTGTTAATTAATTATTCTACTCGCAAGCAACGTCAATCAACTTGAGATGCATGTTAAATTTATGCCTCTATGACAAAAGTATAAATGTTAAATTGTATTTTAATCTTATTGATTCAGATACTCTTTGCGTTGTGCAACTTGATTGTGATTTGATAATTAGCTGTGTTTATACAAACTATTCACATTTTTTATAATGTCTTATGCGTAAATCTTATTTGAATTAATTGTTTAAACTTTAAATTACTTAATCAAACAGTTTGTTAGGATTTATCAAATTTAATATATGTAATGCCAAACAATTTTCAGGATTTAACACCCTAAGGATTTAATAAATCTAGATTTAAAGAATTTACTAAATCCTACTTGCTGCCAAATATCCCATATATGTTACAATCATAATTCATGAATAGATATCTGATAGGAAATACTTGAGTCCGCAAGTAACCTAACCAAAATCGGCGAACCAACAGCAGCCAAATGGCTGTCCACAGCAGGAAAACAGCAGAAATCTGCTGTTTACAGCAGAAAAACAGCACTTGTCCGGGAAAAATCTGAGAGAAAACTCAAAGGAAAGCTTGTATTTCACTAGTAGATGAATAAAAACAGCAAGATACAATTGATCCTCAATTCGAGAGGAGGATCTATCTCTCCCAAATCTCTAGACGCCGCTAGAGCCCAAAGAAAACCTAAATCTAAGAGATCTCAAATTTCAGCCAAATTCAAGATACTCAAACCCTAGAAAATCAACTATTTAATGCATACAAATCAAAAGGAATTCCCTAAACAGTCCCTACATTCAAATTTCTCTCTGAAACCCCCCAAAAATCCTTCCTAAAACGCTTTGTTTGAGCTGTCGGCCCGCCCGATCTCCGCAGGAGGCGGAGATCCCGCCTATTCGCCCCCGTGAACCGGTCCCGCCTGGACCAGCTGGACCGGTCCACTGGACCGGTCTAACAATACTCCCCTCCCAAAGATCCACCTTGTCCGCAAGGTGGAAAGACGACACCCTCCATTCCTTCTTCATCACAAATAGTAAGAACTTGAAGAGTTCGGTCCTTACACCTGTGCCCCGGCGTATACCTCTCGTCACATCTGAAACAAAGCCCTTTTGCCCTCTTCTCCTGTAATTCTGTCTCAGTGAGCTTCTTGAATTTATCCCCACTCCTTCCTCCTACTGGCTTATCCCTGGTGATCTCATTATTGTTGACTGATGCAGGCCCCTTTGGTGCAAAAAGAGTGGTCGTAGTCTTGTAAGAGCCTCCTGAGCTGCTGCTCCTAGCTCCCTTCTCCAGATTATTCTGATTTTCTACCAGCTGTGCCAACTTCATTGCCTCCTCCAAATCACTAGGCATCAAAACTTTAACTGCCGCTCGGATCTCTGCCTTCAACCCCTTCATGAAGTTCCCCTCCAATACGCTATCTGATAATCGCTCCACCCTATGAGCCAGGTGCTCGAACCGCTCACGGTAGTCTTCTACTGATCCCTCCTGCACCAGAGCAAAGAATTGCTCATAGAAATCTCCTCCCCAGTCTGTTTGGAAACGTTCTATTATGCAGTTTTTGAATTCCCTCCAGTTCCTGATAGGCTCTCTCCTGTCACGCCACTGATACCATGACAAAGCCTTTCCTTCCAGACACAATCATGCTGCCGTCAGCTTCCCATCCTCTGTCAACCCATTTACAGCAAAGTAACGCTCCACCTTGTAGATCCAGCCATGACCATCTTCCCCCTCGAAAACGGGCATCTTCAGTTTCCTCACCTTGGGATCTCCCCGGTATCCTCCATAGCCTCCCATTCCCCTCAGAGGAGGCGTTCCCCAATTGTCCTGATCGTCCCTCCGACGAATATACTCTAATTCCTCTTCATACTCACCTCTCCTCCCTTCAACATCATCACCTCGAAGCTGAATACCTTCAAATTCAGCACCTCGACGATGACGTTCCTCCCTTCTTCCTTCAAAATCCCCCCCTCGACGCTGAATTCTTTCGAATTTAGCACCTCGGCGATGAGATCCCTCTCTCCTCCCACCAAAATCAGCCCTCCTGTCATATCCCATACTCATCTCTTCACTCGAAAGAGGCTCTAGAGGAGGCATGTCGTTCTCCACTTCTAGGATCTCCACATCAAATTTCTCCTCCCTCGCAAGAGGTTCAGATTTTCTCCCATGCCATGGCCGTCGGCGGTCTCTCTTACTTCCTGTAATATCAAAAATCTGCTCCAGGATCGTCCAGGACGATCTGGATCGTCCTGGGACGATCAGTGGAATGTTGCTCCAGAATGTGCCCAGATTTGCTCCAGGTGATTTTCTGTACATATCGATCAGGCCGATTGAGGACATCGTCCGGGCCGATTGGCACTGTAGAAAATGTCGGCCTGAGAATAGTTCTGGGAACCGTCCAGGACGATCCAAATTGGTCTGATCGTCCTGGGACGATCTGTCGATCGGCCGGGCCGATCTGAAGATTATAAAGCTGATTTCAAGTCATTTTGAGGAGAGAGAAAATCATTAAAAACGAAAATATCAGCCGAGGAGAGAGAAAGTCGAGAGATTTTGGAGAAAAGTTGATTTTCGGACGACGCGGAGCCGTTTTCGTCCGAAGAGACTGTTCAGGAATTTGCTGTACGCAAGGTAAGGCACATTCCGCCTTTCTCAATTTTCAGAACCGTCGTGTTTGGCGGTATTTTCTGTCCGGATTTCGTTTCCGTTAATGATTTTCGTCCGTATCTTTTGATTGGTTCAGTTTTTACCGCGTAACTTTCTGTATATTATTGACGTGCCGGGTGTGCACATTTTGATTATTTTCTGAAGATTTTTGTCCGGGTATTTTTGATTCGGCGGTGTTTTTCGTCGACTGGATTTTTCTGTGTAATTGGAAATTTTCTGTGCAGTAGAATAAATGTTCTGAAATGTGATTATCTACATTCTGTACGAATTTGGTGAATTTTGATTTTCAGGAAAATTTGTGTAAATTTCGTATACTGCCATTGTGCTGCCCGATTTTTATCTGATTTCTGATTTGCCCGGAATTCTTCTGAATTGAAATGCTATATGTATATGCTATAAAAAGGGAGCTATAAGGGGCCTGGATCCTATGAGATTCAGTTAGTGTCTGGGAAAAACTTAGATGAGCTCAAGTTGGAGAAATATCTGTTATATTCCGGATCCGATAAATTCTATTATTCTGGTGTCGTGAGCACATTTAGCTTAGCTATTAATTATTCAGCGAATTTCAGGTGCCGTGAGCACAAGGGAGACATAAGGGTCAGAATCCATAGTGATTCTGTTTAGTTTAGTTTAGCTATTAATTAAATATATGCTATCTGATTTCTGATCTGATTCTGATTTCCGTATCTGTTCTGTAAGCAAATCTGATTCTGATTTCCGTACGATTCTGAATCTGTTGATTTGATTCTGTTCTGATTTGAGATACGATTCTGTTCCGATTTCTGATTGAATTTTTGGTCTGATGAGTTTGGTTTTGGATTCTGAGAATTTTGATTGGAGGTTTGTTGCTTTGCTGAGCTGTTGAGCTCACTCTTGTTTTCTGGTGGTTTTCAGGTTCTGGGAAAGGGAAGGAAGTCCAGGATTAGATTTCTGAGTTCTGATCAGTATAGGTACTTTTGTACTTTTAATTTTTTGTACGGTCATGGCTTTTCTTCTGTATTTCTTCTTCTAGCCATGTACCGTATTTATAGATGATTGTTTTGAGGAAAAGAAAGAAAAAGATAGATGTTTTGTTCCGCTGTGTTTGATGATTCATAGTAGCTCTGTGTTTGTGTGTCTGATGAGTTTAATTATTTGGAAGATTCAGTTCAGTAACCAAATTCCAAAGCCAGATCCTGGATAAAAGGTTTTGTCGCGGCCCGGTGCGAGCGGGGTCCGTCCCGGCTCGGGTCGGGTCGTGACAAACTTTAGTGGTATCAGAGCATTGGTTTTGGAATTGGGTTGGATTGTAAAACAGAGCTATAGGAAGTGATCAGTGAGTCTGTCTGGGGGGTAGTTTTGATTTGTTCGGCTTTTTATTGTTCCGGATTTTCTGGATTTTTCTGTATGGATCAGCCAGACCCAGACATGACAGACGGGCAGAGTGCCAGTCAGGTAGCACCAGTGGGGAGTACAGCCCCAGTGGCCGGTGCAGATACATTGTCTCAGTTTGCTACGCTTGTTGCTCAGATGATGAGCGAAACTCAGAGCAGAAGATCTGAGGACATTGATAGACACCTGCAGTTATTTTTGAGATTGAAACCTCCGAGATTTGAGGGCGCTGTTGAGCCCAGAGCAGCCGAGGAGTGGCTGAGGAGATTGGAAAAGACCTTCGACGGAATGCAGTGTCCGTCAGATAGGAAGGTTCCTTTGGCTGTATTTTTGTTGGACGGAGAGGCTGAGCACTGGTGGGAAGGCCAGCAAGCAGCCAGATTTCAGGGTAGGCTGAACTCTTTGATTACCTGGGAGGAGTTCATTGAGGTGTTCCGAGATTGGTTTGTTCCCCCTTCTGCACGACAGCAGATGCAGGAGACTTTTCTGAGGCTGGTTCAGGGGAGCAAGACGGTGATGCAGTATGAGGCTGAGTTTACTGCATTAGCCAGGTACGCCCCGCAGCTGGTTAGTACTTCTGCTGAGAGGTGCTACAGATTCCTGAGAGGATTACGAGACACGTTGAGGCAGCCTCTGATACCATTCAGGATTATTGATTTCTCTGAGCTTGTGGAGCGAGCTCGTTTGCTTGAGAATGACATGACGGCTACTCAGCAGCGGTGGACTGCGAGTAGGAAGAGATTTGGAGGTGAGACTTCTGACAGTGATTCCTCTGGGAAGAGGAGATTTATAGCTAGTTCTGGATCTGTTGACTCCAGGAGGAGCGGAGGGTCGTCTGGTACTGCTACTAGTACGATGAGTTCTGGATCTGTCAGTGTGGCACCTGTGTGTCAGAGTTGTGGACGGCGACACCATGGCCAGTGCTACAGGATGGCTGGTCTTTGTTTCAGATGTGGTCAGCCTGGACATAGGATTGCAGAATATCCACAGGCTAGATTTGATCGACGTTCTGAGTTCCGATCAGAGGGTTCTGTTAGACCTGTCAGTTCAGCAGGAAGACCGAGGACTGTTCCTCCTCGTCCTGAGGGATTTTCTGGGATAGGTGGTGGTACTAGTTCTGGACCACGGAGACCACCTACGGTTCAGAGGGAGCAGAGTAGTTCTGTTGCTTCAGCTCCTGCTCCAGTTCAGCCACGAGTTTACAGCCTGAGTCAGCAGGAGGCTCGTGATGCTCCGGATGTTGTGACAGGTACGATTTACATTTCTGATCAGCCCTGTCGCGTTTTGTTTGACTCTGGAGCTAGTCACTCGTTTCTTTCCGAGCATTGTTTTGACCGAGTCCAGATGCCTTCGTTTTTGTTGCCGGTTTCTTTGTCTGTGATTTTACCGGCTGGAAATCCTTTGATTGCTCGGAAGTTTTGTTTGTGTGAGATTGACATTGCTGGCAAGAAGTGGAAATCTAGTTTGGTTTTGTTGCCGATTTCTTCGTATGACGTGATTTTGGGCATGGATTGGCTGAGTCGGTATGAGACTCAGATTGACTGTCTGAAGAAGCAAGTGAGTTTGCTTGTGGCCGGAAAGAGAGTTGTATTCCAGGGATTACGAGGTATTCTCTCCAGTCTGATTTCTGTTTTGGAAGTGAGCAGAATGTGGAGGAAATGATGCCCAGTGTTTTTGGCTTCGTTGCGGGATCTGAACCGGGAGGTTGGTTCTGTTTCTGAGATCCCTGTGGTACGGGAGTTTGCTGATGTTTTTCCTGAGGAGTTGGTTGGTTTTCCTCCGGATAGAGAGGTGGAGTTCTCTATCGATGTTTTTCCGGGTACAGCTCCTATCTCAAAAGCTCCGTACAGGATGGCACCGAAAGAACTTTCTGAGTTGAGAGTTCAGCTTCAGGAGTTGGTTGACAGAGGTTTTGTCCGTCTTAGTGTTTCACCCTGGGGAGCACCTGTTCTGTTTGTGAAGAAGAAGGACGGGACACTCCGTATGTGTGTTGATTACAGAGACTTGAACAAGGTCACGATCAAGAACAAGTATCCTTTGCCTCGGATTGATGACTTGTTTGATCAGCTTTCCGGATCTTCGGTATTTTCGAAGATTGATTTGAGATCCGGATATTATCAGGTGAAGGTAAAGGAAGCTGATGTAGTGAAGACTGCTTTCAGTACTCGGTACGGGCACTACGAGTTTTTGGTTATGCCTTTTGGGGTAACCAATGCGCCTGCTATTTTCATGGATCTGATGAACCGAGTATTCAGGGAATTTTTGGATCAGTTTGTGATCGTCTTTATTGACGATATTCTGGTATATTCTGCTTCTGAAGATGATCATGCCAGACATTTGAGGATTGTGTTGGAGACTCTGAGGCAGAATCAGCTGTATGCCAAGTTCTCCAAGTGTGAATTCTGGCTGAAGAGTATTTCTTTTCTGGGGCATGTGGTAAGCGGAGAAGGTATTTCTGTAGATCCCCAGAAGATTCGGGCAGTTGCTGATTGGCCAAGGCCCACTACGGTATTTGAGGTACGTAGTTTCTTGGGCATGGCCGGATATTACAGGAAATTTGTAAAAGGATTCTCACAGATTTCGACGCCTCTAACGAGACTGACGCAGAAGTCAGTAGCTTTTGTTTGGACACCGGAGTGTGAAGCTAGTTTTCAGAGATTGAAGGATTGTTTGACTTCAGCTCCAGTGTTGGCACTTCCGTCAGGTACGGAAGGTTTTCAAGTGTTCAGTGATGCTTCACTGAAAGGACTGAGATGTGTCCTGATGCAGCATGGTCAGGTAATTGCTTATGCTTCTCGACAATTAAAGCCACATGAGAAGAATTACCCGACGCATGATCTGAAGTTAGCTGCAGTTGTCTTTGCTTTGAAGATTTGGCGTCATTACCTGTATGGTGTCAGATGTGAGATTTTCACTGATCATAAGAGCCTGAAGTACATTTTCACCCAGAAGGATCTGAATTTGAGACAGAGAAGATGGTTCGAGTTGATCAAGGACTATGATTTGATCATTCAGTATCAGCCTGGTAAGGCGAATGTGGTAGCCGATGCTCTGAGCAGAAAGTCTTCTGGATTATCAGGTTTGCAGCTTACTTGTGATGACTTCCTGATTAGAGATGGAGCGTTTGCAGTTGGCGATGATTTCCTCCAATGATTTGGATTTGGCTCAGATGAACATTCAGTCTTCTTTGGAAGCAAGGATTCAGGAAGCCCAGAAGTCAGATTCTGATTATTCGAAGTTGATTGCTCAGATTGAATCTGGTAAGACTCCTGAACTTCGAATTTCTGCTTCTGGTGCTATTTTCTGTAAGAACAGGTTGTGGGTACCTGTGTTTGGGAATTTGAGGCAGGATATTCTGCATGAATCTCATCATTCTGGCTACACTGTTCATCCAGGCAGTGGTAAGATGTATGCTGATATGAAGCTTTTGTTCTGGTGGCCTGGGATGAAGAAGGATGTGGTGGAGTTTGTGTCGAGATGCGAGGCCTGTCAGTTGGTGAAGGCAGAGCATCAGCGACCAGGTGGACTGTTGCAGTCGTTGCCTATCCCTGAGTGGAAGTGGGATGAGGTAACGATGGACTTTGCGATGGGTTTTCCTCGATCTAGACAAGGGCATGATGCCATTTGGGTAATCGTAGATCGTTTGACGAAGTCAGCCCATTTTCTTCCGATCAGACAGACCGATCCGGTGGATCGTTTGGCACAGATTTATGTGAAGGAAATAGTCAGATTGCACGGTGTGCCTCGAGTGATTGTTTCAGATCGAGATGGACGTTTTACTTCCAGACTTTGGAAAGGCATTCAGCAAGGCTTGGGTACGAAACTGCATTTCAGTACAGCCTTTCATCCTCAGACCGATGGACAGTCTGAGAGGACCATTCAGGTGCTGGAAGATCTGTTGAGACTTTGTGTTTTGGACTTTGGCGGAAGCTGGGAAGATCATATTCCGCTGATTGAATTTGCTTATAACAACAGTTTTCAGTCCAGTATTGGTATGGCACCGTACGAGGCTCTGTATGGCAGGAAGTGCCGTACTCCTTTGACTCTGACTGAGATCGGAGATAGATAGGCTTTGGGTGCCACTTTTGCTGATGAAACTGCTCAGAAGATCAGTTTGATAAAAGAAAGATTGAAAGCGGCTCAGGATCGACAGCGGAAGTATTATAATCAGAAGCACAGGTTTGTTGAGTTTCAAGTTGGTGACTTTGTGTATGTCAAAGTCAGTCCGATGAAGGGTGTAAGCAGATTTGGTCAGGTGAGTAAGCTTAGTCCAAGGTATGTTGAACCGTTTGAAATTTTGGAAAGAATTGGAAAATCTGCTTACCAACTGTTGCTTTCTGATTCGATGCCTGACGTGCACAATGTGTTTCACGTCTCCACTCTGAGGAAGTGGGTTTCAGACTCTGGGAAGAAGATATCAGCTGACGAAGTTGAGATTCAGAAGAATCTGGCGTACACGGAAGAGTCAGAGTTAATTTTGGCGTACGACGTCCGAAAGTTAAGAAATAAAGAGATTCCGATGGTTAAAGTCCAGTGGAAGCACCGGACTGCACGAGAAGCGACTTGGGAGGAGTCTGATATGAGACGGTCGTACCCATACTTGTTTTGACTGAGTTTGGATTGGATAATGTCGAGGACGACATTTTTCTGAAGTTGGGGAGATTGTAATATCAAAAATCTGCTCCAGGATCGTCCAGGACGATCAGTGGAATGTTTCTCCATAATGTGCCCAGATTTGCTCCAGGTGATTTTCTGTACATATCGTCCAGGCCGATTGAGGACATCGTCCGGGCCGATTGGCATTGTAGAAAATGTCGGCCTGAGAATAGTTCTGGGAACCGTCCAGGACGATCCAAATTGGTCTGATCGTCCTGGGATGATCTGTCGATCGGCCGGGCCGATCTGAAGATTATAAAGCTGATTTCAAGTCATTTTGTGGAGAGAGAAAATCATTAAAAACGAAAATATCAACCGAGGAGAGAGAAAGTCGAGAGATTTTGGAGAAAAGTTGATTTTCGGATGACGCGGAGCCGTTTTCGTCCGAAGAGACTATTCAGAAATTTGCTGTACGCAAGGTAAGACACATTCCGCCTTTCTCAATTTTCAGAACCGTCGTGTTTGGCGGTATTTTCTGTCCGGATTTCGTTTCCGTTAATGATTTTCGTCCGTATCTTTTGATTGGTTCAGTTTTTACCGCGTAACTTTCTGTATATTGTTGACGTGCCGGATGTGCACATTTTGATTATTTTCTGAAGATTTTTGTCCGGGTATTTTTGATTCGGCGGTGTTTTTCGTCGACTGGATTTTTCTGTGTAATTGGAAATTTTCTGTGCAGTAGAATAAATGTTCTGAAATGTGATTATCTACATTCTGTACGAATTTGGTGAATTTTGATTTTCAGGAAAATTTGTGTAAATTTCGTATACTGCCGTTGTGCTGCCCGATTTTTGTCTGATTTCTGATTTGTCCGGAATTCTTCTGAATTGAAATGCTATATGTATATGCTATAAAAAGGGAGCTATAAGGGGCCTGGATCCTATGAGATTCAGTTAGTGTCTGGGAAAAACTTAGATGAGCTCAAGTTGAAGAAATATCTGTTATATTCCGGATCCGATGAATTCTATTATTCTGGTGCCGTGAGCACATTTAGCTTAGCTATTAATTATTCAGCGAATTTCAGGTGCCGTGAGCACAAGGGAGACATAAGGGTCAGAATCCGTAGTGATTCTGTTTAGTTTAGTTTAGCTATTAATTAAATATATGCTATCTGATTTCTGATCTGATTCTGATTTCCGTATCTGTTCTGTAAGCAAATCTAATTCTGATTTCCGTCCGATTCTGAATATTTTGATTTGATTCTGTTCTGATTTGAGATACGATTCTGTTCCGATTTCTGATTGGATTTTTGGTCTGATGAGTTTGGTTTTGGATTCTGAGAATTTTGATTGGAGGTTTGTTGCTTTGCTGAGCTGTTGAGCTCACTCTTGTTTTCTGGTGGTTTTCAGGTTCTGGGAAAGGGAAGGAAGTCCAGGATTAGATTTCTGAGTTCTGATCGGTATAGGTACTTTTGTACTTTTGATTTTTTGTACGGTCATGGCTTTTCTTCTGTATTTCTTCTGCTAGCCATGTACCGTATTTGTAGATGATTGTTTTGAGGAAAAGAAAGAAAAAGATAGATGTTTTGTTCCGCTGTGTTTGATGATTCATAGTAGCTCTGTGTTTGTGTGCCTGATGAGTTTAATTATTTGGAAGATTTAGTTCAGTAACCAAATTCCAAAGCCAGATCCTGGATAAAAGGTTTTGTCGCGGCCCGGTGCGAGCAGGGTCCGTCCCGGCTCGGGTCGGGTCGTGACACTTCCGATGTCGCCGGATTGGTTTTCATCTCAAGTAGAATCTTCAACATTTCCTCCATTGCGGTGAACTTCCCCTCCAACCTTTCATTGTTGGAGGTGATTTGATTTTGAAGGTTGAAGAATCTTTCTTCCAAATCGGCTTTTAATTGGCCGACTTCGCCTTCCAAGACGTCAACCTTTTTTCCGGCCATTGTTCTTCTCAAAATTCACGAAGATCTTTTTCCGGAAACGAAACTACCGCTGAAATTTCAGGATTTCAGCCGCCGACGGTCCCAAAAACGATGCTCTGATACCAATTTGATAGGAAATACTTGAGTTCGCAAGTAACCTAATTAAAATCGGCGAACCAAGAACAGCCAAATGGCTGTCCACAGCAGGAAAACAGCAGAAATCTGCTGTTTATAACAGAAAAACAGCATTTGTACGGGAAAAATCTGAGAGAAAACTCAAAGGAAAGCTTGTATTTCACTAGTAGATGAATAAAAACAGCAAGATACAATTGATCCTCAATTCGAGAGGATGATCGATCTCTCCCAAATCTCTAGACGCCGCTAGAGCCCAAAGAAAACCTAAATCTAAGAGATCTCAAATTTCAGCTAAATTCAAGATACTCAAACCCTAGCAAAATCAACTATTTAATGCATACAAATCAAAAGGAATTCTCTAAACAGTCCCTACATTCAAATTTCTCTCTGAAACACCCCAAAAATCCTTCCTGAAACGCTCTGTTTGAGCTGTCGGCCCGCCCGATCTCTGCAGGAGGCGGAGATCCCGCCTGTTCGCCCCTGTGAACCGGTCCTGCCTGGACCGACTGGACCGGTCCAGTGGACCGGTCTAACAATATCCAAATTGTTCATCAGAATATAAGGAGATTTAACAAATGTTATATCAAATAGTTTTCAAGATTTAACAACCTCAAGATTTCAAAAATATGTATTTACAGTATTTTTAAATCTACTTGACTTAAATCCTGTGTACAGTTTGGCTGAATCTGGCCTACATTTTGCTTAAGTCCTGGTTAAATTATGTTAAATCTTGCTAACAAATAACCCTATAGAGGGCCTCTCATAATTAATAGCTTGTGTAATACAGGGATTTTGGTTCCCTTTTCAAGAAAATCCATGCTTTAATATTTTCAGATGATTTTACCGGTAGATGAGGCCTCAGAAACAGAGCATTTTTCCCAAATCTCAGCAACGTGTTTCCAAGGAAAATCTTGAGAGAAAAAATTAGATTCCCAAAATACAGAATAAAGCTGATTGTTTTCCAACCATATAAAGAGCAAACTTATTTAGACTTTCCAATACAGACAAATATCCCTAATACATAAAGCAGCCATTTCATTCAAGAAATTAGGTATCACAAGGGACTCGAACAATCAACTTCACAAAGCAATAGTACAAATTAAACGGACATAGTAAAAAGCAAAACCCTAGGAATCGAAGTACAGTAAGGTATATCGATCTACCTGGAGTTATTGGACGATGTGGAGGAGAAAAAGGAGACGGTGGCCCAGTCGTGTTTAGACCGGACCTGGTACTCCCTAAGTTGCTCTGCCAGATTTGAACGTGTTATCATCTCAAAAATCTCAATCGATCTACCTCCCACGCAAACAAATTCTCAGAGTTCACTGATTCCAGCAAAAAAAGAACGAAATGCTACGCTATCTTCAATAGCAGAGGCTGCAACGTCGGAGAGAGATCAGAAGACGGAAGAAGGTCTTCAGTCAAGATCAAGAACTGATATAATGGAATTTCTCCTTCCGGATTTAATTAAAAAAAAAAAACTTCAGAAGTTTGGGCATCTTTTTGGAGCGGAAGACATTTCGTAGCTTTGAAGCAGCAATAGGGAACGACCGGGTTCGTAGATACTCCGGCGGGGCGGGCTGCGCTGAAAGTCAAAATATCTTTTTTTTTATCAGCGGCAGGCTATCTGATTGTATATCCTCCGTAATAAGATTATCTGAACAACTCCTTTAAAATTTTTATTTTGTCGGAATATAGGAGAAATTATAAAGTGTGATCATCTGAGGTCATTTGAAAGTCAATCAGAATACATCAATTCACTAATATAATGTGTAGCATTATATATTGTAATTAGCCGCATTTTGATTGGCCTTCTAACTGTTCGGTGACCATAATTAATAATTTCTTTAAATATGGGGTTGTTTGTGAGGGCTATAATATTTTACAAAATTAATTGTAAATTTTTTATATAATAATACTTAGTTATTCTTTATTATAAAAATAGATTTTCATCACAATTAAAAAAAATACTAAAAAATAATAACAAAATAGTATCCAAATGATATTGTGATTGCTTCTAGAAAAAATAGAGCAATTAGAAAATTATCCTAAACTAACTCTATTGATCTATTTGAGATAGCTTTCTCATTGCTCTAGTTTTCAATCAAAAATTATATTTTGTTTACTACTGCCTTCAAGCTATTTTCTCACTGTTCTTAAAATTTATATAGCGAAAAAATATTTTTTTAAAATCAAAATAGCTGAGCTATTTCCCCACAACAATTTCTCCATCAACTTTATGAAAACCGTAAGCTTCCCAAAGAAACTCCATATCTCACAGAAATTATTTGAAACTAAAATATCTTTTGTTAACTTATAATCTTGTTGATCACTTGCCCAATCAGCATCAACAAAAGCAAAGAGTTGTAGATTGCCTGATTCAAGAGTAAGACCGAGATGGATAGTGCCTTTAACATAGCAAAGAATATGCTTTAGCATAAGAAATTGCTGATTTTGAGGAGAGTGCATATATTGGCAAACTTTTTTTACAACAAAAGATATATATTGACAAGTGATAGTTAGTGGAAGAGAACCAACGAAATGCCAACAAAGAGAAGTGTCCTGAAAAGGTAATGAAGCTAGCATATGGAACAGTAGTAGATTTACTTGCAATGGGATTAGAAACGGCCTTACAATCCAGCACACCAGCCCTTTGTAGTATGTTAGAGGTATAATGAGATTGAGTTAAGAGAAAATCATTAGCTATCTTAGAGCCTTGCAGATCCAAAAAGTTTAACAGCGAGCCAAGTTAATTTAATTAAAATTTGATGTGAAGTTCTTTAATAAAGCTAGAAACAGTTGCTGATGTATTACCCATATGCAAGATGCCATCCAGATAAATAAGAGAATATAAATAAGAGAATAAAGTCGAATATTATGCTTAGAGTAATGAAAGAATGAAGGATCAACCATTGCCATAGAGCTTGCTTCAGCCCATAAATAGCTTTGTAAAGTTTGCACACATGATGTGAGTAATTTAGATTTTTGAAACTAGGAGGGTGAGCCATATAAATGGTTTTAGATAATGTGCCATGAATGAAAGCATTAGAAACATCGAGCTGATTGAGATCACAATTATTGTGAATGGTAACCAAAATAAAAATTCGAATAGTATGCATTTTAGCAATAGGACTAAAGGTTTCGGTAAGATCTAAATCATATTCATATTTATATCCTTGAGCAACCAAACGAGCCTTATATCTAGCAATACCCATCAACATGGTATTTGATTTTAAAAAGCCACTTGCTGCCAAGTACATTTCATCTAAAATCTATGTATTGATGAGCACATGTATAGATCTACATGTTATGAAAATTTCATCTAATATGTACAAGATGTGTATATCAATGATGTGATATGCGTAAGAACATGTAAAATATATGAACTGATATGTTATAGGATTGATATTGATATGATTAAAAGGACAGATGATTCATAATATGATGTTTGTTAATATGATTAATATGATATGAAATGTGTGTAAGAATAAGCAAAAGGAAAATGAATTGGCATGCTAGAGGGGATAGATGAGATTGATATTGATATGATTGAGAAGCTTAATAACTTTCTATTCTAGATTACTCCATTTTGTGCTAAATAAATCTATGTTGGATAATACTCTGCTCTACTCTCTGTGTTAGCTCTAAATAACTTGGTCCTGGAAAATATTCTGCTCTGCTCTACTCTCTGTGTGATATCCGTTAGCTCTGAATGAATTTGTGTTGGAAACAACTCTTCTCTGACCTTTACTCTAATTTATATATATGACATGTGGTTGATATGATAGAAAATGGATATGACAGATTATTGATATGCTATATAAGATTGATGATTGATATAACATGTGATAAATAAGCCAGATGATTGATATAATAGATAATGTATGTGACAGATGATTGATATGATATATATGATAAATGATTTATATGACATATGATAGATATGACATATGATTTATATGACAGATAATGGATGTGACAAATGATTGATATGACACATGATAAATATGACAAATGATGGATAGCCAAACGATAGAATGACAAATGATAAATATGATTAATGATGGACATGATTGTGTGACTGTTGATATTAATTAACTAACGAGAATGATTAATATATTAAGGGTTTAAGAAATATGATTGATATGTAGCTGGAATGATAAGATACTGATATGAAAATATGATATATGATGCTTATGATAAGACTAGTTCAGATGACTGAGATAACTATGCGGGCTCTAAAAATTCATGTTCCACCTCTTCGCGACCCCTTTCTTTTTTGTGCGAGCGAGGAGAATTTTAATGAGTTTAGATTTCTGGTTAAATTTTTAAAAGATAGATTGAATTTTAAATAAGACACTACCCAAAGATTTCACCCTCATTTTGGAAGGACTTCATGATCTGAGTTCAGGTTTCCTATAGGTGTGCTTCCCTATAGTTAATTACCCCTCTCGATAACAAGAGAGAACTTTTGAATAAGCCTAGTCATTGAACATATACATAATATCTTGCATATAGTACCACCAGAGGTAGATATTTAAAATTGAAATTTATCACCACACACATAAAGCGAATGGTGGGGGGAACTAGAATGAACCCAATCAAGATCCCTTAATTTTTTCATCCAGGGAAATCAAGGACCCTAGTCTACTTAGTTAGAGGAAGTAACCTACCCAACCTGACTAAAAAATCCTTGTCTGCAACTATAGGTTGCAACGTCTAAGGGTATCTTATAAACTTGGGGTGAATGTTTGCCTAAGGGGATAGATTTGAACCACCTTAGCAAATAAAGGGGCATTATGCCATGTCGCTTATACCCTATTGATTCATTAGTGAAGAATTTAGAGTCATTAGGGAACATACTGGCTATGTACATGACTGTAATTAAGTGGTACCATTTGATGGCAAAAACCACTTGGTCAAAGGGTCCCAGTCATAACCATTTTCCTATGGTGCCATTTGGAAGTGAAACTATCATTTAGAGAATGTGTGCCATGTCCTTACAAACAAGAGATGATTTGAGAATGAATCATAGTGATATTCTTGATTAAATATTCATTCTTTGTGAGTTGAAGTTATTTTGAAATTTATCTATGTTGACCAACTATTGTGAATGATGGATGAATTTTTTTTTAAGTATTTAGGTGTTTTATTTTAATTAGGCATTTTTTATTTTTGAAAAGTAATAGATTTTGAAAGTCTTATTTATACTTGACACCCAGAAAATTAACTTTGAGATTTGAAGGTATTTCTTTGAAATTTATGTAGACCCCTCCGGTTGAGATTTGCATTCAACACGGTCATCATGGAAGTTGATTTATAGGTAATAGCATTTTATTAATTGAACATTGTCAACTCTATTTGCTTGCAAATGGAAGATCAAATCTAATTCCTAATTTCTAGAGTTATTGTGTGGATATCAGAATCAGAAATATTCATTTTATTGTGTGAACTTCTTTTATAAGAAACATTGAAGGCCTAATATGAATGTACAAAGTTAAGTACTTCAATTAACTTCAATGAGTGTCGATGGTGATGGTTTATGCTTTTAGCAATGAACATTTCTTATAGCGGACCTTGAAGGCCTAATATGAATATATAAAACCAAATAACTAGTATACACTACAACTGTGCATTTGTTCGGTGGTTAAAGTCATGTCAACTCTGATCCATTAATAGAGATGGATTAGAATTGAACTTAAGTTCACTTTTTACCCATGCAGCATCTTCAGATGTCAAGTGTATATATACATCACGCTCATTGAGGCTCATGCAGATATATATTTTTTAGTGCATTTTCATATAGTGTATTTATATAGTAACTATATGTATGTAATATAGTGAATGTGTATGACACATCTGCATATTCACATATATACTCATATATTCATTTACATGTTGATATACTTGTGAATTCTTTTATATGTTTGCATATATACATGTGTGTCAATATATGTGTTTGTAAACTACTTAACATGCTTGCATGACATCTTTTTTATGTTATGTGGTAGCTTAATGCTTCAACATGAAGTATAGTATATTTGCATGTCGGTATAATGCACTACTATGACACTGTGCATTTTTCATGTTGTATGGTATGCTTACATAACATGTTCTACATATATATATATATATATATATATATATATATGCATATTGTGATTGCATGTTAATGTAAAATGTTGTAACAACATAATTGTTGCAAATTTAGATCCAAGTACTCTGATTTTGATGATAATAAATATTATTGTTTATTTACCACTACTATTATTGTATATCTATTTTGTTTGCCGTGCTTACTAATTTTTTAGTTCCATAAGATCACATACAATGAAAATCAACTCAAGATTGAGTAGACGAGGGTTGAGTCTGTCTGTAATTTCAATTTCAAAGTAATTTTTTTTACTTGATTTAAGTCATGTATTTGGTGAAACCCAAGCTAAGTACCCTTGCACACACACACTCAGGGGAGAAATTTGGTGAGTTAGAGAACTCTTTATTTTTGACCTATTCATACAGGACAATTTCAAATCATACTGGACGATCAGTTAAAAATAAAAACCCTAATTAAGACATCCATACTAATTATGAGTGATTAAGTTAATCTTATTGGACATCCTTATCATTTAGGATGATCAATTTAGATGGTAAAAAATAGTCGCCAATCATAATTTATGCAATATTTTAATCAGTGCTAATCATACATGACGATGTATATTGTCCTTAATGATTCATGATAATCATTTCTAAATTAATCATGTGATAAGAAGAATAATTATGGTAAAACTTAATTCGATATGATTGTATAAGAGATCATCCTAGATGACAGAGTACATGTATGGTATGATAAGGGATCGCCACTTATCGTATCTAACGAATACCACAATTTTTTAACTAATCATCCATGACGATTGACCCCTTTTTTTCCTAGATGACAGAGAAGTGCATGGGACGATTAGGTATTGCTGAGTATCATACTAGATGAAGTTCAATAGATTTAAAATAATCTTCCAGGATGATATTATAATCATCCAAGATGTACAACCTATTTATCTTGAACTAATTGTACAAGCCAGTGTTGTTCATCCTGGTTGAAAGGACTATTTTGTGTAAATCATACAAGATAATCTATCGATCTTATTGGATAATTAATAGTGTAGAATTGAAAATTAGGGCTTCTTTCGGAGGCTCTCTATTTAACCAGTTGTATTAATCTTGAGTTAATATTTTGCTGGAGAGGAGATCTGAAAGAGAGCTTAAGGAAGAGGGAGAGCTTGAGATAGATAGAGAGAGAGAGAGAGAGAGAGAGAGAGAGAGAGAACCTAATGAGTGGGAGTTATGATGAATTAAAAAAGGTTGCTCCAAGTAAGATGTTCATGGTCTTCTTCAAGTTGCTTTTCTTGTTCCTTGGTGGCTCTAAGAGAGATCTTCATCAACATTAGATCCATGTTCTCTTCCTTGACCAGGTTGGTGAAAAAGGATTCCCAAGTTCTCTGCCTACTCCAGGAGGGAGTGAAAGGATTACAGGTTTTCTACCTACTATAGGAGGGAATAAGAGGATTCAAGATTTTGTGTCTCACCGAGCCGGTGAAAAGATTTTTAAGAGTTTCTCCACCTTGTTGTGGGAGCAAGAGGAGAGTCATTTCTATTTAGTGTAATACTAGGAGAGAGTGAGAGTCTTCAAGGATTGGATGTAGGTTAGGTTGACCAAACCACTATAAATTTTGGTGTGTTCTTTCTTTTTACTTTTTTGCATTTCAATTTTTTCATTTTTTGTGATTTAATATGTGTTTGAAATAATTGAATTTTGTTATTATAAAATTAATTTTATTTTTGTATCAAGAGGTTTAAATTTTTTATTTGATTAAGAAAATTTTAAAATAATAATCACCCCCCCCCCCCCCCCCCCCCTTTGGTTAAACTTAGGACTAATTTTTTAGGATTTAACCAACCTAACAAACTTTCAAGTGGTATCTGAGTGGGATAAATATGATCAAGTTTTAAAAAACTTTTGAATTAAGATTCATGGCTAACTTTTGAAAAAGAAACATCGCGAGAGGATATTCAATTAATAGACTACCTCTTTTGATAATATTCCTTTTGATTTTAAAAAACTCACCTGTCCACCTTTATGCAATCAATTGGTTATTGTATTAGGATGCTTGTTCAAGATGTTCATTCTACACCATCTAGATTAGTAAATGGTGTTAAAACTGAAATACCTTTTGTTAAATTGACAACTAATGATAGAGATTTAGCACAATTGAATGATAAATGACTAAACTATTTTTTCTGTGACTTAAAATCTAAAGATTATATGTGTGTTTCCACTTGTATAATTGGTAAAGAAATTTGGGACAAATTGTGCATTACATATGAAGAAAAAAAGAAGTTAAATAATTTAGGTTGAACATTCTTCTGCATGATTATGAAATTTTCTGCATGAAACCTAGTGAATCAATTTCTGAAATATATATTAGGTTTACATAGATTGTTATATCCTTGTATGCCTTAGGAAGACAACTCACAAATTATGAAAAAGTTAACAAAATTCTTAGATGTTTACCTTTTTCCTTTGATGCAAAAATTACTTCCATTACTTAATCTAAGGATCTGAATGTTTATTCAATTGATAACTTATTTAGATCACTCATTGCTTATGAGAAAGGAGTGAACCAAAGGCAGCTTGATGCAGGTGAAAATAAAAAGGAGAAAAATGTAGCCTTAAAGGCTAATAATTTTGACTTTGATTCTTCTGGTTCTAAAAATGATGGCATTGCTTTAATAACTAGGCAATTCAAGAGCTTCTTAAGCAAAAATCAAAAGCATCATCAGAAATTGAATAAAGGTAAGAATAATAAAAATTTTAAAGTTTCTTTTGATATTATTTGTTTTGAATGGAGGAAGTTAGGGCATCTGAAGTCTGATTGTCTAACTCTTAAAGCTCACCCAAGTAAGGAGAATGGTAAAGAAAAATCTAAGTTTAAGAAGGATAAGAAAAGGATCCAAAAGGCTTTCTAGGTGGACTTAGTATCAAACTCCTCTAAAACTGAAGCAGAAGAGAAGGTAACAAACTTGTGCTTAATGGCTGATGAACAACTTGATCACCCTGATCAAGAAGAGGTATGTGAGCATACCTATGAAAAATTACTTGAAGTTTCTAAAATATTTATTATTCATATAGGAAGCTCAAGAAATTATATGTTAGCCTCAAAGTTGATTTCTTAAATCTATAGAAAGAGCATGAAATCCTAAGGAAAGAACATTCCACTTTGCATAGCAATCACATAGCTTTGTTAGATTAATTTGACTCTTTGAATAAATAGCATCTTGATTTAACTAAAGAGCATGATTCCTTAAAATTATTACATGTTTAATTAGAAAATATATACAAGAACTTAAATATTCTTACATCTGATTTAGATAGTAGAGAGTATGTATTAAAAAAAAAATTTAATTCTTGAAAGTATAAATAAATTTTTAGAAACAAAATTTACCTGCTTTCAAGAAAAATAAAAAATCATTACACTTAAAGAGTTTTATAATCCATTATATCAACAAGCATCATTTAAACCTAGTAAGAGGCACCATAACTCAAAAAGATTAGTAAATCCTTTTCTTGGTGTTAGATATTTTTCTTGTGGTATGCTAGGACATATCTCTCACACTTACACTATTCATCGTAGTACACATTTGGTGTGGAGAGTAACTCTTGAAAATTTATAGCATAGCATGTATGTATTTCTTCTTTTCATAAGATGGGACCCAAACTTATTTGGTTCCCAAGTCTAATAAGTGATGATTTTGTAGGTGTGCTCTCACAAAAAGCTTTATGAGAGTATGTGGTATCTAGACAGCGGATGTTTAAGGTATATGACTAGAGATGTGAAAGTTCGTTAGAGATGTTAAGCCCTATGAACGTAGTCCCAAGCTAACCAAGAGGGGGGGGCGGGGGGGGGGGGGGGGGGGGGGGTGAATTGGTATTTTAAAATTTCTTTTCACAAAGAATGAAAATCACATAAACCAAAATTACACCACAAAAATAAATGCGGAAATAAAAGTGCGGAAGCAAGAAAACAAGAACACAGGAATTTATAGTGGTTCGGTCAACTCGACCTACGTCCACTCCCCGGAGGTGCCCTCCGAGTATTGCACTACAAACGTGATTCTCCTTTAGCCCCCACAGCTAGGCGGAGAAGCCTTTACAAAGAACCTCCTTTTTGCCACCCCCGGCAAGGCAGAGAACCTACCTCCTTTTGCTTCCTCCTGAAGCTGGCAGAGAACCACAACCAAAAGCTAACTCCTTACCTCTACCGACCCTTCCACGGATGAGAACTTCTAGACGAAGAAGAAGCAGAGCGATCCTTGAAGCAACCCTTGTGAATCACCTCACAAGCTCCCCCTCACAAGATCCTCTCTCTCTCCCTCTCTCTCTCCTCAAGGCCTTCTCAGGTCAAGGCAGCAGCCAAAGGTCTTCCAAAGCGTTGAACAAGAGTTCTTAAATAGAAGAGCTTCAAAGGGCTCATTAATTGCAAGTTGCCGACATTATCGTCCAGGCCGATATGGACATCGGCCTGGCTGATCAGTACAAACCTCAGAAGATCGGCCAGAGTATCGCCCTGGATGCAAAACTGGACGATTAAAAATTGGCTTGATCGTCCCGGCCGATTAGTTCAAATCAGAGGAAAATCGTCCAGAGCATCGCTCTGAGTTCGAGCTGGCCAATATTTATCATCCTGGCGTAACAAAGGTTTTTGAATAGATCGTCCTGGCCGATCTTGAGATCGTCCAGGACGATATGATCGTATCAATCATCCTTAATTACTCCCTTGATTTTCTGATCAATTAAGGCATAATTTGTGAATATCGTCCAGGCCGATCAATGATCGTCCTGGCCGATAATTTAAAAATACAGTATACCTTAATTGTCTATGGCGGCAACTTCTTTATATTTTGAGCTTATCGTCCTGGCCTATACACGTATCGTCCAGGCCGATATGTTAATGACGGCTGCCTTAATTAAGAATATTTATTTAGACTTTCTGTTTTAAGCCTGATCGTCCAGGACGATATAAAAATCGTCCTGGCCGATATGAGTAAAAACAGAAATTATAAGTCTCTCAAGTGTGTGTGTGTGTGTGTAGGGTTACTTATCATCAGTCTCTTTGACCATTACAAGTAGACTCAAGAAGTGAAAAACAAAAGTACAGACTGACTCAACCCTAAACCTATGCAATCCTGAACTGGCTTCGTCTGTTCGTCCGATCTTCGATTCCTGAAATGTTAGAAGAAACAAGTAGTCCAAGAGAATCAATAGTGTTTGTCAATCATCAAAACACAGGTCATGAAAATAGGTTTGCAACAATCTCCCCCTTTTTATGACGGCAAAACACTACGAAAACAATTAGCAGTAAAAGTTCAGGATCGACAAAAAGGACAATCATAAACTTCTCCCCCTTTTGACATATAAAAAAGGAGGGAACACAAAAGAACAATAGCAAATCAAATTTTTTTTTTAACAAGGCATGAAAATGATATAGTATTCCATGTGATTGATTTAAAAACTTGTGAGTTAATGAGTTAACAATCTCATCAATCCATAGAATAGTTGAATATCTGATCATGGTTACCCTTAGCTCAGACGTGTTCTTAGGGTAGAATCGTCTTTTGAAATCAATGACCTAACTCAAAGAATTAATTGGATATGAAAAAAAATCCATCCATCACTTGGCTTAAGAAAAAACTATCTTTATAAAATAATGAACTAAAGTAAATTTGTCACAATCGCAAAACAATCGAAATCAAGCCTTTGAGAACCAAAAACTTCTAAGTTCTAAAAGATTTAAAAAGAGATAATAGCTTGCTTTTAAGTGGGCTCATTTTATGCCTCTTGTCAATTTGAGTGGCGCTTTGCGCATCTTTTTATAGATTTTTCTATTTTGGCGTCTTTGTGCTTCTTTTATTGGCATCATTGGCCAAATTTTTTATTTTTGCAAGCTACATTCTCTTTTATAACCTCTTAAAAAAAACTTAGTTATGAATATATATTCTCATATATTAGAGAATATGAGCTCTCTCTCTCTAACATAAGGAAGATATACTACAAGCAGAATTAATAATCAAAGACAAGAGTAACGAGGGAACTTGATGTGACAAAAAGACTTTAAAAATTATAAATACAAGATAGATTCGCTTAAGCAAGCTTAAGAAAAGATCTCAATTTCATAAACAATATTTAATTTAAGATAGATTTTTGATTAGAAAAGAAAACTATGCCACTAAAAATAGGTTAGAGAAATAGTCACAATCACAAAATATTTTTAACATCTAGAAGATTAGGAGATGAAAATTACATTGACTACAAATTTTTAAAAGCAAGGACAAGATATATAATATCCTTTCAACGATGATTTTGAAGACTAAGAGAAAGAAACAAAAGAAAAAAATAAAACACACTAAAAACTAATAAAAAACAAAAGCAAAAGCAAGTAAAAAAGATCAAGTTTCATGCATTAATGTCAATCACACTCAATCTGGTCTTTAAAGAACTGAAAGTGTCGAAGGCTAGTGGTTTTGTAAAGATGTCAGCCAATTGATTCTCAGTTGTCACATGGTGTAACTCAATGTCTCTCTTAGTCACATGATCTCTAATGAAGTGATGCCTAATGTCAATGTGCTTAGTTCTTGAATATTGGATAGGATTCTTAGAGATGCATATGGCACTAGTGTTGTCACAAAAGATTGAGATGGTGCCTACAGGTAATCCTAAATCCAATACCTGTTGTTTCAACCAAAGGACTTGGGCCACACAACTTCCAAGAGCGATGTACTCAGCTTCAGCAGTGGAAAGAGCAACAGAGTTTTGCTTCCTACTAGACCAAGAAACCAAAGACTGTCCAATGAATTGATATGTTCTTGAACTGCTCTTCCTATCCACCTTGCATCCTGCAAAATCAGAGTCAGAAAATCCAATAATCTCAAAAGAAGTGCTGTGTCTAGGGTACCAAATCCCTAAGCCTTGTGTCCCCAAAAGATATCTAAAAATTCTCTTAACAGCAGTCAAGTGGGACTCCTTAGGGTAAGCTTGAAATCTAGCACAAAGGAAAACACTAAACATGATATCAGGTCGGCTCGCAGTCAAGTAAAGTAAGGATCCAATCATGCCTCTATACTTCTTCTGATCAACAGACTTACCACTTGGGTCCTTATCTAATGGAGCACTAGAAGTCATGGGAGTGTTAATTGGCTTAGCTTTGTCCATCTCATATTTCTTCAAAATGTCCTTTATGTATTTTGTTTGATTTAGAAAAGTTTCATCCTCCAATTATTTTATGCTAAACCCCAAAAAGTAGGACAACTCTCCCATCAAACTCATCTCAAACTCTCTACTCATTGTTTTAGAAAAATCATCACACAATTTCTTATTAGACGATCCAAAGAATATATCATCCACATAAATCTGAATAATGAGTAAATCATCTCCAACTCTCCTAAGAAAAAGGGTGGTGTCTACGTTCCCCTTGACAAACTCCCTCTCTAGTAAGAACGTGCTAAGCCTCTCATACCAAGCTCTTGGTGCCAGCTTTAAACCATACAAAGCCTTTTTTAATTTAAAAACATGATTTGGAAATTTGGAGCTTTCAAAACCTGGAGGTTGTTCTACAAAAGCATCTTCTTTTATTTCCCCATTTAAAAAGGCACTCTTGACATCCATTTGAAAAAGCTTAAATTCTTTATAACAAGCAAATGCTAATAGCACTCTAATGGCTTCCAATCTAGCTACAGGAGCAAAAGTCTCCTCAAAGTCTATCCCTTCTATTTGATTGTACCCCTTAGCCACCAATCTTGCTTTATTCCTCACCACCACTCTTGAATCATTCACCTTGTTCTTAAAGACCCACTTTGTCCCTACTACACTTTGTCCCATAGGTCTTTCCACAAGCTCCCAAATATCATTCCTAACAAATTGATTCAATTCTTCTTGCATTGCTAAAATCCAAAACTCATCAGTAAGGGCTTGGTTAATGGTGGTGGGTTCAGTCACAGAGATAAAGACAGAGTGGTTCACCTCCTTCCTAAGTCCATGTCTAGTCTTAACTCCACTAGAAGGGTCTCCTAAGATCAAATCCTTGGGGTGACTTGTAGAGTACTCCAATCTCTAGGCAAAGTGTGTGAAGGTCCACCCCTTTCATCAAAATTTTCTACTCCTTGGGTGACTTCTCCTACTCCTTCATTACTTTGGTGCTCTCTCCCCTTCCCCAAATTTTCTACTCCACTTGTAATCTCTCCAACATCATCATCTTCTACTCCATGTTTCTTAGGATCAGACTCATCAAAAACTACATGGGTTGTCTCTTCCACCATCAAAGTTCTCTTGTTAAACACCCTAAAAGACTTCCCAACACTAGAATATCCCAAGAATACTCCTTCATCAGATTTAGGATCAAATTTTTCCAAGTGAGACTTCCCATTGTTGTGAATAAAAACCTTACAACCAAAGACATGAAGGTGGGAAAGATTGGGTGTCCTACCCTTAAGGATCTCATAGGGTGTCTTCTCTAATTTGGCTCTAACATTCACCCTATTCAACACATAACAAGCTGTGTTAACCGCTTCAGCCCAAAAGTATTTTGGAAGTAAATACTCAGCAAGCATGGCTCTAGCGGCTTCCACCAAGGTCCGGTTCTTCCTTTCAGCTACCCCGTTCTGCTGAGGGGTCCTAGGAGCTGAAAAATTGTGGCTAATCCCCTTGTCCTCACAAAAATCTCCAAATCTTTCATTTTCAAACTCTCCCCCCATGATCATTATGGATGGTCAAAATCTCACAACCTAGCTTTTTTTTGAATCCAAGTAGAAAAAGTTTTAAACTCCTCAAAAGACTCATTTTTATGTGAAAGAAATCTAGTCCAAGTGAACCTTGAGCAGTCATCAACAATCACAAAATCATAGACTTTCCCTCCCATGCTGGCAGTGCTAATGGGTCCAAACAAATTCATGTGAAGGACTTCTAAAGGTCTAGAGGTGCTAATGTCCTTAATGGGGTGAAAAGTGGAGTGGACTTGTTTTCCTAGTTGACAGGCATCACAAAGGTGGTCTTTTGAAAACTTAAGTTTGGTGACACCTCTAACTAGGTCCTTTTGGGTCACTTTCCTAAGGGTTTTCATACTTGCATGACAAAGCCTCCTGTGCCACAACAAAGAATCATCAATCACAATTTTTAAGCAAAAAGAAGCAACACATTCAATATTATTTAAATCAAGCATGTAGACGTTGTTGATCCTTTTTCTCTGCAAAATAGTGTTATTACTTAAACTTACAATGCATGAATTTGCAAAGAATTGCACGATGAAGCCTTTGTCACAGAATTGACTGATGCTGAGCAAGTTGTGCTTCAATCCATCTACAAGCAAAACATTTTCAATCATAAGGTTCTTAGAATTACCAAGTATACCTGCGCCTACCACCTTCTTGGTGGTGTTGTCTCCAAGAGTAACCTTACCTCCAGTCTTGGACTCTAGTACAACAAACTGGCTGGCATCACCAATCATATGTCGAGAGCATCCACTGTCCAGGTACCACATACTCTCACGAGGCCTTTTGTGAGAGCCCTCCTGCAAAATTACCAAATGTTAGATTTAGGAACCCAAGTAGGTTTGGGTTCCTTCTTATGAAGAGAAGAATGCAATACATGTGTGGTATGCTGTGGATCATTCACCTTAGGTCTCCACACCCAGTGCGTACTATGGTGTATCGTGCAAGTGTGTGAGATGTGTCCTAGCATGCCACATGAAAAACATCTAACTCTAGGAAAGGGATTTCTTAAGTGGTTTGAGTTATAATGCCTCTTCCTAGGTATTGGAAATTGATCACAAGTAGATGTCATCCTAGTTTTCTTACATGCTTCTAATTCATTTTGAATCTTCAAAGTTGTGCTTTTTAAGACTTTATTTTCAATCCTCAATTTTTTCTCTTTCTCCTTGAACTTCTTAAAATCAGATTCAAGTGATGTGTGTGAGACTTTTAATGCATCATGATTTTCAACTAATTCACAATGATTTTTATTTAACTCATCAAATTCATCAAGTAAAGTCATATGATTTGAATCAATCGTTTGATAGTCTTTAATCAAAATTTCATGCTCTTTTTGTAGATTTAAAAATTTTAATTTTAAGCTAGCATGTGTTTTCTTTAATTTCCTATATGATGCATGAATTTTTTCTGAAACTTCAAGAAGTTGATCGTAGGAAAGTTCACATACCTCTTCTTGATCAGGATTGTTGTCTGCCATCATGCACAATTTTGATGTCTCATCTTCTGGTTCTGTTTCTGATGAATCTGATGCCGAATCCACCCAAAATGCTCTTTGTACTCTCATCTTGTCCTTCCTTAGCTTAGGTTTCTCCTCACCCTTTTCTTTGCTTGAGTGGTCTTTAAGTGTAGGGCAGTCAGTTTTCACGTGTCCTGGTTTCCTGCAATTATAGCAAACAACATCAGAAGATTCTTTAACATGTTTATGATCCTTACCTTTTCTCCAATTTTGATGATGCTTTTGTTTCTTCCTTAGAAAGCTTTTGAATTGCCTTGTGATGAAGGCAACTTCATCGCTTTCAGACCCGGAAGATTCAGAATCCGATTTGTGCGCCTTTAATGCAACTATTTTTTCCTTCTTTTTCTCACCTGCATCAAGATTTCTTTGATTCACCCCTTGATCGTAAGCAATGAGTGAGCCAAGTAAGTTATCAATAGAATAAGTGTTCAAATCCTTAAATTCAGTGATTGCAGTGATTTTAGCATCATACGACGAAGGCAAACATCTTAAAATCTTGTTAACTTTTTCATAGTTTGAAAGTTCTTTTCCTAGTGCATGCAGTGAAGTAACTATTTGAGTAAACATTGTGTACATGTCAGAAATCGATTCATGAGGTTTCATACGAAAAAGTTCGTAGTCATGCAAGAGAATGTTCAAACGGGATTGTTTAACCTCATTAGTACCTTCATAGGTGATGCATAATTTATCCCAAATCTTTTTACAAGTTTTGCAAGTGGAGACATGCATGTAATCCTCATATTTTAAAGCACAAAAAAGTAGTTCAAACATTTTGCATTCAATTGAGCTAAATCTCGTTCATCGAAAGTCCATTCAGTAAAAGCAACTTTAGTTTTAACACCATTAATTTCACAAGAAGGTAGAGAATAACCTTCTTTGATAAGCATCCACATGCGATAATCAGTAGATTATAAAAATGTTGACATACGGGTTTTCCAAAAATCAAAAGGTAGGTTATCGAACAGGGGAGGTCGGGTAATAGAATACCCTTCCGTAGTGTTACGATTCCCAAGGTTAGCTATGGATCAAATTCAAAAAGTTTTCAAACTTAAATTTTCAAATCCCGCTCTGATACCACTTGAAAGTTCGTTAGGCATGTTAAGACCTATGAACGTAGTCCCAAGCTAACCAAGAGGGGGGGGGGGGTGAATTGGTATTTTAAATTTTCTTTTCACAAAGAATGAAAATCACATAAACAAAAATCACACCACAAAAATAAATGTGGAAATAAAAGTGCGGAAGCAAGAAAACAAGAACACAGGAATTTATAGTAGTTCGGTCAACTCGACCTACGTCCACTCCCCGGAGGCGCCCTCTGAGTATTGCACTACAAACGTGACTCTCCTTTAGCCCCCACAGCTAGGCGGAGAAGCCTTTACAAAGCACCTCCTTTTTTCCACCCCGGCAAGGCAGAGAACCTACCTCCTTTTACTTCCTCCTAAAGCTAGCAGAGAACCACAACCAAAAGCTAACTCCTTACCTCTACCGACCCTTCCACGGACGAGAACTTCTAGATGAAGAAGAAGCAGAGCGATCCTTAAAGCAACCCCTGTGAATCCCCTCAAAAGCTCCCCCTCACAAGATCCTCTCTCTCTCCCTCTCTCTCTCTTCTCTCTCCTCAAGGCCTTCTCAGGTCAAGGCAGCAGCCAAAGGTCTTTCAAAGCGTTGAACAAGAGTTATTAAATATAAGAGCTTCAAAGGAGCTCATTAATTGCAAGTTGCTGACATTATCGTCCAGGCCGATATGGACATCGGTCTGGCCGATCAGTACAAACCTCAGAAGATCGGCCAGAGTATCGCCCTGGATGCAAAACTGGACGATTAAAAATTGGCTTGATCGTCCAGGCCGATCTCACGATCGTCCCGGCCGATCAGCTCAAAGCAGAGGAAAATCGTCCAGAGCATCGCCCTGAATTCGAGCTGGCCGATATTTATCGTCCTGGCGTAACCAAGGTTTTTGAATAAATCATCCTGGCCGATCTTGATATCATCCAGGACGATATGATCGTATCAATCATCCTTAATTACTCCCTTGATTTTCTGATCAATTAAGGCATAATTTGTGAATGTTGTCCAGGCCGATCAATGATCGTCCTGGTCGATAATTTAAAAATACAGTATACCTTAATTGTCTATGGCGGCAACTTCTTTCTGTTTTGAGCTTATCATCCTGGCCGATACACATATCGTTCAGGTCGATATGTTAATGACGGCTGACTTAATTAAGAATCCTTATTTAGACTTTCTGTTTTAAGCCTGATCGTCCAGGACGATGTAAAAATTGTCCTGGCCGATATGAGTAAAAACATAAATTCTAAGTCTCTCAAGTGTGTGTGTGTAGGGTTACTTAGCATCAGTCTCTTTGACCATTACAAGTAGACTCAAGAAATGAAAAACAAAAGTACAGACTGACTCAACCCTAAACCTACGCAATCCTGAACTGGCTTCGTCTGTTCGTCCGATCTTCGATTCCTGAAAAGTTAGAAGAAACAAGTAGTCCAAGAGAATCAATAGTGTTTGTCAATCATCAAAACACAGGTCATGAAAATAGGTTTGCAATAAGATGTAGATCAATTCATATCGTTGGAGGCCAGGGCAGAGGGTAAGGTACTTGGAGATAACACCACTAAGAGATTGGTGGGGTTAGATATAATTTGTAACTCTAAAGATTTTATAATTGAAAATATTTTACTATTAGATGGATTAAAACATAACCTGCTCAGTATCAGTCAGCTCTATGTTAAAGGCTTCAATATAAAATTTTTTTCTACCAGCTGCATTATAAGCTTAAATAATAATATTATTTTGCAAGGAAAAAGAATTAACAATATCTACATGCTTGATTTAAATTACATTAAATATGACACTACTTTTTTGCTTAAAAATAATTATTGATGAATCTTGGTTGTGACATAGAAGATTATATAATGTAAGCATGAAAAACCTTAGAAAGATCACCCAAAAAGACTTAGTGAGAGGAATACCCAAACTAAAGTTCACTAAGGACCACCTATGTGATAAATATTAGTTATGAAAGCAAGTCAAATCCTCCTTCCCCTCAATCAAACACAATACCATTAACAACCCCATATAAGTCCTTCACATGAATCTCTTTAGACCTATCAGTAATTCAAGCCTAGGAGGGAAAGTCTCAGGGTATGTAATTGTTAATGATTATTCTAGGTTTACTTGAGTTATATTCCTATCTTATAAAAGTGAAACATTCAAGGAATTTAAGTCTTTTTTCACACTTGGATACAGATGAAGCTAGGTTCTAAAATTCTAACCATTCATAATGATCATGGTGGAAAATTTGAGAATTAAAATTTTGAATCTTTTTATAAGGAGCAAGGGATAGATCATAACTTTTTAGCTCCTAAAATCCCTCAGCATAATATGATAGTTGAAAGAAAGAAATGCTGTTAGAGCTATGTTAGCTGAATACTCATTTCCTAAATACTTTTTGCGTAGGAGCAGTGAATATAGTCTGTAATGTTATGAATATGATGAATGTTAGATCCAAATTGAATAAGACACCCTATAAAATTTTGAAGGGTAGGACACCCAACCTCTATCACCTTCATGTCTTTAGATGTAAATTGTTAATTTTGAATAATGGGAAATGTGTACTAGGGAAGTTTGACCCAAAATTTAATGGAGTGTTCCTAAGTTACTCAAGTGTTGGGAAATTCTATAGAGTTTTTAATAAAATAATATTGGCAGTTGAGGAGACCACTCATATTGTATTACATTAATCTGGTAATTCTAGAGGGTCTAGATTATAAGAAGAAGAGGTTGTAGAAGTTGCCAATGGATAAGAATATGCAAATATGGAGAAAAGGGTAAAATCTGAAAATATATTTTCTAGAAAATATAGATATTCTTTAAGCATCCTAGAGAATTGATCTTAGGAGACTCATCTGAATGTATTAGAACTAGGCATGGATTTAGAAAAGAAGTAAACTACTCTACCTTCATTTCAACGACTGAAACCACCAACCTAAATCAAGCCCTATCTGATGAATTCTGAATCCTAGCCATGCAAGAAGAGTTAAATCAATTTGTTAGGAATGATGTTTGAGAGCTAGTTGAAATACCAAAAGACCAAAGTGTGGGTGGAACTAAATGGGTTTTCAAAAATAAAATAAATGATTCTAGAATAGTGTGAGGAATAGGTAAGATTGGTGGCTAAGGGTTATAATCAAATAGAAATGATTGACTTTGAAAAGACCTTTGCCCATATATCTAAATTGGAAGGCAGAGTGCTACTAGTTTTTGCTTGTTTTAAGATATTCAAATTGTACCAAATTGAGGTTAAGAGTGACTTTTTGAATGAGGAGATAAAAAAATGTGTATGTTGAATAACCCCTAGTCTTAAATTTACAATTTCCTAATCAGGAATTTAAATTTAAAAAGGCATTATATGGACTTAAACAAGCACCTAGAGCCTGATATGAAAGATTATGCACATTCCTACTAGAAAGAACTTTTGTTAAGGGGAGCATAGACACCACCATGTTTCTAAAAAAGGTAGGAGATGAATTAGTGATTGTTCAAATTTATAATGATGAGATTTTATTTGTATCCTCTGATAAGAGTCTTTATGATGAGTTTTTAAAAGTAATGAGGAAAGATTTTGAGATGAGTATGATCGGAGAATTGAATTACTTTTTGGGATTTAGCATAAAGCAGAAGGATGATGGAACTTTCCTTAGTCAATCAAAATACATTAAGGGCATCCTTAAAAAAAATGAAATAGATAAAGCCTAGCCAATCAACACTCCCATGAGTTCCACTATTCAATTAAATAAGGATTCAAATAAAAAATTTGTTGATCAAAAGAAATATAAAGGAATAATTGGATCACTTCTTTACTTGACTACTAGCAGACTTGATATTATATTTAGTGTTTATCTTTGTACTAGATTTCAGGCTTATCCAAAAGATTCCCACTTGACTACTATTAAGAGAATCCTTAGATATCTCTTAGGGACCTAAGACTTAGGAATTTGGTATCCTAGGCATAGCATCTCCTTTGAAATCATAAGATATTCTGATTCAAATTTTGTAAGATGTTGAGTTGATAGGAAAAGCACTTATGGGATATGTCAATTTATAGGACAATCTTTAGTCTCTTAGTTTAGTAAAAAAAGGAACTTAGTTGCCCTGTCCACTGCTAAAGCTGAGTACATAGCCTTAGGAAGTTGTGTGGCCCAAGTCCTCCGATTAAAGCAACAAATTCTAGATTTAGAATTATCTGTAGGCATAATTTTAATCATATATGATAACAATAGTGCCATTTGTATTTCAAAGAACCCAATCCAACACTCCATAACAAAACATATTGATATAAGACACCACTTCATTAGGGATCATGTTACTAAAGGAGACATAGAGCTACACCATGTAGCCATTGAAAACCAAATTGCTTATATCTTTACAAAACCACTGTCCTTTGAAACTTTCAGCATCTTAAGAACAAGATGAGGTGTAATAGATATTAATGCTTAAAATTATTGCTTTGTATTTTTCAATGTTTTATTTGGATGTTTGTTTCTGTTTATATATTTATATTGTATGCTCTTCATTTTTCTATTATTTTTTCCTTCAGTATTTTTAAGAATCAGATTAATGGTCACTGTTGATATTGATTTCTTAAATGACATTTTTTTTATTACTTTGGTTTTTAAAAAAAAAAAAATTAAGCATTGATTGACTTCCCAGAGTCAGTTAAAGGAAGAAACATCAATAATTATTTATCTTCATCTAACTCCTTTAGTGATATATTTTTCTTTTTGAAGTAAAATCTATTTCAAATTAAAAGTTGGATTTTGAAATTGAGATCTACTTTATCTTCTTACATTAATCTATCTCATATGAATAATGCTTAAAGTCACTAAATCACTTTCAAGGTTTCTTGATCAGGCTGTTGCATTTATTATATGGATATGATTCTAATTTATTGTTTATTATCCCTTATATTAGAGAGTGAGTTTTTTTCTCTTATATCTGAAAGATAATCTCACAATTGAGAGTCTTTAAAGATTTTGAAAGGAAGCTGGCTTGCAAAAAATGACAAGTGGTACAAAATAAGCCCAAAAGAAAAATAAAAAGATGCAGAATGATTGCCAAGTAATTGTAAGATACACCAAAGTATATCAAAAATTAAAAGATGCATAAAGGACAACATATAATTAAAAAGAATTCACGTGTCACTTAATATCTTCAAACACTTGAATTTTAAAAATCATGATTTTGGTAGATTACTTTGTAATATTAATCTATTAGATATTTTTCTAAAATGAAGTTTGAACATAACACTTTCTTATCTGATTTTTTTTCATGAAGTAATTTTTTATTTTAAAAAGAATTTTAACATGTAAGGAGTCCGAGCTAAGATTAATAATATCAGTTTTCTACCTTTTTTAAATTTCAGTATTATTAATTCATTTTTTACTTATTTTTAATCTACTTACAAGAGAAATTTTATCATTTACTAGAGTTGATCAATTAAAAAAATATCCCTTCTTTTATTTTGATTTATTACTGGTTTTTTTTATTTTTATTTTTGTGTTATTTTATGTTTTTAGTATTTTTATTTTTGTTTTGGAATCCTCCTGATCATCCCATTCTATCTCCTAAAAATTTCATTTTTTACTCACACCATAAAAAATGATCCATATCGTCATGTATGATCTTAATAGAAATTCCAATCAGTGCTCACTATACATCCAATGATTGATTTGAGTCAATTATTGGTGATCTTACTAGATGATTCTCATTTTGTCCTATACAATCCGCTTGGCAAAAATGATTAATTGATTTGAATGTTATTATGCCAATCCTTTATTGCACATCATATTGAACGATCCATGTGTTCATCATGTACAATCCGTTTAATCAATGACCATATAAGGTGACTCCTTGGGATAACCGCTTGTGTCTAATCATCCAGTACAATACCGTACCATCCTAAATAATATAAATAACTTTTTTTGACCAATCATCTAGAAGAATTGATTGCACCTAATCGTCCTGGATGATCGAACTATCATCCTAGAAGATCTGGCTGATTCTATATAAACAGACCAAATCCAAGGTATTCTTCACTCGAATTCTTCAACACTCCTCCCTTCTCCTCTAAAAATTTGATTCTTTATAATGGATGGATGCAAGCAGTCATGACAAATTGTTGGAAGTTCCTCTCAGTGTCAAGTTGATCCAAGATTTGCTGAGGTAACTTATGAAGATGCATACAATGTATATAAGGATGCTAGAATTACACCCTTTAAAATACTTAATCAAGAGGAACTCTACTTTTAATTATTAATCCTATTTGCTCATTCCACTTTGTATTTCATTCTTACTCTTGCTTATCCTTTCTGTTCTGAACTACTCTTTGAGTTCTTTACAGATCTATGAATCAACAATGATTGTATTGTCCTCCATTCACATGTCAATAGGAGAACAGTAGAAATCACCTACCAAGACCTTCTTGTTTTTCTATATCTATCTACTACTAGTGAAAAAGTTCATATTTTAGATGCAAATCCTAAGTTTGATTGGACTCCTACCAACACCACCCTTAGAGGATCCAATAGTAACTTCCACGTTGCCCATGTCAACACTTTAGGTCAGGATGCTTGCATCATCCAGCATATACTTAGAAATTTTATCATTCCTAAAGCTGGTGATCGAATCAATATCACTCATATTCTTTCTCTTGCAACTTATTTCATAATGGCTCAGATAGACTTTAATGCAATTGATCTTTTAATTTGATATCTTTCTAATCTGACCTGCATTAGAGATCCCAAATATAAGAGAATACCTAATCTGGCCTTAGGATAAATCATAGCATTTGTCATAAAATCCAAGTACAAGTTCCAATTTCCTATACCACCAGATCAGTTCCCAGTCCTCTGCTCTGATACTTCCTTCCATGTTATTCAAAGTGCTTCTCCCCATTAGGCTCGCCACCATGAAGCATATGAGCATGATGAAGGTTTAGCACCTATTCCTGCACATGTTCTTATCTGCCAGTTGTCACATATATATTACATGGTTGGGAGGTTTGACTAGTGGGAGGCTAGGTTTGACTCCTACGTAGCTTTATAGAAGTAGCAACATGGAGGGGATATTGCTCATTTTAAAAACTATGTCGCCTAGAAGCAGCAGCATAACCCGTATATGGCTTGGTTCGACGAGCAATTTGCTTCTCTTCACTGATACTTTCAGCCCATCATCACCTCCACCTGATCAAGATTTCTCTTTTTTTGAGTTTGTTAGTATTTATTTCTGTGTTTGTACTGGTCCACTTTTCTATACTTTATTCTATTTAGTATTTTTCTTATTTCCTCCTTTTTGTGATGTCAAAAGGGGGAGTAGTATATTATTTGCTTATATTTTTATTGGAATTTACTTTGTTTTATTGCTATTTTTTATATCATTTTTTCCTTAATAAAAAAAATTCCTTGCTTGATTTGAAATTTTTAATAACAATATTTGCCATCATAAAAAAGGGGGAGTTTTTTACAAATCTAAATCAAAGTACTATGATTTTGATGATAACAAATATTATTATTTCTTTACTAATACTATTATTACATAACTATTTTATTTATCATGGTTACTAACCTTTTAGGTCTA